>CM067543.1:19214584-20453311 GCA_034509755.1 Anisodus tanguticus | reverse complement strand
AAATAATACAAATCCCAAAATGAATGATTCCAAATACAAGTATATAACATGCTACAAATCCAGCAAAAAGGGTCACACTCCGAGATATTGTAAAATAAATAAAAAATTACAAAAACCAGTAATGGATGAATAAGTAATCAAAAAAATCTCCGACCATCTAATAAATTCCTCTAATTTAGACTCCTCTGATTCAGACACCAAAGCAGAATCTGACTATTTTTCTCTGTCTTCAGATGTTAATTAACCCCTTCAAATAGATGAATTAGTCACAACTAGTTCATCCGAAAATCCTGATGATCATAAAAAAATATGCATATGTGTATTAACCAATGATCAAGAAAAAGAGAAACAATCAAGCATAGAAATACCAGTTCAAGAACTACAAAAAGAGATTAAACTAGTAAAAACAGATATAGAAGAATTGAAAGAAAAACAAAAATGAGATTATTTATTAATAAAAGCAATCCTTTCAAAAACTGCACCACAATAATTCGATTCTCATAATATGAAAGAATCTGATACCGAAGTACCCATGGAGCCGAAAGACGCGAACCAGATAAAAACCCTAGGAGAAATCCCAGAAGACTTTCTAAGTGTCTTAAGACAAATCACGTCAAAAAGATACTTATCAATTGAGTAAAATTGGGACTTCCAACGGTTCTAATGCGCAACCAATTGTTCCGGATATCCCACAATCTACCAATAATATCACAACTCTAACGTATGATTCTGATAACAGTGATACTCTAGAACAATTTCAAAATAATACAAATCCCAAAATGAATGATTCCAAATACAAGTATATAACATGCTACAAATCAAGCTAAAAGGGTAACACTCCGAGATCTTGTAAAATAAATAAAAAATTACAAAAACCAGAAATGGATGAATAAGTAATCAAAAAAATCTCCGACCATCTAATAAATTCCTAAATTCGGACTCTCGATTAAGACACCAAAGAAGAATCGACTATTTTTCTCTGTATTCGGATGTTAATTAACCCCTTCAAATAGATGAATTAGTCACAACTAGTTCATCCGAAAATCGATGATCATAAAAAAATACGCATATGTGTATTAACCAATGATCAAGAAAAAGAGAAACAATCAAGCATAGAAATACCAGTTCAAGAACTACAAAAAGAGATTAAACTAGTAAAAACAGATATAGAAGAATTGAAAGAAAAACAAAAATGAGATTATTTATTAATAAAAGCAATCCTTTCAAAAACTGCACCACAATAATTCGATTCTCATAATATGAAAGAATCTGATACCGAAGTACCCATGGAGCCGAAAGACGCGAACGAGATAAAAACCCTAGGAGAAATCCCAAAAGACTTTCTAAGTGTCTTAAGACAAATCACGTCAAAAAGATACCTATCAATTGAGTAAAATTGGGACTTCCAACGGTTCTAATGCGCAACCAATTGTTCCGGATATCCCACAATCTACCAATAATATCACAACTCTAACGTATGATTCTGATAACAGTGATACTCTAGAACAATTTCAAAATAATACAAATCCCAAAATGAATGATTCCAAATACAAGTATATAACATGCTACAAATCCAGCAAAAAGGGTCACACTCGAGATCTTTGTAAAATAAATAAAAAATTACAAAAACCAGTAATGGATGAATAAGTAATCAAAAAAATCTCCGACCATCTAATAAATTCCTCTAATTCAGACACCAAAGCAGAATCTGACTATTTTTCTCTGTGTTCAGATGTTAATTAACCCCTTCAAATAGATGAATTAGTCACAACTAGTTCATCCAGAAAATCTGATGATCATAAAAAAATATGCATATGTGTATTAACCAATGATCAAGAAAAAGAGAAACAATCAAGCATAGAAATACCAGTTCAAGAACTACAAAAAGAGATTAAACTAGTAAAAACAGATATAGAAGAATTGAAAGAAAAACAAAAATGAGATTATTTATTAATAAAAGCAATCCTTTCAAAAACTGCACCACAATAATTCGATTCTCATAATATGAAAGAATCTGATACCGAAGTACCCATGGAGCCGAAAGACGCGAACCGAGATAAAAACCCTAGGAGAAATCCCAGAAGACTTTCTAAGTGTCTTAAGACAAATCACGTCAAAAAGATACCTATCAATTGAGTAAAATTGGGACTTCCAACAGTTCTAATGCGCAACCAATTGTTCCGGATATCCCACAATCTACCAATAATATCACAACTCTAACGTATGATTCTGATAACAGTGATACTCTAGAACAATTTCAAAATAATACAAATCCCAAAATGAATGATTCCAAATACAAGTATATAACATGCTACAAATCCGGCAAAAAGGGTCACACTCAGAGATCTTTGTAAAATAAATAAAAAATTACAAAAACCAGAAATGGATGAATAAGTAATCAAAAAAATCTCCGACCATCTAATAAATTCCTCTAATTCGGACTCCTCGATTAAGACACCAAAGCAAGAATCGACTATTTTTCTCTGTGTTCAGATGTTAATTAACCCCTTCAAATAGATGAATTAGTCACAACTAGTTCATCCGAAAATCGATGATCATAAAAAAATATGCATATGTGTATTAACCAATGATCAAGAAAAAGAGAAACAATCAAGCATAGAAATACCAGTTCAAGAACTACAAAAAGAGATTAAACTAGTAAAAACGAGATATAGAAGAATTGAAAGAAAAACAAAAATGAGATTATTTATTAATAAAAGCAATCCTTTCAAAAAGCGCACCACAATAATTCGATTCTCATAATATGAAAGAATCGATACCGAAGTACCCATGGAGCCGAAAGACGCGAACCGAGATAAAAACCCTAGGAGAAATCCCAAAAGACTTTCTAAGTGTCTTAAGACAAATCACGTCAAAAAGATACCTATCAATTGAGTAAAATTGGGACTTCCAACGGTTCTAATGCGCAACCAATTGTTCCGGATATCCCACAATCTACCAATAATATCACAACTCTAACGTATGATTCGATAAACGGTGATACTCTAGAACAATTTCAAAATAATACAAATCCCAAAATGAATGATTCCAAATACAAGTATATAACATGCTACAAATCCGGCAAAAAGGGTAACACTCCGAGATCTTTGTAAAAGAAATAAAAAATTACAAAAACCGAGTAATGGATGAATAAGTAATCAAAAAAATCTCCGACCATCTAATAAATTCCTCTAATTCGGACTCCTCGATTAAGACACCAAAGCGAGAATCGACTATTTTTCTCGTATTCGGATGTTAATTAACCCCTTCAAATAGATGAATTAGTCACAACTAGTTCATCCAGAAAATCGATGATCATAAAAAAATATGCATATGTGTATTAACCAATGATCAAGAAAAAGAGAAACAATCAAGCATAGAAATACCGGTTCAAGAACTACAAAAAGAGATTAAACTAGTAAAAACGAGATATAGAAGAATTGAAAGAAAAACAAAAATGAGATTATTTATTAATAAAAGCAATCCTTTCAAAAAAAGTGCACCACAATAATTCGATTCTCATAATATGAAAGAATCGATACCGAAGTACCCATGGAGCCGAAAGACGCGAACTAGATAAAAACCCTAGGAGAAATCCCAGAAGACTTTCTAAGTGTCTTAAGACAAATCACGTCAAAAAGATACCTATCAATTGAGTAAAATTGGGACTTCCAACAGTTCTAATGCGCAACCAATTGTTCCGGATATCCCACAATCTACCAATAATATCACAACTCTAACGTATGATTCTGATAACAGTGATACTCTAGAACAATTTCAAAATAATACAAATCCCAAAATGAATGATTCCAAATACAAGTATATAACATGCTACAAATCCAGCAAAAAGGGTCACACTCTGAGATACTGTAAAATAAATAAAAAATTACAAAAACCAGTAATGGATGAATAAGTAATCAAAAAAATCTCCGACCATCTAATAAATTCCTCTGATTCAGACACCAAAGCAGAATCTGACTATTTTTCTTGTGTTCAGATGTTAATTAACCCCTTCAAATAGATGAATTAGTCACAACTAGTTCATCCAGAAAATCGATGATCATAAAAAAATATGCATATGTGTATTAACCAATGATCAAGAAAAAGAGAAACAATCAAGCATAGAAATACCGGTTCAAGAACTACAAAAAGAGATTAAACTAGTAAAATGAGATATAGAAGAATTGAAAGAAAAACAAAAATGAGATTATTTATTAATAAAAGCAATCCTTTCAAAAACTGCACCACAATAATTCGATTCTCATAATATGAAAGAATCTGATACCGAAGTACCCATGGAGCCGAAAGACGCGAACCGAGATAAAAACCCTAGGAGAAATCCCAAGAAGACTTTCTAAGTGTCTTAAGACAAATCACGTCAAAAAGATACCTATCAATTGAGTAAAATTGGGACTTCCAACAGTTCTAATGCGCAACCAATTGTTCCAGATATCCCACAATCTACCAATAATATCACAACTCTAACGTATGATTCTGATAACAGTGATACTCTAGAACAATTTCAAAATAATACAAATCCCAAAATGAATGATTCCAAATACAAGTATATAACATGCTACAAATCCAGCAAAAAGGGTCACACTCCGAGATATCTTTGTAAAATAAATAAAAAATTACAAAAACCGAGAAATGGATGAATAAGTAATCAAAAAAATCTCCGACCATCTAATAAATTCCTCTGATTCAGACTCCTCTGATACAGACACCAAAGCAAAATCTGACTATTTTTCTTGTGTTCTGATGTTAATTAACCCCTTCAAATAGATGAATTAGTCACAACTAGTTCATCCGAAAATCGATGATCATAAAAAAATATGCATATGTGTATTAACCAATGATCAAGAAAAAGAGAAACAATCAAGCATAGAAATACCAGTTCAAGAACTACAAAAAGAGATTAAACTAGTAAAAACAGATATAGAAGAATTGAAAGAAAAACAAAAATGAGATTCTTTATTAATAAAAGCAATCCTTTCAAAAACTGCACCACAATAATTCGATTCTCATAATATGAAAGAATCGATACCGAAGTACCCATGGAGCCGAAAGACGCGAACCGAGATAAAAACCCTAGGAGAAATCCCAAAAGACTTTCTAAGTGTCTTAAGACAAATCACGTCAAAAAGATACCTATCAATTGAGTAAAATTGGGACTTCCAACGGTTCTAATGCGCAACCAATTGTTCCAGATATCCCACAATCTACCAATAATATCACAACTCTAACGTATGATTCTGATAACAGTGATACTCTAGAACAATTTCAAAATAATACAAATCCCAAAATGAATGATTCCAAATACAAGTATATAACATGCTACAAATCCGGCAAAAAGGGTCACACTCGAGATCTTTGTAAAAGAAATAAAAAATTACAAAAACCGAAATGGATGAATAAGTAATCAAAAAAATCTCCGACCATCTAATAAATTCCTTATTCGGACTCCTCGATTAAGACACCAAAGCGGAGAATCGACTATTTTTTCTTGTGTTCGGATGTTAATTAACCCCTTCAAATAGATGAATTAGTCACAACTAGTTCATCCGAAAATCGATGATCATAAAAAAATATGCATATGTGTATTAACCAATGATCAAGAAAAAGAGAAACAATCAAGCATAGAAATACCAGTTCAAGAACTACAAAAAGAGATTAAACTAGTAAAAACAGATATAGAAGAATTGAAAGAAAAACAAAAATGAGATTCTTTATTAATAAAAGCAATCCTTTCAAAAAGCGCACCACAATAATTCGATTCTCATAATATGAAAGAATCGATACCGAAGTACCCATGGAGCCGAAAGACGCGAACCGAGATAAAAACCCTAGGAGAAATCCCAAAAGACTTTCTAAGTGTCTTAAGACAAATCACGTCAAAAAGATACCTATCAATTGAGTAAAATTGGGACTTCCAACGGTTCTAATGCGCAACCAATTGTTCCAGATATCCCACAATCTACCAATAATATCACAACTCTAACGTATGATTCTGATAACAGTGATACTCTAGAACAATTTCAAAATAATACAAATCCCAAAATGAATGATTCCAAATACAAGTATATAACATGCTACAAATCCGGCAAAAAGGGTAACACTCGAGATCTTTGTAAAATAAATAAAAAATTACAAAAACCAGAAATGGATGAATAAGTAATCAAAAAAATCTCCGACCATCTAATAAATTCCTCTAATTCGGACTACGATTAAGACACCAAAGAAGAATCGACTATTTTTCTCTGTGTTCGAGATGTTAATTAACCCCTTCAAATAGATGAATTAGTCACAACTAGTTCATCCGAAAATCACGATGATCATAAAAAAATATGCATATGTGTATTAACCAATGATCAAGAAAAAGAGAAACAATCAAGCATAGAAATACCGGTTCAAGAACTACAAAAAGAGATTAAACTAGTAAAAACGAGATATAGAAGAATTGAAAGAAAAACAAAAATGAGATTATTTATTAATAAAAGCAATCCTTTCAAAAACTGCACCACAATAATTCGATTCTCATAATATGAAAGAATCGATACCGAAGTACCCATGGAGCCGAAAGACGCGAACCGAGATAAAAACCCTAGGAGAAATCCCAAAAGACTTTCTAAGTGTCTTAAGACAAATCACGTCAAAAAGATACCTATCAATTGAGTAAAATTGGGACTTCCAACGGTTCTAATGCGCAACCAATTGTTCCGGATATCCCACAATCTACCAATAATATCACAACTCTAACGTATGATTCGATAACGGTGATACTCTAGAACAATTTCAAAATAATACAAATCCCAAAATGAATGATTCCAAATACAAGTATATAACATGCTACAAATCCGGCAAAAAGGGTAACACTCCGAGATATCTTTTGTAAAAGAAATAAAAAATTACAAAAACCAGAAATGGATGAATAAGTAATCAAAAAAATCTCCGACCATCTAATAAATTCCTCTAATTCGGACTCTCTCGATTAAGACACCAAAGAAGAATCGACTATTTTTCTCTGTATTCGGATGTTAATTAACCCCTTCAAATAGATGAATTAGTCACAACTAGTTCATCCGAAAATCGATGATCATAAAAAAATATGCATATGTGTATTAACCAATGATCAAGAAAAAGAGAAACAATCAAGCATAGAAATACCAGTTCAAGAACTACAAAAAGAGATTAAACTAGTAAAAACAGATATAGAAGAATTGAAAGAAAAACAAAAATGAGATTCTTTATTAATAAAAGCAATCCTTTCAAAAAGCGCACCACAATAATTCGATTCTCATAATATGAAAGAATCGATACCGAAGTACCCATGGAGCCGAAAGACGCGAACCGAGATAAAAACCCTAGGAGAAATCCCAAAAGACTTTCTAAGTGTCTTAAGACAAATCACGTCAAAAAGATACCTATCAATTGAGTAAAATTGGGACTTCCAACAGTTCTAATGCGCAACCAATTGTTCCGGATATCCCACAATCTACCAATAATATCACAACTCTAACGTATGATTCTGATAACAGTGATACTCTAGAACAATTTCAAAATAATACAAATCCCAAAATGAATGATTCCAAATACAAGTATATAACATGCTACAAATCCAGCAAAAAGGGTAACACTCCGAGATATTGTAAAAGAAATAAAAAATTACAAAAACCAGAAATGGATGAATAAGTAATCAAAAAAATCTCCGACCATCTAATAAATTCCTCGATTGAGACTCTCTCGATTAAGACACCAAAGAAGAATCGACTATTTTTCTCTGTATTCGAGATGTTAATTAACCCCTTCAAATAGATGAATTAGTCACAACTAGTTCATCCGAAAATCGATGATCATAAAAAAATATGCATATGTGTATTAACCAATGATCAAGAAAAAGAGAAACAATCAAGCATAGAAATACCAGTTCAAGAACTACAAAAAGAGATTAAACTAGTAAAAACGAGATATAGAAGAATTGAAAGAAAAACAAAAATGAGATTCTTTATTAATAAAAGCAATCCTTTCAAAAAGCGCACCACAATAATTCGATTCTCATAATATGAAAGAATCGATACCGAAGTACCCATGGAGCCGAAAGACGCGAACCCAGATAAAAACCCTAGGAGAAATCCCAAAAGACTTTCTAAGTGTCTTAAGACAAATCACGTCAAAAAGATACCTATCAATTGAGTAAAATTGGGACTTCCAACAGTTCTAATGCGCAACCAATTGTTCCGGATATCCCACAATCTACCAATAATATCACAACTCTAACGTATGATTCTGATAACAGTGATACTCTAGAACAATTTCAAAATAATACAAATCCCAAAATGAATGATTCCAAATACAAGTATATAACATGCTACAAATCCAGCAAAAAGGGTAACACTCGAGATCTTTGTAAAATAAATAAAAAATTACAAAAACCAGAAATGGATGAATAAGTAATCAAAAAAATCTCCGACCATCTAATAAATTCCTATTCGGACTCCTCGATTAAGACACCAAAGAAGAATCGACTATTTTTCTCTGTATTCGAGATGTTAATTAACCCCTTCAAATAGATGAATTAGTCACAACTAGTTCATCCGAAAATCGATGATCATAAAAAAATATGCATATGTGTATTAACCAATGATCAAGAAAAAGAGAAACAATCAAGCATAGAAATACCCGGTTCAAGAACTACAAAAAGAGATTAAACTAGTAAAAACGAGATATAGAAGAATTGAAAGAAAAACAAAAATGAGATTATTTATTAATAAAAGCAATCCTTTCAAAAAGCGCACCACAATAATTCGATTCTCATAATATGAAAGAATCGATACCGAAGTACCCATGGAGCCGAAAGACGCGAACCGAGATAAAAACCCTAGGAGAAATCCCAAAAGACTTTCTAAGTGTCTTAAGACAAATCACGTCAAAAAGATACCTATCAATTGAGTAAAATTGGGACTTCCAACGGTTCTAATGCGCAACCATTGTTCCGGATATCCCACAATCTACCAATAATATCACAACTCTAACGTATGATTCTGATAACAGTGATACTCTAGAACAATTTCAAAATAATACAAATCCCAAAATGAATGATTCCAAATACAAGTATATAACATGCTACAAATCCAGCAAAAAGGGTAACACTCGAGATCTTGTAAAAGAAATAAAAAATTACAAAAACCAGAAATGGATGAATAAGTAATCAAAAAAATCTCCGACCATCTAATAAATTCCTCTAATTCAGACTCCTCTGATTAAGACACCAAAGAAGAATCTGACTATTTTTCTCTGTATTCGAGATGTTAATTAACCCCTTCAAATAGATGAATTAGTCACAACTAGTTCATCCAGAAAATCGATGATCATAAAAAAATATGCATATGTGTATTAACCAATGATCAAGAAAAAGAGAAACAATCAAGCATAGAAATACCAGTTCAAGAACTACAAAAAGAGATTAAACTAGTAAAAACGAGATATAGAAGAATTGAAAGAAAAACAAAAATGAGATTCTTTATTAATAAAAGCAATCCTTTCAAAAACCTGAACCACAAAAATTCGATTCTCATAATATGAAAGAATCTGATACCGAAGTACCCATGGAGCCGAAAGACGCGAACCGGATAAAAACCCTAGGAGAAATCCCAGAAGACTTTCTAAGTGTCTTAAGACAAATCACGTCAAAAAGATACCTATCAATTGAGTAAAATTGGGACTTCCAACAAGTTTTAATGCGCAACCAATTGTTCCGGATATCCCACAATCTACCAATAATATCACAACTCTAACGTATGATTCTGATAACAGTGATACTCTAGAACAATTTCAAAATAATACAAATCCCAAAATGAATGATTCCAAATACAAGTATATAACATGCTACAAATCCAGCAAAAAGGGTAACACTCGAGATCTTTGTAAAATAAATAAAAAATTACAAAAACCAGAAATGGATGAATAAGTAATCAAAAAAATCTCCGACCATCTAATAAATTCCTCTAATTCAGACTCCTCTGATTCAGACACCAAAGCAGAATCTGACTATTTTTCTTGTGTTCAGATGTTAATTAACCCCTTCAAATAGATGAATTAGTCACAACTAGTTCATCCGAAAATCCTGATGATCATAAAAAAATATGCATATGTGTATTAACCAATGATCAAGAAAAAGAGAAACAATCAAGCATAGAAATACCAGTTCAAGAACTACAAAAAGAGATTAAACTAGTAAAAACAGATATAGAAGAATTGAAAGAAAAACAAAAATGAGATTCTTTATTAATAAAAGCAATCCTTTCAAAAACTGCACCACAATAATTCGATTCTCATAATATGAAAGAATCTGATACCGAAGTACCCATGGAGCCGAAAGACGCGAACCAGATAAAAACCCTAGGAGAAATCCCAAAAGACTTTCTAAGTGTCTTAAGACAAATCACGTCAAAAAGATACCTATCAATTGAGTAAAATTGGGACTTCCAACGTTCTAATGCGCAACCAATTGTTCCAGATATCCCACAATCTACCAATAATATCACAACTCTAACGTATGATTCTGATAACAGTGATACTCTAGAACAATTTCAAAATAATACAAATCCCAAAATGAATGATTCCAAATACAAGTATATAACATGCTACAAATCCGGCAAAAAGGGTCACACACTCCGAGATCTTTGTAAAATAAATAAAAAATTACAAAAACCAGTAATGGATGAAGAAGTAATCAAAAAAATCTCCGACCATCTAATAAATTCCACAAATTCAGACTCCTCTGATTCAGACACCAAAGCAGAATCTGACTATTTTTCTCTGTGTTCGGATGTTAATTAACCCCTTCAAATAGATGAATTAGTCACAACTAGTTCATCCGAAAATCGATGATCATAAAAAAATATGCATATGTGTATTAACCAATGATCAAGAAAAAGAGAAACAATCAAGCATAGAAATACCGGTTCAAGAACTACAAAAAGAGATTAAACTAGTAAAAACAGATATAGAAGAATTGAAAGAAAAACAAAAATGAGATTATTTATTAATAAAAGCAATCCTTTCAAAAAGCGCACCACAATAATTCGATTCTCATAATATGAAAGAATCTGATACCGAAGTACCCATGGAGCCGAAAGACGCGAACCAGATAAAAACCCTAGGAGAAATCCCAAAAGACTTTCTAAGTGTCTTAAGACAAATCACGTCAAAAAGATACCTATCAATTGAGTAAAATTGGGACTTCCAACAGTTCTAATGCGCAACCAATTGTTCCGGATATCCCACAATCTACCAATAATATCACAACTCTAACGTATGATTCTGATAACAGTGATACTCTAGAACAATTTCAAAATAATACAAATCCCAAAATGAATGATTCCAAATACAAGTATATAACATGCTACAAATCCAGCAAAAAGGGTAACACTCCGAGATCTTTTGTAAAATAAATAAAAAATTACAAAAACCAGAAATGGATGAATAAGTAATCAAAAAAATCTCCGACCATCTAATAAATTCCTCTGATTCAGACACCAAAGCAGAATGTGACTATTTTTCTCTGTCTGCAGATGTTAATTAACCCCTTCAAATAGATGAATTAGTCACAACTAGTTCATCCGAAAATCCTGATGATCATAAAAAAATATGCATATGTGTATTAACCAATGATCAAGAAAAAGAGAAACAATCAAGCATAGAAATACCAGTTCAAGAACTACAAAAAGAGATTAAACTAGTAAAAACAGATATAGAAGAATTGAAAGAAAAACAAAAATGAGATTATTTATTAATAAAAGCAATCCTTTCAAAAACTGCACCACAATAATTCGATTCTCATAATATGAAAGAATCTGATACCGAAGTACCCATGGAGCCGAAAGACGCGAACCAGATAAAAACCCTAGGAGAAATCCCAAAAGACTTTCTAAGTGTCTTAAGACAAATCACGTCAAAAAGATACCTATCAATTGAGTGAGAAATTGGGACTTCCAACAGTTCTAATGCGCAACCAATTGTTCCAGATATCCCACAATCTACCAATAATATCACAACTCTAACGTATGATTCTGATAACAGTGATACTCTAGAACAATTTCAAAATAATACAAATCCCAAAATGAATGATTCCAAATACAAGTATATAACATGCTACAAATCAAAGCAAAAAGGGTAACACTCGAGATCTTTGTAAAATAAATAAAAAATTACAAAAACCAGAAATGGATGAATAAGTAATCAAAAAAATCTCCGACCATCTAATAAATTCCTCTAATTCGGACTCCTCGATTAAGACACCAAAGCGAGAATCGACTATTTTTCTCTGTGTTCGAGATGTTAATTAACCCCTTCAAATAGATGAATTAGTCACAACTAGTTCATCCGAAAATCGATGATCATAAAAAAATATGCATATGTGTATTAACCAATGATCAAGAAAAAGAGAAACAATCAAGCATAGAAATACCGGTTCAAGAACTACAAAAAGAGATTAAACTAGTAAAAACAGATATAGAAGAATTGAAAGAAAAACAAAAATGAGATTCTTTATTAATAAAAGCAATCCTTTCAAAAAAAGCTGCACCACAATAATTCGATTCTCATAATATGAAAGAATCGATACCGAAGTACCCATGGAGCCGAAAGACGCGAACCGGATAAAAACCCTAGGAGAAATCCCAAAAGACTTTCTAAGTGTCTTAAGACAAATCACGTCAAAAAGATACCTATCAATTGAGTAAAATTGGGACTTCCAACAGTTCTAATGCGCAACCAATTGTTCCAGATATCCCACAATCTACCAATAATATCACAACTCTAACGTATGATTCTGATAACAGTGATACTCTAGAACAATTTCAAAATAATACAAATCCCAAAATGAATGATTCCAAATACAAGTATATAACATGCTACAAATCCGGCAAAAAGGGTAACACTCAGAGATCTTTTGTAAAATAAATAAAAAATTACAAAAACCAGAAATGGATGAATAAGTAATCAAAAAAATCTCCGACCATCTAATAAATTCCTCTAATTCGGACTCTCGATTAAGACACCAAAGCGAAGAATCGACTATTTTTCTCTGTGTTCGGATGTTAATTAACCCCTTCAAATAGATGAATTAGTCACAACTAGTTCATCCGAAAATCCTGATGATCATAAAAAAAATACGCATATGTGTATTAACCAATGATCAAGAAAAAGAGAAACAATCAAGCATAGAAATACCAGTTCAAGAACTACAAAAAGAGATTAAACTAGTAAAAACAGATATAGAAGAATTGAAAGAAAAACAAAAATGAGATTATTTATTAATAAAAGCAATCCTTTCAAAAAGCGCACCACAATAATTCGATTCTCATAATATGAAAGAATCGATACCGAAGTACCCATGGAGCCGAAAGACGCGAACCGAGATAAAAACCCTAGGAGAAATCCCAAAAGACTTTCTAAGTGTCTTAAGACAAATCACGTCAAAAAGATACCTATCAATTGAGTAAAATTGGGACTTCCAACGGTTCTAATGCGCAACCAATTGTTCCGGATATCCCACAATCTACCAATAATATCACAACTCTAACGTATGATTCTGATAACAGTGATACTCTAGAACAATTTCAAAATAATACAAATCCCAAAATGAATGATTCCAAATACAAGTATATAACATGCTACAAATCCGGCAAAAAGGGTAACACTCGAGATCTTTGTAAAAGAAATAAAAAATTACAAAAACCAGAAATGGATGAATAAGTAATCAAAAAAATCTCCGACCATCTAATAAATTCCTCTAATTCGGACTCCTCGATTAAGACACCAAAAAGAATCGACTATTTTTCTCTGTATTCGAGATGTTAATTAACCCCTTCAAATAGATGAATTAGTCACAACTAGTTCATCCGAAAATCGATGATCATAAAAAAATATGCATATGTGTATTAACCAATGATCAAGAAAAAGAGAAACAATCAAGCATAGAAATACCAGTTCAAGAACTACAAAAAGAGATTAAACTAGTAAAAACAGATATAGAAGAATTGAAAGAAAAACAAAAATGAGATTCTTTATTAATAAAAGCAATCCTTTCAAAAATTGCACCACAATAATTCGATTCTCATAATATGAAAGAATCTGATACCGAAGTACCCATGGAGCCGAAAGACGCGAACCAGATAAAAACCCTAGGAGAAATCCCAAAAGACTTTCTAAGTGTCTTAAGACAAATCACGTCAAAAAGATACCTATCAATTGAGTAAAATTGGGACTTCCAACAGTTCTAATGCGCAACCAATTGTTCCGGATATCCCACAATCTACCAATAATATCACAACTCTAACGTATGATTCTGATAACAGTGATACTCTAGAACAATTTCAAAATAATACAAATCCCAAAATGAATGATTCCAAATACAAGTATATAACATGCTACAAATCCAAAGCAAAAAGGGTCACACTCGAGATCTTTGTAAAATAAATAAAAAATTACAAAAACCGAGTAATGGATGAATAAGTAATCAAAAAAATCTCCGACCATCTAATAAATTCCTCGATTCGGACTCCTCCGAAAGCGAGAAATCGACTATTTTTCTCTCTGTGTTCGGATGTTAATTAACCCCTTCAAATAGATGAATTAGTCACAACTAGTTCATCAGAAAATCCTGATGATCATAAAAAAATATGCATATGTGTATTAACCAATGATCAAGAAAAAGAGAAACAATCAAGCATAGAAATACCAGTTCAAGAACTACAAAAAGAGATTAAACTAGTAAAAACAGATATAGAAGAATTGAAAGAAAAACAAAAATGAGATTATTTATTAATAAAAGCAATCCTTTCAAAAACTGCACCACAATAATTCGATTCTCATAATATGAAAGAATCTGATACCGAAGTACCCATGGAGCCGAAAGACGCGAACCAGATAAAAACCCTAGGAGAAATCCCAAAAGACTTTCTAAGTGTCTTAAGACAAATCACGTCAAAAAGATACCTATCAATTGAGTAAAATTGGGACTTCCAACAGTTCTAATGCGCAACCAATTGTTCCGGATATCCCACAATCTACCAATAATATCACAACTCTAACGTATGATTCTGATAACAGTGATACTCTAGAACAATTTCAAAATAATACAAATCCCAAAATGAATGATTCCAAATACAAGTATATAACATGCTACAAATCCAAAGCAAAAAGGGTAACACTCGAGATATCTTTGTAAAAGAAATAAAAAATTACAAAAACCAGAAATGGATGAATAAGTAATCAAAAAAATCTCCGACCATCTAATAAATTCCTCTAATTCAGACTCCTCTGATTAAGACACCAAAGAAGAATCTGACTATTTTTCTCTGTATTCAGAAGTTAATAAACCCCTTCAAATAGATGAGTTAGTGACAACTAGTTCTTCAGAAAATCCTGATGATCATAAAAAAATATGCATATGTGTATTAACCAATGATCAAGAAAAAGAGAAACAATCAAGCATAGAAATACCAGTTCAAGAACTACAAAAAGAGATTAAACTAGTAAAAACGAGATATAGAAGAATTGAAAGAAAAACAAAAATGAGATTCTTTATTAATAAAAGCAATCCTTTCAAAAAGCGCACCACAATAATTCGATTCTCATAATATGAAAGAATCGATACCGAAGTACCCATGGAGCCGAAAGACGCGAACCGAGATAAAAACCCTAGGAGAAATCCCAAAAGACTTTCTAAGTGTCTTAAGACAAATCACGTCAAAAAGATACCTATCAATTGAGTAAAATTGGGACTTCCAACGAGTTCTAATGCGCAACCAATTGTTCCGGATATCCCACAATCTACCAATAATATCACAACTCTAACGTATGATTCTGATAACAGTGATACTCTAGAACAATTTCAAAATAATACAAATCCCAAAATGAATGATTCCAAATACAAGTATATAACATGCTACAAATCAAAGCAAAAAGGGTCACACTGAGAGATCTTTGTAAAATAAATAAAAAATTACAAAAACCAGTAATGGATGAATAAGTAATCAAAAGAATCTCCGACCATCTAATAAATTCCTATGATTCAGACACCAAAGCAGAATCGACTATTTTTCTTGTGTTCAGATGTTAATTAACCCCTTCAAATAGATGAATTAGTCACAACTAGTTCATCCGAAAATCCTGATGATCATAAAAAAATATGCATATGTGTATTAACCAATGATCAAGAAAAAGAGAAACAATCAAGCATAGAAATACCGGTTCAAGAACTACAAAAAGAGATTAAACTAGTAAAAACGAGATATAGAAGAATTGAAAGAAAAACAAAAATGAGATTATTTATTAATAAAAGCAATCCTTTCAAAAACTGCACCACAATAATTCGATTCTCATAATATGAAAGAATCTGATACCGAAGTACCCATGGAGCCGAAAGACGCGAACCAGATAAAAACCCTAGGAGAAATCCCAGAAGACTTTCTAAGTGTCTTAAGACAAATCACGTCAAAAAGATACCTATCAATTGAGTAAAATTGGGACTTCCAACAGTTCTAATGCGCAACCAATTGTTCCGGATATCCCACAATCTACCAATAATATCACAACTCTAACGTATGATTCTGATAACAGTGATACTCTAGAACAATTTCAAAATAATACAAATCCCAAAATGAATGATTCCAAATACAAGTATATAACATGCTACAAATCCAGCAAAAAGGGTAACACTCCGAGATCTTTGTAAAAGAAATAAAAAATTACAAAAACAGAAATGGATGAATAAGTAATCAAAAAAATCTCCGACCATCTAATAAATTCCTCTAATTCAGACTCCTCTGATTAAGACACCAAAGAAGAATCTGACTATTTTTCTCTATATTCAGAAGTTAATAAACCCCTTCAAATAGATGAATTAGTCACAACTAGTTCATCCGAAAATCCTGATGATCATAAAAAAATATGCATATGTGTATTAACCAATGATCAAAAAAAAAGAGAAACAATCAAGCATAGAAATACCAGTTCAAGAACTACAAAAAGAGATTAAACTAGTAAAAACAGATATAGAAGAATTGAAAGAAAAACAAAAATGAGATTATTTATTAATAAAAGCAATCCTTTCAAAAACTGCACCACAATAATTCGATTCTCATAATATGAAAGAATCTGATACCGAAGTACCCATGGAGCCGAAAGACGCGAACCGAGATAAAAACCCTAGGAGAAATCCCAAAAGACTTTCTAAGTGTCTTAAGACAAATCACGTCAAAAAGATACCTATCAATTGAGTAAAATTGGGACTTCCAACAGTTCTAATGCGCAACCAATTGTTCCGGATATCCCACAATCTACCAATAATATCACAACTCTAACGTATGATTCTGATAACAGTGATACTCTAGAACAATTTCAAAATAATACAAATCCCAAAATGAATGATTCCAAATACAAGTATATAACATGCTACAAATCCGGCAAAAAGGGTAACACTCGAGATATCGTAAAAGAAATAAAAAATTACAAAAACCAGAAATGGATGAATAAGTAATCAAAAAAATCTCCGACCATCTAATAAATTCCTCTAATTCGACTCTCTCGATTAAGACACCAAAGAAGAATCGACTATTTTTCTCTATTCGGATGTTAATTAACCCCTTCAAATAGATGAATTAGTCACAACTAGTTCATCCGAAAATCGATGATCATAAAAAAATATGCATATGTGTATTAACCAATGATCAAGAAAAAGAGAAACAATCAAGCATAGAAATACCAGTTCAAGAACTACAAAAAGAGATTAAACTAGTAAAAACGAGATATAGAAGAATTGAAAGAAAAACAAAAATGAGATTCTTTATTAATAAAAGCAATCCTTTCAAAAACTTCCCCCCAATAATTTGGTTCTCATAATATGAAAGAATCTGATACCGAAGTACCCATGGAGCCGAAAGACGCGAACCGAGATAAAAACCCTAGGAGAAACTCCCAAAAGACTTTCTAAGTGTCTTAAGACAAATCACGTCAAAAAGATACCTATCAATTGAGTAAAATTGGGACTTCCAACGGTTCTAATGCGCAACCAATTGTTCCGGATATCCCACAATCTACCAATAATATCACAACTCTAACGTATGATTCTGATAACAGTGATACTCTAGAACAATTTCAAAATAATACAAATCCCAAAATGAATGATTCCAAATACAAGTATATAACATGCTACAAATCCAGCAAAAAGGGTAACACTCGAGATACTGTAAAATAAATAAAAAATTACAAAAACCAGTAATGGATGAAGAAGTAATCAAAAAAATCTCCGACCATCTAATAAATTCCTCTAATTCGGACTCTCTCGATTAAGACACCAAAGCGAGAATCGACTATTTTTTCTCTGTGTTCGGATGTTAATTAACCCCTTCAAATAGATGAATTAGTCACAACTAGTTCATCCGAAAAATCCCGATGATCATAAAAAAATATGCATATGTGTATTAACCAATGATCAAGATCAAAAAAGAGAAACAATCAAGCATAGAAATACCAGTTCAAGAACTACAAAAAGAGATTAAACTAGTAAAAACAGATATAGAAGAATTGAAAGAAAAACAAAAATGAGATTATTTATTAATAAAAGCAATCCTTTCAAAAACTGCACCACAATAATTCGATTCTCATAATATGAAAGAATCTGATACCGAAGTACCCATGGAGCCGAAAGACGCGAACCAGATAAAAACCCTAGGAGAAATCCCAAAAGACTTTCTAAGTGTCTTAAGACAAATCACGTCAAAAAGATACCTATCAATTGAGTAAAATTGGGACTTCCAACAGTTCTAATGCGCAACCAATTGTTCCGGATATCCCACAATCTACCAATAATATCACAACTCTAACGTATGATTCTGATAACAGTGATACTCTAGAACAATTTCAAAATAATACAAATCCCAAAATGAATGATTCCAAATACAAGTATATAACACATACAAATCCAGCAAAAAGGGTCACACTCCGAGATCTTTGTAAAAGAAATAAAAAATTACAAAAACCAGAAATGGATGAATAAGTAATCAAAAAAATCTCCGACCATCTAATAAATTCCTCTGATTCAGACACCAAAGCAGAATCTGACTATTTTTCTTGTGTTCAGATGTTAATTAACCCCTTCAAATAGATGAATTAGTCACAACTAGTTCATCCGAAAATCCTGATGATCATAAAAAAATATGCATATGTGTATTAACCAATGATCAAGAAAAAGAGAAACAATCAAGCATAGAAATACCAGTTCAAGAACTACAAAAAGAGATTAAACTAGTAAAAACAGATATAGAAGAATTGAAAGAAAAACAAAAATGAGATTATTTATTAATAAAAGCAATCCTTTCAAAAACTGCACCACAATAATTCGATTCTCATAATATGAAAGAATCTGATACCGAAGTACCCATGGAGCCGAAACGCGCGAACCAGATAAAAACCCTAGGAGAAATCCCAAAAGACTTTCTAAGTGTCTTAAGACAAATCACGTCAAAAAGATACCTATCAATTGAGTAAAATTGGGACTTCCAACAGTTCTAATGCGCAACCAATTGTTCCGGATATCCCACAATCTACCAATAATATCACAACTCTAACGTATGATTCTGATAACAGTGATACTCTAGAACAATTTCAAAATAATACAAATCCCAAAATGAATGATTCCAAATACAAGTATATAACATGCTACAAATCCAAAGCAAAAAGGGTAACACTCGAGATATCTTTGTAAAAGAAATAAAAAATTACAAAAACCAGAAATGGATGAATAAGTAATCAAAAAAATCTCCGACCATCTAATAAATTCCTCTAATTCAGACTCTCTCGATTAAGACACCAAAGAAGAATCTGACTATTTTTCTCTGTATTCGAGATGTTAATTAACCCCTTCAAATAGATGAATTAGTCACAACTAGTTCATCCGAAAATCGATGATCATAAAAAAATATGCATATGTGTATTAACCAATGATCAAGAAAAAGAGAAACAATCAAGCATAGAAATACCAGTTCAAGAACTACAAAAAGAGATTAAACTAGTAAAAACAGATATAGAAGAATTGAAAGAAAAACAAAAATGAGATTATTTATTAATAAAAGCAATCCTTTCAAAAGCGCACCACAATAATTCGATTCTCATAATATGAAAGAATCGATACCGAAGTACCCATGGAGCCGAAAGACGCGAACCGAGATAAAAACCCTAGGAGAAATCCCAAAAGACTTTCTAAGTGTCTTAAGACAAATCACGTCAAAAAGATACCTATCAATTGAGTAAAATTGGGACTTCCAACGGTTCTAATGCGCAACCAATTGTTCCGGATATCCCACAATCTACCAATAATATCACAACTCTAACGTATGATTTCGATAACGGTGATACTCTAGAACAATTTCAAAATAATACAAATCCCAAAATGAATGATTCCAAATACAAGTATATAACATGCTACAAATCCAAAGCAAAAAGGGTAACACTCCGAGATCGTAAAAGAAATAAAAAATTACAAAAACCAGAAATGGATGAATAAGTAATCAAAAAAATCTCCGACCATCTAATAAATTCCTCTGATTCAGACACAAAAGCAGAATCTGACTATTCTTCTTGTGTTCAGATGTTAATTAACCCCTTCAAATAGATGAATTAGTCACAACTAGTTCATCCGAAAATCCTGATGATCATAAAAAAATATGCATATGTGTATTAACCAATGATCAAGAAAAAGAGAAACAATCAAGCATAGAAATACCAGTTCAAGAACTACAAAAAGAGATTAAACTAGTAAAAACAGATATAGAAGAATTGAAAGAAAAACAAAAATGAGATTATTTATTAATAAAAGCAATCCTTTCAAAAACTGCACCACAATAATTCGATTCTCATAATATGAAAGAATCGATACCGAAGAAGTACCATGGAGCCGAAAGACGCGAACCGAGATAAAAACCCTAGGAGAAATCCCAAAAGACTTTCTAAGTGTCTTAAGACAAATCACGTCAAAAAGATACCTATCAATTGAGTAAAATTGGGACTTCCAACAGTTCTAATGCGCAACCAATTGTTCCGGATATCCCACAATCTACCAATAATATCACAACTCTAACGTATGATTCTGATAACAGTGATACTCTAGAACAATTTCAAAATAATACAAATCCCAAAATGAATGATTCCAAATACAAGTATATAACATGCTACAAATCCAGCAAAAAGGGTAACACTCCGAGATACTGTAAAAGAAATAAAAAATTACAAAAACCAGAAATGGATGAATAAGTAATCAAAAAAATCTCCGACCATCTAATAAATTCCTCTAATTCAGACACCAAAGCAGAATCGACTATTTTTCTCTGTCTTCAGATGTTAATTAACCCCTTCAAATAGATGAATTAGTCACAACTAGTTCATCGAAAATCGATGATCATAAAAAAATATGCATATGTGTATTAACCAATGATCAAGAAAAAGAGAAACAATCAAGCATAGAAATACCAGTTCAAGAACTACAAAAAGAGATTAAACTAGTAAAAACAGATATAGAAGAATTGAAAGAAAAACAAAAATGAGATTCTTTATTAATAAAAGCAATCCTTTCAAAAACTGCACCACAATAATTCGATTCTCATAATATGAAAGAATCGATACCGAAGTACCCATGGAGCCGAAAGACGCGAACCGAGATAAAAACCCTAGGAGAAATCCCAAAAGACTTTCTAAGTGTCTTAAGACAAATCACGTCAAAAAGATACCTATCAATTGAGTAAAATTGGGACTTCCAACAGTTCTAATGCGCAACCAATTGTTCCGGATATCCCACAATCTACCAATAATATCACAACTCTAACGTATGATTCTGATAACAGTGATACTCTAGAACAATTTCAAAATAATACAAATCCCAAAATGAATGATTCCAAATACAAGTATATAACATGCTACAAATCAAGCAAAAAGGGTAACACTCCGAGATACTGTAAAAGAAATAAAAAATTACAAAAACCAGAAATGGATGAATAAGTAATCAAAAAAATCTCCGACCATCTAATAAATTCCTCTAATTCAGACACCAAAGCAGAATCTGACTATTTTTCTTGTGTTCAGATGTTAATTAACCCCTTCAAATAGATGAATTAGTCACAACTAGTTCATCCGAAAATCCTGATGATCATAAAAAAATATGCATATGTGTATTAACCAATGATCAAGAAAAAGAGAAACAATCAAGCATAGAAATACCAGTTCAAGAACTACAAAAAGAGATTAAACTAGTAAAAACAGATATAGAAGAATTGAAAGAAAAACAAAAATGAGATTCTTTATTAATAAAAGCAATCCTTTCAAAAACTGCACCACAATAATTCGATTCTCATAATATGAAAGAATCTGATACCGAAGTACCCATGGAGCCGAAAGACGCGAACCAGATAAAAACCCTAGGAGAAATCCCAAAAGACTTTCTAAGTGTCTTAAGACAAATCACGTCAAAAAGATACCTATCAATTGAGTAAAATTGGGACTTCCAACAGTTCTAATGCGCAACCAATTGTTCCGGATATCCCACAATCTACCAATAATATCACAACTCTAACGTATGATTCTGATAACAGTGATACTCTAGAACAATTTCAAAATAATACAAATCCCAAAATGAATGATTCCAAATACAAGTATATAACATGCTACAAATCCAGCAAAAAGGGTAACACTCCGAGATCGTAAAAGAAATAAAAAATTACAAAAAAAGAAATGGATGAATAAGTAATCAAAAAAATCTCCGACCATCTAATAAATTCCTCTAATTCGGACTCTCTCGATTAAGACACCAAAGAAGAATCGACTATTTTTCTCTGTATTCGATGTTAATTAACCCCTTCAAATAGATGAATTAGTCACAACTAGTTCATCCGAAAATCGATGATCATAAAAAAATATGCATATGTGTATTAACCAATGATCAAGAAAAAGAGAAACAATCAAGCATAGAAATACCAGTTCAAGAACTACAAAAAGAGATTAAACTAGTAAAAACGAGATATAGAAGAATTGAAAGAAAAACAAAAATGAGATTCTTTATTAATAAAAGCAATCCTTTCAAAAACTGCACCACAATAATTCGATTCTCATAATATGAAAGAATCTGATACCGAAGTACCCATGGAGCCGAAAGACGCGAACCAGATAAAAACCCTAGGAGAAATCCCAAAAGACTTTCTAAGTGTCTTAAGACAAATCACGTCAAAAAGATACCTATCAATTGAGTAAAATTGGGACTTCCAACAGTTCTAATGCGCAACCAATTGTTCCGGATATCCCACAATCTACCAATAATATCACAACTCTAACGTATGATTCTGATAACAGTGATACTCTAGAACAATTTCAAAATAATACAAATCCCAAAATGAATGATTCCAAATACAAGTATATAACATGCTACAAATCCAGCAAAAAGGGTAACACTCCGAGATACTGTAAAAGAAATAAAAAATTACAAAAACCAGAAATGGATGAATAAGTAATCAAAAAAATCTCCGACCATCTAATAAATTCCTCTAATTCAGACTCCTCTGATTAAGACACCAAAAAGCAGAATCGACTATTTTTCTCTGTATTCGAGATGTTAATTAACCCCTTCAAATAGATGAATTAGTCACAACTAGTTCATCCGAAAATCGATGATCATAAAAAAATATGCATATGTGTATTAACCAATGATCAAGAAAAAGAGAAACAATCAAGCATAGAAATACCAGTTCAAGAACTACAAAAAGAGATTAAACTAGTAAAAACAGATATAGAAGAATTGAAAGAAAAACAAAAATGAGATTCTTTATTAATAAAAGCAATCCTTTCAAAAACTGCACCACAATAATTCGATTCTCATAATATGAAAGAATCTGATACCGAAGTACCCATGGAGCCGAAAGACGCGAACCAGATAAAAACCCTAGGAGAAATCCCAAAAGACTTTCTAAGTGTCTTAAGACAAATCACGTCAAAAAGATACCTATCAATTGAGTAAAATTGGGACTTCCAACAGTTCTAATGCGCAACCAATTGTTCCGGATATCCCACAATCTACCAATAATATCACAACTCTAACGTATGATTCTGATAACAGTGATACTCTAGAACAATTTCAAAATAATACAAATCCCAAAATGAATGATTCCAAATACAAGTATATAACATGCTACAAATCCAGCAAAAAGGGTCACACTCGAGATACATTGTAAAATAAATAAAAAATTACAAAAACCAGTAATGGATGAATAAGTAATCAAAAAAATCTCCGACCATCTAATAAATTCCTCTAATTCAGACTCCTCTGATTAAGACACCAAAGAAGAATCGACTTTTTTCTCTTTCAGATGTTAATTAACCCCTTCAAATAGATGAATTAGTCACAACTAGTTCATCCGAAAATCCTGATGATCATAAAAAAATATGCATATGTGTATTAACCAATGATCAAGAAAAAGAGAAACAATCAAGCATAGAAATACCAGTTCAAGAACTACAAAAAGAGATTAAACTAGTAAAATGAGATATAGAAGAATTGAAAGAAAAACAAAAATGAGATTATTTATTAATAAAAGCAATCCTTTCAAAAACTGCACCACAATAATTCGATTCTCATAATATGAAAGAATCGATACCGAAGTACCCATGGAGCCGAAAGACGCGAACCAGATAAAAACCCTAGGAGAAATCCCAAAAGACTTTCTAAGTGTCTTAAGACAAATCACGTCAAAAAGATACCTATCAATTGAGTAAAATTGGGACTTCCAACAGTTCTAATGCGCAACCAATTGTTCCGGATATCCCACAATCTACCAATAATATCACAACTCTAACGTATGATTCTGATAACAGTGATACTCTAGAACAATTTCAAAATAATACAAATCCCAAAATGAATGATTCCAAATACAAGTATATAACATGCTACAAATCCAGCAAAAAGGGTAACACTCCGAGATACTGTAAAAGAAATAAAAAATTACAAAAACCAGAAATGGATGAATAAGTAATCAAAAAAATCTCCGACCATCTAATAAATTCCTCTAATTCAGACTCCTCTGATTAAGACACCAAAGAAGAATCTGACTATTTTTCTCTGTATTCAGATGTTAATTAACCCCTTCAAATAGATGAATTAGTCACAACTAGTTCATCCGAAAATCCTGATGATCATAAAAAAATATGCATATGTGTATTAACCAATGATCAAGAAAAAGAGAAACAATCAAGCATAGAAATACCAGTTCAAGAACTACAAAAAGAGATTAAACTAGTAAAAACAGATATAGAAGAATTGAAAGAAAAACAAAAATGAGATTCTTTATTAATAAAAGCAATCCTTTAAAAAACTGCACCACAATAATTCGATTCTCATAATATGAAAGAATCTGATACCGAAGTACCCATGGAGCCGAAAGACGCGAACCAGATAAAAACCCTAGGAGAAATCCCAAAAGACTTTCTAAGTGTCTTAAGACAAATCACGTCAAAAAGATACCTATCAATTGAGTAAAATTGGGACTTCCAACAGTTCTAATGCGCAACCAATTGTTCCGGATATCCCACAATCTACCAATAATATCACAACTCTAACGTATGATTCTGATAACAGTGATACTCTAGAACAATTTCAAAATAATACAAATCCCAAAATGAATGATTCCAAATACAAGTATATAACATGCTACAAATCCAGAGCAAAAAGGGTCACACCGAGATACTGTAAAATAAATAAAAAATTACAAAAACCAGAAATGGATGAATAAGTAATCAAAAAAATCTCCGACCATCTAATAAATTCCTCTAATTCAGACTCCTCTGATTAAGACACCAAAAGAAGAATGACTATTTTTCTCTGTGTTCGATGTTAATTAACCCCTTCAAATAGATGAATTAGTCACAACTAGTTCATCCGAAAATCCTGATGATCATAAAAAAATATGCATATGTGTATTAACCAATGATCAAGAAAAAGAGAAACAATCAAGCATAGAAATACCAGTTCAAGAACTACAAAAAGAGATTAAACTAGTAAAAACAGATATAGAAGAATTGAAAGAAAAACAAAAATGAGATTATTTATTAATAAAAGCAATCCTTTCAAAAACTGCACCACAATAATTCGATTCTCATAATATGAAAGAATCTGATACCGAAGTACCCATGGAGCCGAAAGACGCGAACCAGATAAAAACCCTAGGAGAAATCCCAAAAGACTTTCTAAGTGTCTTAAGACAAATCACGTCAAAAAGATACCTATCAATTGAGTAAAATTGGGACTTCCACAGTTCTAATGCGCAACCAATTGTTCCGGATATCCCACAATCTACCAATAATATCACAACAACTCTAACGTATGATTCTGATAACAGTGATACTCTAGAACAATTTCAAAATAATACAAATCCCAAAATGAATGATTCCAAATACAAGTATATAACATGCTACAAATCCAGCAAAAAGGGTAACACTCCGAGATACTGTAAAAGAAATAAAAAATTACAAAAACCAGAAATGGATGAATAAGTAATCAAAAAAATCTCCGACCATCTAATAAATTCCTCTAATTCGAGACTCTCGATTAAGACACCAAAGCGAAGAATCGACTATTTTTTTCTCTGTATTCGATGTTAATTAACCCCTTCAAATAGATGAATTAGTCACAACTAGTTCATCCGAAAATCCTGATGATCATAAAAAAATATGCATATGTGTATTAACCAATGATCAAGAAAAAGAGAAACAATCAAGCATAGAAATACCAGTTCAAGAACTACAAAAAGAGATTAAACTAGTAAAAACAGATATAGAAGAATTGAAAGAAAAACAAAAATGAGATTCTTTATTAATAAAAGCAATCCTTTCAAAAAGCGCACCACAATAATTCGATTCTCATAATATGAAAGAATCGATACCGAAGTACCCATGGAGCCGAAAGACGCGAACCGAGATAAAAACCCTAGGAGAAATCCCAAAAGACTTTCTAAGTGTCTTAAGACAAATCACGTCAAAAAGATACCTATCAATTGAGTAAAATTGGGACTTCAACAACGGTTCTAATGCGCAACCAATTGTTCCAGATATCCCACAATCTACCAATAATATCACAACTCTAACGTATGATTCTGATAACAGTGATACTCTAGAACAATTTCAAAATAATACAAATCCCAAAATGAATGATTCCAAATACAAGTATATAACATGCTACAAATCCAAGCAAAAAGGGTAACACTCCGAGATACTGTAAAATAAATAAAAAATTACAAAAACCAGAAATGGATGAATAAGTAATCAAAAAAATCTCCGACCATCTAATAAATTCCTCTAATTCAGACTCCTCGATTAGACACCAAAGAAGAATCGACTATTTTTTCTCTGTGTTCGAGATGTTAATTAACCCCTTCAAATAGATGAATTAGTCACAACTAGTTCATCCGAAAATCGATGATCATAAAAAAATATGCATATGTGTATTAACCAATGATCAAGAAAAAGAGAAACAATCAAGCATAGAAATACCAGTTCAAGAACTACAAAAAGAGATTAAACTAGTAAAAACAGATATAGAAGAATTGAAAGAAAAACAAAAATGAGATTATTTATTAATAAAAGCAATCCTTTCAAAAACTGCACCACAATAATTCGATTCTCATAATATGAAAGAATCTGATACCGAAGTACCCATGGAGCCGAAAGACGCGAACCAGATAAAAACCCTAGGAGAAATCCCAAAAGACTTTCTAAGTGTCTTAAGACAAATCACGTCAAAAAGATACCTATCAATTGAGTAAAATTGGGACTTCCAACAGTTCTAATGCGCAACCAATTGTTCCAGATATCCACAATCTACCAATAATATCACAACTCTAACGTATGATTCTGATAACAGTGATACTCTAGAACAATTTCAAAATAATACAAATCCCAAAATGAATGATTCCAAATACAAGTATATAACATGCTACAAATCCAGCAAAAAGGGTAACACTCCGAGATACTGTAAAAGAAATAAAAAATTACAAAAACCAGAAATGGATGAATAAGTAATCAAAAAAATCTCCGACCATCTAATAAATTCCTCTAATTCAGACTCCTCTGATTAAGACACCAAAGAAGAATCTGACTATTTTTCTCTGTATTCAGATGTTAATTAACCCCTTCAAATAGATGAATTAGTCACAACTAGTTCATCCGAAAATCCTGATGATCATAAAAAAATATGCATATGTGTATTAACCAATGATCAAGAAAAAGAGAAACAATCAAGCATAGAAATACCAGTTCAAGAACTACAAAAAGAGATTAAACTAGTAAAAACAGATATAGAAGAATTGAAAGAAAAACAAAAATGAGATTCTTTATTAATAAAAGCAATCCTTTCAAAAACTGCACCACAATAATTCGATTCTCATAATATGAAAGAATCTGATACCGAAGTACCCATGGAGCCGAAAGACGCGAACCAGATAAAAACCCTAGGAGAAATCCCAAAAGACTTTCTAAGTGTCTTAAGACAAATCACGTCAAAAAGATACCTATCAATTGAGTAAAATTGGGACTTCCAACAGTTCTAATGCGCAACCAATTGTTCCAGATATCCCACAATCTACCAATAATATCACAACTCTAACGTATGATTCTGATAACAGTGATACTCTAGAACAATTTCAAAATAATACAAATCCCAAAATGAATGATTCCAAATACAAGTATATAACATGCTACAAATCCAGCAAAAAGGGTCACACTCCGAGATACTGTAAAATAAATAAAAAATTACAAAAACCAGAAATGGATGAATAAGTAATCAAAAAAATCTCCGACCATCTAATAAATTCTCTCTCGATTCGGACTCTCTCGATTAAGACACCAAAGAAGAATCTGACTATTTTTTTCTCTGTGTTCAGATGTTAATTAACCCCTTCAAATAGATGAATTAGTCACAACTAGTTCATCCGAAAATCCTGATGATCATAAAAAAATATGCATATGTGTATTAACCAATGATCAAGAAAAAGAGAAACAATCAAGCATAGAAATACCCAGTTCAAGAACTACAAAAAGAGATTAAACTAGTAAAAACAGATATAGAAGAATTGAAAGAAAAACAAAAATGAGATTCTTTATTAATAAAAGCAATCCTTTCAAAAATTGCACCACAATAATTCGATTCTCATAATATGAAAGAATCTGATACCGAAGTACCCATGGAGCCGAAAGACGCGAACCAGATAAAAACCCTAGGAGAAATCCCAGAAGACTTTCTAAGTGTCTTAAGACAAATCACGTCAAAAAGATACCTATCAATTGAGTAAAATTGGGACTTCCAACAGTTCTAATGCGCAACCAATTGTTCCGGATATCCCACAATCTACCAATAATATCACAACTCTAACGTATGATTCTGATAACAGTGATACTCTAGAACAATTTCAAAATAATACAAATCCCAAAATGAATGATTCCAAATACAAGTATATAACATGCTACAAATCCAGCAAAAAGGGTAACACTCCGAGATACTGTAAAAGAAATAAAAAATTACAAAAACCAGAAATGGATGAATAAGTAATCAAAAAAATCTCCGACCATCTAATAAATTCCTCTAATTCAGACTCCTCTGATTAAGACACCAAAGAAGAATCTGACTATTTTTCTCTGTATTCAGAAGTTAATAAACCCCTTCAAATAGATGAATTAGTCACAACTAGTTCATCCGAAAATCCTGATGATCATAAAAAAATATGCATATGTGTATTAACCAATGATCAAGAAAAAGAGAAACAATCAAGCATAGAAATACCAGTTCAAGAACTACAAAAAGAGATTAAACTAGTAAAAACAGATATAGAAGAATTGAAAGAAAAACAAAAATGAGATTCTTTATTAATAAAAGCAATCCTTTCAAAAACTGCACCACAATAATTCGATTCTCATAATATGAAAGAATCTGATACCGAAGTACCCATGGAGCCGAAAGACGCGAACCAGATAAAAACCCTAGGAGAAATCCCAAAAGACTTTCTAAGTGTCTTAAGACAAATCACGTCAAAAAGATACCTATCAATTGAGTAAAATTGGGACTTCCAACAGTTCTAATGCGCAACCAATTGTTCCGGATATCCCACAATCTACCAATAATATCACAACTCTAACGTATGATTCTGATAATAGTGATACTCTAGAACAATTTCAAAATAATACAAATCCCAAAATGAATGATTCCAAATACAAGTATATAACATGCTACAAATCCAGCAAAAAGGGTAACACTCCGAGATACTGTAAAATAAATAAAAAATTACAAAAACCAGTAATGGATGAATAAGTAATCAAAAAAATCTCCGACCATCTAATAAATTCCTCTAATTCAGACTCCTCTGATTCAGACACCAAAGCAGAATCTGACTATTTTTTCTCTGTCTTCAGATGTTAATTAACCCCTTCAAATAGATGAATTAGTCACAACTAGTTCATCCGAAAATCCTGATGATCATAAAAAAATACGCATATGTGTATTAACCAATGATCAAGAAAAAGAGAAACAATCAAGCATAGAAATACCAGTTCAAGAACTACAAAAAGAGATTAAACTAGTAAAAACAGATATAGAAGAATTGAAAGAAAAACAAAAATGAGATTCTTTATTAATAAAAGCAATCCTTTCAAAAACTGCACCACAATAATTCGATTCTCATAATATGAAAGAATCTGATACCGAAGTACCCATGGAGCCGAAAGACGCGAACCAGATAAAAACCCTAGGAGAAATCCCAAAAGACTTTCTAAGTGTCTTAAGACAAATCACGTCAAAAAGATACCTATCAATTGAGTAAAATTGGGACTTCCAACAGTTCTAATGCGCAACCAATTGTTCCGGATATCCCACAATCTACCAATAATATCACAACTCTAACGTATGATTCTGATAACAGTGATACTCTAGAACAATTTCAAAATAATACAAATCCCAAAATGAATGATTCCAAATACAAGTATATAACATGCTACAAATCCAGCAAAAAGGATCACACTCTGAGATACTGTAAAATAAATAAAAAATTACAAAACCAGAAATCGATAAATAAGTAATCAAAAAAATCTCCGACCATCTAATAAATTCCTCTGATTCAGACTCCTCTGATTCAGACACCAAAGCAGAATCTGACTATTTTTCTTGTGTTCAGATGTTAATTAACCCCTTCAAATAGATGAATTTGTCACAACTAGATCATCCGAAAATCCTGATGATCATAAAAAATACGCATATGTGTATTAACCAATGATCAAGAAAAAGAGAAACAATCAAGCATAGAAATACCAGTTCAAGAACTACAAAAAGAGATTAAACTAGTAAAAACAGATATAGAAGAATTGAAAGAAAAACAAAAATGAGATTCTTTATTAATAAAAGCAATCCTTTCAAAAACTGCACCACAATAATTCGATTCTCATAATATGAAAGAATCTGATACCGAAGTACCCATGGAGCCGAAAGACGCGAACCAGATAAAAACCCTAGGAGAAATCCCAAAAGACTTTCTAAGTGTCTTAAGACAAATCACGTCAAAAAGATACCTATCAATTGAGTAAAATTGGGACTTCCAACAGTTCTAATGCGCAACCAATTGTTCCGGATATCCCACAATCTACCAATAATATCACAACTCTAACGTATGATTCTGATAACAGTGATACTCTAGAACAATTTCAAAATAATACAAATCCCAAAATGAATGATTCCAAATACAAGTATATAACATGCTACAAATCCAGCAAAAAGGGTAACACTCCGAGATACTGTAAAATAAATAAAAAATTACAAAACCAGTAATCAAAAAAATCTCCGACCATCTAATAAATTCCTCTAATTCAGACTCCTCTGATTAAGACACCAAAGAAGAATCGACTATTTTTCTCTGTATTCAGATGTTAATTAACCCCTTCAAATAGATGAATTAGTCACAACTAGTTCATCCGAAAATCCTGATGATCATAAAAAAATATGCATATGTGTATTAACCAATGATCAAGAAAAAGAGAAACAATCAAGCATAGAAATACCAGTTCAAGAACTACAAAAAGAGATTAAACTAGTAAAAACAGATATAGAAGAATTGAAAGAAAAACAAAAATGAGATTCTTTATTAATAAAAGCAATCCTTTCAAAAACTGCACCACAATAATTCGATTCTCATAATATGAAAGAATCTGATACCGAAGTACCCATGGAGCCGAAAGACGCGAACCAGATAAAAACCCTAGGAGAAATCCCAGAAGACTTTCTAAGTGTCTTAAGACAAATCACGTCAAAAAGATACCTATCAATTGAGTAAAATTGGGACTTCCAACAGGTTCTAATGCGCAACCAATTGTTCCGGATATCCCACAATCTACCAATAATATCACAACTCTAACGTATGATTCTGATAACAGTGATACTCTAGAACAATTTCAAAATAATACAAATCCCAAAATGAATGATTCCAAATACAAGTATATAACATGCTACAAATCCAGCAAAAAGGGTAACACTCCGAGATACTGTAAAATAAATAAAAAATTACAAAAACCAGAAATGGATGAATAAGTAATCAAAAAAATCTCCGACCATCTAATAAATTCCTCTAATTCAGACTCCTCTGATTAAGACACCAAAGCAGAATCTGACTATTTTTCTCTGTATTCAGATGTTAATTAACCCCTTCAAATAGATGAATTAGTCACAACTAGTTCATCCGAAAATCCTGATGATCATAAAAAAATACGCATATGTGTATTAACCAATGATCAAGAAAAAGAGAAACAATCAAGCATAGAAATACCAGTTCAAGAACTACAAAAAGAGATTAAACTAGTAAAAACAGATATAGAAGAATTGAAAGAAAAACAAAAATGAGATTCTTTATTAATAAAAGCAATCCTTTCAAAAACTGCACCACAATAATTCGATTCTCATAATATGAAAGAATCTGATACCGAAGTACCCATGGAGCCGAAAGACGCGAACAAGATAAAAACCCTAGGAGAAATCCCAAAAGACTTTCTAAGTGTCTTAAGACAAATCACGTCAAAAAGATACCTATCAATTGAGTAAAATTGGGACTTCCAACAGTTCTAATGCGCAACCAATTGTTCCAGATATCCCACAATCTACCAATAATATCACAACTCTAACGTATGATTCTGATAACAGTGATACTCTAGAACAATTTCAAAATAATACAAATCCCAAAATGAATGATTCCAAATACAAGTATATAACATGCTACAAATCCAGCAAAAAGGGTCACACTCCGAGATACTGTAAAATAAATAAAAAATTACAAAAACCAGTAATGGATGAATAAGTAATCAAAAAAATCTCCGACCATCTAATAAATTCCTCTGATTCAGACACCAAAGCAGAATCTGACTATTTTTCTTGTGTTCAGATGTTAATTAACCCCTTCAAATAGATGAATTAGTCACAACTAGTTCATCCGAAAATCCTGATGATCATAAAAAAATACGCATATGTGTATTAACCAATGATCAAGAAAAAGAGAAACAATCAAGCATAGAAATACCAGTTCAAGAACTACAAAAAGAGATTAAACTAGTAAAAACAGATATAGAAGAATTGAAAGAAAAACAAAAATGAGATTCTTTATTAATAAAAGCAATCCTTTCAAAAACTGCACCACAATAATTCGATTCTCATAATATGAAAGAATCTGATACCGAAGTACCCATGGAGCCGAAAGACGCGAACCAGATAAAAACCCTAGGAGAAATCCCAGAAGACTTTCTAAGTGTCTTAAGACAAATCACGTCAAAAAGATACCTATCAATTGAGTAAAATTGGGACTTCCAACAGTTCTAATGCGCAACCAATTGTTCCGGATATCCCACAATCTACCAATAATATCACAACTCTAACGTATGATTCTGATAACAGTGATACTCTAGAACAATTTCAAAATAATACAAATCCCAAAATGAATGATTCCAAATACAAGTATATAACATGCTACAAATCCAGCAAAAAGGGTCACACTCCGAGATACTGTAAAATAAATAAAAAATTACAAAAACCAAGTAATGGATGAATAAGTAATCAAAAAAATCTCCGACCATCTAATAAATTCCTCTGATTCAGACACCAAAGCAGAATCTGACTATTTTTCTCTGTGTTCAGATGTTAATTAACCCCTTCAAATAGATGAATTAGTCACAACTAGTTCATCCGAAAATCCTGATGATCATAAAAAAATACGCATATGTGTATTAACCAATGATCAAGAAAAAGAGAAACAATCAAGCATAGAAATACCAGTTCAAGAACTACAAAAAGAGATTAAACTAGTAAAAACAGATATAGAAGAATTGAAAGAAAAACAAAAATGAGATTATTTATTAATAAAAGCAATCCTTTCAAAAACTGCACCACAATAATTCGATTCTCATAATATGAAAGAATCTGATACCGAAGTACCCATGGAGCCGAAAGACGCGAACCAGATAAAAACCCTAGGAGAAATCCCAAAAGACTTTCTAAGTGTCTTAAGACAAATCACGTCAAAAAGATACCTATCAATTGAGTAAAATTGGGACTTCCAACAGTTCTAATGCGCAACCAATTGTTCCGGATATCCCACAATCTACCAATAATATCACAACTCTAACGTATGATTCTGATAACAGTGATACTCTAGAACAATTTCAAAATAATACAAATCCCAAAATGAATGATTCCAAATACAAGTATATAACATGCTACAAATCCAGCAAAAAGGGTAACACTCCGAGATACTGTAAAATAAATAAAAAATTACAAAAAAACCAGTAATGGATGAATAAGTAATCAAAAAAATCTCCGACCATCTAATAAATTCCTCTAATTCAGACTCCTCGATTAAGACACCAAAGAAGAATCTGACTATTTTTCTCTGTATTCAGATGTTAATTAACCCCTTCAAATAGATGAATTAGTCACAACTAGTTCATCCGAAAATCCTGATGATCATAAAAAAATACGCATATGTGTATTAACCAATGATCAAGAAAAAGAGAAACAATCAAGCATAGAAATACCAGTTCAAGAACTACAAAAAGAGATTAAACTAGTAAAAACAGATATAGAAGAATTGAAAGAAAAACAAAAATGAGATTCTTTATTAATAAAAGCAATCCTTTCAAAAACTGCACCACAATAATTCGATTCTCATAATATGAAAGAATCTGATACCGAAGTACCCATGGAGCCGAAAGACGCGAACCAGATAAAAACCCTAGGAGAAATCCCAAAAGACTTTCTAAGTGTCTTAAGACAAATCACGTCAAAAAGATACCTATCAATTGAGTAAAATTGGGACTTCCAACAGTTCTAATGCGCAACCAATTGTTCCAGATATCCCACAATCTACCAATAATATCACAACTCTAACGTATGATTCTGATAACAGTGATACTCTAGAACAATTTCAAAATAATACAAATCCCAAAATGAATGATTCCAAATACAAGTATATAACATGCTACAAATCCAGCAAAAAGGGTCACACTCCGAGATACTGTAAAATAAATAAAAAATTACAAAAACCAGTAATGGATGAATAAGTAATCAAAAAAATCTCCGACCATCTAATAAATTCCTCTAATTCAGACACCAAAGCAGAATCTGACTATTTTTCTCTGTCTTCAGATGTTAATTAACCCCTTCAAATAGATGAATTAGTCACAACTAGTTCATCCGAAAATCCTGATGATCATAAAAAAATACGCATATGTGTATTAACCAATGATCAAGAAAAAGAGAAACAATCAAGCATAGAAATACCAGTTCAAGAACTACAAAAAGAGATTAAACTAGTAAAAACAGATATAGAAGAATTGAAAGAAAAACAAAAATGAGATTCTTTATTAATAAAAGCAATCCTTTCAAAAACTGCACCACAATAATTCGATTCTCATAATATGAAAGAATCTGATACCGAAGTACCCATGGAGCCGAAAGACGCGAACCAGATAAAAACCCTAGGAGAAATCCCAGAAGACTTTCTAAGTGTCTTAAGACAAATCACGTCAAAAAGATACTTATCAATTGAGTAAAATTGGGACTTCCAACAGTTCTAATGCGCAACCAATTGTTCCAGATATCCCACAATCTACCAATAATATCACAACTCTAACGTATGATTCTGATAACAGTGATACTCTAGAACAATTTCAAAATAATACAAATCCCAAAATGAATGATTCCAAATACAAGTATATAACATGCTACAAATCCGGCAAAAAGGGTCACACTCGAGATACACTGTAAAATAAATAAAAAATTACAAAAAAACCAATAATGGATGAATAAGTAATCAAAAAAATCTCCGACCATCTAATAAATTCCTCTAATTCAGACTCCTCTGATTCAGACACCAAAGCAGAATCTGACTATTTTTCTCTGTGTTCAGATGTTAATTAACCCCTTCAAATAGATGAATTAGTCACAACTAGTTCATCCGAAAATCCTGATGATCATAAAAAAATACGCATATGTGTATTAACCAATGATCAAGAAAAAGAGAAACAATCAAGCATAGAAATACCAGTTCAAGAACTACAAAAAGAGATTAAACAGTAAAAACAGATATAGAAGAATTGAAAGAAAAACAAAAATGAGATTCTTTATTAATAAAAGTAATCCTTTCAAAAACTGCACCACAATAATTCGATTCTCATAATATGAAAGAATCTGATACCGAAGTACCCATGGAGCCGAAAGACGCGAACCAGATAAAAACCCTAGGAGAAATCCCAGAAGACTTTCTAAGTGTCTTAAGACAAATCACGTCAAAAAGATACTTATCAATTGAGTAAAATTGGGACTTCCAACAGTTCTAATGCGCAACCAATTGTTCCAGATATCCCACAATCTACCAATAATATCACAACTCTAACGTATGATTCTGATAACAGTGATACTCTAGAACAATTTCAAAATAATACAAATCCCAAAATGAATGATTCCAAATACAAGTATATAACATGCTACAAATCCAGCAAAAAGGGTCACACTCGAGATACTGTAAAATAAATAAAAAATTACAAAAACCAGTAATGGATGAAGAAGTAATCAAAAAAATCTCCGACCATCTAATAAATTCCTCTAATTCAGACTCCTCTGATTCAGACACCAAAGCAGAATCTGACTATTTTTCTCTGTCTTCAGATGTTAATAAACCCCTTCAAATAGATGAATTAGTCACAACTAGTTCATCCGAAAATCCTGATGATCATAAAAAAATACGCATATGTGTATTAACCAATGATCAAGAAAAAGAGAAACAATCAAGCATAGAAATACCAGTTCAAGAACTACAAAAAGAGATTAAACTAGTAAAAACAGATATAAAAGAATTGAAAGAAAAACAAAAATGAGATTCTTTATTAATAAAAGCAATCCTTTCAAAAACTGTACCACAATAATTCGATTCTCATAATATGAAAGAATCTGATACCGAAGTACCCATGGAGCCGAAAGACGCGAACAAGATAAAAACCCTAGGAGAAATCCCAAAAGACTTTCTAAGTGTCTTAAGACAAATCACGTCAAAAAGATACCTATCAATTGAGTAAAATTGGGACTTCCAACGGTTCTAATGCGCAACCAATTGTTCCAGATATCCCACAATCTACCAATAATATCACAACTCTAACGTATGATTCTGATAACAGTGATACTCTAGAACAATTTCAAAATAATACAAATCCCAAAATGAATGATTCCAAATACAAGTATATAACATGCTACAAATCCAGCAAAAAGGGTCACACTCCGAGATATTGTAAAATAAATAAAAAATTACAAAAACCAGTAATGGATGAATAAGTAATCAAAAAAATCTCCGACCATCTAATAAATTCCTCTGATTCAGACTCCTCTGATTCAGACACCAAAGCAGAATCTGACAATTTTTTTTTCTGTCTTCAGATGTTAATTAACCCATTCAAATAGATGAATTAGTCACAACTAGTTCATCCGAAAATCATGATGATCATAAAAAAATACGCATATGTGTATTAACCAATGATCAAGAAAAAGAGAAACAATCAAGCATAGAAATACCAGTTCAAGAACTACAAAAAGAGATTAAACTAGTAAAAACAGATATAGAAGAATTGAAAGAAAAACAAAAATGAGATTCTTTATTAATAAAAGCAATCCTTTCAAAAACTGTACCACAATAATTCGATTCTCATAATATGAAAGAATCTGATACCGAAGTACCCATGGAGCCGAAAGACGCGAACCAGATAAAAACCCTAGGAGAAATCCCAGAAGACTTTCTAAGTGTCTTAAGACAAATCACGTCAAAAAGATACCTATCAATTGAGTAAAATTGGGACTTCCAACAGTTCTAATACGCAACCAATTGTTCCAGATATCCCACAATCTACCAATAATATCACAACTCTAACGTATGATTCTGATAACAGTGATACTCTAGAACAATTTCAAAATAATACAAATCCCAAAATGAATGATTCCAAATACAAGTATATAACATGCTACAAATCCAAGCAAAAAGGGTCACACTCCGAGATACTGTAAAATAAATAAAAAATTACAAAAACCAGTAATGGATGAATAAGTAATCAAAAAAATCTCCGACCATCTAATAAATTCCTCTAATTCAGACACCAAAGAAGAATCTGACTATTTTTTTCTGTCTTCAGATGTTAATAAACCCATTCAAATAGATGAATTAGTCACAACTAGTTCATCCGAAAATCGATGATCATAAAAAAATACGCATATGTGTATTAACCAATGATCAAGAAAAAGAGAAACAATCAAGCATAGAAATACCAGTTCAAGAACTACAAAAAGAGATTAAACTAGTAAAAACGAGATATAGAAGAATTGAAAGAAAAACAAAAATGAGATTCTTTATTAATAAAAGCAATCCTTTCAAAAACTGTACCACAATAATTCGATTCTCATAATATGAAAGAATCGATACCGAAGTACCCATGGAGCCGAAAGACGCGAACCAGATAAAAACCCTAGGAGAAATCCCAGAAGACTTTCTAAGTGTCTTAAGACAAATCACGTCAAAAAGATACTTATCAATTGAGTAAAATTGGGACTTCCAACAGTTCTAATGCGCAACCAATTGTTCCAGATATCCCACAATCTACCAATAATATCACAACTCTAACGTATGATTCTGATAACAGTGATACTCTAGAACAATTTCAAAATAATACAAATCCCAAAATGAATGATTCCAAATACAAGTATATAACATGCTACAAATCCAGCAAAAAGGGTCACACTCGAGATACTGTAAAATAAATAAAAAATTACAAAAACCAGTAATGGATGAATAAGTAATCAAAAAAATCTCCGACCATCTAATAAATTCCTCTGATTCAGACACCAAAGCAGAATCTGACTATTTTTCTCTGTCTTCAGATGTTAATTAACCCCTTCAAATAGATGAATTAGTCACAACTAGTTCATCCGAAAATCCTGATGATCATAAAAAAATACGCATATGTGTATTAACCAATGATCAAGAAAAAGAGAAACAATCAAGCATAGAAATACCAGTTCAAGAACTACAAAAAGAGATTAAACTAGTAAAAACAGATATAGAAGAATTGAAAGAAAAACAAAAATGAGATTATTTATTAATAAAAGCAATCCTTTCAAAAATTGTACCACAATAATTCGATTCTCATAATATGAAAGAATCTGATACCGAAGTACCCATGGAGCCGAAAGAAGCGAACCAGATAAAAACCCTAGGAGAAATCCCAGAAGACTTTCTAAGTGTCTTAAGACAAATCACGTCAAAAAGATACCTATCAATTGAGTAAAATTGGGACTTCCAACAGTTCTAATACGCAACCAATTGTTCCAGATATCCCACAATCTACCAATAATATCACAACTCTAACGTATGATTCTGATAACAGTGATACTCTAGAACAATTTCAAAATAATACAAATCCCAAAATGAATGATTCCAAATACAAGTATATAACATGCTACAAATCCGGCAAAAAGGGTCACACTCGAGATACTGTAAAATAAATAAAAAATTACAAAAACCAGTAATGGATGAATAAGTAATCAAAAAAATCTCCGACCATCTAATAAATTCCTCTAATTCAGACACCAAAGCAGAATCTGACTATTTTTCTCTGTCTTCAGATGTTAATTAACCCCTTCAAATAGATGAATTAGTCACAACTAGTTCATCCGAAATCCGATGATCATAAAAAAATACGCATATGTGTATTAACCAATGATCAAGAAAAAGAGAAACAATCAAGCATAGAAATACCAGTTCAAGAACTACAAAAAGAGATTAAACTAGTAAAAACAGATATAAAAGAATTGAAAGAAAAACAAAAATGAGATTCTTTATTAATAAAAGCAATCCTTTCAAAAACTGTACCACAATAATTCGATTCTCATAATATGAAAGAATCTGATACCGAAGTACCCATGGAGCCGAAAGACGCGAACCAGATAAAAACCCTAGGAGAAATCCCAGAAGACTTTCTAAGTGTCTTAAGACAAATCACGTCAAAAAGATACTTATCAATTGAGTAAAATTGGGACTTCCAACAGTTCTAATGCGCAACCAATTGTTCCAGATATCCCACAATCTACCAATAATATCACAACTCTAACGTATGATTCTGATAACAGTGATACTCTAGAACAATTTCAAAATAATACAAATCCCAAAATGAATGATTCCAAATACAAGTATATAACATGCTACAAATCCAGCAAAAAGGGTCACACTCCGAGATACTGTAAAATAAATAAAAAATTACAAAAACCAGTAATGGATGAATAAGTAATCAAAAAAATCTCCGACCATCTAATAAATTCCTCTAATTCAGACTCTCTCGATTAAGACACCAAAAGCGAGAATCGACTATTTTTTCTCTGTCTTCAGATGTTAATTAACCCCTTCAAATAGATGAATTAGTCACAACTAGTTCATCCGAAAATCCTGATGATCATAAAAAAATACGCATATGTGTATTAACCAATGATCAAGAAAAAGAGAAACAATCAAGCATAGAAATACCAGTTCAAGAACTACAAAAAGAGATTAAACTAGTAAAAACAGATATAGAAGAATTGAAAGAAAAACAAAAATGAGATTCTTTATTAATAAAAGCAATCCTTTCAAAAACTGTACCACAATAATTCGATTCTCATAATATGAAAGAATCGATACCGAAGTACCCATTAAGCCGAAAGACGCGAACCAGATAAAAACCCTAGGAGAAATCCCAGAAGACTTTCTCAGTGTCTTAAGACAAATCACGTCAAAAAGATACCTATCAATTGAGTAAAATTGGGACTTCCAACGGTTCTAATACGCAACCAATTGTTCCAGATATCCCACAATCTACCAATAATATCACAACTCTAACGTATGATTCTGATAACAGTGATACTCTAGAACAATTTCAAAATAATACAAATCCCAAAATGAATGATTCCAAATACAAGTATATAACATGCTACAAATCCAAAGCAAAAAGGGTCACACTCAGAGATCTTTGTAAAATAAATAAAAAATTACAAAAACCAAGTAATGGATGAATAAGTAATCAAAAAAATCTCCGACCATCTAATAAATTCCTCTAATTCGGACTCTCTCTCGATTCGAGACACCAAAAAGAATCGACTATTTTTCTCTGTCTTCGAGATGTTAATTAACCCCTTCAAATAGATGAATTAGTCACAACTAGTTCATCGAAAATCCGATGATCATAAAAAAATACGCATATGTGTATTAACCAATGATCAAGAAAAAGAGAAACAATCAAGCATAGAAATACCAGTTCAAGAACTACAAAAAGAGATTAAACTAGTAAAAACAGAGATATAGAAGAATTGAAAGAAAAACAAAAATGAGATTCTTTATTAATAAAAGCAATCCTTTCAAAAACTGTACCACAATAATTCGATTCTCATAATATGAAAGAATCTGATACCGAAGTACCCATGGAGCCGAAAGACGCGAACCAGATAAAAACCCTAGGAGAAATCCGAGAAGACTTTCTAAGTGTCTTAAGACAAATCACGTCAAAAAGATACCTATCAATTGAGTAAAATTGGGACTTCCAACAGTTCTAATACGCAACCAATTGTTCCAGATATCCCACAATCTACCAATAATATCACAACTCTAACGTATGATTCTGATAACAGTGATACTCTAGAACAATTTCAAAATAATACAAATCCCAAAATGAATGATTCCAAATACAAGTATATAACATGCTACAAATCCAGCAAAAAAAGGGTCACACTCGAGATCTTTGTAAAATAAATAAAAAATTACAAAAACCAGTAATGGATGAATAAGTAATCAAAAAAATCTCCGACCATCTAATAAATTCCTCTAATTCAGACTCCTCTCGATTCAGACACCAAAGCAGAATCTGACTATTTTTCTCTGTCTTCAGATGTTAATTAACCCCTTCAAATAGATGAATTAGTCACAACTAGTTCATCCGAAAATCCTGATGATCATAAAAAAATACGCATATGTGTATTAACCAATGATCAAGAAAAAGAGAAACAATCAAGCATAGAAATACCAGTTCAAGAACTACAAAAAGAGATTAAACTAGTAAAAACAGATATAGAAGAATTGAAAGAAAAACAAAAATGAGATTATTTATTAATAAAAGCAATCCTTTCAAAAACTGTACCACAATAATTCGATTCTCATAATATGAAAGAATCGATCGAAGAACCCATTGGAGCCGAAAGACGCGAACCAGATAAAAACCCTAGGAGAAATCCCAGAAGACTTTCTCAGTGTCTTAAGACAAATCACGTCAAAAAGATACCTATCAATTGAGTAAAATTGGGACTTCCAACGGTTCTAATACGCAACCAATTGTTCCAGATGTCCCACAATCTACCAATAATATCACAACTCTAACGTATGATTCTGATAACAGTGATACTCTAGAACAATTTCAAAATAATACAAATCCCAAAATGAATGATTCCAAATACAAGTATATAACATGCTACAAATCCAGCAAAAAGGGTCACACTCCGAGATACTGTAAAATAAATAAAAAATTATAAAAACCAATAATGGATGAATAAGTAATCAAAAAAATCTCCGACCATCTAATAAATTCCTCTGATTCAGACACCAAAGCAGAATCTGACTATTTTTCTCTGTGTCTTCAGATGTTAATTAACCCCTTCAAATAGATGAATTAGTCACAACTAGTTCATCCGAAAATCCTGATGATCATAAAAAAATACGCATATGTGTATTAACCAATGATCAAGAAAAAGAGAAACAATCAAGCATAGAAATACCAGTTCAAGAACTACAAAAAGAGATTAAACTAGTAAAAACAGATATAGAAGAATTGAAAGAAAAACAAAAATGAGATTCTTTATTAATAAAAGCAATCCTTTCAAAAACTGTACCACAATAATTCGATTCTCATAATATGAAAGAATCTGATACCGAAGTACCCATGGAGCCGAAAGACGCGAACCAGATAAAAACCCTAGGAGAAATCCCAGAAGACTTTCTAAGTGTCTTAAGACAAATCACGTCAAAAAGATACCTATCAATTGAGTAAAATTGGGACTTCCAACAGTTCTAATACGCAACCAATTGTTCCAGATATCCCACAATCTACCAATAATATCACAACTCTAACGTATGATTCTGATAACAGTGATACTCTAGAACAATTTCAAAATAATACAAATCCCAAAATGAATGATTCCAAATACAAGTATATAACATGCTACAAATCCAGCAAAAAGGGTCACACTCCGAGATACTGTAAAATAAATAAAAAATTACAAAAACCAGTAATGGATGAATAAGTAATCAAAAAAATCTCCGACCATCTAATAAATTCCTCTAATTCAGACTCCTCTGATTCAGACACCAAAGAAGAATCTGACTATTTTTCTCTGTCTTCAGATGTTAATTAACCCCTTCAAATAGATGAATTAGTCACAACTAGTTCATCCGAAAATCCTGATGATCATAAAAAAATACGCATATGTGTATTAACCAATGATCAAGAAAAAGAGAAACAATCAAGCATAGAAATACCAGTTCAAGAACTACAAAAAGAGATTAAACTAGTAAAAACAGATATAGAAGAATTGAAAGAAAAACAAAAATGAGATTATTTATTAATAAAAGCAATCCTTTCAAAAAGCTGTACCACAATAAATTCGATTCTCATAATATGAAAGAAATACGATACCGAAGTACCCATGGAGCCGAAAGACGCGAACCAGATAAAAACCCTAGGAGAAATCCCAGAAGACTTTCTAAGTGTCTTAAGACAAATCACGTCAAAAAGATACCTATCAATTGAGTAAAATTGGGACTTCCAACAGTTCTAATACGCAACCAATTGTTCCAGATATCCCACAATCTACCAATAATATCACAACTCTAACGTATGATTCTGATAACAGTGATACTCTAGAACAATTTCAAAATAATACAAATCCCAAAATGAATGATTCCAAATACAAGTATATAACATGCTACAAATCCAAAGCAAAAAGGGTCACACTCCGAGATCTTTGTAAAATAAATAAAAAATTACAAAAACCAGTAATGGATGAAGAAGTAATCAAAAAAATCTCCGACCATCTAATAAATTCCTCTAATTCAGACTCTTTTGATTCAAGACACCAAAGCGAGAATCGACTTTTTTTTCTGTCTTCAGATGTTAATTAACCCCTTCAAATAGATGAATTAGTCACAACTAGTTCATCCGAAAATCCTGATGATCATAAAAAAATACGCATATGTGTATTAACCAATGATCAAGAAAAAGAGAAACAATCAAGCATAGAAATACCAGTTCAAGAACTACAAAAAGAGATTAAACTAGTAAAAAAAGAGATATAAAAGAATTGAAAGAAAAACAAAAATGAGATTATTTATTAATAAAAGCAATCCTTTCAAAAACTGTACCACAATAATTCGATTCTCATAATATGAAAGAATCTGATACCGAAGTACCCATGGAGCCGAAAGACGCGAACCAGATAAAAACCCTAGGAGAAATCCCAGAAGACTTTCTAAGTGTCTTAAGACAAATCACGTCAAAAAGATACTTATCAATTGAGTAAAATTGGGACTTCCAACAGTTCTAATGCGCAACCAATTGTTCCAGATATCCCACAATCTACCAATAATATCACAACTCTAACGTATGATTCTGATAACAGTGATACTCTAGAACAATTTCAAAATAATACAAATCCCAAAATGAATGATTCCAAATACAAGTATATAACATGCTACAAATCCAGCAAAAAGGGTCACACTCCGAGATACTTTGTAAAATAAATAAAAAATTACAAAAACCAGTAATGGATGAAGAAGTAATCAAAAAAATCTCCGACCATCTAATAAATTCCTCAGATTCAGACTCCTCTGATTTAGACACAAAAGCAGAATCGACTATTTTTCTCTGTCTTCAGATGTTAATTAACCCCTTCAAATAGATGAATTAGTCACAACTAGTTCATCCGAAAATCCTGATGATCATAAAAAAATACGCATATGTGTATTAACCAATGATCAAGAAAAAGAGAAACAATCAAGCATAGAAATACCAGTTCAAGAACTACAAAAAGAGATTAAACTAGTAAAAACAGATATAGAAGAATTGAAAGAAAAACAAAAATGAGATTCTTTATTAATAAAAGCAATCCTTTCAAAAATTGTACCACAATAATTCGATTCTCATAATACGAAAGAATCTGATACCGAAGAACCCATGGAGCCGAAAGACGCGAACCAGATAAAAACCCTTGGAGAAATCCCAGAAGACTTTCTAAGTGTCTTAAGACAAATCACGTCAAAAAGATACCTATCAATTGAGTAAAATTGGGACTTCCAACAGTTCTAATACGCAACCAATTGTTCCAGATATCCCACAATCTACCAATAATATCACAACTCTAACGTATGATTCTGATAACAGTGATACTCTAGAACAATTTCAAAATAATACAAATCCCAAAATGAATGATTCCAAATACAAGTATATAACATGCTACAAATCCAAGCAAAAAGGGTCACACTCCGAGATACTGTAAAATAAATAAAAAATTACAAAAACCAATAATGGATGAATAAGTAATCAAAAAAATCTCCGACCATCTAATAAATTCCTCTAATTCAGACTCCTCGATTCAGACACCAAAGCGAGAATCGACTATTTTTCTCTCTCTGTCTTCGGATGTTAATTAACCCCTTCAAATAGATGAATTAGTCACAACTAGTTCATCCGAAAATCCTGATGATCATAAAAAAATACGCATATGTGTATTAACCAATGATCAAGAAAAAGAGAAACAATCAAGCATAGAAATACCAGTTCAAGAACTACAAAAAGAGATTAAACTAGTAAAAACTGATATAGAAGAATTGAAAGAAAAACAAAAATGAGATTATTTATTAATAAAAGCAATCCTTTCAAAAACTGTACCATAATAATTCAATTCTCATAATACGAAAGAATCTGATACTGAAGAACCCATTAAGCCGAAAGACGCGAACCAGATAAAAACCCTAGGAGAAATCCCAGAAGACTTTCTAAGTGTCTTAAGACAAATCACGTCAAAAAGATACCTATCAATTGAGTAAAATTGGGACTTCCAACAGTTCTAATACGCAACCAATTGTTCCAGATATCCCACAATCTACCAATAATATCACAACTCTAACGTATGATTCTGATAACAGTGATACTCTAGAACAATTTCAAAATAATACAAATCCCAAAATGAATGATTCCAAATACAAGTATATAACATGCTACAAATCCAGCAAAAAGGGTCACACTCCGAGATACTGTAAAATAAATAAAAAATTACAAAAACCAGTAATGGATGAATAAGTAATCAAAAAAATCTCCGACCATCTAATAAATTCCTCTGATTCAGACTCCTCGATTCAGACACCAAAGCAGAATCTGACTATTTTTCTCTGTCTTCAGATGTTAATTAACCCCTTCAAATAGATGAATTAGTCACAACTAGTTCATCCGAAAATCCTGATGATCATAAAAAAATACGCATATGTGTATTAACCAATGATCAAGAAAAAGAGAAACAATCAAGCATAGAAATACCAGTTCAAGAACTACAAAAAGAGATTAAACTAGTAAAAACAGATATAGAAGAATTGAAAGAAAAACAAAAATGAGATTCTTTATTAATAAAAGCAATCCTTTCAAAAATTGTACCACAATAATTCGATTCTCATAATACGAAAGAATCTGATACTGAAGAACCCATTAAGCCGAAAGACGCGAACCAGATAAAAACCCTAGGAGAAATCCCAGAAGACTTTCTAAGTGTCTTAAGACAAATCACGTCAAAAAGATACCTATCAATTGAGTAAAATTGGGACTTCCAACGGTTCTAATACGCAACCAATTGTTCCAGATATCCCACAATCTACCAATAATATCACAACTCTAACGTATGATTCTGATAACAGTGATACTCTAGAACAATTTCAAAATAATACAAATCCCAAAATGAATGATTCCAAATACAAGTATATAACATGCTACAAATCCAGCAAAAAGGGTCACACTCCGAGATACTGTAAAATAAATAAAAAATTACAAAAACCAAGTAATGGATGAATAAGTAATCAAAAAAATCTCCGACCATCTAATAAATTCCTCTAATTCAGACTCCTCTGATTCAGACACCAAAGCAGAATCTGACTATTTTTCTCTGTCTTCAGATGTTAATTAACCCCTTCAAATAGATGAATTAGTCACAACTAGTTCATCCGAAAATCCTGATGATCATAAAAAAATACGCATATGTGTATTAACCAATGATCAAGAAAAAGAGAAACAATCAAGCATAGAAATACCAGTTCAAGAACTACAAAAAGAGATTAAACTAGTAAAAACAGATATAGAAGAATTGAAAGAAAAACAAAAATGAGATTATTTATTAATAAAAGCAATCCTTTCAAAAATTGTACCACAATAATTCGATTCTCATAATACGAAAGAATCTGATACCGAAGAACCCATTAAGCCGAAAGACGCGAACCAGATAAAAACCCTAGGAGAAATCCCAGAAGACTTTCTCAGTGTCTTAAGACAAATCACGTCAAAAAGATACCTATCAATTGAGTAAAATTGGGACTTCCAACGGTTCTAATACGCAACCAATTGTTCCAGATATCCCACAATCTACCAATAATATCACAACTCTAACGTATGATTCTGATAACAGTGATACTCTAGAACAATTTCAAAATAATACAAATCCCAAAATGAATGATTCCAAATACAAGTATATAACATGCTACAAATCCAGCAAAAAGGGTCACACTCGAGAGATCTTTGTAAAATAAATAAAAAATTACAAAAACCAGTAATGGATGAATAAGTAATCAAAAAAATCTCCGACCATCTAATAAATTCCTCTAATTCAGACTCCTCTCGATTCAGACACCAAAGCAGAATCTGACTATTTTTCTCTGTCTTCAGATGTTAATTAACCCCTTCAAATAGATGAATTAGTCACAACTAGTTCATCCGAAAATCCTGATGATCATAAAAAAATACGCATATGTGTATTAACCAATGATCAAGAAAAAGAGAAACAATCAAGCATAGAAATACCAGTTCAAGAACTACAAAAAGAGATTAAACTAGTAAAAACGAGATATAGAAGAATTGAAAGAAAAACAAAAATGAGATTCTTTATTAATAAAAGCAATCCTTTCAAAAACTGTACCACAATAATTCGATTCTCATAATATGAAAGAATCTGATACCGAAGTACCCATGGAGCCGAAAGACGCGAACCAGATAAAAACCCTAGGAGAAATCCCAGAAGACTTTCTAAGTGTCTTAAGACAAATCACGTCAAAAAGATACCTATCAATTGAGTAAAATTGGGACTTCCAACAGTTCTAATACGCAACCAATTGTTCCAGATATCCCACAATCTACCAATAATATCACAACTCTAACGTATGATTCTGATAACAGTGATACTCTAGAACAATTTCAAAATAATACAAATCCCAAAATGAATGATTCCAAATACAAGTATATAACATGCTACAAATCCAGCAAAAAGGGTCACACTCCGAGATACTGTAAAATAAATAAAAAATTACAAAAACCAGTAATGGATGAATAAGTAATCAAAAAAATCTCCGACCATCTAATAAATTCCTCTGATTCAGACACCAAAGCAGAATCTGACTATTTTTCTCTGTCTTCAGATGTTAATTAACCCCTTCAAATAGATGAATTAGTCACAACTAGTTCATCCGAAAATCCTGATGATCATAAAAAAATACGCATATGTGTATTAACCAATGATCAAGAAAAAGAGAAACAATCAAGCATAGAAATACCAGTTCAAGAACTACAAAAAGAGATTAAACTAGTAAAAACAGATATAGAAGAATTGAAAGAAAAACAAAAATGAGATTCTTTATTAATAAAAGCAATCCTTTCAAAAACTGTACCACAATAATTCGATTCTCATAATACGAAAGAATCTGATACTGAAGAACCCATTAAGCCGAAAGACGCGAACCAGATAAAAACCCTAGGAGAAATCCCAGAAGACTTTCTAAGTGTCTTAAGACAAATCACGTCAAAAAGATACCTATCAATTGAGTAAAATTGGGACTTCCAACAGTTCTAATACGCAACCAATTGTTCCAGATATCCCACAATCTACCAATAATATCACAACTCTAACGTATGATTCTGATAACAGTGATACTCTAGAACAATTTCAAAATAATACAAATCCCAAAATGAATGATTCCAAATACAAGTATATAACATGCTACAAATCCAGCAAAAAGGGTCACACTCGAGATACTGTAAAATAAATAAAAAATTACAAAAACCAGTAATGGATGAATAAGTAATCAAAAAAATCTCCGACCATCTAATAAATTCCTCTAATTCAGACTCCTCTCGATTCAGACACCAAAGCAGAATCTGACTATTTTTCTCTGTCTTCAGATGTTAATTAACCCCTTCAAATAGATGAATTAGTCACAACTAGTTCATCCGAAAATCCTGATGATCATAAAAAAATACGCATATGTGTATTAACCAATGATCAAGAAAAAGAGAAACAATCAAGCATAGAAATACCAGTTCAAGAACTACAAAAAGAGATTAAACTAGTAAAAACAGATATAGAAGAATTGAAAGAAAAACAAAAATGAGATTCTTTATTAATAAAAGCAATCCTTTCAAAAACTGTACCACAATAATTCGATTCTCATAATACGAAAGAATCTGATACTGAAGAACCCATTAAGCCGAAAGACGCGAACCAGATAAAAACCCTAGGAGAAATCCCAGAAGACTTTCTAAGTGTCTTAAGACAAATCACGTCAAAAAGAAACTTATCAATTGAGTAAAATTGGGACTTCCAACAGTTCTAATACGCAACCAATTGTTCCAGATATCCCACAATCTACCAATAATATCACAACTCTAACGTATGATTCTGATAACAGTGATACTCTAGAACAATTTCAAAATAATACAAATCCCAAAATGAATGATTCCAAATACAAGTATATAACATGCTACAAATCCAGCAAAAAGGGTCACACTCCGAGATACTGTAAAATAAATAAAAAATTACAAAAACCAGTAATGGATGAATAAGTAATCAAAAAAATCTCCGACCATCTAATAAATTCCTCTGATTCAGACACCAAAGCAGAATCGACTATTTTTCTCTGTCTTCAGATGTTAATTAACCCCTTCAAATAGATGAATTAGTCACAACTAGTTCATCCGAAAATCCTGATGATCATAAAAAAATACGCATATGTGTATTAACCAATGATCAAGAAAAAGAGAAACAATCAAGCATAGAAATACCAGTTCAAGAACTACAAAAAGAGATTAAACTAGTAAAAACAGATATAGAAGAATTGAAAGAAAAACAAAAATGAGATTCTTTATTAATAAAAGCAATCCTTTCAAAAACTGTACCACAATAATTCGATTCTCATAATATGAAAGAATCTGATACCGAAGTACCCATGGAGCCGAAAGACGCGAACCAGATAAAAACCCTAGGAGAAATCCCAGAAGACTTTCTAAGTGTCTTAAGACAAATCACGTCAAAAAGATACTTATCAATTGAGTAAAATTGGGACTTCCAACAGTTCTAATGCGCAACCAATTGTTCCAGATATCCCACAATCTACCAATAATATCACAACTCTAACGTATGATTCTGATAACAGTGATACTCTAGAACAATTTCAAAATAATACAAATCCCAAAATGAATGATTCCAAATACAAGTATATAACATGCTACAAATCCAGCAAAAAGGGTCACACTCAGAGATATTGTAAAATAAATAAAAAATTACAAAAACCAGTAATGGATGAAGAAGTAATCAAAAAAATCTCCGACCATCTAATAAATAATTCGGACTCTCGATTCGGACACCAAAGCGAGAATCGACTATTTTTCTCTGTCTTCAGATGTTAATTAACCCCTTCAAATAGATGAATTAGTCACAACTAGTTCATCCGAAAATCCTGATGATCATAAAAAAATACGCATATGTGTATTAACCAATGATCAAGAAAAAGAGAAACAATCAAGCATAGAAATACCAGTTCAAGAACTACAAAAAGAGATTAAACTAGTAAAAACAGAGATATAGAAGAATTGAAAGAAAAACAAAAATGAGATTCTTTATTAATAAAAGCAATCCTTTCAAAAACTGTACCATAATAATTCGATTCTCATAATACGAAAGAATCTGATAGTGAAGAACCCATTAGGCCGAAAGACGCGAACCAGATAAAAACCCTAGGAGAAATCCCAGAAGACTTTCTAAGTGTCTTAAGACAAATCACGTCAAAAAGAAACTTATCAATTGAGTAAAATTGGGACTTCCAACAGTTCTAATACGCAACCAATTGTTCCAGATATCCCACAATCTACCAATAATATCACAACTCTAACGTATGATTCTGATAACAGTGATACTCTAGAACAATTTCAAAATAATACAAATCCCAAAATGAATGATTCCAAATACAAGTATATAACATTCTACAAATCCAGCAAAAAGGGTCACACTCCGAGATACTGTAAAATAAATAAAAAATTACAAAAACCAGTAATGGATGAATAAGTAATCAAAAAATCTCCGACCATCTAATAAATTCCTCTAATTCAGACTACTCGATTCAGACACCAAAGCAGAATCTAACTATTTTTCTCTGTCTTCAGATGTTAATTAACCCCTTCAAATAGATGAATTAGTCACAACTAGTTCATCCGAAAATCCTGATGATCATAAAAAAATACGCATATGTGTATTAACCAATGATCAAGAAAAAGAGAAACAATCAAGCATAGAAATACCAGTTCAAGAACTACAAAAAGAGATTAAACTAGTAAAAAAAGATATAAAAGAATTGAAAGAAAAACAAAAATGAGATTCTTTATTAATAAAAGCAATCCTTTCAAAAACTGTACCACAATAATTCGATTCTCATAATATGAAAGAATCTGATACTGAAGTACCCATGGAGCCGAAAGACGCGAACCAGATAAAAACCCTAGGAGAAATCCCAGAAGACTTTCTAAGTGTCTTAAGACAAATCACGTCAAAAAGATACTTATCAATTGAGTAAATTGGGACTTCCAACAGTTCTAATGCGCAACCAATTGTTCCAGATATCCCACAATCTACCAATAATATCACAACTCTAACGTATGATTCTGATAACAGTGATACTCTAGAACAATTTCAAAATAATACAAATCCCAAAATGAATGATTCCAAATACAAGTATATAACATGCTACAAATCCAGCAAAAAGGGTCACACTCGAGATCTTTGTAAAATAAATAAAAAATTAAAAAAACCAGTAATGGATGAATAAGTAATAAAAAAAATCTCCAACCATCTAATAAATTCGTCTGATTCAGACACCAAAGCAGAACCTGACTATTTTTCTCCGTCTTCAGATGTTAATTAACCCCTTCAAATAGATGAATTAGTAACAACTAGTTCATCCGAAAATCCTGATTATCATAAAAAAATACGCATATGTGTATTAACCAATGATCAAGAAAAAGAGAAACCATCAAGCATAGAAATACCAGTTCAAGAACTACAAAAAGAGATTAAACTAGTAAAAACAGTTATAGAAGAATTGAAAGAAAAACAAAAATGAGATTCTTTATTAATAAAAGCAATCTTTTCAAAAACTGTACCACAATAATTTGATTCTCATAATACGAAAGAATCTGATACAGAAGAACCCATTAAACCGTAAGAAGTGAACCAGATAAAAACCCTAGGAGAAATTCCAGAACACTTTCTAAGTGTCTTAAGACAAATCACGTCAAAAATATACCTATCAATTGATTAAAATTGGGACTTCCAACAGTTCTAATACGCAACCAATTGTTCCAGATATCCCACAATCTACCAATAATATCACAACTCTAACGTATGATTCTGATAACAGTGATACTCTAGAACAATTTCAAAATAATACAAATCCCAAAATTAATGATTCCAAATACAAGTATATAACATGCTACAAATCCAACAAAAAGGGTCACACTCTGAGATACTGTTAAATAAATAAAAAATTACAAAAACCAGTAATGGATGAATAAGTAATCAAAAAAATCTCCGACCATCTAATAAATTCCTCTAATTCAGACTACTCTGATTCAGACACCAAAGCAGAATCTGACTATTTTTCTCCGTCTTCAGATGTTAATTAACCCCTTCAAATAGATGAATTAGTAACAACTAGTTCATCTGAAAATCCTGATGATCATAAAAAAATACGCATATGTGTATTAACCAATGATCAAGAAAAAGAAAAACAATCAAGCATAGAAATACCAGTTCAAGAACTACAAAAAGAGAATAAACAAGTAAAAACAGATATAAAAGAATTGAAAGAAAAACAAAAACGAGATTCTTTATTAATAAAAGCAATCATTTCAAAAACTGTACCACAATAATTCGATTCTCATAATACGAAATAATCCGATACTGAAGAACCCATTAAGCCGAAAGACGCGAACCAGATAAAAACCCTAGGAGAAATCCCAGAAGACTTTCTAAGTGTCTTAAGACAAATCACGTCAAAAGATACCTATCAATTGAGTAAAATTGAGACTTCCAACAGTTCTAATACGCAACCAATTGTTCCAGATATCCCACAATCTACCAATAATATCACAACTCTAACGTATGATTCTGATAACAGTGATATTCTAGAACAATTTCAAAATAATACAAATCCCAAAATGAATGATTCCAAATACAAGTATATAACATGCTACAAATCCAGCAAAAAGGGTCACACTCCAAGATACTGTAAAATAAATAAAAAATTACAAAAACTAGTAATGGATGAAGAAGTAATCAAAAAAATCTCCGACCATCTAATAAATTCCTCTAATTCAGACACCAAAGCAGAACCGACTATTTTTCTCTGTCTTCAGATGTTAATAAACCTCTTCAAATAGATGAGTTAGTCACAACTAGTTCATCCAAAAATCCTGATGATCATATAAAAATACGCATATGTGTATCAACCAATGATCAAGAAAAAGAGAAAAAATCAAGCATAGAAATACCAGTTCAAGAACTACAAATAGAGATTAATCAAGTAAAAACAGATATAAAAGAATTGAAAGAAAAACAAAAATGAGATTCTTTATTAATAAAAGCAATCATTTCAAAAACTGTACCACAAAATTCGATTCTCATAATACGAAATTCGGAAGAATCCGATAGATAAAAACCCTAGGGGAAAATGTCGTAAGACAAAAACGTCAAAAAGATACCTAATAAAAATAACTCTTAATTTCTTAGACAATTAAGATTCAAAACCCTAGGATTTAAATTTGAAATCCCAGAAGATCTTTCTCAATTGTGTCTTAAGACAAATCACGTCAAAAAGTTTATAAATCTTATCACCATATAAGGTAGATAACAAGCGTTTCATGACAAAACCGAAAACAAGAAGTCTCCACCTAATGAGAGCTTGTTCAATACATGAAGATAGTATAAATGCAAAAATACAAGGAAAATCTTACCATCTACAAGAACTGAAAAAAGATTTTTCTTTAGAAAGATTAAAAACACAATTAAAAATACCTGGTGTTAAAGAAAAAATTTCTAAACTCCAAAATTCTTTTGGAACCGAAATATGTTATGAGATTCCGAATGCCTTCTGGTGTAGAAAGCAACATATCGTAGATCTTCCTTATGAAAATGATTTTGACGAAAAATAAATCCCAACAAAAGCCAGACCTATCCAAATGAATAGTGATCTTGAACAACACTACAGAAAAGAAATTCAAGATATTTAAAATAAAAAACTAATTCCAAATCTAGATCCCCTTGGAGTTGTGCTGCGTTCTATGTAAACATAAATTCTGAAATAGAAAGAGGAACTCCTAGATTAGTAATAAATTACAAACCTTTAAATACAACCCTAAAATGGATTAGATGCTCAATTCCAAACAAAAAAGATTTATTACAGAAGTTACACTCTGTCTTGATTTTTTCAAAATTTGATATGAAATCATGTTTTTGAAAAATCCAAATTTCTGCAAAAGATCGTAACAAAACCGCCTTTACGGACCCCTTTGGACAATATGAGTGTAATGTAGTGCCCTTTGGTCTTAAAAATGCCCCTTCAGAATTCAAACGAATAATGAATGATATCTTCAATGATTACTCCAAATTCTGCATAGTTTATATTGATGATGTTTTAATTTTCTCAAATTCCGTGGAAGAACATTTCAAACATCTTAAAACTTTCTTTTATGTTACAAAGAAAAATGGTTTGGTAGTTTCCAAATAAAAAATGAGTCTATTTCAGACTAAAATAATAGTTCTAGGACATTATATATCTCAGGGGAAAATCACCCCTATAGAAAGATCCTTAGAATTCGCAAATAAATTTCCTGATAAAATCTTTGATAAAACCCAATTGCAGAGATTCTTAGGAAGCCTAAACTATGTTTTAGATTTCTGTCCAGAGATTAGTAAGATGGAAAAACTACTCCATGATAGACTAAAGAAAAACCCTGCTCCATGGACTAGTAACCATACTACTTGTGTCCAAAAAATGAAAAAGAAAGTACTAGAAATCCCATGTCTTCATATAGCAAACCCTCAGCTACCTAAGATAGTAGATACAGACGCCTCCGACTTAGGATATAGAGGGATCTTGAAACAAAATGCAGGGGGAAAAGAGTGTATGGTCCAGTATACTTCTGCTCATTGGAATGATACCCAGAAAAACTATTCTACCATTAAAAAGAAATTTTGAGCATCATCTTATGCATACAAAAATTTCAAAGTGATTTACTAAATCAAAGTTTTTTACTCATAATTGATTGCAAAAGTGCTAAAGAGGTTTAACAAAAAGATGTTCAAAACCTTGTATCAAAACAGATTTTTGCACGATGGCAAACGATTCTCAGTGTTTTTTATTTTGATAGTGAATATATTAAAGGAGAAACAAATTCCATCCCAGATTTCTTAACCCGTAAATTCCTCCAGAATAGAGAAAATGCCTGAGAAAACTCTTCAAGAAAGAATAAATTCCTGAAAGCCTTTTACTCCTTGACAAAATTCACAAAGCTACAAAAGGTGTTGATACAGTTACATATTCATAAACATTGGATTGTCCAGTATTCAAGGGAGGATAAATCTTCTCTCAAAATTTTATAAAATTAAAGAAAGGATTTTTAAAACACCTTTCTCAAAAATATTTTCGAAAAATCTATTTTCTTAAAAACCCCATTTTTTAATATTTCATTTAATTACTGGGATTACCAACAAGCTTGGTTCAATTCCTTTTTTGTTCAAAATACCGTTCGATGCCATACTTGGCTTTTTCATTTTGATACCTCATGTATTTCATCCCAATTCCCGACATGGTGGAACTAATGGTGGGAACAATTTGGATCTACCCTTGAAATACAAATACCCCAAGTCACTAAATCTTTCAGCCTCTTTAAATCCCTTTATAAACCCACGGATAAAGAAAAAAAAGATTTGTTCCATTGAACCTTTTTCACACCATATTCCATTTTACCATGGGTATTCACATGGTTTGTAGATTATTGTGAAAATAAAATTCCAACTATCCGAAGAAGGTTCAAAATCAGATTGTGGGACAACTTTAAAATACCAGCAAGTCTCGCACCACACAGAATCAAGGAATGGCTAGATACCCAGAAATCCATTCAGGTATAGGTGCCACTAAAAACACCACAAACACCACTACAAACACCAGAGCACACCCAGTTCCTATCACAGAAATATAGTATGGACTCAATGCTTGTAGCAGCCAAAAATCCAGAAGAAATGCAAGCAATAATTCTGAAGTTTGCACCGTCTTCATCAAAACAAAGTTCTTCATCAGAAGAAGAAGAACCAAAAATTGACATTGAAGACAGTCCAGTTTTTGGCAACAGTGGATTCTAAAAAAAGATTGCCAAAAGAAGACAAAATACCCGGATTAAAGTTCATACAAAATTCCGACAAAAGAAAATGCCCGAAAAAGAGACTTTCAAAAAAGAAAAAGTAAATGCAAAAGTTCCAGCAATAATTTGAGAAAATGTCGAAATTAAATGTGTCATGGAAGATGTCATTCTCCACTCGGATGAATAGTTAGATTCATTTTGATTACCAAAATTCCATGTAAAACTCCTATAAAAGGAGACCTCCTCTCCCTTAGTTACACAAGCTTTTTTCGTTCAAGCTTTTTTGTCATAGATTTCAGATTCTAGAGAGAAGTCTAAGCTCACTTAAATTTCCTTAGTTAGATAAAATTGCAATTCCCCTCATATGATCCTATATACCTTAACCGAAATTCCCCAAAATACCTTGGAAATTCCCAAGATAAATCTCGTTGAAAATATTCAAGTTTAAGTCTTCATAAGTTTTAATATTTTGAATAAATATGATTATGGAAGGTGCTACCTTCTAATCTTTTATTAAATTCATCTTCTTTAAATTCATGCTTTTAAATTTTTGCATTAAATCCTTGGCCGGTGCTACCGCCTATTTGATTTAAATTCCTATAGATCCTTTGAATTATGATTTCCGTAACTGGAACCTTAATTTGTAAATTAATCTTACTTTACTTTCTGATACCAAACTACGGCCGAGGATGTAAAGGGGAAAATAGACAAGGAAGGAATTGATATATAAGGTATTGAAGAATTAAAATAGAATTGAGATATGTAGAAAGTAAAGTAAGATTAACTTACAAATTAAGGTTTCAGTTAAGGAAACCATAATTCAAAGGATCTGCAGGAATTTAAATCAAATAGGCGGTAGAACTGACCAAGGATTTAATGCAAGAATTTAAAAGCATGAATTTAAAATCATGAATTTATAAAAGATTAGGAGGTAGCACCTTCCATAATCATATTTATTCAAAATATTAAAACTTACAAAGATTTATATCAAGGGGATTTATCTTGGAAATTTCCAAGGTATTTTGGGGAATGTCGGTTAAGGTATTTAGGATCATATGATGGGAATCATATGAGGGAATTTAGATGAGGGGAATTTAATGTGAGCTTAGAATTCTCTCTAGAATCTATGAAAGAAAAGGCTTGAAAGAAAAAAACTTGTCTAACTAATGGAGAGGGGGTCTCCTTTTATAGGAGTTTTACATGACATTTCTGTAATTAAAAAGGAATCTAACTATTCATCTAAGTGGAGAATGACTATTCATCCGAGTGGAGAATGGCGTCATCCATGAGATTATTGAATTTGGCATTTTCTTGAATTATTGCTGATCTCGATTTCTTTTACTATTTTCTTTCTTGAAAGTATCTTTTTCAGACATTTTTTTTCTCGGAATTTAGTCTGAACTTTGCTCCGGGTATTTTTGTCATATTTTGATAATCTTTTCAAGAATCCACTGTTGCCAAAAAATGGACTGTCTTCAACATCAATTTATGGTTCTTCTTCTCTAATGAAGAGCCTATTTTTGACGAAGACGGTGCAAACTTCAGAATTATGGCTTGCATTTCTTCTGGATTTTTGGCCGCTGCAAGCATTGAGGCCATCTGGGATTTCTGTGAAAGGAACTGGGGTGCTCCGGTATTTGTAGTGGTGCCTGTGGTGTTTGTAGATGCACCTGTACCTGAATGGACTATGGGGTATTTAGCCATTCCTAGACTTTTTGTGGTGTGAGGCTTGCTGGTATTTTAAAGCTATCCCACCATCTGATCTTAAATCTCCTTCAGACCGTTGGAATTTTATTTTCAGAATAATCTAAAAAATATGTGAATACCCATGGTAAATGGAATTTGGTGTGAAAAAGGTGTAGTGGCACAAAACATTTTTCTTCCTCGGAAGCTTTATATTGGGATTTAAAGAGGCTGAAAGATTTAATGACTTGGGGTTTTTGTATTTCAAGTGTGGATCCAAATTATTCCCAACATGAATTCAACCATGTTTGGAATTGGGATGGAATACATGAGGTACCAAAATGAAAAAGTCAGGCATGTCGTTGAGACAAGATTGTTGGTAATCCGAGTAATTAAATGGAATATTAAAAAATGGGGTATTTTGATGGGTATCAGGGAAATTTAGGAGTTGAGACAGATCATTTCCTCAATAGCTTGGAGCAATTACGCTAAGTATTTTGCAAATAGAGTAAGAGGGATCTGAGTAATTTTTATAATAATTATTTTTAATTTTTGTTGATCCTGATATTTCAAGGATAGCCTGGTAAAAATATGGGGTTTTTAAAATATCTCATGATTTGTAAAACCATCCTTGTGCAAAAAAATTTTGTAATGCTAAAAAAGGGTCTTGGTCAAAAAATCCCTTGTCAATAGTCACAATATTTTGGAATTTTTTTTTTATGAAAAATTCAAGGGCAGGTTTTTTGGGGACTTGTGGTACCACAAGTTGGTTTTTTGAAATTTTTTTTTGAGAAAGGTTTTTTTGAAGATTCTCCTTTCTCGATTTTTGTAATATATTTTGAGGTTTTATCCTTTTCTGAGCTTTGAACAACTTCTTGTTTGGGAATTTGAAGTTGTAACAATGCCTGCTGTAGTTTCGGGTATTTTGCAAGAAGTTGTAGAAGTTTCTCAGCAGTTATTTCCTGTGTGGGAGTTGATGGTGTTTTTTGCACAGATGCTGCAGCGTTTGCATTTTTGTTTTCTTCTTTCATAACTGCGTATTACCATGTCAGGGTTTTTTCGGTAGGAGTTTTGGTAGGGAATTTTTCTTTTTTTTCTTTTGTTGGTTTGGAAGTAGTGGAGTTTATGGGTTTTTTGGGGGCCATGGAATTTGTTTGTTGTTGTGGTGCAACAACTGGTGTATTTATTGGTAGAGAAACCTCTTCCTTTCTCTTTTGGTGTAAGGCTCCACACATTGCGTGGACACAATATTATCCAGATTCTCGCATGTCCTTCCTGTATATCTTGTCCTTGTAGCCCAGACAGTGGGGCAAGGGACAGTGATATGACATCTCTGCGTAGCAACCAGTATTAGAAATTTGTGGGTTTTCTCTCCTGTTATTGAGGAAATCATGAGTTAAGAGGTTTTCTTTAAAGTAAAAAAATCAATTTGCAGAAAATATCTTTTAATGCAATATTTTGAAAATATTTTTGACATTGTAAATCATACTTTTAAAATTTTGTGTATGCAAAGGTATCAATCAATTTGATGGAATGGGTATCGTAGGTTCTAGGAGACTCAGGTTTCCGATCTAAAAAACTATTCCTTAATTTCTCTGGACGATAAGAATAAGTTTTTATCTGATTGAGGTTGCTAGCGTTTGGTTTTGTCAGAAAATGGAATTTTAGATTCTTACTATTGGAATCAAAGGATATGAAATCGTTATCTACCTTATAGGGGGTGATAAGATTTATAAACGATGTTCTAAGATGATGGAATTGTGTATGTCTTTTATTAAAACAAACGATGTTGCTATAGTAATTCAATTATTAATAATAGATGCACTGGTTTGGGAATAGATCTCTAATTTAGTATTGTTAGCTACTTCTAATGTTTCACGAGTTTTTTTCATGGAATTCTTCTGGTATTGAACTTGTTTTTATGCAATTCAAATCTGCTCCTGTGTCAAAAAGAGCAATTGTCGTGATCCTAAAATTGCTTGGGAATTTAAGGTTATTTTTACTAGGTATTTTTTTGACGTGATTTGTCTTAAGACAATAAGGAATTCTTATGGGATCTCTTCAAGATGTTGGTTTTCAGAAGGTTCTTCTAGATATTTTCAGAGTTAGAACATTCAGACTCGGAACTGGACTCAGAACTCTCCTGGGTTTATTTTGAAAGGATTGTTTTTATTAATAGAGAATCTTGTTCTTGTTTTTCTTTTAGAACCTTGATCTCTAGTTTTATTTGTTTTATCTCTTTTTGTAGTTCTCGAACTAGTGTTTCTTTGGATTTTTTCATCCTTTTGCCCTTCTTCGGGATATTGGTCAAGTCATAGGTATTTTTGGAAGTATTTGGCAAAATCGTATTATTGATATTTTTTTTCTCACCTGTAAAAAATTTGAGGAGTTTATTCAAATAATCCTTTTGGTGTTGGACATCTATGTGCTTAACCATATCTAACATGAATTCTTGATCTTTGGTTAAAACACATACACGTTTTCCGTTACCCTTATCAGTATTTTCAGATGAACTGGTCGTGAGCAATTCATCTATTTGAAGGGCTTTATTGTTTTCTGAAGACAGAGAAAAATAGTTAGGTTCTGACTGGGTATTTGAATCCGAGGAATCTATTAGAAGATTGGAGATTTTTTGGGTCACCTCATCGTCAAATTTCATTTTTTGTAATTTTTTATTCATTTTACAGTATCTCGAAGTATGTCCTTTTTTGTGTCATTTGTAACACGTAATATCTTTGTATTTGGAATAGGTATTTTTTGTATTTGGTTTATTCCTAGAATAATGAGTATTTTTATAAGGATTTTTATAATACTCTTCGTTAGTCCTAAATCCTTCTTTTTGTAACCTCCTGAGGTACTCTTAAGGGATTTATGAGTCTTGCTACAGTTTCATGTACAACTTGGAGAGGTTTTTATGGAATTTGTATCAAACTGTTTGCAAAAAGTACCAAGTTCGCACCTAGTTCTTTTAGCTCCAATTTGAGGTGTTTTTGTAATTTCAAGTTTTAGCAGATCTTTAGACCTTCCTGTTAAGTTATATGGACCAGTTGTCTGTATGTAAACTCACTGTAAGGTATAATATGTTTTCCACAATTCTCCTTGATTTTATTCCTAACCTTTTCTCCTAAAAGGGTAGGTAGTCCGACCAGGAATTTCTCTTTCCAAAATGGCTAGTTGGCATCTTCCCTAAGCATAACTCTGGTTAAGAAAGTATTCTTGTACCATTGGAAATCACTTAGTTTTTTGCATTTGAGTTCTGAAAGTAACTCGGCATTTTTATACTTCAGATGCGAAGAATCTCCTAGAAGTTTAAAGAGATTGTGAGAATCAAGGTTGATACAACAACTTGTAGGGGTTCACCTTGTTCTTCAAGGATTGGTATTCGTTCTTCGTTAGTTTTGATGTAAGTGATGATGTCTTCTTTTTGTTGATCAGTGAGATAATTATCCCACCAACCTTTCAATTAATCAGAGAATCCTACGATGAGCAGGTCTGCAATGGTCTTATCTTGTGTACCATTTTGCAATTTGTAGGCATTTGCGACCTCGGTCATTTGTTAGAGGAATCTAAGGATATTGTATTCAGTCATCCCATCTATGTTCCAATAATAAATGGAATAGGCGTTAAAACGGGATTGAGCTAGGGATTTTACTATTCCTAGCACTAGAGCAGGAATAATCTGTAATTGTTGTTGTACTTGTTGTACGGGTTTTTTCCAATCCATTTTATTACCAAGTGGTGTATTATTTTTTAATTGTTCTAATGTATCATCGTTATCGGAACTATATGTTAAAGTTGTTAATTTATTGGATGATTGTGGGGTATCTGGAACAATGTGTTCTGTATTAGAACTGTTGGATGTCCCAAATTTTACTCAGTTGATCATGTATAGCCTGAATAAAGTCAGACTTATTTTGTTGGATATTTTTTACACCATCTTTGGACATTTGAAAGGGTTTAAAGATTGGGCTTTTCAATTTCATATCCTTAGTCGTTCCTGAGGAATCTATGGTGACTAGAGGGTGGGTTTTTATGTATTTTCCACTCTATCTAGTTGTTTTCCTATGGTATTTAGATTAATATTGGTGAAATTATTCTGTGCCAGAATGTTTCTTATATTTGTTTTCTCATCCACTATTGGGTTTTTAAGAGGAATTGCGTTTACAAGGCAACTATAAATGTTAAGCTTAATACCTTGTAGATGAGGGTGGTTGGACTGGACTTTCCTAGAATCATCTAGGGTTTCCCACTCCGGTGTTTTGTTTCTAGTGGTAAAGGGATTTACTTTTAGGAAAGGGATATTTAATGGAATTTTCGGAGGAATATATTTCAAACCAGTAAAAAAATAGGATGTTTATCCTATGTTCATTTACAAAATCATAGAATATTTCCTGTATTTGTTTCCTAGTATTTAAAAAGTTTTTGAAGAACCAAATTCTTTTTTCTAGGTTGTATTTTTCATAAAAATCATTTTGTAGGAATTTCTTATTAATTTGGAATTCTTTTTCTAAAACACCAATTTCGTTTACTATGTTCTCTGTTATTGAAGAAAGTGTCGGACTATTAGGTTCTTGGTCCTCTATCTTCTCTCTAATAGTGGAATTTTCATAAACGGCTCTAGGTATTTCATTGGTGTAGTCTACGTTTCTTAGATTGGGTAAATCTAACGTAGAATGTCTAGGTTGTGTTTTGTAAGGAGTATTTATTACCGAAGGAATCTGTGAGACTCTTCCTAAGTTTAGGGTTTCTACGAAACTAGTATCATCATATTTACTACTCGTAGATCTTCTATGTAATGATAGACTAACTCTACCATCCTGGTATTGGGTTAATTCTCTAAGATGGGTATTTGGTTGGGAAGTCTCTACAGGTTCAGGCTTAACTACACCTTCCAGAATTCATTCTTGTGGTATGTGGCAAAAGCAGATGTCATAGCTTTGTAATGGATTCTAAAAATTATTGCTACAGGAATTGATCCTTCAAGCATTTGGTAATTGTGTGTCTTTATCTGTAAGACAAGGGATTTCTGGATATTTTTATCATTTAGGGATACTGAGAAATTTGGGTAACAATAAAAAGATATTGGAGTGTTTAGTCATTCCTTAGTAAGGGTTTTATCCCTACTTGGACTAAGCCAATATGAATGTATTTGTAATTTCTTTTTCTGTGGTTTTCAAGGAATTTTGAGAAAGCAATTGGATTGTTTCAAAGGGTTGAGATAATTGGATATCTCTTTCCTCTGTTTTGATAGTGAAATCGGTTTTGAAAAATTTGTATTTGTAATTTTGTAAATTTGATCTCTATATACTCTCGGTATTTCCCAATTATCAATCGATTTTTCAAAAAATTGTATAACGATTTCTTTCGAATTTATTATCTTCTTTGAATCCATCGAAGATGTTGAACCAAAATGACAAGAAGTAGATCTGTTGAGAAATGGATCCGTGTATATAAAACCCTATTTTTGAAACTTGAGTTCTTCCTACAATCTAAGGAGTTTCACTAAGTCTGACTGCCTACACCCTTGAGGACTTACTACACCAAACCATCATAGGCAAAAACATCAGAAGAACCTCAACCTCTAAATAGGAATTTCCTATGATCTCGATAACATATTTCTCTCTATCTCTACCCTTTATGGCTCTGATACCAAACTATGACCGAAGATCTAAAGGGGATAATAGACAAGGAAGGAATTGATATATAAGGGATTTAAGAATTAATAGATAATGATGTATGCAGAAAGTAAATTAAGATTAACTTATAAATCAAGGTTCCAGTTAAGGAAACCATAATTCAAAATATCTGCAGGAATTCAAATCAAATAGGCGGTAGAACCGGCCAAGGATTTAATGCAAGAATTTAAAAGGATGAAGAATTTAAAGCATGTATTTGAAGGATTATGAGGTAGCACCTTCCATAATCATATTTATTCAAAATATTAAAACTTACAAAGATTTATATCAAGGAGATCTACCTTGGGAATTTCTAAGTTATTTTGGGGAATTTCGAAAAGGTATTTGAGGTCATATGAACTAAATCATATGAGGGAATTTAGATGAGGGGAATTTAATGTGAGATTACACTTCTCTCTAGAATATATGAAAGAAAGAGCTTGAAAGAAAAAATCATGTCTAACTAATGGAGAGGGGGTCTCCTTTTATAGGAGTCTTACATGGCATTTCTGTAATTAAAATGGAACCTAACTATTCATCTAAGTGGAGAATGACTATTCATCCAAGTGGAGAATGACTATTCATCCGAGTGGAGAACGACGTCGTCCATGACATTATTGACTTTGGCATTTTCTTGAATTATTGCTGATCTCTTTTCCTTTTACTGTTTTCTTTTTTGAAATTATCTTTTTCGGGCATTTCTTTTGTTGGAATTTTGTCTGAACTTTGCTCCTGGTATTTTTTCTTCTTTTGGAAATCTTTTTGAGAATCTACTGTTGCCAAAAACCGGGGTGTCTTCAACATCAATTTTTGGTTCTTCTTCTTCTGTTGAAAAGCCTTGTTTTGACGAAGATGGTGCAAACTTCAGAATTATGACTTGCATTTCTTCTGGATTTTTGGCCGCTGCAAGCATTGAGGCCATCTGGGATTTCTGTGAAAGGAATTGGGTGTGCTCCGGTGTTTGTAGTGGTGCCTGTGGTGTTTGTAGATGCGTCTGTACCTGAATGGATTTTCAGGTATTTAGCCATTCTTGGACTTTTTGTGGTGAGAGGCTTGCTGGTATTTTAAAGTTGTCCCATCATATGATCTTAAATCTCCTTCGGACCGTTGGAATTTTATTTTTAGAATAATCTAAACCATGTGAATACCCATGGTAAATGGAATTTGGTGTCAAAAAAATATAGTGACATAAATTATTTTTCTTCCTCAGAAGGTTTATATTAGGATATATAGAGGCTCAAAGATTTAGTGACTTCGGGTTTGTATTTCAAGGGTGGATCCAAATTGTTCCCACCATGAATTCCACCATGTTTGGGAATTGGGATGGAATACATGAGGTATCAAAATGAAAAACCCAGGTATGGCGATGGTTGGAATTTTGAATAAAAAAGGATTTGAACCAAGCTTCTTGGTAATCCCAGTAATTAAATGGAATATTAAAAATGGGGTATTTTGATGGGTATCAGGGAGATTTAGGAGTTGAGACAGATCATTCCCCAATCGCTTGGAGCAATTACGCTAAGTATTTTGCAAATAGAGTAACATGGATCTGGGTAATTTTTATAATAATTATTTTTAATTGTTGTTGATCTTGATATTTCAAGGATAGCCTGGTAAATATATGGGGTTTTTAAAATATCCCATGATTTGTAAAACCATCCCCGTCGAAAATAATTTTGTAATGCTAAAAAAGGGTCTTGGTCCAAAAATCCTTTTTCAATAGTCACAATATTTTGGAAAAAAGGTTTTATGAAAAATCCAGGGGCAGGTTTTTTGGGAACTTGTGGTACCACAAGTTGGTTTTTTGAAAATAGTTTTTGAGAAAGGGTTTTTGAAGATTCTCCTTTCTCGATTTTTACAAAATTGTTTGAGGTTTTATCCTCTTCTAAGCTTTGAACAACTTCTTGTTTAGGAATTTGATGTTGTAACAATGCATGTTGTAGTTCCGGGGATTTTGCAAGGAGTTGTAGAAGGTTCTCAATAGTTATTTCCTGTGCGGGACTTGTTGGTGTTTTTGCACAGATGTTGCAGCGTTTGCATTTTCATTTTCTTCTTTCATAACTGCGTCATACCATGTCAGGGGTTTTCCGGTAGGAGTTTTGGCAGGAAATTCTTCTTTTTCTTTTTCTTCTTTTGTTGGTTTGGAAGTAGTGGAGTTTATGGGTTTTTTTGGGGCCACGGAATTTGTTTGTTGTTGTGGTGCAACAACTGGTGTATTTATTGGCAGAGAAACCTCTTCCTTTTTGTTTTACAGTAAGGCTCCACATATCGCGTGGATATAGTATTGTCCGGATTCTCGCATGTCATTCCTAGATATCTTGTCCTTGTAGCCTAGATAGCAGGGAAAGGGATAGTGATAGGACATCTCTGCGTTGCAACCAGTATTAGAAATTTGTGGGTTTTCTATCCTGTTTTTGAGGAAATCACAAATTAAGACATTTTCTTTAAAGTAAAAAATGTTAGGAATCAATTTGCAGAAAATATTTTTTAATGCAGTATTTTGGAAATATTTTTGACATTGTAAATCATACTTTAAAAAAATTGTGTATGCAAAGGTATCAATCAATTTGATGGAACGGTATTCCTAAGATGACGAAATTGTGTATATCTTTTACTAAAACAAACGATGTTGCTATAGTAATACTCTCATTAATAATTGACGCACTGGTTTGAGAATTAATCTCTAATTTAGTATTATTAGCTGCTGCTAGTGTTCATGAGTATTCTCATGGAGTTCTTCTAGTATTAAACCTGTTTTTATGCAATTCATATCTGCTCTTGTGTCAAAAAGGGAAATTGTTGTAATCCTAAAATTGCTTGGGAATTTAAGGGTTATTTTCAATAGGTATTTTTTTGACGTAATCCGTCTTAAGACAGTAAGTAATTCTTTTGGGATCTCTTCAAGATGGTGGTTTTCAGAAGGTTCTTCTGAATTTTCAGAGTCAGAATTATCGGACTCAGAACTGGACTCAGAACTCTCATGGGTTTTTTTTGAAGGGATTGTTTTTATTATTAGAGAATCTTGTTCTTGTTCTTCTTTTAGAACCTCGATCTCTGGTTTTATCTATTTTTGTAGTTCTAGAACTCGTGTTTCTTAGGATTCTTTCATTCTTTTATCCTTCTTCAGGATATTGGTCAATCGTAGGTATTTTTGGAAGTATTTGGCAAAATCGTATTTTTGATATCTTTTTTCTCGTCTGTAAAGGATTTGAGGAGTTTATTCAAATAATCCGTTTAGTGTTGGACATCTATGTGCTTAACCATATCTAACATGAATTCTTGATCTTTGGTTAAAACACATACAGGTTTTTCTTTACCCTTATCAGATTTTTCAGATGAACTGGTCATGAGCAATTCATCTATTTGACGGGCTTTATTTTCTTCTGAAGACAGAAAAATAGTCAAGTTCTGACTGGGCATTTGAATCGGAGGAATCTATTAGAAGATTAGAGATTTTTTGGGTCACCTCATCGTCTAATTTCAATTTTTGTAACTTGTTATTCATTTTACAGTATCTCGAAGTATGTCCTTTTGTGTGGCACTTGTAACATGTAATATCCTTGTATTTGGAATCGTTCTTTTTGGGATTTGGTTTATTCCTGGAATAACGAGTATTTTTATAAAGATTTTTATAATACTCTTCGTTTGTCCTGAAATCCTTCTTTTTGTAACCTCTTGATGTACTCTTAAGAGATTTATAAGTCTTGCTACAGTTTCCTATACAATTAGGAGAGGGTTTTGTGGAATTTGTATCAAACTGTTTGCAAAAAGTACCAATTTCGCACCTAGTTCTTTTTAGCTCCAATTTGAGGTGTTTTTGTAATTTCAGGTCTTGGCAGATCTTTAGACCTTGATGTTGAGTTATACTGACTAGTTGTCCGTATGTAAACTCTTTGTAAGGTATAATCTGTTTTCCACAATTCTCCTTCATTTTATTCCTAACCTTTTCTCATAAAAGGGTAGGTAGTCCGGCCAGGAATTTTTCTTTCCAAAATGGCTGGTTGGAATCTTTCCTAAGCATGACTTTGGTTAAGAAAGTATTCTTGTACCATTGGAAATCACTTAGTTTTTTGCATTTGAGTTCTGAAAGTAACTCGGCATTTTTATCCTTCAGATGCGAAGAATCTCCTAGAAGTTTAAAGAGATTGTGAGAATCAAGGTTGATACAACAACTTGTAGGGGTTCACCTTGTTCTTCAAGGATTGGTATTCGTTCTTCGTTAGTTTTGATGGAATTGATGATGTCTTCTTTTTGTTTATCAGTGAGGTGATTATCCCACCAACCTTTCAATTGACCAGAGAATCCTGCGATGAGCAGTTCTGCAATGATCTTATCTTGTGTACTATTTTTTTTTTTGTAGGTATTTGCGGCCATGGTCATTTGTTGGAGGAAGCTAAGGATATTGTATTCAGTCATCCCATCTATGTTCCAATCATAAATGGAAGAGGCGTTAAAATGGGATTGAGCTAGTGGTTTTACTATTCCTAGGTCTGGAGTAGAAATTATCTGCAATTGTTGTTGTTGTACATGTTGTATGGGTTGTTTCCAATCCATTTTGTTAACAAGTGGTGTTTTGTTTTGGAATTGTTCTAAAGTATTACTGTTATCGGAATCATACGTTAGAGTTGTTATTCTATTGGTAGATTGTGGGGGTCTCTGGAACAATGTGTTATGTATTAGAATTGTTGATGTCCCAATTTTACTCAATTGATTTTGTATAGCCTGAATAAACTCAAACTTATTATTCCAGATGTTTTCTACACCATCTTTAGACACCTGAAAGGGTTTAAAGATTGGGCTTTTCAATTTCATATCTTTAGTCATTCCTCGGGAATCTAAGGTGACTAAAGGGTGGTTTATTTTGTGTTTTTTCACTCTATCTAGTTGTTTTCCTATGGTATTTAGATTAATATCGTTGAAATTGTTCTGTGCTATAATGTTTTTTGTATTTTTTTTCATCCTCTGCTGGATTTTTAAGAGGAATTACGTCTACAGGGCAGCCATGAATGTTTAGCTTAATACCTTATAGAGGAGGGTGGCTGGACTGGACATTCCTAAAATCAGCTAGGGTTTCCCACTCTGGTATTTTGTTCCTAGTTGTAACGGGATTTACCGTTTTAGAAAAGGGATATTTAATGGAATTTTCGGAGGAATATATTTCAAACTAGTCAAAAAATAGGATGTTTATCCTATGTTCATTTACAAAATCATAGAATATTTCCTGTTTTTGTTTCCTAGTATTTTAAAAGTTTTTGAAGAACCAATTTTTTTTCTAGGTTGTATTTTTCATAAAAATCATTTTATAGGAATTTCTTATCAATTTGGAATTCTTTTTGTAAAACTCCAAGTTCACTATGTTCTCTGTTATCGAGGAAAATGTTAGACTAGTAGGTTCCTGGTCTTCTATTTTCTCTCTGACAGTGGTATTTTCGTATACGGGTCTAGGTATTTCATTGGTGTAGCCTTCGTTTCTTTGATTAGGTAAATCTGTCGTAGAATGTCTAGGTTTTGTTTTGTAAGGAGTATTTATTACTGAAGTAATTTGTGAGACTCTTCCTAAGTCTATGGTTTCTACGGAACTTGTATCATCGTATCTACTACTCGTAGATCTTCTATGGAATGATAGACTAACTCTACCATCCTCGTAGTCTATCGTTCTATAGAAACACTATGAATAGTAGATTTGATGATACTAGTTCCGTAGAAACCTTAGACTTAGGAAGAGTCTCATAGATTCCTTCGGTAATAAATACTCCTTACAAAACAAAACCTAGACATTCTACGTCAGATTTACCCAATCTAAGAAACGTAGACTACACCAATGAAATACCTAGACCCGTTTATGAAAATTCCACTGTTAGAGAAAAGATAGAGGACCAAGAACCTACTAGTCCGACATTTTCTTCAATAACAGAACATAGTAAACGAAATTGGTGTTTTAGAAAAATTAATTCCAAATTGATAAGAAATTCCTACAAAATTATTCTTTGAAAAAAATAATCTAGAAAAAAGAATTTGGTTCTTCAAAACCTTTTTAAATACAAGGAAATAAATACAAGAAAAATTCTATGATTTTGTAAATGAACATAGGATAAACATCCTATTTTTTGACTGGTTTGAAATATATTCCTTCGAAAATTTCATTAAATATCCCTTTTCTAAAATGGTAAATTCCGTTACGACTAGGAACAAAAACACCGGAGTAGGAAACCCTAGCTGATTCTAGGAAATTTCAGTCCAACCACCCTCTTCTACAAGGTATTAACCTTAACATTCATGGCTGCCCTGTAGACGCAATTCCTCTTAAAAACCCAGCAGTGGATGAGAAAACAAAATACAAGAAACATTCGAGCACAGAACAATTTCACCAATATTAATCTAAATACCATAGGAAAACAACTACATAGAGTGAAAAAACACAAAATAAACCACCCTTTAGTCCCCATAGATTCCTCAGAAACGACTAAGGATATGAAATTGAAAAGCCCAATCTTTAAACCCTTTCAGTTATCTAAAGATGGTGAAAAAAACATCTGGCATAATAAGTCTGAGTTTATTCAGGCTATACAAAATCAATTGAGTAAAATTGGGACATCAACAGTTCTAATACATAACACATTGTTCCAGAGACCCCCACAATCTACCAATAGAATAAAAACTCTAACGTATGATTCCTATAACAGTGATACTTTAGAACAATTCCAAAACAAAATACCACTTGTTAACAAAATGGATTGGAAACAACCCATACAACATGTACAACAACAACAATTGCAGATAATTTCTGCTCCAGACCTAGGAATAGTAAAACCACTAGCTCAATCTCGTTTTAACGCCTCTTCCATTTATGATTGGAACATATATAGGATGACTGAATATAATATCCTTAGCTTCCTCCAACAAATGAACATGGCCACAAATTCCTACAAAACACAAAATGGTATATAAGATAAGACCATTACAGAACTGCTCATCGCAGGATTCTCTGGTTAATTGAAAGGTTGGTGGGATAATTATCTCACAGATCAACAAAAAGAAGGCATCATCAATTCCATCAAAACTGATGAAGAAAGAATACCAATCCTTGATGAACAAGGTGAACCCCAACAAGATGTTGTATCAACCTTGATTCTCACAATCACTTTAAACTTCATAGGAGATTCTTCACATCTGAAAGATAAAAATGCTGAGTTACTTTCAAATCTCAAATGCTTAGTTACTTCCAAAGGTACAAGAATACTTTCTTAACCAAAGTCATGCTTAGGGAAGATTCCAACCAGCCATTTTGGAAAGAAAAATTCCTGGCCGGACTACCTACCCTTTTAGGAGAAAAGGTTAGGAATAAAATCAAGGACAATTCTGGAAAACAGATTATACCTTACAAAGAGTTTATATACGGACAACTAGTCAGTATAAATCAACAGGAAAGTCTAAAGATCTGCCAAGACCTGAAATTATAAAAACACCTCAAATTGGAGCTAAAAAGAACTAGGTGCGAACTTGGTACTTTTTGCAAGCAGTTTGATACAAATTCCACAAAACCCTCTCCTAATGGTACAAGAAACTGTAGCAAGACTCATAAATCCCTTAAGAGTACATCAAGAGGTTACAAAAAGAAGGATTTCAAGATTAACGAAGAGTATATAAAAATCCTTATAAAAATACTCGTTAATCCCAAAAAGACCGATTCCAAATACAAGGATATTACATGTTACAAATGCCACAAAAAAGGACATACTTCAAGATACTGTAAAATGAATAAAAAATTACAAGAATTGAAATTAGACGATGAGGTGACCAAAAAAATTTCCAATCTTCTAATAGATTTCTCTGATTCAAATGCCCAGTCAAAACCTGACTATTTTTCTCTACCTTCAGAAAACAATAAAGCCCATAAAATAGATAAGTTTCTCAGAACCAATTCATCTAAAAAATTGATAACGGTAAAGAAAAATGTGTACCGGAGCATAACCAGTTTCTTTCATAGAAATGTCAGATGGCCTCAATGCTTGCAGGAGCCAAAAATCCAAAAGAAATGCAAGCCATAATTCTGAAGTTTGCAACGTCTTCATCAAAACAAGGCTCTTCTTCGTCTGGTTTTTGGCAACAGTGGATTCTGAAAAACATTGATAAAAGAAGACAAAATACCCCGAGCAGAGTTCAGACAAAATTCCAACAAAAGAAATGCCCGAAAAAGATACTTTCAAAAAAGAAAACAGTAAAAGCAAAAGAGATCAACAATAATTCAAGAAAATGCCAAAGTCAATAATGTCATGGATGACATCATTCTCCACTCAGATGAATAGTCATTCTCCACTTAGATGAATAGTTAGTTTCCTTTTTAATTACAGGAATGCCATGTAAGCTATAAAAGGAGACCCACTCTCCATTAGTTAGATAAACTTTTTTCTTTCAAGCTTTTTCTTTCATAGATTTCAGATTCTAGAGAGAAGTCTAAGCTCACTTAAATTCCCTTAGTTAGATAAAATTTCAATTCCCCTCATATGATCCTAAATACCTTAACCGAAATTCCCCAAAATACCTTGGAAATTTCCAAGATAAATCTCGTTGATATAAATCTTTGTAAGTTTTAATATTTTGAATAAATATGATTATGGAAGGTGCTACTCCCTAATCTTTTATAAATTCATGCTTTTAAATTCTTTAAATTCTTCCATTAAATCATTGGCTGGTTTTACCGCCTATTTGATTTAAATTCCTGAAGATCCTTTGAATTATGGTTTCCTTAACTGGAACCTTAATTTGTAATTTACTATTACTTTACTTTCTGCATATTTCAATTATCTTTTAATTCTTCAATCCCTTATATTTCAATTCCTTCCTTGTCTATTATCCCCTTTAGATCCTCGAATGTTTGATATATAAGGGATTGAAGAATTAAAAGAGAATTGAGATATGTAGAAAGAAAAGTAAGATTAACTTACAAATTAAGGTTCCAGTTAAGGAAACCATAATTCAAAGGATCTGTAGGAATTTAAATCAAGTAGGCGGTAAAACCAGCCAAGTATTTACGCAGGAATTTAAAGAATTTAAAAGCATGAAGTATTTAAAAGATTAGGAGGTAGTACCATCCATAATCATATTTATTCAAAATATTAAAACTTACAAAGATTTATATCAAGGAGTACCTTGAAAATTTCTAAGGTATTTTGGGGAATTTCAGTAAAGGTATTTGAGGTCATATGAACTGAATCATATGAGGGAATTTAGATGAGGGGAATTTAATGTGAGCTTACACTTCTCTCTAGAATCTATGAAACAAAGAGCTTGAAAGAAAAAAGTCTGTCTAACTAATGGAGAGAGGGTCTCCTTTTATAGGAGTCATACATGGCATTTCTGTAATTAAAAATGAATCTAACTATTCATCTAAGTGGAGAATGCCTATTCATCCGAGTGGAGAATCACTATCCATCTGAGTGGAGAATGACGTCATCCATGACATTATTGACTTTGACATTTTCTTGAATTATTGCTGATCTCTTTTGCTTTTACTATTTTCTTTTTTGAAAGTATCTTTTTCGGGCATTTTTTTTTGTCTGAATTTTGTCTGAACTCTGCTCTAGGTATTTTTTCTTCTTTTGGCAATCATTTTTAGAATCCAATGTTGTAAAAAGCCGGACTGTCTGCAACATCAATTTCTGGTTCTTCTTCTTCTAATGAAGAGCCTTGTTTTGATGAAGACAGTGCAAACTTCAGAATTATGGCTTGAATTTCTTTTGGATTTATGGATATTTTATTATTGTGGGATACTGAGAAATTTGGGTAACAATCAAAAGATATTGGTCCTGTGCAGAGACTAGACTCAATAGAACTCAATAGGGAATCTTCAAACTTTGTGAATCTTGCATCTTTTAAGATAGCAAGGATTGAGGTGTTTAGTCCTTCCTTAGTAAGAGGTTTAATCCCTACATGGACTAAGCCAATATGAATGTATTTGTAATTTCTTTCTCTGTGTTTTTTTTTAAGGAATTTTGAGAAAGCGATTAGATTGTTTCAAAAGGTTGAGATAATTGGATATCTCTTTCCTCATTTTTGATAGTGAAATCGGTTTTGAAAAATTGGTATTTGAAATTTTTGTAAATTTGATCTCTATTTAGTCTCGGTATTTCCCAATTATCAATCTATTTTTTAAAATCTTGTATAATGATTTCTTCCAAATTTGTTATCTTCTTTGAATCCATGGAAGATGTTGAACCAAAATCACAAGAAGTAGATCTGTTGAGAAACTGATCCATGTATATAAAACCCTATTTTTGAAACATGAGTTCTTCCTACAATTCCAGGCGTTTCATGGAGTCTCACTGCCGCCTATACCCTTGAGGACTTACTACACCGGACTATCCTAGGCAAAAAACCTTAGAAGAACCTAAACATGAATTTCATCTGATATGGATAACATATTTCTCTCTATCTCTACCCTTTATGGCTTTATGGCTCTGATACCAAACTACAGCCGAGGATCTACAGGGGATAATAGACAAGAAAGGAATTGATATATAATGGATTGAAGAATTAAAAGAGAATTGAGATATGCAGAAAATAAAGTAAGATTAACTTACAAATTAAGGTTTCAGTTAAGGAAACCATAATTCAAAGGATCTGCAGGAATTTAAATCAAGTAGGGGTAGAACCAACCACGTATTTATTGCAGGAATTTAAAGGTTATTTTTACTAGATATTTTTTTGATGTGATTTGTGTTAAGACAGTAAGGAATTCTTTTGGGATCTCTTCAAGATGTTGGTTTTCAGAAGGTTCTTCTGGATTTACAGAGTCAGAACCGGACTCAGAACTCTCATGGGTTTCTTTTGAAGGGATTGTTTTTATTATTAGAGAATCTTGTTCTTGTTTTTCTTTTAGAACCTCGATCTCTAGTTTTATTTGTTTTATCTCTTTTTGTAGTTCTAGAACTGGTATTTCTTTGGATTCTTTCATTCTTTTATCATTCTTTTATCCTTTTTCATAACTGCGTCATACCTTGTCAGGGGTTTTTCGGTATGAGTTTTGGCAGGGAATTTTTCTTTTTCTTCTTTTGTTAGTTTGGAAGTAATGGAGTTTATGGGTTTTTTAGGGGCCATGGAATTTGTTTGTTGTTGTGGTGCAACAACTGGTGTATTTATTGGCAAAGAAACCTCTTCCTTTCTCTTTTGGAGTAAGGCTCCACACATCGCATGGACACAATATTGTCCGGACTCTCACATGTCCTTCCTATATATCTTGTCCTTGTAGCCCAGACAGTGGGGCAAGGGACAGTGATAGGACATCCCTGCGTTGCAACCAGTATTAGAAATTTGTGGGTTTTATTTCCTGTTTTTCAGGGAATCACGAGTAAAGATATTTTCTTTAAAGTAAAAAATGTTAGGAATCAATTTGCAGAAAATATTTTTAATTCAAAATTTTGGAAATATTTTTGACATTGTAAATCATACTTTAAAATTTTTGTGTATGCAAAGGTATCAATCAATTTGATGGAACGGGTATCGTAGGTTCTAGGGGACTCAGGTTTCTGATCTAAAAAACTATTCATCAATTCCGCTAGATGATAAGTATATGTTTTTATTAGATTGAAGTCGCTAGCTTTTGGTTTTGTCAGAAAATGGAATTTTACATTCTTACAATTGGAATCAAAGGATATGAAATCGTTATCTACTTATAGGGGGTGATATGATTTATAAACGGTGATCCTAAAATGACGGAATTGTATATGTCTTTTACTAAAACAAACGATGTTGCTATAGTAATTCCATTATAAATAATAGATGCACTGGTTTGGGAATTGATCTCTAATTTAGTATTGTTAGCTGCTGCTAATGTTCCACGAGTTTTTTCATGGAATTCTCCTCGGATCCTAAAATTACCTGGGAATTTTAGGGTTATTTTTACTAGGTATTATTTTGACGTGATTTGTCTTAAGACGGTAAGGAATTCTTTTGGGATTTCTTCAAGTTGTTGGTTTTCAGAAGGTTCTTCTGGATTTTCAGAGTCAAAATTTTTGGACTCGGAATTGGACTCAGAACTCTCCAGGGTTTCTTTTGAACTGATTGTTTTTATTAATAGAGAATGTTGTTCTTGTTTTTCTTTTAGAACCTTGATCTCTAGTTTTATTTGTTTTATCTCTTTTTGTAATTCTAGTACTGATGTTTCTTTGGATTCTTTCATCCTTTTACCCTTCTACAGGATATTTGTCAAGTCGTAGCTATTTTTGGAAGTATTTGGCAAAATCGTCTTTTTGATTTTTTTTTCTCGTCTGTAAAAGATTTGAGGAGTTTATTCAAATAATCCTTTTGGTGTTGGACATCTATGTGCTTAACCATATCTAACATGAATTCTTGATCTTTGTTTAAAACACATACACGTTTTCCTGTACCCTTATCAGGATTTTCAGATGAATTGGTCGTGAGCAATTCATCTATTTGAAGGGCTTTATTATCTTCTGAAGATAGAGAAAAATAGTCAGGTTCTGACTGGGTATTTGAATTGGAGGAATCTATTACAAGATTGGAGATTTTTTAGGTCACCTCATCGTCTAATTTCAATTTTTGTAATTTTTTATGCATTTTACAGTATCTCGAAGTATGTCTTTTTTTTGTGGCATTTGTAACACGTAATATCTTTGTATTTGGAATCGGTCTTTTTGGAATTTGATTTATTCCTGGAATAACAAGTATTTTATAAGGATTTTTATAATACTCTTCATTAGTGCTGAAATCCTACTTTTTGTAACCTCTTGATGTACTCTTAAGGGATTTATGAGTCTTGCTACAGTTTTCTGTACAACTTGGAGAGGGTTTTATGGAATTTGTATCAAACTGTTTGCAAAAAGTACCAAGTTCGCACCATATTCTTTTGAGCTCCAATTTGAGGTGTTTTTGTAATTTCAGGTCTTGGCAGATCTTTAGACCTTCCTGTTGAGTTATACTGACCAGTTGTCCGTATGTAAACTCACTGTAAGGTATAATCTATTTTCTACAATTCTCCTTGAATTTATTCCTAACCTTTTCTCCTAAAATGGCTGGTTGGAATCTTCCCTAAGCATAACTCTGGATAAGAAAGTATTCTTGTAGAATTGGCAATTACTAAGTTTTTTGCATTTGAGATTTGAAAGTAACTCGACATTTTTATCATTCAGATGCGAAGAATCTCCTATGAAGTTTAAAGGGATTGTGAGAATCAAGGTTGACACAACATCTTGTAGGTGTTCACCTTGTTCATCAAGGATTGGTTTTCCTTATTCATTAGTTTTGATGGAACTGATGATGTGTTCTTTTTTTTGATCAGTGAGATAATTATCCCACCAACCTTTCAATTGACCAAAGAATCCTGCGATGAGCAGTTCTGCAATGGTCTTATCTTGTGTACCATTTTGCATTTTGTATGCATTTGCGGTCATAGTTATTTGTTGGAGGAAGCTAAGGATATTGAATTCAGCCATCCCATTTATGTTCCAAACATAAATGGAATAGGAGTTAAAACGGGATTGAGCTATGGGTTTTACTATTCCTAGGTTGGAGCAGGAATAATCTGATACCAAACTACGTCTGAGGATCTAAAGGGTATAATAGACAAGGAAGGAATTGATATATAAGGGATTGAAGAATTAAAAGATAATTGAAATATGTCAAAAGTAAAGTAAGATTAACTTACAAAGTAAAGTTCCAGTTAAGGAAACCATAATTCAGAGGATCTGCATGACTTTAAATCAAATTGGCGGTAGAACTGGCCAAGGATTTAATGCAAGAATTTATAAAATTTAAAAGCATGAATTTAAAATCATGAATTTATAAAAGATTAGGAGGTAGCACCTTCCATAATGATATTTATTCAAAATATTAAAACTTACAAAGATTTATATCAAGGAGATTTATCTTAGGAATTTCCAAGGTATTTTGGGGAATTTTAGTTAGGGTATTTTGGATCATATGAGGGGAATTGGAATTTTATCTAACTAAGGGAATTTAAGTGAGCTTAGACTTCTCTCTAGAATCTGAAATCTATGAAAGAAAAAGCTTGAATGAAAAAAGCTTGTCTAACTAAGGGAGAGGGGGTCTCCTTTTATAGGAGTTTTACATCACATTTTGGTAATAAAAAGGAATCTAACTATTCATCTGAGTGGATAATGACATAATTAATTTCAGCATTTTCTCAAATTATTGCTGGAATCTATTTCTTTTACTTTTTCCTTTTTGAAAGTCTTTTTTTCGAGCATATTCTTTTGTCAGAATTTTGTATGAACTTTATTCCGGGTATTTTGTCTTCTTTTGGCAATCTTTTCTTTAGAATCCACTATTTCCAAAAACTGGACTGTCTTCAATGTCAATTTCTGGTTCTTCTTCTTCTAATGAAGAACTTTGTTTTGATGAAAATGATGCAAACTTCAGAATTATTTCTTGCATTTCTTCTGGATTTTTGGATGCTGCAAGCATTGACGCCATACTAGATTTCTGTGAAAGGAACTGGGTGTGTATCGGTGTTTGTAGTGGTGCCTATGGTGTTTTTAGTGGCACTTGTACCTGAATGGATTTATGGGTATCTAGCCATTCCTGGATTCTGTGTGGTGCGAGACTTGCTGGTATTTTAAAGCTATCCCACCATCTGGTTTTGAACCTTCTTCAGATCGTTGGAATTTTATTTTCAGAATAATCTACAAACCATGTGATTACCCATGGTAAATGGAATTTGGTGTGAAAAAAGTGCAATGGCACAAATATTTTTTCTCTTCCTCCATGGGTTTATAAAGGGATTTAAAGAGGCTGAAAGATTTAGTGACTTGGGGTTTTTGTATTTCAAGGGTGGATCCAAATTGTTCCGACCATGAGTTCCACCATGTCGGGAATTGGGATGGAATACATGAGGTATCATAATGAAAAAGCCAAGTATGACGTCGATCGGTATTCTGAACAAAAAAGGAATTGAACCAAGCTTGTTGGTAAGTACAACAATTAAATGGAATATTAAAAAATGGGGATTTTAAGAAAATAGATTTTTCGAAAATGTTTTTGAGAAAGGAGATTTAAAATTCCTTTCTTTAATTTTAAAAATTTTTGAGAGAAGATTTATCCTCCCTTGAACGCTGGACGGTCCAATGTTTATGAATCTGTAACTGTATCAACACCTTTTGTAGCTTTGTGAATTTTGTCATGGAGTAAAAGGCTTTCAGGAATTTATTCTTTCTTGGAGGGTTTTCTCATGCATTTTCTCTATTCTGGAGGAATTCACGGGTTAAGAAATCTGGGATGGAATTTGTTTCTCCTTTAATATATTCAATATCGTAATAAAAAACGCTGAGAATCGCTTGCCATCGTGCAAAAATCTGTTTTGATGCAAGGTTTTGAACATCTTTTGTAAAATCTCTTTAGCACTTTTGCAATCAATTCTGTGTAAAAAAAAATTTATTTAGTAAATCACTTTGAATTTTTTGTATGCATAAGACGATGCTCAAACTTTCTTTTTTAATGGTAGAATAGTTTTTTCTAGATATCATTCCAATGGGCAGAAGTATACTAGACTATACACTCTTTTCCCCCTATATTTTGTTTCAAGATCCCTCCATATCCTAAGTCAGAGGCATCTGTCTCTACTATCTTAGGTAGCTGAGGGTCTGCTATATGATGACACGGGATTTCTAGCACTTTCTTTTAATTTTTTGGACACAAGTAGTATGGTTACTAGTCGATGGAGCAGGTTTTTTCTGTAGTCTATCATGGAGTAGTTTTGCCATCTTATTAATCTCTGGACAGAAATCTAAAACATAGTTTAGGCTTCCTAAGAATCTCTGTAATTGAGTTTTATCAAGGATTTTATCAGGAAATTTATTTGTGAATTCTAAAGATCTTTCTATAGGGGTAATTTTTCCCTGGGATGTATAATTTCCTAGAAATCTTATTTTAGTCTGAAATAGACTCATTTTTTATTTGGAAACTACCAAACCATTTTTCTTTGTAACATAAAAGAAAGTTTTAAGATGTTTGAAATGTTCTTCCACGGAATTTGAGAAAATTAAAACATAATCTATATAAACTATGCAGAATTTGGAGTAATCATTGAAGATATCATTCATTATTCGTTGGAATTCTGAAGGGGCATTTTAAGACCAAAGGGCATTACACTCCACTCATATTGTCCAAAGGGGACCGTAAAGGTGGTTTTGTAACGATCTTTTGCAGAAAATTGGATTTGCCAAAAATTGGATTTCATATCAAATTTTGAAAATATCAAGGCAGAGTGTAACTTCTATAATAAATCTTTTTTGTTCGGATGGGTATCTAATCCATTTTAGGGTTGTATTTAAAGGTTTGTAATTTATTACTAATCTAGGAGTTCCTCTTTGTATTTCAGATTTTTTGTTTACATAGAACGCATCACAACTCCAAGGGGATCTAGATTTGGAAATTAGTTTTTTATTTTCAAGATCTTGAATTTATTTTCTGCAGTGTTGTTCAGGATCACTATTCATTTGGATAGGTCTGGCTTTTGTTGGGATTTATTTTTTGTCAAAGTCATTTTCATAAGGAAGATCTACGATATGTTGCTTTCTACCCCAGAAGGCATTTGGAATCTCAGAACATATTTCCATTTCAAAAGAATTTGGGAGTTTAGCCATTTCTTCTTTAATACCAGTTATTTGTAATTGTGTTTTTAATCTTTCAAAAGAAAAATCTTTTTTCAGTTCTTGTAGATGGTATGATTTTCTTTTTGCATTTATACTATCTTCGTGTATTGAACAAGCTCTCATTAGGTTGAGACTACTTGTTTTCAGTTTTGTTATGAAACGGAATATTAAATTCTTTTTATTGGATTTAAAAGAAACAAAATCGTTATCTACCTTATATGGGGTGATAAGATTTATAAATGGTTTTCTTAAGATGACGGAACTATGCATGTCATTTTATAAAACAAATGATGTTTTTATAGAAACTCCGTCATTTTCAATTGACGCATTGGTTTTGAAATCAATTTTGATTTTAGTGTTATTAGCTGCTGCTAATCTCTCATGAGTTTTTTCTCTAAATTTTTCTAGTACTATACCTGTTTTATCAAATTTAAATCTGCTTTTGTGTCAAAAAGTGCAATTGTTTGAATCTTAAAGTTTTATGAGAAATTAAGGATTATTTGTATTAGGTATCTTTTTGACGTGATTTATCTTAAGACACTTCGAAAGTCTTCTGAGATTTCTCCTAGGGTTTTTATCCAGTTAGCGTCTTTTGGCTCCATGTGATCTTCTGAATCAGATTCTTTCGTATTATGAGAATCAGAGTTTTGTGGTATAGTTTTTGAAAGGATTGCATTTATTAATAAAGAATCTCATTTTTGTTTTTCATTCAATTCTATTATATTTTTGTTTTTACTTGTTTAGTCTCTTTTTGTAGTTCTTGAATTGGTATGTCTATGCTTGATTTTTTCTCTTTTTCTTGATCATTGGTTAATACACATATGCGTATTTTTTATGATCATCGGGATTTTTGGATGAAATAGTTATGACTAACTCATCTATTTGAAGGGGTTTATTAACATCTGAAGACAAAGAAAAATAGTCAGACTCTACTTTGGTGTCTGAATCAGAGGAATTTATTAGAGGTCAGAGATTTTTTGGATTACTTCTTCATCCAATCCTGGTTTTTGTAATTTTTTATTTATTTTACAGTATCTCGAAGTGTGACCCTTTTTGCTGCATTTGTAGCATTTTATATACTTGTATTTAGAATCATTCCTTTTGGGATTTGTATTATTTTGGAATTGTTCTAGAGTATCATTATTATCGGAATCATACGTTAGAGTTGTGATATTATTGGTAGATTTTAGAGTATCTAGAACAATTGGTTTCGTATTAGAACTGTTGGAAGTCCCAATTTTACTCAATTGATCTTGTATAGCCTGAATAAACTCAGACTTATTTTGCGGGCTGTTTTTGACACCATCTTTGGACACCTGAAAGGGTTTAAAGATTAGGCTTTTCAATTTCATATCCTTAGTCGTTCTTGGGGAATCTATGGTGACTAAATGGTGGTTTATTTTGTGTTTTTTCACTCTATCTAGTTGTTTTCCTATGGTATTTAGATTAATATTGGTGAAATTGTTCTGTGCGAGAATGTTTCTTATATTTGTTTTCTCATCCTCTGCTGGGTTTTTAAGAGGAATTGCATCTATAGGGCAGCCATGAATGTTAAGCTTAATACCTTGTAGAGGAGGGTGATTGGATTGGACTTTCCAATAATCAGCTAGGGTTTCCCACTCAGGTTTTTTGTTCCTAGTCGTAACGGGATTTACCATTTTAGAAAAGGGATATTTAATGAAATTTTCGGAGGAATATATTTCAAACCAGTCAAAATTTAGGATGTTTATCCTATGTTCATTTACAAAATCATAGAAATTTTCCTGTATTTGTTTCCTAGTATTTAAAAAGGTTATGAAGAACCAAATTCTTTTTTCTAGGTTGTATTTTTCACAAAAATAATTTTGTAGGAATTTCTTATCAATTTGGAATTCTTTTTCTAAAACACCAATTTCGTTTACTATGCTCTGTTATTGAAGAAAATGTCAGACTAGTAGGTTCTTGGTCCTCTATCTTTTCTCTAACAATGGAATTTTCATAAACGGGTCTAGGTATTTCATTGGTGTAGTCTACGTTTCTTAGATTGGGTAAATCTGACGTAGAATGTCTAGGTTTTGTTTTGTAAGGAGTATTTATTACTGAAGGAATCTGTGAGGCTCTTCCTAATTCTATGGTTTCTACGGAACTAGTATCATCATATCTACTACTAGTAGATCTTCTATGGAACGATAGACTAACTCTACCATCCCGGTATTAGGTTATTTCTCTAAGATGGGTATTTTGGTGGGAAGTCTCTACAGGTTTAGGTTTAACTACACCTTCCAGAATCCATTCTTCTGGTAGGGTAATATCCTTTCACCTAATAGGTCTTGGTATGTTGGTGTTAGATCTGGAAAGATCTGTTTGTAAAAGAAGGGTTTCACCTTTTTTACTATGGTATCTGACTTTTGTGGCAAAAGCAGACGTCATAGCTTTATAATGGATTCTAAAAATTATTGCTACAGGAATTGATCCTTCAAGCATTTGGTAATTGTATGTCTTTAATATTAAGGCAAGGGATTTTTGGATATTTTTATCATTGATGGATACTGAGAAATTTGGGTAACAATCAAAAGATATTGGTCCTGTGCAGAGACTAGACTCAACAGAACTCAATAGGGAATCTTCAAAATTTGTGAATCTTGCATCTCTTAAGATAACAAGGATTGAGGTGTTTAGTCCTTCCTTAGTAAGGGGTTTTATCCCTACTTGGACTAAGCCAATATGAATGTATTTGTAATTTCTTTCTCTGTTGTTTTTTCAAGGAATTTTGAGAAAGCAATTGCATTGTTTCAAAGGGTTGAGATAATTGGATATCTCTTTCCTCTATTTTGATAGTGAAATCGGTTTTGAAAAATTGGTATTTGGAATTTTTGTAAATTTGATCTCTATTTACTCTCGGTATTTCCCAATTATCAATCGATTTTTCAAAATCTTGTATAATGTTTTTTCTGAATTTATTATCTTCTTTGAATCCATGGAAGATGTTGAACAAAAATCACAAGAAGTAGATCTATTGAGAAACCGATCCATGTATATAAAACACTATTTTTGAAACTTGAGTTCTTCCTACAATCCCAGGCATTTCATAGAGTCTGACTGCCTACACTCTTGAGGACTTACTACACCGGACCATCCTAGGAAAAAAACCTCAGAAGAACCTAATCCTCTAAACAAGAATTTCATCTGATCTAGATAACATATTTATCTCTATCTTTACCCTTAATGACTCTGATACCAAATTACGACCGAGGATCTAAAGGGGATAATAGACAAGGAAGAAATTAATATATAAGGGATTGAAGAATTAAAAGATAATTGAAATATGCAGAAAGTAAATGAAGATTAATTTACAAATTAAGGTTCCAGTTAAGGAAACCATAATTCAAAGAATCTGCAAGAACTTAAATCAAGTAGGCGGTAGAACCAGCCAAGTATTTAATGCAGGAATTTAATGAATTTGAAAGCATGAAGTATTTAAAATATTAGGAGGTATTACCATCCATAATCATATTTATTTAAAACATTAAAACTTACAAAGATTTATATCATATGAGGGAATTTTGGTTAAGGTATTTGAGGTCATATGAGGGGAATCATATGAGGGAATTTAGATGAGGGGAATTTAATGTGAGCTTAGACTTCTCTCTAGAATCTATGAAAGAAAAGGCTTGAAAGAAAAAAACCTATCTAACTAATGTGAGCTTAGACTTCTCTCTAGAATTTATAGGAATCTTACATGGTATTTCTGTAATTAACAAGGAATCTAACTATTCATCGAAGTGGAGAATGACTATTAATCTGAGTGGAGAATGACGTCATCCATGACATTATTTACTTTGGCATTTTCTTGAATTATTGTTGATCTTTTTTGCTTTTACTATTTTCTTTTTTGAAAGTATCATTTTCGGGCATTTTTGTTTGTCAGAATTTTATCTGAACTCTGCTATGGGTATTTTTCTTTTTTTGGCATTCTTTTTCCGAATCCACTGTTGCCAAACACCGGACTGTCTTCAACATCAATTTCTGGTTCTTCTTCTGATGATGAAGAGCCTTATTTTGACGAAGACGGTACAAACTTAAGAATTATGGCTTGCATTTCTTCTGGATTTTTGGCCGCTGCAAGCGTTGAGGCCATCTGGTATTTCTATGAAAGGAACTGGGTGTGCTCCGGTGTTTGTAGTGATGCATGTGGTGTTTGTAGAGGCGCCTGTACCTGAATAGACCTCCGGGTATTTAGCCATTCCTGGAATTTTTGTGGTGTGAGACTTGCTAGTTTTTATAGCTGTCCCACTATCTGATCTTAAATCTCCTTCGGACCGTTGGAATTTTATTTTCAGAATAATCTACAAACTATGTGAATACCCATGGTAAATGGAATTTGGTGTGAAAAAGGTTTAGTGGCACAAATCCTTTTTTTTCCTCAGACGGTTTATATTGGGATTTAAAGAGGCTGAAAGATTTAGTGACTTGGGTTTTTTGTATTTCATGGGTTGATCCAAATTGTTCCCACCATGAATTCCACCATGTTGGGAATTGGAATGGAATACATGAGGTATCAAAATGAAAAAGCCAGGTATGGCGTTGGTTGGAATTCTGAATGAAAAAGGAGTTGAACCAAGCTTGTTAGTAATCCCAGTAATTAAATGGACTATTAAAAAAGGGGGTATTTTGATGGGTATTAGGGAAATCTAGAATTTGAGACAGATCATTCCCCCAATCGCTTGGAGCAATTACACTAAGTATTTTGCAAATAGAGTAATAGGGATCTGAGTTATTTTTATAATAATATTTTTTAATTATTGCTGATCCTGATATTTCAAGGATAGCCTAGTAAAAATATGGGGTTTTAAAATATCCCATGATTTGTAAAACCATCCTAGTCCAAAATAATTTTGTAATGCTAAAAAAGGGTCTGCATTAAAAAATCTTTTTTCAAGAGTCACAATATTTTGGAAAAGGAGTTTTATGAAAAATTCAAGGGCAGGTTTTTTGGGGACTTGTGGTACCACAAGTTGTTTTTTTGAAAATTGTTTTTGAGAAAGGCTTTTTGAAGATTCTCCTTTCTCGATTTGTGCAATTTTTTTTGAGGTTTTATTCTCTTCTGAGCTTTGAACAACTTCTTTTTTGGGAATTTGAAGTTGTAAGAATGTGTGCTATAGTTTCGGGAATTTTATATGGAGTTGTAGAAGGTTCTCAACAGTTTTTTCCTGTGCGAGAGTTCCTGGTGTTTTTCTGCACAGATGTTGCGGCGTTTGCATTTTCGGTTTCTTCTTTCATAACTGCGTCATACCATGTCAGGGGGTTTTCGGTATGAGTTTTGGCAGAGAATTTTTCTTTTTCTTCTTTTGTTAGTTTGGAAGTAATGGAGTTTATGAGTTTTTTGGGGGCCATGGAATTTGTTTGTTGTTGTGGTGCAACAACTGGTGTATTTATTGGCAAAGAAACCTCTTCCTTTCTCTTTTGGAGTAAGGCTCCACACATCGCATGGACACAATATTGTCCCGGATTCTCACATGTCCTTCCTATATATCTTGTCCTTGTAGCCCAGACAGTGGGGCAAGGGACAGTGATAGGACATCTCTGCGTTGCAACCAGTATTAGAAATTTGTGGGGTTTTCTCTCCTGTTTTTGAGGGACTCACGAGTTAAGAGATTTTTTTTAAAGTAAAAAAATGTTAGGAATCAATTTGCAGAAAATATTTTTTAATGCAATATTTTTGACATTGTAAATCATACTTTAAAATTTTTGTGTCTGCAAAGGTATCAATCAATTTGATGGAACGGGTATCGTAGGTTCTAGGGGACTCAGGTTTCTGATATAAAAAACTATTCCTTAATTCCTCTAGATGATGAGAATAAGTGCTTATTAGATTGAGGTCTCTAGCTTTTGGGTTTGTCAGAAAATGGAATTTTAGATTCTTACTATTGGAATCAAAGGAAATGAAATCGTTATCTACCTTATACGGGGTGATAAGATTTATAAACGGTGTTCCTAAGATGACGGAATTGTGTATGTCATTTACTAAAACAAACTTTGTTGCTATAGTAATTCCATTATTAATAATAGACGCACTGGTTTGGGAATTGATCTCTAATTTAGTATTGTTAGCTGTTGCTAATGTTTCACGAGTTTTTTTGTGGAATTCCTCTAGTATTAAACATGTTTTTACACAATTCAAATCTGCTCCTGTGTAAAAAGGAGCAATTGTCATGATCCTAAAATTGCCTGGGATCTTAAGGGTTATTTTTACTAGGCATTTTTTTTACATGATTTGTTTTAAGACAATAAGGAATTCTTTTGGGATCTCTTCAAGATGTTGGTTTTCAGAAGGTTCTTCTGGATTTTCAAAGTTAGAACTTTCGGACTCGAAGCTGAACTCTGAACTCTCCTGAGTTTCTTTTGAAAGGATTGTTTTTATTAATAGAGAATCTTGTTCTTGTTTTTCTTTTAGAACCTTGATCTCTAGTTTTATTTGTTTTATCTCTTTTTGTAGTTCTAAAACTGGTGTTTCTTTGGATTCTTTCATCATTTTACCCTTCTTCACGATATTGGTCAAGTCATAGGTATTTTTGGAAGTATTTGGCAAAATAGTACTTTTGATATCTTTTTTCTCGTCTGTAAAATATTTGAGGAGTTTATTCAAATAATCCTTTTGGTGTTGGACATCTATGTGCTTAACCATATCTAACATGAATTCTTGATCTTTGGTTAAAACACATACATGCTTTCCTCTACCCTTATCAGTATTTTCAGATGAACTGGTCGAGAGCATTCATCTATTTGAAGGGATTTATTGTCTTCTGAAGACAAAGAAAAATAGTTAGGTTCTGACTGGGTATTTGAATCGGAGGAATCTATTAGAAGATTGGATATTTTTTGGGTCACCTCATCGCCTAATTTCAATTTTTGTAATTTTTTATTCATTTTACAGTATCTCAAAGTATGTCCTTTTTTGTGGCATTTGTAACATGTAATATCTTTGTATTTGGAATCGGTCTTTTTGGGATTTGGTTTAATCCTGGAATAATGAGTATTTTTATAAGGATATTTATAATACTCTTCGTTTGTCCTGAAATCCTTCTTTTTGTAACCTCTTGATGTACTCTTAAGGGATTTATGAGTCTTGCTACATTTTCCTGTACAACGTGGAGAGGGTTTTATGGATTTTGTATCAAACTATTTGCAAAAAGTACCATGTTCGCACCTAGTTCTTTTTAGCTCAAATTTGAGGTGTTTTTGTAATTTCAGGTCTTGGCAGATCTTTAGACCTTCCTGTTGAATTATACTGACCAGTTGTCCGTATGTAAACGCACTGTAAGGTATAATCTATTTTCCACAATTCTCTTTGATTTTATTCCTAACCTAAGGGTAGGTAGTCCGGCCAGAATTTTTCTTTCCATAATGGCTGGTTGGAATATTCTCTAAGCATAACTCTTATTAATAAAGTATTCTCTTACCATTGGAAATCACTATGTTTTTAGCATTTGAGATTTGAAAGTAACTCAGCATTTTTATCCTTCAGATGCGAAGAATCTCCTATGAAGTTTAAAGAGATTGTGAGAATCAAAGTTGATACATCATCTTGTAGGGGTTCACCTTGTTCATCAAGGATTGGTATTCCTTCTTCATCAGTTTTGATGGAATTGATGATATCTTTTTTTTATCAGTGAGATAATTATCCCACTAACCTTTCAATTGACCAGAGAATCCTGCGATGAGCAGTTCTGCAATGGTCTTATCTTGTTTACCATTTTGCATTTTGTAGGCATTTGCGGCCATGGTCATTTGTTGGAGAAAGCTAAGGATATAGTATTCAGTCATCCCATCTATGTTCCAATCATAAATAATCAGAGTTTTGTTCCAGTCATCGATGTTTATCCTATGTTCATTTTCAAAATCCTATAATTTTTCCTGTATTTGTTTCCTAGTATTTAAAAAGGTTTTGAAGAACCATTTTTTTATAGGTTGTATTTTTCATAAAAATCATTTTGTAGGAATTTCTTATCAATTTGGAATTCTTTTTCTAAAACACCAATTTTGTTTACTATGTTCTCTGTTATTGAAGAAAATGTCGGACTAGTAGGTTCTTGGTCCTCTATCTTTTCTCTAACAGTGGAATTTTCATAAACGGATCTAGGTATTTCATTGGTGTAGTCTACGTTTCTTAGATTGAGTAAATCAGACGTAGAATGTATAGGTTTTGTTTTGTAAGGAGCATTTATATCCGAAGAAATCTGTGAGACTCTTCTTAAGTCTAGGGTTTCTAAGAAACTAGTATCATCATATCTACTACTCGTAGATCTTCTATGGAATGATAGACTAACTCTACCATGCTGGTATTGGATTATTTCTCTAAGATGGGTATTAGGTTGGGAAGTCTCTACAGGTTCTGGTTTAACTACACCTTCCAGAATCCATTCTTCTGGTAAGGTAATATGCTTCCACCTAATAGGTCTTGGTATTACGGTGTTAGATCTGGAAAGATTTGTTTGTAAAAGACGGGTTTCACCATTTTTACTTTGGTATCTGACTTTTGTGGCAAAAGCAAATGTCATAGATTTGTAATGGATTCTCAAAATTATTGCTACATGAATTGATCCTTCAAGCATTTGGTAATTGTGTGTCTTTTTTTTGTAAGTCGAGGTATTTTTGGATATTTTTATCATTGAGGATACTGAGAAATTTGGGTAACAATCTAAAGATATTGGTCCTGTGCAGAGACTAGACTCAACATAACTCAATAGGGAATCTTCAAAATTTGTGAATCTTGCATCTCTTAAGATAGCAAGGATTGAGGTGTTTAGTCCTTCCTTAGTAAGGGTTTTATCCCTACTTGGACTAAGCCAATATGAATGTGTTTGTAATTTCTTTTTCTGTGTTTTTTCAAGGAATTTTGATAAAGCAATTGGATTGTTTCAAAGGGTTGAGATAATTGGATATCTCTTTCCTCTGTTTTGATAGTGAAATCTGTTTTGAAAAATTGGTATTTGGAAATTTTTGTAAATTTGATCTCTATTTACTCTCGGTATTTTCCAATTATCAAATGATTTTTCAAAAACTAGTATAATGATTTCTTCAGAATTTATTATCTTCTTTGAATCCATGGAAGATGTTGAACCAAAATCACAAGAAGTAGATCTGTTGAGAAACTGAACCATGTATATAAAACCCTATTTTTGAAACTTGAGTTTTTCCTACAATCCCATGCGTTTCACGGAGTCTGACTACCTACACCCTTAAGGACATAATATTGGTGAAATTGTTCTGTGCGAGAATGTTTCTTGTATTTGTTTTCTCATCCTCTGCTGGGTTTTTAAGAGGAATTGCGTCTACAGGGCAGCCTTGAATGTTAATCTTAATACCTTGTAGAGGAGGGTAGTTGGACTGGACTTTCCTAGAATCAACTAGGGTTTCCCACTCCAGTGTTTTGTTCCTAGTCGTAACGGGATTTACCATTTTAGAAAAGGGATATTTAATGGAATTTTAGGAGTAATAGATAAGGAATGAATTGATATATAAGGGATTGAAATATTAATTAAAATATAAGGATTGAAGAATTAAAAGATAATTGAGAGATCTAGAGATCTAAGCTCACTTAAATTTCCTTAGTTAGATAAAATTCCAATTCCCCTCATATGATCCTAAATACCTTAACCGAAATTTCCCAAAATACCTTGTAAATTCCCAAGATAAATCTCCTTGAAAATATTCAAGTTTAAATCTTTGTAAGTTTTAATATTTTGAATAAATATGATTATGGAAGATGCTACCTCCTAATCTTTTATTAAATTCATGCATTAAATCCGTTGCCGGTTCTACCGCCTATTTGATTAAAATTGCTGCAGATCCTTTGAATTATGGTTTCCTTAACTGGAACCTTAATTTGTAAATTAATCTTACTTTATTTTCTGCATATTTCAATTATCTTTCAATTCTTCAATCCCTTATATATCAATTTCTTCCTTGTCAATTATCCCCTTTTGATCATCGACCGTAGTTTGGTATCAGAGCCATAAAGGGTAGAGATAGAGAGAAATATGTTATCCAGATCAGATGAAATTCCTATTTACACGTTTAGGTTCTTCTGAGGTTTTTTACCTAGGATGGTCCGGTGTTGTAAGTCCTCAAGGGTGTAGGCAGTCAGACTCTGTAAAACGCCTGGGATTGTAGGAAGAACTCAAGTTTCAAAAATAGGGTTTTATATACATAGATCCGTTTCTCAACAGATCTACTTCTTGTGATTTCGGTTCAACATCTTCCATGGATTCAAATAAGATAATAAATTCGGAAGAAATTGTTATACAAGATTTTTGAAAAATCGATTGATAATTGGGAAATACCGAGAGTAAATAGAGATCAAATTTACAAAAATTCCAAATACCAATTTTTCAAAATCGATTTAACTATCAAAATAGAAGAAAGAGATATCCAATTATCTCAACCCTTTGAAACAATCCAATTGCTTTCTCAAAATTACTTGAAAAAACACAGAGAAAGAAATTACAAACACATTCATATTGGCTTAGTCCAAGTAGGGATAAAACCTCTTACTAAGGAAGGACTAAAGAACCTCAACCCCTTGCTAAGGAAGGACTAAACACCTCAGTATCCATCAATGATAAAAATATCCAAAAATCCCTTGTCTTACATATAAAGACACACAGATCTTTTCAGATCTAACACCGTAATACCAAGACCTATTAGCCGGAAGGATATTACCCTACCAGAAGAATGGATTCTAGAACGTGTAGTTAAACTTGTAGCTGTAGAGACTTCCCAACCAAATACCCATCGTAGAGAAATAACCCAATACCAGGATGGTAGAGTTAGTCTATCATTCCATAGAAGATCTACGAGTAGTATATATGATGAATACTAGTTCCGTAGAAACCCTAGACTTAGGAAGAGTGTCACAAATTCCTTCGGTAATAAATACTCCTCACAAAACAAAACTTAGACATTCTACGTCAGATTTACCCAATCTAAGAAATGTAGACTACACCAATGAAATACCTAGACCCGTTTATGAAAATTCCACTGTTAGAGAAAAGATAGAGGACCAAGAACCTACTAGTTCGACATTTTCTTCAATAACAGAGAACATAGTAAACGAAATTGGTGTTTTAGAAAAAGAATTCCAAATTGATAAGAAATTCGTACAAAATGATTTTTATGCAAAATACAACCTAGAAAAAAGAATTTGGTTTAAACATTCTATAATACATTAAAAATTCTATAATTTTGTAAATGAACATAGGATAAACATCCTATTTTTTTACTAGTTTGAAATATATTCCTCCTAAAATTCCATTCAATATCCCTTTTCTAAAATGGTAAATCCCGTTACGACTAGGAACAAAACACCAGAGTGGGAAACCCTAACTGATTCTATGAAAGTCCAGTCCAACCATCCGCATCTGGTATTAAGCTTAACATTCATGGCTGCCATGTAGACGCAATTGCTCTTAAAAACCCAATAGAGGATGAGAAAAAAAATACAAGAAACATTCTCGCATAGAACAATATCACCAATATTAATCTAAATACCATAGGAAAACAACTAGATAGAGTGGAAAACCACAAAAAAAAACCTGTACTCACCATAGATTCCCTAGGAATGACTAAGGATATGAAATTGAAAAAGCCAAATCTTTAAACCCTTTCAGGTGTCCAAAGATGGTGTCAAAAATATCCAAAAAATAAGTCTAAATTTATTCAGGATATACTTGATCAACTACGTAAATTGGGACATCCAACAGTTCTAATACATAGCACATTGTTCCAGATACCCCACAATCATCCAATAAATTAACAACTATAACATATGATTCCGATAACGATGATACATTAGAATAATTCCAAAATAATACACCACTTGTTAATAAAATGGATTGTAAACAAGCCATACAACAAGTACAACAACAATTATTATTCCTGCTCCAGATCTAGGAATAGTAAAACCCCTAGCTCAATCCCGTTTTAATGCCTCTTCCATTTATGATTGGAACATAGATGGGATGACTGAATACAATATCCTTAGCTTCCTCCAACAAATGACCATGGCCACAAATGCTTACAAAACAAAAAATGGTACACAAGATAAGACCATTGCAGAACTGCTCATCGCAGGATTCTCTGGTCAGTTGAAAGATTGGTGGGATAATTATCTCACTGATCAACAAAAAGAAGACATCATCAATTCCATCAAAACTAATGAATAAGGAATACCAATCCTTGATGAAAAAGGTGAACCCCCACAAGATGATGTATCAACCTTGATTCGTACAATCTCTTTAAACTTCATAGGAGATTCTTCGCATCTGAAGGATAAAAACGCCGAGTTACTTTCAAATCTCAAATGCAAAAAACTTAGTTATTTTCAATGGTACAATAATACTTTCTTAACCAGAGTTATGCTTAGGGAAGATTCCAACCAGCCATTTTTGAAAGAGAAATTCTTGGACGGACTACCTACCCTTTTAGGAGAAATGGTTACGAATAGAATCAAGGAGAATTGTGGAAAATAGATTATACCTTACAGTGAGTTTACATACAGAAAACTGGTCAGTATAACTCAACAGGAAGGTCTAAAGATCTCCCAAGACGTGAAATTACAAAAACACCTCAAATTAGAGCTTAAAAGAACTAGGTGCGAACTTGGTACTTTTTGCAAACAGTTTGATACAAATTCCATAAAAACCTCTCCAAGTTGTACATGAAACTGTAGAAAGACTCATAAATATTACGTGTTACAAATGCCACAAAAAAGGACATACTTTGAGATACTGTAAAATGAATTAAAAAATTACAAAAAATGAAATTAGATGATGAGGTGACCCAAAAAATCTCCAATATTCTAATAGATTCCTCCGATTTAAATACCCAGTCAGAACCTGACTATTTTTCTCTGTCTTCAAAAGACAATAAAGCCCTTCAAATAGATGAATTGCTCACGGCCAGTTCATCTGAAAATACTGATAAGGGTAAAGGAAAATATGTATGTGTTTTAACCAAAGATCAAGAATCCGTGTTAGATATGGTTAAGCACATAGATGTCCAACACCAAAAGGATTATTTGAATAAACTCCTCAAATATTTTACAGACGAGAAAAAAGATATCAAAGATACGATTTTTCCAAATACTTCCAAAAATACCTACGACTTGACCAATATCCCGAAGAAGGGTAAAATGATGAAACAATCCAAAGAAACACCAGTTCTAGAACTACAAAAAGAGATAAAACAAATAAACTAGATCAAAGTTCTAAAAGAAAAACAAGAACAAGATTCTCTATTAATAAAAACAATCCTTTCAAAAGAAACCCAAGAGAGTTCTGAGTCCAGTTCAGAGTCCGAAAGTTCTGACTTTGAAAATCCAGAAGAACATCTTGAAGAGATCCCAAAATAATTCCTTTCTGTCTTAAGACAAATCACGTCAAAAAAATACCTAGTAAAAATAACCCTTAAATTCCTAGGCATTTTTAGGATCACGACATTTGCTCTTTTTGACAGAGGAGCAGATTTGAATTGTATAAAAACATGTTTAATACTAGAGGAATTCCACAAAAAAACTCGTGAAACATTAGCAGCAACTAACAATACTAAATTAGAGATCAATTCCCAAACCAATGCGTCTATTATTAATAATGGAATTACTATAGCAACAACGTTTGTTTTAGTAAAATACATACACAATTCCGTCATCTAAGGAACACCGTTTATAAATCTTATCACCCCCTATAAGGTAGATAACAATTTCATATCCTTTGATTCCAATAGTAAGAATCTAAAATTCCATTTTCTTACAAAACCAAAAGCTAGCGACCTCAATCTAATAAAAACTTATTCTTATCGTCTAGAGGAATTGAGGAATAGTTTTTTAGATTAGAAACCTGAGTCCCCTAGAACCTACGATACTTGTTCCATCAAATTAATTGATACCTTTGCATACAATAAATTTTTAAAGTATGATTTACAATGTCAAAAATATTGCATTAAAAAAATTCTGCAAATTGATTCCTAACGTTTTTTACTTTAAAGAAAATCTCTTAACTCGTGATTTCCTCAAAAATAGGAGAGAAAACCCACAAATTTCTACTACTGGTTGCAACACATAGATGTCCTATCACTGTACCTTTCCCCACTGTCTGGGCTATAAGGACAAGATATCCAGGAAGGACATGTGAGAATCCGGACAATACGGTGTCCACACAATGTGTGGAGCCTTACTCCAAAAGAGAAATAAAGAGGTTTATCTACCAATAAATACACCAGTTGTTGCACCACAACAACAAACAAATTCCATGGCCCCCAAAAAACCCATAAACTCCACTACTTCAAAACCAACAAAAGAAGAAAAAGAAAAATTCCCTATCAAAACTTCTACCAAAAAACCCCTGACATGGTATGACGAAGTTATGAAAGAAAAAAACAAAAATGCAAACGCCGTAGCATCTGTGCAAAAAAAACCCAGCAACTCCCGCATAGGAAATTACTGTTGAGAACCTTCTACAATTCCTTGCAAAATCCTCGGAACTACAACAAGCATTGTTGTAACTTCAAATTCCCAAACAAGAAGTTGTTCAAAGCTTAGAAGAGGATTAAACCTCAAAATATTTTACAAAAATCGAGAAAGGAGAATCTTCAAAAATCCTTTCTTAAAAACAATTTTCAAAAAACAACTTGTGGTACCACAAGTCCCCAAAAAATTTGCCCTTGAATTTTTCATAAAACTTTTTTTTCCAAAATATTGTAACTATTGAAAAATGATTTTTTGACCAAGACCCTTTTTTAGCATTACAAAATTATTTTGGACAGGATGATTTTACAAATCAAGGGATATTTTAAAAACCCAATATTTTTACCAGGCTATCCTTGAAATATCAGAATCAACAACAATTAAAAATAATTATTATAAAAATTACCCAGATCCCTCTTACTCTATTTGCAAAATACTTAGCATAATTGCTTCAAGCGATTAGGGGAATGATCTGTCTCAACTCATAAATTTCCCTGATACCCATCAAAATACCCCATTTTAAATATTTCATTTAATTACTGGGATTACCAACAACCTTGGTTCAATTCCTTTTTCTTTCAAAATTCCAACCAATGGCATACCTGGCTTTTTATTTTGATACCTCATATATTCCTAACATGGTGGAATTCATGGTGGAGACAATTTGGATCCACCCTTGAAATACAAAAACCCTAAGTCACTAAATCTTTCAGCCTCTTTAAATACAAATATAAACCTTCTAAGGAAGAAAAAAATTGTGTCAATTGAGATATGTAGAAAGTAAACTAAGATTAACTTACAAATTAAGGTTCCAATTAAGGAAATCGTAATTCAAAGGATCTACAGGAATTTAAATCAAGTAGGTGGTAAAACCAGCCAAGTATTTAATGCAGGAATTTAAAGAATTTAAAAGCATGAAGTATTTAAAAGATTAGGAGATATTACCATCCATAATCATATTTATTCAAAATATTAAAACTTACAAAGATTTATATCAATGAGATCTACCTTGGAAATTTCTAAGGTATTTTGGGGTATTTCGGTTAAGGTATTTGAGGTCATATGAGGGGAATCGTATGAGGGAATTTAGATGAGGGGAATTTAATGTGAGCTTAGACTTCTCTCTAGAATCTATGAAAGAAAATGCTTGATAGAAAAAAAGCTTGTCTAACTAATGGAGAGGGGTCTCCTTTTATAAGAGTCTTACATGACATTTCTGTAATTAAAAATGAATCTAACTATTCATCTAGGTGGAGAATGACTATTCATCCGAGTAGAGAATGACTATTCATCCGAGTGGAGAATGACGTCATCCATGACATTATTGACTTTGGCATTTTCTTGAATTATTGCTGATCTCTTTTGCTTTTACTGTTTTCATTTTTGAAAGTATCTTTTTCGGGCATTTTGTTTTGTCGGAATTTTTTCTGAACTCTGCTCCAGGTATTTTGTCTTCTTTTGGCAATCTTTTTCAGAATCCACTGTTGCCAAAAATCGGACTGTCTTCAACATCAATTTCTGGTATTTTAAATATATCCCACCATCTAATCTTAAATCTCCTTCAGACCGTTGGAATTTTATTTTCAGAATAATCTAAAAACCATGTGAATATCCATGGTAAATGGAATTTGGTGTGAAAAAGGTGTAGTGACACAAAAAAATTTTCTTCCTCAAAAGGTTTATATTTGGATTTAAAGAGGATGAAAGATTTAGTGACTTGGGGTTTTTGTATTTCAAGGGTGAATCCAAATTGTTCCGACCATGAATTCCATAATGTTGGGAATTTGGATGGAATATATGAGGTATCAAAATGAAAAAGCTAGGTATGGCGTTGGTTGGAATTTTGAATGAAAAATGAATTGAACCAATCTTGTTGATAATCCCAGTAATTAAATGGATTATTAAAAAATGGGGTATTTTTATGGGTATCAGGGAAATTTAGGAGTTGAGACATATCATTTCCCCAATCGCTTGGAGCAATTACGCTAAGTATTTTGCAAATAGAGATCTGGGTTATTTTTAATTGTTGTTGATCCTGATATTTCAAAGATATCCTGGTAAAAATATGGGGTATTTAAAATATCCCATGATTTGTAAAACCATCCTGGTCCAAAATAATTTTATAATGCTAAAACCGGGTCTTCATTAAAAAATCCTTTTTCAAGAGTCACAATATTTTGGAAAAATGTTTTATGAAAAATTCAGAGGCAGGTTTTTTCGGGACTTTGAAAATTGTTTTTGAGAAAGGGTTTTTGAAGATTCACCTTTCTCGATTTTTGTAATTTTTTTTGAGGTTTTATCCTCCTCTGATCTTTGAACAACTTCTTGTTTGGGAATTTTAAGTTGTAATAATGCCTGCTGTAGTTCTGAGGATTTTGCAAGGAGTTGTATAAGGTTCTCAACAGTTTTTTCCTGTGCGAGAGTTGCTGGTGTTTTTTGCACATATGTTGCGGCGTTTGCATTTTCATTTTCTTCTTTCATAACTGCATCATACCATGTCAGAGGTTTTTCGATAGGAGTTTTCGTATGGAATTTTTCTTTTTCTTCTTTTGATGGTTTGGAAGTAGTGGAGTCTATGGTTTTTTGGGGGCCATGGATTTTTTTTGTTTTTGTGGTGCAATAACTGGTGTATTTATTGGCAGAGAAACCTCTTCCTTTCTCTTTTGGAGTAAGTCTCCATACATCGCGTGGACACAGTATTGTCTGGATTCTCGCATGTCCTTCCTGGATATCTTGTCCTTGTAGCCCAGACAGTGGGGCAAGAGACAATTATAGGACATCTCTGCGTTGCTACCAGTATTTGAAATTTATGGGTTTTCTCTCCTGCTTTTTGAGGAAATCACGCGTTAAGAGATATTCTTTAAAGTAAAAAATGTTAAGAATCAATTTGCAGAAAATATTTTTAATGCAATATTTTTGACATTGTAAATCATACTTTTAAAATTTGGTGTATGCAAAGGTATCAATCAATTTGATGGAATGGGTATTTGTAGGTTCTAGAGGACTCAGGTTTCTGATCTAAAAAACTATTCCTCAATTCCTCTAGATGATAAGAATAAGTTTTTATCAGATTGAGGTTACTCGCTTTTGGTTTTGTCAGAAAATGGAATTTTAGATTCTTACTATTGAAATCAAAGGATATGAAATCGTTATCTACCTTATAGGGGGTGATAAGATTTATAAACGGTGTTCCTAAGATGACGGAATTGTGTATGTTTTTTACTAAAACAAACAATGTTGCTATAGTAATTCCATTAGTTGTTGCTAATGTTTCACGAGTTTTTTCGTGGAATTCTTCTGGTATTAAACCTGTTTTTATGCAATTCAAATCTGCTCCTCTGTCAAAAAGAGCAATTGTCATGATCCTAAAATTGCCTAGGAATTTAAGGGTTATTTTTACTAGGTATTTTTTTAACGTGATTTGTCTTAAAGGCAGTAAGGAATTCTTTTGGTCTCTCTCCAAGTTGTTGGTTTTCAGAAGGTTCTTCTGGATTTTCAGAGTCAGAACTTTCGGACTCGGAACTGAACTCAGAACTCTCCCGGGTTTCTTTTGAACGGATTGTTTTTATTAATAGAGAATCTTGTTATTGTTTTTCTTTTAGAACCTGGATCTCTAGTTTTATTTATTTTATCTTTTTTTGTAGTTCTAGAACTGGTGTTTCTTTGGATTCTTTCATCCTTTTACCCTTCTTCAGGATATTGGTCAAGTCATATGTATTTTTGGAAGTATTTGGCAAAATAGTATTTTTGATATCTTTTTTCTCGTCTGTAAAAGATTTGAGGAGTTTATTCAAATAATCCTTTTGGTGTTGGAAATCTATGTGCTTAACCATATCTAACATGAATTCTTGATCTTTGGTTAAAACACATACACATTTTCCTTTACCCTTATTAGTATTTTCAGATGAATTGGTCGTGAGCAATTCATCTATTTGAAGGGCTTTATTGTCTTCTGAAGACAGAGAAAAATAGTCAGGTTCTGACTGGGTATGTGAATCGGAGGAATCTATTAGAAGATTGGAGATTTTTTGGGTCACCTCATCGTCTAATTTCAATTTTTGTAATTTTTTTATTCATTTTATAGTATCTAGAAGTATTTTCTTTTTTGTGGCAACACGTAATATCTTTGTATTTAGGATTGGTGTTTTTGGGATTTGGTTTATTCCTGGAATAAAGAGTATTTTTATAAGGATATTTAGAATACTCTTCGTTAGTCCTGAAATCCTTATTTTTGTAACCTCTTGATGTACTCTTAAGGGATTTATGAGTCTTGCTACAGTTTCCTGTAGAACTTGGATAGGGTTTTATGGAATTTGTGTCAAACTGTTTGCAAAAAGTACCAAGTTCGCACCTAGTTCTTTTTAGCTCCAATTTGAGGTGTTTTTGTAATTTCAGGTCTTGGCAGATCTTTAGACCTTCCTGTTGAATTATACTGACCAGTTGTCCGTATGTAAATGCACTGTAAGGTATAATCTATTTTCCACAATTCTCTTTGATTTTATTCCTAACCTTTTCTCCTAAAAGGGTAGGTAGTCCGCCAGAATTTCTCTTTCCATAATGGTTGGTTGGAATATTCTCTAAGCATAACTCTTGTTAATAAAGTATTCTCTTACCATTGGAAATCACTATGTTTTTAGCATTTGAGATTTGAATGTAACTCGGCATTTTTATCCTTCAGATGCGAAGAATTTCCTATGAAGTTTAAAGAGATTGTGCGAATCAAGGTTGATACATCATCTTGTGGGGGTTCACCTTGTTCATCAAGGATTGGTATTCCTTATTCATTAGTTTTGATGGAACTGATGATGTCTTCTTTTTGTTAATCAGTGAGATAATTATCCCACCAACCTTTCAATTGACCAGAGAATCCTGCGATGAGCAGTTCTGCAATGGTCTTATCTTGTGTACCGTTTTGCATTTTATAGGCATTTGCGGCCATAGTCATTTGTTGGAGGAAGCTAAGGATATTGTATTCAACCATCCCATCTATGTTCCAATCATAAATGGAAGAGGCGTTAAAACGGGATTGAGCTAGGGGTTTTACTATTCCTAGGTCTGGAGCAGGAATAATCTGATACCAAACTACGTCCGAGGATCTAAAGGGGATAATAGACAAGGAAGGAATTGATATATAGGGATTGAAGAATTAAAAGATAATTGAATTATGCACAACGTAAAGTAAGATTAACTTACAAATTAAGGTTCCAGTTAAGAAAACCATAATTTAGAGGATATGCAAGAATTTAAATCAAATAGGCGGTAGAACTGACCAAGGATTTAATGCAAGAATTTAAAATATTTAAAAGCATGAATTTATAAAAGATTAGGAGGTAGCACCTTCCATAATGATATTTATTTAAAATATTAAAACTTACAAAGATTTATATCAAGGAGATTTATCTTGGGAATTTCCAAGGTATTTTGGGGAATTTCGATTAAGGTATTTAGGATCATACGAGGGGAATTGGAATATTATCTAAGGGAATTTAAGTGAGCTTATACTTCTCTCTAGAATCTGAAATCTATGAAAGAAAAAAGCTTATCTAACTAAGGGAGAGGTGGTCTCCTTTTATAGGAGTTTTACATGACATTTTGGTAATAAAAAGGAATCTAACTATTCATCCGAGTGGAGAATGACATCATTAATTTCGACATTTTCTCAAATTACTGCTGGAATATTTTGCTTTTACTTTTTCCTTTTTGAAAGTTTTTTTTGAGCATTTTCTTTTTTCGGAATTTTGTCTAAACTTTATTTCGGATATTTTGTCTTCATTTGGCAATCTTTTCTTTAGAATCCACTGTTGCCAAAAATTGGACTGTCTGCAATGACAATTTCTGATTCTTCTTCTTCTAATGAAGAACTTTGTTTTGATGAAGACGGTGCAAACTTCAGAATTATTGCTTGCATTTCTTCTGGATTTTTGGTTGCTGCAAGCATTGAGGCCAGACTAGATTTCTTTGAAAGGAATTGGGTGTGCTCCGGTGTTTGTAGTGGTGCCTGTGGTGTTTTTATTGGCACCTGTACCTGAATGGATTTCTGGGTATCTAGCCATTCCTGGATTCTCTGTGGTGCGAGACTTGCTGGTATTTTAAAGCTGTCCCAACAATCTGATTTTGAACCTTCTTCGGATCATTGGAATTCTTCCTCCATGGGTTTATAAAGGGATTTAAAGAGGCTGGAAGATTTAGAGACTTGGGGTTTTTGTATTTCAAGGGTGGATCCAAATTATTGCCACCATGAGTTCCACCATGTCGGGAATGTAGGGTTTTGTTGGGTTGTTGTACGCAGCGGATATTGAAAACTTATTCCAAACCCAACAAACGTAGAATTGTTTGACTATAGGGTAATTTAAAACTGTAAATATAAGACTTGAATGGTACTTACATGTTTACAATATCTGGAATCTTTATCAACTGTGGGTGCTCACGCGAATGCCCTTTCGATTGCAAGCTCCAAACTTCAATGTATTCCTCCTTTGGAAAGCTAGGAAATCCGGCAGAGGTTCGAGAGAGTGTTTTGATTCTAAGTCTCTAAGACTTATAATAATGATATTGAAATCAAGCGTAACGAATAATGAAGTGTAGGTCTGTATTTATAGGTGAAAATTAGGTCAAACCGGATTAGGGTTTGACCTTGGGCCTGGCCCAAAATTTTTTAGCACATTCTTAATTGAATCCAAAATCCAATTTTGACTTAATTAAAACAATCATCATTCAATTAAATATCTCGATTGTAAATCGAATATTTAATACTCTCTCAATACATCCTTAGATCGAAAGGACAATCGACATAGTGTGACCCTACAGGTCTTCTCATATCGACACTAATCAAATTAAGGTCTAGGCGGAACTCCTAGACGGCGCAGCAAGACGAACTCAATAAGTGAAGTAAGTTTACATGAATCCAGTAAACTTAACCTCTATGTGGTAAGATAAAATCCTTTCACTCATGATACACTCGATCAAGCTTAGGATTTGCCAAGTGTCTATCCAAATGGCTTGATCATTATATCTCATCTATATTGGTTGACAACAAGACCATATTATAGATATGTCTATTGCGTTGGCCAATGACTTAGTCAACCCAATATCAATGAGAATATGAGTGTTCTCTCGAATATACATTCGAGGAATGAATCCTAATCTTCTCTCAACTACCACCTTTAATCCACATTGTAATGTACCCAAACAAGCCGTATCTCAACCTATAAGGCATTTGATCTTAGGACAAGATCAAAGTATATTACTATGTAGACAAGGTGTGTATTGATCTAAAGTATAAGGACTTCTATCTTCCACACGCTGATCATACTTTAGACATGTATAACAAACAATATATCAGCACGGTATACCAATACTTCCAAAGTATCCATGTGTCCATCACGAGTAGTCATTATTCGTAGCAGGTGAGACATACTACATCCTCTAAGGAAGTGATGCAGACCACATGTCGACTTATCACATATCATCGATATCCCATTCTTGATGATCATTAGTCGAGGCTATTTTAAGAGTTTTATTATAATATTAATATCTCACATTATTAATAACAACGTAACTTCTAGGGATGCATATTATAGAATATTATAAACAATCAACTAATAATTCAATAATTGCAAATGCCAAAATATTAATCTCCATTAATAATAATATGCATGTGTATAAAGTACATTTGTCCTAATACAGATTGTCTCTAGGACATAAATATACATTCAATCTCCTACTTGGCCTAGAGCCAATCTCCAATATATTTAATGCCCATATTCTCAAAATGACCATTATGCTTGACTAAGCTTAGTGAATGGGTCAGCTAGATTATCATATGTGGAAACATTGTCTAATCTAATCTCTTTAGTCTCCACCATCTCCCTGAGTATGTGGTACTTCCTTGGTACATGCTTGTTTCTATTTGTTGATCTTGGTTCCTTAGCCTATGAAATCGCACCAGTGTTGTCACAATAAATAGTTATTGGACAACTGGCACTCGGAACTACCCTTAGTTCTTTAAGGAACTCAGAAATTGTGACAGCTTCTTTACCAATTTCCTATCCAGCAATGTTCTCAACTTTTGTTGTCGAATCAACAATTGTAGCTTGTTTGGAACTTTTCCAGCTCACTGCTCTACCATTGAAAATGAACGTGTACCCAGACTGAGATTTGAAGTCATCAAGATCCGTCTGGAAGCTAGCATCAGTGTACCCAGTAACAACTAGCTTTTCTTCCCTACCACAGACTAAGAAGTAATCTTTAGTTCATCTAAGATACTTTAGAATACTCTTGACTTCTTTCCAGTGTTCTTCCTCAGGATTCTGCTAGAATTTGCAAGTCATACTAAGTGCAAAGGCCACATCTGGCCTAGTACAGGTCATGGCATACATGATCGATCCTATAGCCGAAGAATATGGGATCCTCTTCATGCGTTCAAGTTCTATATTATTAGAAGGACTGTCCTTCTTAGATACCTTGATGCCTTGTCCCATAGGTATACCGCCTTTCTTGGAATTATTCATAGAAAAACGTCTAAGCACTTTATCTATGTAGACTGACTGTGACAACCCCAACAATCTATTAGGTCTATCTCTATAAATCCTAATTCCCAGAATGTAGTAGGCTTCACCTAAATCCTTCATCATGAAGGTACTGGACAACCACTCCTTGACTGACTGCAGGAGAGTCTTATTGTCTCCCATTATCAATATGTCATCTACATATATAATAATGAAGGAAATACTCCCATCATTGCGCTTAGTATAAACACAGGGATCCTCCTTTCTTCTGACGAAATCAAAAGACATGATAGCCTTATCAAAGAAAATGTTCCAACTCCTCGAGGCTTGCTTATGCCCATAAATGGACTTTTGTAGCTTGCATAGAACATTTGGTTTGGACTCAAGCGAAAAACCCTCAGGTTGTTTCATATACACCTCCTCAACTAGATTACCATTGAGAAAAGCGGTTTTGACGTCCATCTGCCAAATGTCATAGTCATAATATGCAACTATTGCAAGTAAAATCCAAATGGATTTAATCTTAGCAACAGGTGAAAAGGTTTCATCATAATCGACCCCAGGTCGTTGATTATAACCTTTAGCCACCAACCTTCCTTTATAATTCTGTACACTTCCAAATGCATTGATCTTCTTCTTGAAGACCCATTTGCATCCTATGGGTTTAACCCTAGCTGGCAAATCAACCAAGTTCCACACTTGATTTATTTACATAGATTCCATCTCGGATTTCATGGCTTCTTGCCATCTCTTCGAATCAATGTTCAACATTACTTCGCTATAGGTTGTAGGCTCATCGTTATCGGGAATATCTATCTCACTATGTCTGTTTCCACAAGTAGATTTAGTTTTTCAGGAGGACGATGAGTCCTAGTGGACCTACGGAGTTGATTGTTTTGCAGTTCAGTGCTTAGTATGTTGTGACTGTGAGAGGGTTCTTGTGTGTTGGATAATCCACTAACTTGAGAGCTTTTAGGAATATCATTTTCATGTATTTCCTGAATGGGAGGAGGTGCAACCATTGCATCTACTCCCAAAGGTTGTGTAGGAGGATCTTGCATTTCTGCATTGTTCCTCGTAACACTCCCACTGGCCCGAAGGGCGTACTTGAAGTACCCAATCTTTGCCAAATACTCCCACTGAATTCTTTCCTTGGTCATCTGGCAAGGATTCAATATCTACGTTATCTTACGGTTCTTGAATTTCTTCAAGTTCTATCTTTGTGGAACTATGTTCCTTGTAGACATATTCTTCTTTAAGGAAAATTGCATTCCTGGAAACAATGACCTTACGTTCTCCAGGAAGATAAAAGTAGTATCCCTTAGTTTCCTTTGGATACCCCACGAAGTAACATTTCTCACTTTTGGATTCCAACTTGTCAGTGAGCATCTTCTTAACATATGCAGGGCACCCCTAGGGTCTCATATGTTTAAGAGTTGGCTTCTTGCCACACCATATCTCATAGGGTGTCTTTTCTACCGACTTAGAAGGAACCCTATTTAGAACATATATTGAGGTTTGTATAGCATGTCCCCAAAGGTATGTCGGTAGAGCTGAGAAGCTCATCCTGGATCGAACCATATCTAATAAGGTTCGGTTTCTCCTTTCGGCAACACCATTCATCTGTGGTGTTCCAGGAGGTGTCCACTCTAATTAGACTCCATGTAGATTTAAGTAATCTACAAAATCCGTGCTCAAGTATTCACCTCCTCGATCCGATCGAAGGGTCTTGATACTTGTTTCAAGTTGCTTCTCTACTTCCGACTTGTACTCTTTGAACTTCTCAAAAGCCTCGGATTTATGTCTCATAAGATAAACATATCCATACCTTGTGACGTCGTCAGTAAAAGTGATGAAGTATGGGAAACCTCCTTTAGCTTGAGTCGAAAATGGCCCACACACATCAGTATGGACCAACTGAAACACCTCCTTGGCTCGCACACCTTTCCCAGAAAGTGGATTATTCGTCATCTTTCTTCTCAAGCAAGATTTGCAGTTACCATAAGACTCCAATTCAAATGGTTCGAGATAGTCTAACTTCCTCAACCTTGATTCGTTGATATGACCAAGTCTGCAATGCCACAGGTAGGTAGAGTTTCTATTACTTATCTTAGCTCGTTTGTTTTGTACATTGAATATTTCTTGACTACAGTTTAGTGTATATAATCCATCCACAAGAGAAGCAGTTCCATATATAACATTATCAAAATACAGTACTTGACTGCCATTAAATATATGAGGAAAAACCCTCCATGTCCAAAATAGGATAGAAATGATATTCCTCGTTAACGGGGGTACATAGTAATAATCATTTAACACTAGACAATAGCCAGAAGGCAAATTTAATATATAAGTTACTACGCACTCATCATCCACTCACGCTCCATTTCCAACACGTAGGTCCACCTCTCTTGGTCCAACCTTTCTGCTATTAGTTAGACCCTGCACATTGGTACAAATGTGTGAGCCACAAGCGGTATACAATACCTAGGAATGAGAGTTAATTATAGATATATTTATTTTAATGACGTACATACATTGTCCACCAGAGGTAGAAGCACCTGATGCTTTTCCTCATCCTGGTGCAGTGCAGTCCTTCTTCCAATGCCCCTTCTTATTGCAGTTGAGGCATACATCCTTAGCCGGATTCACCTTCTTCTTCTTCTTCACACCTCCCTTAGTCTTCATAGCTGAGGGCGCAGCGACTTCTTTGCCCTTCTTCTTCTTCCATTCCTTACCTTTCGGCTTGGGTCGGCTAGTAGAGCTCACCATGAGCACAACTTTGCCTTTGGAAGTGGAAGACTCAAAGGTCTTGAGCATGTTGTGCAACTCCGGCAGACTCTCCTTTGTTCCATTCATATTGTAATTCACTATGAAGTTTTCATAGGAACGAGGGAGAGAGTTTAGGATGAGGGTGGTAGTGACATTCTTTTGAAGCTCCGTTCTAATTGAAGCAAGTCTCTCTATCAACCCTATCATCTTCAACACATGCTGCGAGACCTGGCCCCCTTCATTGAGCTAACACTTAAAAAGTTCTATCAGTAACTTATATTCCATAGCCTGGGATTGTGAGTCATAGAGACTTTTCAAGTATTCGAGCATCTCATTGGGACCCATGTTCTCATGTTGTCTCTGAAGTTCCATAGACATAGAAGAAAACATCACGCACTGTGCTGCAGTGGCATCATCTAGGTGTTTTTGGTAAGCATCCTTATCAAAAGAGGCATATTCAGCAGAGTTTGTCGCAGGGACTGTTGGGAACACTGTGTCCAACACGTATTCTAATTTCTCTTGTCTCAGCACTATTCGAAAATTTCTTAGCTAGTCAAGGTAGTTAGGTCCAGTAAGTTTGTTCATTTCAATCAACATTTTCAATGATAAGATCGACATCTTTGATAATCTGAAGAATTAGATAGACTGAAAATCAAACTCAAAATTTATTTCCTAATATACACATTCGTTTAAGCTAATCAACATGCTCGTTTGATTAATTAAGTATCACTATTTTAACATAATTCTACGACCCCATGGTAGAATACGGACCTATAATAATTGAGGTCATAATGGGCCAAGATCCAAGCCTATGCTATCTCCGCGTTTGCTTTGGCTGATAACTTCAATAACACATCTTGGTAGGTTCTAAACCAATTGCAACTCTTGGTTGATCAAATATTATATTTAATCTTGCGTCCTTAGATTAGTCTAACACTTTGGCACCAAGATTTGTCTAAGCAAGTCAACCCCATTACACGACTGCGTTTATGTATCTAAGTAAATTTGGCCTTTGTGAGCAAATACTTTGGTGTAAATACCCACAAAAGTTTATCATTTACCTTTACATTTAAAACACATCTATGAAAGAGTCTGAGTCCTCGTAGACTTAGAGCAAATGCTTTGGCATAAATACTCGTGTCGCCGAAAAGGATTTTGCACTCTAACATTTATAATGGACGACACGTTTTAATTTAGACTTGTATTTAAAATTTTGGGGAATATTTTAATTCAGGGTTTTAACCAAGATCAACTCTTTTACGCCATATCCAATATGACATCTTAATATCATGCAAAACTAATGACACATATAGTTGAGAACCGTCAACCCAATATGCATGATATAAGATGGTTTAATCAAATACTGGGCGTCGCCTGCCCAGACAGTTATAACAGACACTATGCTAATAATAATCATAGGTTAACTTGTCTAAACTCTAAAATTTAAGTCTAATACAAATAGTCTCTTCAACATTTTTTGATTTTAAAAACTGATTTTCAGGATACTTTTGTAAGTTCCAAATTTTTAGAATTTACAGTTTAGTCCCTCAAGAATTTAAAATTTCAATTTTAACCCCTTTAAATTCAGAAAATCTAATTTTAATTTTCAGAAAATATTATAGATTTCAGGGACATGTCTGTAATTTCCAAAATTTTAAATTAATTATAGATTTGGCCCAAGGGACCAAATCTGCTTTTTTGAAATTTACAGATTTTCCCCAAGAACCAAATCTGATGATTTTAAAAACATTTCCAGGGACCAGATTGCAATTCCATAAACTTCTAAAATTTTCAGATTTCCCCAAGGGCTAAATTGCAATTTCGGAAAATGCTACTGCCCCGCCGGAATAGTGACTGCCGCCACAGTTCACGCCGGAATAGTGTTTGGTACTATTCACTATTCTGGAAAAAGAAAATTAAAAATGCCGAAATAGTGTTCGGTTACCGTTCACAGTTTCAAAAAAAAAAAAAATAATTGGAGCCTCGGTGCCGCGGCGCTCCATCGTGGAGTTGCGGCGCCTCCGTCTCAGAAGCACAAAATCTGCTGTCAGATTTGCAGATTCATCTTCATTACCCTTCACTATCAAACAACACGCTCATCGACCATCATCCAATCCCTTCTCGTTCTTCGCTTCAATGCACCATGTTCGCAATGAACCGGTTACGCACATTGATTTAGAAGAGTTAGATTGGAATGACTTCCTCGATTACATCATTGTTTAATAGTTTGGGAGACAAGGATGATGTGATTTTAATATATTAGGTTTTCAAGCTTTAAACGACATAAATTTCAATTTTAAACAAATTCTAACCCACATTATTATTAACTAATTACCTTATAATCATACAAAACAACCCTGGCTCTGATACCACTGTAGGGTTTTTGTTGGGTTGTTGTACACAGTGGATATTGAAAACTTGTTTCAAATCCAACAAACATAGAACTATTTGACTATAGGGTAATTTAAAACCGTAAACATAAGACTTAAATGGTACTTACATGTTTATAATAACTGGAATGTTTATCAACTGTGGGTGCGCACGCGAATGCCCTTTCGATTGTAAGCTCCAAGCTTCAATGTATTCCTCCTTTGGAAAGCTAGGAAATCTGGCAGAGGTTCGAGAGAGTGTTTTGATTCTGAGTCTCTAAGACTTAGAATAGTAATATGGAAATCAAGTGTAATGAATAATGAAGTGTAGGTCTGTATTTAAAGGTGAAATATTAGGTCAAACTGGATTAGAGTTTCACCTTGGGCCTGACCCAAAAAATTTCAGCACATTCTTAATTAAATCCAAAATCCAATTTTGACTTAATTAAAACAATCATCATTCATTTAAATATCTCGATTGTAAATTGAATATTTAATACTCTCTCAATACATCCTTAGATCGAAAGGATAATCGACATAGTGTGACCCTACAGGCCTTCTCATATCGACACTAATCAAATTAAGGTCTACGTGGAACTCCTTGACGGCGCCGCAAGACGAACTCAATATGTGAAGTACGTTTACATGAATCTAGTAAACTTAACTTCATGTGGTAAGATAAAATCCTTTCGTTCACGATACACTCGATCAAGCTTAGGATTTTCCAAGTGTCTATCCAATTGGCTTGATCATTATATGTCATCTATATTGGTTGACAACAAGACCATATTATAGATATATCTATTGCGTTGGCCAATGACTTAGTCAACCCAATATCAATGAGAAGTTGAGTGTTCTCTCGAATATACATTCGAGGAATGAATCCTAATCCTAGCTCAACTACCACCTTTAATCCATATCGTAATGTACCCAATACAAGTCGTATCTTAACCTATAAGGCATTTGAGGTTAGGACAGGATCAAAGTATATTACTATGTAGACATGGTGTGTATTGACCTCAAGTCTAAGGACTTCTATCTTCCACGCGCTGATCATACTTTAGACATGTATAACAAACGGTATATCAGCAGGGTATACCAATACTTCCAAAGTATCCATGCGTCCATCACGAGTAGACATTACTCATAGCAGGTGAGACATACTACATCCTCTAAGAAAGTGATGCAAATCACATGTCGACTTATCACATATCATCGATATCCCATTCTTGATGATCATTAGTTGAGGCTATTTTAAGAGATATGTTATAATATTAATATCTCACATTATTAATAACAACGTAACCTCTAGGGATGCATATTATAGAATATTATAAACAATCAACTAATAATTCAATAATTGCAAATGCCAAATTATTAATCTCCATTAATAATAATACGAATGTGTATAAAGTACATTTGTCCTAATACAGATTGTCTCTAGGACATAAATATACTTTCAGGGAATTGGGATGGAATACATGATGTATCAAAATGAAAAAGCCAAGTATGGCGTCAATCGGTATTTTGAACAAAAAAGAATTGAACCAAGCTTGTTGGTAATCCCAGTAATTAAATGGAATATTAAAAAATGGGGTTTTTAAGAAAATAGATTTTTCAAAAATGTTTTTGAGAAAGGGGTTTTAAAAATCCTTTCTTTAATTTTATAAAATTTTGAGAGAAGATTTATCCTCCTTGAACGATGGACGGTCCAATGTTTTTGAATCTATAACTGTATAGACACCTTTTGTAGCTTTGTGAATTTTGTCAAGGAGTAAAAGGCTTTCAGGAATTTATTCTTTCTTGGAGGGTTTTCTCAAGCATTTTCTCTATTCTGGAGGAATTCACGGGTTAAGAAATATGGTATGAAATTTGTTTCTCCTTTAATATATTCAATATCGAAATCAGAAACGCTGAGAATCGCTTGCCATCGTGCAAAAATTTGTTTTGATTCAAGATTTTGAACATCTTTTTGTAAAACCTCTTTAGCACTTTTGCAATCAATTTTGTGTAAAAAATTTGATTTAGTAAATCACTTTGAAATTTTTGTATGCATAAGATGATGCTCAAAATTTCTTTTTTAATGGTAGAATAGTTTTTTCTGGGTATCATTCCAATGGGCAGAAGTATACTAGACTATACACTCTTTCCCCCCTATATTTTGTTTCAATATCCCTCCATATCCTAAGTCAGAGGGATCTGTCTCTACTATCTTATATAGTTGAGGGTCTGCTAGATGAAGACACGGTATTTCTAGCACTTTCTTTTTAATTTTTTGGACACAAGTAGTATGGTTACTAGTCCATGTAGCAGGTTTTTTCTTTAGTATATCATGGAGTAGTTTTGCCATCTTATTAATCTCTGGACAGAAATCTAAAACATAGTTTAGGCTTCCTAAGAATCTCTGTAATTGGGTTTTATCAAGGATTTTATCAAAAAATTAATTTGCGAATTCTAAGGATCTTTCTATAGGAGTGATTTTTCCCTGGATATATAATGTCCTAGAAATCTTATTTTAGTCTAAAATAGACTAATTTTTTATTTGGAAACTACCAAACAATTTTTCTTTGTAACATAAAAGGAAGTTTTAAGATGTTTGAAATGTTCTTCCACGGAATTTGAAAAAATTAAAACATAATTTATAAAAACTATGCAGAATTTGGAGTAATCATTGAAGATATCATTCATTATTCGTTGGAATTCTGAAGGGGCATTTTAAGACCAAAGGGCATTACATTCCACTCATATTGCCCAAAGGGGACCGTAAACGCGGTTTTGTAACGATCATTTGCAGAAATTTGGATTTGCCAAAAATCGGATTTCATATCAAATTTTGAAAATATAAAGGCAGAGTGTTACTTCTGTAATAAATATGTTTTGTTCAAAATTGGGTATCTAATCCATTTTAGGGCTGTATTTAAAGGTTTGTAATTTATTACTAATCTAGGAGTTTCTCTTTCTATTTCAGATTTTTTTTACATAGAACGCAGCACAACTCCAAGGGGATCTAGATTTGGAAATTTGTTTTTTATTTTTAAGATCTTGAATTTATTTTCTGCAGTGTTGTTCAAGATCACTATTCATTTGGATAGGTCTGCTTTTTGTTGGTATTTGTTTTTCATCAAAATCCTTTTCATAAGGAAGATCTACGATATGTTGCTTTCTACCCAAGAAGGCATTTGGAATCTCAGAACATATTTCCGTTTCAAAAGAATTTTGGAGTTTAGAAATTTTTTCTTTAACACCAGGTATTTCTAATTGTGTTTTTAATCTTTCAAAAGAAAAATATTTTTTCAGTTCTTGTAGATGGTATGATTTTCTTTGTATTTTTGCATTTATACTATCTTCATGTATTGAACAAGCTCTCATTAGGTTGAGACTTCTTGTTTTCGGTTTTGTTATGAAACGGAACTGTGTATGTGGTGATAGAAATGAAATCGTTATCTACCTTATATGGGGTGATAAGATTTATAAATGGTGTTCCAAAGATGACGCAACTGTGTATGTCATTTTTTAAAACAAATGATGTTTTTATAGAAACTCCGTCATTTTCAATTGACGCACTGGTTTTGGAATCAATTTTTATTTTAGTGTTATTATCTGCTACTAATCTCTCACGAGTTTTTTCTCTAAATTTTTTTGGTACTATACCTGTTTTTATCAAATTTAAATTTGCTCATGTGTCAAAAAGTGCAATTGTTTGAATCTTAAAGTTGTTTGAGAGTCTTCCGGGATTTCTCCTAGGGTTTTTATTCGGTTCGCGTCTTTCGGATACATGGGATCTTCTGAATCAGATTCTTTCGTATTATGAGAATCGGAGTTTTGTGGTATAGTTTTTGAAAGGATTTCTTTTATTACTAAAGAATCTCGTTTTTGTTTTTCTTTCAATTCTATTATATCTATTTTTACTTGTATAATCTCTTTTTGTAGTTCTTGAACTGGTATGTCTATGCTTGTTTTTTTTCTCTTTTTATTGATCATTGGTTAATACACATATGCGTATTTTTTATGATCATCAGGATTTTCGAATGAACTAGTTGTGACTAACTCATCTATTTGAAGGGGTTTATTAACATCTGAAGATAGAGAAAAATAGTCAGACTCTGCTTTGGTGTCTGTATCAGAGGAATTTATTAGAGGATCAGAGATTTTTTGGATTACTTATTCATCCAATCCTAGTTTTTGTAATTTTTTATTAATTTTACAGTATCTCGAAGTGTGACCCTTTTTGCTGCATTTGTAGCATGTTATATACTTGTATTTAGAATCATTCCTTCTGGGATTTGTATTATTTTGGAATTTTTCTAGAGTATCACTATTATTGGAATCATATGTTAGAGTAGTGATATTATTGGTATATTTTGGAGTATCTGGAACAATTGGTTCCGTATAGAACTGTTGGAAGTCCCAATTTTACTCAATTGATCTTGTATAGCCTGAATACACTCAGACTTATTTTGCGGGCTGTTTTTGACACCATCTTTGGACACCTGAAATGGTTTAAAGATTAGGCTTTTCAATTTCATATCCTTAGTCGTTCTTGGGGAATCTATGGTGACTAAATGGTGGTTTATTTTGTGTTTTTTCACTCTATCTAGTTGTTTTCCTATGGTATTTAGATTAATATTGGTGAAATTGTTCTGTGCGAGAATGTTTCTTATATTTGTTTTCTCATCCTCTGCTGGGTTTTTAAGAGGAATTGCATCTATAGGGCAGCCATGAATGTTAAGCTTAATACCTTGTAGAGGAGGGTGATTGGATTGGACTTTCCAATAATCAGCTAGGGTTTCCCACTCCGGTTTTTTGTTCCTAGTCGTAACGGGATTTACCATTTTAGAAAAGGGATATTTAATGAAATTTTCGGAGGAATATATTTCAAACCAGTCAAAATTTAGGATGTTATCCTATGTTCATTTACAAAATCATAGAATTTTTCCTGTATTTGTTTCCTAGTATTTAAAAAGGTTGTGAAGAACCAAATTCTTTTTTCTAGGTTGTATTTTTCATAAAATAATTTTGTTGGAATTTCTTATCAATTTGGAATTCTTTTTCTAAAACACCAATTTTGTTTACTATGTTCTCTGTTATTGAAGAAAATGTCGGACTAGTAGGTTCTGGGTCCTCTATCTTTTCTCTAACAGTGGAATTTTCATAAACAGGTCTAGGTATTTCATTGATGTAGTCTACGTTTCTTAGATTGGGTAAATCGGACGTAGAATATCTAGATTTTGTTTTGTAAGGAGTATTTATTACCGAAGGAATCTGTGAGATTCGTCCTAAGTCTAGGCTTTCTACGAAACTAGTATCATTATATCTACTACTAGTAGATCTTCTATGGAACGATAGACTAACTCTACCATCCTGACATTGGGTTATTTCTCTAATATGGGTATTTGGTTGGGAAGTCTCTACAGGTTTAGGTTTAACTACACCTTCCAGAATCCATTCTTCTGGTAGGGTAATATCCTTTCACCTAATAGGTCTTGGTATTACAGCGTTAGATCTGGAAAGATTTGTTTGTAAAAGAAGGGTTTCACCTTTTTTACTTTGGTATCTGACTTTTGTGGCAAAATCAGATTTCATAGCTTTGTAATGGATTCTAAAAATTATTGCTACAAGAATTAATCCTTCTAGCATTTGGTAATTGTGTGTCTTTATCTGTAAGACAAGGGATTTTTGGATATTTTTATCATTGAGGGATACTGAGAAATTTGGGTAACAATCAAACGATATTTGTCTTGTGCAGAGACTAGACTCAACATAACTCAATCGGGAATATTCAAAATTTGTGAATCTTGCATCTTTTAAGATAGCAAGGATTGAGGTGTTTAGTCCTTCCTTAGTAAGGGGCTTTATCCATACTTGGACTAAGCCAATATGAATGTATTTGTAATTTCATTATCTGTGTTTTTTCAAGGAATTTTGAGAAAGCAATTGGATTGTTTCAAAGGGTTGAGATAATTGGATATCTCTTTCCTCTGTTTTGATAGTGAAATCGGTTTTGAAAAATAGGTATTTGAAATTTTTGTAAATTTATCTTTATTTACTCTCGGTATTTCCCAATTATCAATCAATTTTTCAAAATCTTGTATAACGATTTTTTCCGAATTTATTATCTTCTTTGAATCCATGGAAAATGATGAACCAAAATCACACGAAGTAGATCTGTTGAGAAACGGATCCATGTATATAAAACCCTATTTTTGAAACTTGAGTTCTTCCTACAATCCCAGGCATTTCATGAAGTCTGACTGCCTACACCATTGAGGACTTACTACACCGGACCATCCTAGGCAAAAAAGCTCAGAAGAAGCTAAACCTCTAAACAGGAATTTCATCTGATCTGGATAACATATTTATCTCTATCTCTACCCTTTATGGTTCTGATACCAAACTGCGGCCTAGGATCTAAAGGGGATAATAGACAAGGAAGGAATTGATATATAAGAGATTGAATATCCAGTTAAGAAACCATAATTCAAAGGATCTGCAGGAATTTAAATCATATAGGCGGTAGAACTGACCAATGATTTAATGCAAGAATTTAAATAATTTAAAAGCATGAATTTAAAATCATGAATTTATAAAAGATTAGGAGGTAGCACCTTCCATAATCATATTTATTAAAATATTAAAACTTATGAAGATTTATATCAAGGAGATTTATCTTGGGAATTTCCAAGGTATTTTAGGGAATTTTGGTTAACATATTTGAGATCATATGAGGGAATTTAGATGAGGGGAATATAATGTGAGCCTAGACTTCTCTCTAGAATCTATGAAATCAAATGCTTGAAAGAAAAAAACCTATCTAACTAATGGAGAGGGGGTCTCCTTTTATAGGAATCTTACATGGTATTTCTGTAATTAAAAAGGAATCTAACTATTCATCTAAGTGGAGATTGAATATTTATCTGAGTGGAGAATGATGTCATCTATGACATTATTGACTTTGGCATTTTCTTGAATTATTGCTGATCTCTATTGCTTTTACTATTTTTCTTTTTTGAAAGTATCTTTTTCGGGAATTTTGTTTTGTCGGAATATTGTCTGAACTCTGCTCCGGGTATTTTGTCTTTGTTTGGCAATCTTTTTCAGAATCCACTGTTGCCAAAAACCGGACTGTCTTCAACATCAATTTCTGATTCTTCTTCTTCTGATGAAGAGCCTTCTTTTGACGAAGACGATGCAAACTTCAGAATTATGGCTTGCATTTCTTCTGGATTTTTGGCCGCTGCAAGCATTCATGCTATCTGGAATTTCTGTGAAAGGAGTTGGGTGTGCTCCGATGTTTGTAGTGATGCCTGTGGTGTTTGTAGAGGCGCTTGTACCTGAATGGACTTTCGGGTATTTAGCCATTCTTGGACTTTTTCTGGTGTGAGGCTTGCTGCTATTTTAAAGTAGTCCCACCATCTGATCTTAAATCTCCTTTGGACTGTTGGAATTTTATTTTTAGAATAATCTACAAACTATGTGAATACCCATGGTAAATGGAATTTGGTGTGAAAATGGTGTAGTGGCACAAATCGTTTTTTTCCTCAGAATGTTTATATTGGGATTTAAAGAGGCTGAAAGATTTAGTGACTTGGGGTTGTTGTATTTCAAGGGCTGATCCAAATTGTTCCCACCATGAATTCCACCATGTTGGGAATTGGAATGGAATACATGAGGTATCAAAATGAAAAAGCTAGGTATGGCGTTGGTTGGAATTTTGAATGAAAAAGGAATTGAACCAACCTTGTTGGTAATTCCAGTAATTAAATGGAATATTAAAAATGGGGTATTTTAATGGGTATCAAGGATTAGGAGTTGAGATAGATCATTCCCCCAATCGCTTGGAGCAATTACGCTAAGTATTTTGCAAATAGAGTAAGAGGGATCTGTGTTATTTTTATAATAATTATTTTTAATTGTTGTTGATCCTGATATTTCAAGTATAGCCTAGTAAAAATATGAGGTTTTTAAAATATCCCATGATTTGTAAAACCATCCTGGTCCAAAATAATTTTGTAATGCTAAAAAAGGGTCATCATAAAAAAATCCTTTTTCAAGAGTCACAATATTTTGGAAAAAAGGTTTTACGAAAAATTCAAGGGAGGTGTTTTGGGGACTTGTGGTACCACAAGTTAGTTTTTTGAAAATTCTTTTTGAGAAAGGATTTTTGATGATTCTCCTTTCTCGATTTGTGCAAATTTTTTTGAGGTTTTATCTTTTCTGAGCTTTGAACAACTTCTTGTTTGGGAATTTGAAGTTGTAACAATGCCTGTTGTAGTTCCAAGAATTTTGCAAGGTGTTGTAGAAGGTTCTCAGCAGTTATTTCCTGTGCGGGAATTGCTGGTTTTTTTTGCACAGATGCTGCGGCGTTTGCATTTTCGTTTTCTTCTTTCATAATTGCTTCATACCATGTTAGGGGTTTTTCGGTAGGAGTTTTGACAGGGAATTTTTCTTTTTCTTCTTTTGTTAGTTTGGAAGTATTGGAGTTTATGGGGGGCCATGGAATTTGTTTGTTGTTGTGGTTCAACAACTGTTGGTTTTCAGAAGTTTCTTCTGGATTTTCAAAGTCAGAACTATCGGATTCAGAACCAGACTCAGAACTCTCCTAGGTTTCTTTTAAAAGGATTGTTTTTATTAATAGAGAATCTTGTTCTTGGTTTTCTTTTAAAACCTTGATTCTAGTTCTATTTGTTTTTATCTATTTTTGTAGTTCTAGAATTGGTGTGTTATTTGGATTCTTTCTTCCTTCTATCCTTCATCAGGATATTGGTCAAGTCGTAGGTATTTTTGGAAGTATTTGGCAAAATCGTATTTTTGATATCTTTTTTCTTGTCTGTAAGGGATTTGAGGAGTTTATTCAAATAATCCTTTTGGTGTTGGAAATCTATGTGCTTAACCATATCTAACATGAATTCTCGATCTTTGGTTAAAAGGCATACACCTTTTTCTTTACCTTTGTCAGATTTTTCAGATGAACTGGTCATGAGCAATACATCTATTTGAAGGGCTTTATTATCTTTTGAAGAGAGAAAAATAGTCAGGTTCTGACTGGGCATTTGAATAAGAGGAATCTATTAGAAGATTGGAGATTTTTTGGGTTCACCTGATCGTCTAATTTCAATTCTTGTAATTTTTATTCATTTTACAGTATCTCGAAGTATGTCCTTTTTTGTGGCATTTGTAACATGTAATATCCTTGTATTTGGAATCGGTCTTTTTGGGATTTGGTTTATTCCTGGAATAAGGAGTATTTTTATAAGGATTTTTATAATACTCTTCGTTAGTCCTGAAATCCTTCTTTTTGTAACCTCTTGATGTACTCTTAAGGGATTTATGAGTCTTGCTACAGTTTCTCGTACACTTAGGAGAGGGTTTTATGGAATTTGTATCAAACTGTTTGCAAAAAGTACCAAGTGCGCACCTAGTTCTTTTTAGCTCAAATTTGAAGTGTTTTTGTAATTTCATGTCGTGGAAGATCTTTAGACCTTCCTGTTGAGTTATACTGACTAGTTGTCCGTATGTAGACTCTCTGTAAGGTATAATCTGTTTTTCACAATTCTCCTTGATTCATTCTAACATTTTCTCCTAAAAGGGTAGGTAGTCCGACCAGGAATTTTTCTTTCCAAAATGGCTGGTTGGACTCTTCCCTATGCATGACTCTAGTTATAGGAGTCTTACATGGCATTTCTATAATTAAAATAGAATCTAATTATTCATCTAAGTGGAGAATGACTATTCATCCGAGTGGAGAATGACTATTCATCCGAGTGGAGAATGACGTCATTCATGACATTATTGACTTTGGCATTTTCTTGAATTATTGCTGATCTCTTTTGCTTTTACTATTTTCTTTTTTGAAAGTATCTTTTTCGGGCATTTTGTTTTGTCAAAATTTTATCGGAACTCTGCTCCGGGTATTTTGTCTTCTTTTGGCAATCTTTTTCAAAATCCACTGTTGCAAAAAACCAGACTGTCTTCAACATAAATTTCTGGTTCTTCTTCTTCAAATGAAGAGCCTTGTTTTGATAAAGACGGTGCAAACTTCAGAATTATGTCTTGCATTTCTTCTGGATTTTTGGCCGCTGCAAGCATTGAGGCCATCTGGGATTTCTGTGAAAGGAATTGGGTGTGCTCCTGTGTTTGTAGTGGTGCCTATGGTGTTCGTAGCGGCGCCTGTACGTGAATGGACTTTCGGGTATTTAGCCATTCCTGGACTTTTTCTGGTGTGAGGCTTGCTGGTATTTTAAAGTAGTCCCACCATCTGATCTTAAATCTCCTTCGGACTGTTGGAATTTTATTTTCAGAATAATCTACAAACCATGTGAATACCCATGGTAAATGGAATTTGGTGTGAAAAAGGTGTAGTGGGACAAAAAAAAATTCTTCCTCAGAAGGTTTATATTGGGATTTAAAGAGATTGAAAGATTTAGTGACTTGGGGTTTTTGTATTTCAAGGGTGGATCCAAATTGTTCCCACCATGTTGGGAATTGGGATGCAATACATGAGGTATCAAAATGAAAAAGCCAGGTATGGCATTGGTTTGAATTTTGAATAAAAATGGAATTGAACCAAGCTTGTTGGTAATCCCAGTAATTAAATGGAATATTAAAAAATGGGGTATTTTGATGGGTATCAGGGAAAATGAAGGAGTTGAGACAGATCATTCCCCCAATCGCTTGGAGCAAATACACTAAGTATTTTACAAATAGAGTAAGAGGGATCTGGGTTATTTTTGTAATAATTATTATTAATTGTTGTTGATCCTGATATTTCAAGGATAGCCTGGTAAAAATATGGGATTTTTGAAATATCCCATGATTTGTAAAACCATCCTAGTCCAAAATAATTTTGTAATGCTAAAAAAGGGTCTTCATTAAAAAAAATATTTCAAGAGTCACAATATTTTGGTAAAAAGGTTTTATGAAAAATTCAGGGGTAGGATTTTTGGGGACTTGTGGTACCACAAGTTGGTTTTTTGAAAATTGTTTTTGAGAAAGAGTTTTTGATGATTCTCCTTTCTTAATTTTTATAAACGTTTTTGAGGTTTTATCCTCTTTTGAGCTTTGAACAACTTCTTGTTTGTTGTAGTTTCGGGGATTTTACAAGGAGTTGTAGAAGGTTCTCAATAGTTAATTCCTGTGTGGGAGTTGCTGGTGTTTTTTGCACAGATGCTGCGGCGTTTGCATTTTCGTTTTCTTCTTTCATAACTGCGTCATACCATGTCAGGGGTTTTTCAGTAGGAGTTTTGGTACAAACAATCCCATCATCTCTTCTCCCTTCCCATTTTGCTCACCTCATCTCTATCTAAACCCATTTTCTTCCAAACCATGATTCTCCCATCAAATATAGAAAAAGATGTAGGGTTTTTGTATATCCATAAACCCCTAAATACAAATATTTAAGTTGTTTTATACAAAACCCCAACTGGGTTTTTTTAACTAAAGCTTAATCTTATTTTTCTTTTTCTTCTTTTGTTGCTACCATAGAATTCAGACTTCCGGGTAAACCCGACAGCTTCTATGAAGGTTTGGAAGTTGTGGAGTTCCATGGAATTTGTTTGTTGTTGTGGTGCAACAACTGGTGTATTTATTGGCAGAGAAACGTCTTCCTTTCTCTTTTGGAGTAAGGCTCCGCACATCGCGTGGACACAGTATTGTTTGGATTCTCACATGTCCTTCCTGGATATCTTGTCCTTGTAGCCCATACAGTGGGGAAAGGGACAGTGATAGGACATCTCTGTGTTGCAACTAGTATTAGAAATTTGTGGGTTTTCTCTCATGTTTTTGAGGAAATCACGAGTTAAGAGATTTTCTTTAAAGTAAAAAATGTTAGTAATCAATTTGCAGAAAAAATTTTTTAATGCAATATTTTGGAAATATTTTTGACATTGTAAATCATACTTTAAATTTTTTGTGTATGCAAAGGTATCAATAAATTTGATGGAACGAGTATCGTAGGTTATAGGGGACTCAGGTTTCTGATCTAAAAAGCTATTCCTAAATTCCTCTAGACGATAAGAATAAGTTTTTATCATAATGAGGTTGCTAGCTTTTGGTTTTATCAGAAAATGGAATTTTAGATTCTTACTATTGGAATCAAAGGATATGAAATTGTTATCTACCTTATAGGGTGTGATAAGATTTATAAATGGTGTTCCTAGAATGACGGAATTGTGTATGTCTTTTACTAAAACAAACGATGTTGCTATAGTAATTCCATTATTAATAATAGATGCACTGGTTTGGGAATTGATCTCTAATTTAGTATTGTTATCTGCTGCTAATGTTTCATGTGTTTTTTTGTGGAATTCTTCTGGTATTAAACCTGTTTTTATGCAACTCAAATTTGCTCCTGTGTCAAAAAGAGCAATTGTCGTGATCCTAAAATTGCCTGGGAATTTAAGGGTTATTTTTACTAGGTATTATTTTGACGTGATTTGTCTTAAGACAGTAAAGAATTCTTTTGGGATCTCTTCAAGATGTTGGTTTTCAGAAGGTTCTTCTGGATTTTCAAAGTCAGAACTTTGGGACTAGGAATTGGACTCAGAACTCTCCTGAGTTTCTTTTGAAAAGATTGTTTTTATTAATAGAGAATCGTGTTCTTGTTTTTCTTTGAGTACCTTGATCTCTAGTTTTATTTGTTTTATCTCTTTTTGTATTTTGTAGAACTACTGTTTCTTTGGATTCTTTCATCCTTTTACCATTCTTTAGGATATTGGTCAAGTCGTAGGTATTTTTGGAAGTATTTGGCAAAATAGTATTTTTGATATCTTTTTTCTCATTTGTAAAAGCTTTGAGGAGTTTATTCAAACAATCCTTTTGGTGTTGGACATCTATGTGCTTAACCATGTCTAACATGAATTCTTGATCTTTGGTTAAAACATATACATATTTTCCTTTACCCTTATTAGTATTTTCAGATAAACTGGTCGTGAACAATTCATCTATTTGAAGGGCTTTATTGTCTTCTGAAGACAGAGAAAAATAGTCAGGTTTTGACTAGGTATTTGAATCGGAGGAATCTATTAGAAGATTGTAGATTTTTTGGGTCACTTCATTGTCTAATTTCAATTTTTGTAATTTTTATTCATTTTATAGTATCTCGAAGTATGTCCTTTTTGTGGCATTTGTAACACGTAATATCTTTGTATATGGAATCGGTCTTTTGGGATTTGGTTTATTCCTGGAACAACGAGTATTTTTATAAGGTTTTTATAACACTCTTCGTTAGTCCTGAAATCCTTCTTTTTGTAACTTCTTGATGTACTCTTAAGAGATTTATGAGTCTTTCTACAGTTTCCTGTACAACTTGGAGAGGGTTTTATGCAATTTGTATCAAACTATTTGCAAAAAGTACCAAGTTCGCACCTAGTTCTTTTTAGCTTCAATTTGAGGTGTTTTTGTAATTTCATGTCTTGGCAGATCTTTAGACCTTCTTGTTGAGTTATACTGACCAGTTGTCCGTATGTAAACTAATTGTAAGGTATAATTTGTTTTCCACAATTCTCGTTGATTTTATTACTAACCTTTTCTCCTTAAAGGGTAGGTAGTCCACCAGGAATTTCTCTTTCCAAAATGGCTGGTTGGAATTTCCCTAAGCATAACTCTGGTTAAGAAAGTATTCTTGTACCATTGGAAATCACTAAGTTTTTTGCATTTGAGATTTGAAAGTAACTCAGCGTTTTTATCATTCAGATAAGAAGAATCTCCTATGAAGTTTAAAGAGATTGTGAGAATCAAGGTTGATACAACATCTTGTAAGGGTTCACCTTGTTCATAAAGGATTGGTATTCCTTCTTCATCAGTTTTGATGGAACTAATGATGTCTTCTTTTTGTTGATCAGTGAGATAAATATCCCACCAACCTTTCAATTGACCAGAGAATCCTGCGTGAGCAGTTCTGCAATGGTCTTATCTTGTGTACCATTTTGCGTTTTGTAGGCATTTGTGACCATAACCATTTGTTGGAGGAAGCTAAGGATATTGTTTTGAGTCATCCCATCTATGTTCCAATCATAAATGGATGAGGCGTTAAAACGGGATTGAGCTAGGGGTTTTACTATTCCTAGATCTGGAGCATGAATAATCTGTAATTGTTGTTGTAGTTGTTGTACGGGTTGTTTCCAATCCATTTTATTAACAAGCGGTGTATTATTTTGGAATTGTTCTACTGTATCATTGTTATTGGAATCATATGTTAAAGTTGTTAATTTATTGGATGATTGTGGGGTATCTGGAATAATGTGTTCTGTATTAGAAGTGTTGGATGTCCCAATTTTACTCAGTTGATCATGTATAGCCTGAATAAATTAAGGCTTATTTTGTTGGATGTTTTTGACATCATCTTTGGACACCTGAAAGGGTTTAAAGATTGGACTTTTCAATTTCATATCCTTAGTCGTTCCTAGGGAATCTATGGTGACTAAAGGGTGGCTTTTATGTGTTTTTTCACTCTATCTAGTTGTTTTCCTATGGTATTTAGGTTAATATTGGTAAAATTGTTTTGTACGAGAATGTTTCTTGTATTTGTTTTCTCATCCTCTGCTGGGTTTTTAAGAGGAATTGCGTCTACAGGGCAGCCATGAATGTTAAGCTTAATACCTTGTAGAGGAGGGTGGTTGGACTGGACTTTCCTAGAATCAGCTAGGGTTTCCCACTCCGGTGTTTTTTTGCTAGTCGTAACGGGATTTACCGTTTTAGAAAATGGATATTTAATGGAATTTTCAGAGGAATATATTTCAAATCAGTAAAAAAATAGAATGTTTATCCTATGTTCATTTACAAAATCATAGAATTTTTCCTTTATTTGTTTCCTAGTATTTAAAAGGTTTTTGAAGAACCAAATTCTTTTTTCTAGGTTGTATTTTTCATAAAAATCAGTTTGTAGGAATTTCTTATCAATTTGGAATTCTTCTTCTAAAACACCAATTTTGTTTACTATGTTCTTTGTTGTTGAAGAAAATGTAGGACTAGTAGGTTCTTGGTCCTCTATCTTTTCTCTAACAGTGGAATTTTCATAAACGGGTCAAGGTATTTCATTGGTGTAGTCTACATTTCTTAGATTGGGTAAATCTGACGTAGAATGTATAGGTTTTGTTTTGTAAGGAGTATTTATTACCGAAGGAATCTGTGACTCTTCCTAAGTCTAGGGTTTCTACAAAACAAGTATCATCATATCTACTACTCGTAGATCTTCTACGGAACGATAGACTAACTCTACCATGCTGGTATAGGGATATTTCTCCAAGATGGGTATTTGGTTGGGAAGTCTCTACATGTTCTAGTTTAACTACACCCTCCAGAATCCGTTATTCTTGTAGGGTAATATCCTTCCACCTAATAGGTCTTGGTATTACGGTGTTAGATGTGGAAAGATTTGTTTGTAAAAGACGGGTTTCACCTCTTGTAGGGTAATATCCTTTTTGTGGCATTTGTAACACGTAATATCTTTGTATATGGAATCAGTCTTTTTGGGATTTGGTTTATTCCTGGAACAACGAGTATTTTTATAAGGATTTTTATAACACTCTTCGTTAGTCCTGAAATCCTTCTTTTTGTAACCTCTTGATGTACTCTTAAGGGATTTATGAGTCTTTCTACAGTTTCCTGTACAACTTGGAGAGGGTTTTATGGAATTTGTATCAAACTATTTGCAAAAAGTACCAAGTTCGCACCTAGTTCTTTTTAGCTTCAATTTGAGGTGTTTTTGTAATTTCATGTCTTGGCAGATCTTTAGACCTTCCTGTTGAGTTATACTGACCAGTTGTCCGTATGTAAACTCAGTGTAAGGTATAATTTGTTTTCCACAATTCTCGTTGATTTTATTACTAACCTTTTCTCCTTAAAGGGTGGGTAGTCCGGCCAGGAATTTCTCTTTCCAAAATGGCTGGTTGGAATTTCCCTAAGCATAACTCTGGTCAAGAAAGTATTCTTGTACCATTGGAAATCACTAAGTTTTTTGCATTTGAGATTTGAAAGTAACTCAGCGTTTTTATCATTAAGATAAGAAGAATCTCCTATGAAGTTTAAAGAGATTGTGAGAATCAAGGTTGATACAACATCTTGTAGGGGTTCACGTTGTTCATAAAGGATTGGTATTCCTTCGTCATCAGTTTTGAAGGAACTGATGATGTCTTCTTTTTTTTTATCAGTGAGATAAATATCCCACCAACCTTTCAATTGACCAGAGAATCCTACGTGAGCAGTTCTGCAATGGTCTTATCTTGTGTACCATTTTGCGTTTTGTAGGCATTTGTGTCCATGACCATTTGTTGGAGGAAGCTAAGGATATTGTTTTGAGTCATCCCATCTATATTCCAATCATAAATGGAAGAGGCGTTAAAATGAGATTGAGCTAGGGGTTTTACTATTCCTAGATCTGGAGCATGAATAATCTGTAATTGTTGTTGTAGTTGTTGTACGGGTTGTTTCCAATCCATTTTATTAACAAGTGGTGTATTATTTTGGAATTGTTCTAGAGTATCACTGTTATCGGAATCATACGTTACAATTGTGATAATATTGGTAGATTGTGGGGTATCTGGAATAATTGGTTCCGTATTAGAACTATTCAAAGTCCCAATTTTTCTCAATTAATCTTGTATAGCCTGAATAAACTAAGATTTATTTTGCTGGATGTTTTTGACATCATCTTTGGACACCTGAAAGGGTTTAAAGATTGGACTTTTCAATTTCATATCCTTAGTCGTTCCTAGGGAATCTATGGTGACTAAAGGGTGGTTTTTATGTGTTTTTTCACTCTATCTAGTTGTTTTCCTATGGTATTTAGTTTAATATTGGTAAAATTGTTTTGTAGGAGAATGTTTCTTGTATTTGTTTTCTCATCCTCTGCTGGGTTTTTAAGAGGAATTGCGTCTACAGGGCAGCCATGAATATTAAGCTTAATACCTTGTAGAGGAGGGTGGTTGGACTGGACTTTCCTAGATTCTACTCCTGTGTCAAAAAGTGCAATTGTTTGAATCTTAAAGTTGTCTAAGAAATTAAGGGTTATTTTTATTAGGTATATTTTTGACGTGATTTGTCTTAAGACACTTAGAAAGTCTTCTGGGATTTCTCCTATGGTTTTTATCCGGTTCGCGTCTTTCGGCTACATGGGATCTTCTGAATCGGATTCTTTCATATTATGAGAATGGGAGTTTTGTGGTATACTTTTTGAAAGGATTGCTTTTATTAATAATGATTTTTTGGATTACTTCTTCATCCAATCCTGGTTTTTGTAATTTTTTATTTATTTTACAGTATCTCGAAGTGTGACCCTTTTTGCTGCATTTGTAGCATGTTATATACTTGTATTTGGAATCATTCCTTTTGGGATTTGTATTATTTTGGAATTGTTCTAGAGTATCACTGTTATCGGAATCATACGTTACAATTGTGATAATATTGGTAGATTGTGGGGTATCTAGAATAATTGGTTCCGTATTAGAACTATTCAAAGTCCCAATTTTACTCAATTAATCTTGTATAGCCTGAATAAACTAAGATTTATTTTGCTGGATGTTTTTGACATCATCTTTGGACACCTGAAAGGGTTTAAAGATTGGACTTTTCAATTTCATATCCTTAGTCGTTCCTAGGGAATCTATGGTGACTAAAGGGTGGTTTTTATGTGTTTTTTCACTCTATCTAGTTGTTTTCCTATGGTATTTAGGTTAATATTGGTAAAATTGTTCTGTACGAGAATGTTTCTTGTATTTGTTTTCTCATCCTCTGCTGGGGTTTTAAGAGGAATTGCGTCTACAGGGCAGCCATGAATGTTAAGCTTAATACCTTGTAGAGGAGGGTGGTTGGACTGGACTTTCCTAGAATCAGCTAGGGTTTCCCACTCCGGTGTTTTTTTCCTAGTCGTAAGGGGATTTATCGTTTTAGAAAATGGATATTTAATGGAATTTTTGGAGGAATATATTTCAAATCAGTAAAAAAATAGAATGTTTATCCTATGTTCATTTACAAAATCATAGAATTTTTCCTTTATTTGTTTCCTAGTATTTAAAAGGTTTTTGAAGAACCAAATTCTTTTCTAGGTTGTATTTTTCATAAAAATCAGTTTGTAGGAATTTCTTATCAATTTGGAATTCTTCTTCTAAAACTCCAATTTCGTTCATAATGTTCTCTGTTATCGAGCAAAATGTTGGACTAGTAGGTTCCTGGTCATCTATTTTCTCTCTAACATTGGTATTTTCGTAAACCGGTCTAGGTATTTCATTTTCTTAGATTGGGTAAATCTGACGTAGAATGTCTAAGTCTTGTTTTGTAAGGAGTATTTATTACTGAAGAAATTTGTTAGACAAACTCTACCATCCTGGTGTTTGGTTATTTCTCTAAGATGGGTATTTGGTTGTGAAGTTTCTACGGGTTCAGGTTTAACTACTCCTTACAGTGTTATATTTGGAAAGATCTATTTGTAACAGTAGGGTTTCACCTTTTTTACTATAGTATCTAACTTTTGTGGCAAAAGGTGAAGTCATAGTTTTGTAATGGATTCTAAAAATTATAGGTACCGGAATTGAACCTTCAAGCATTTGGTAAATATGTGTCTTTATTTGTAAGACAAGGGATTTTTGGATATTTTTATCATTGAGGGATACTGAAAAGTTTGGGTAACAATCAAAAGATATTGGTTCTGTGCAGAGACTAGACTCCACAGAACTCAATAAGGAATCTTCAAAATTTGTGAATCTTGCATATTTTAAGATAGCAAGGATTGAGGTGTTTAGTCCTTCCTTAGTAAGGGGTTTTATCCCTACTTGGACTAAGATAATATGGATGTATTTGTAATTTCTTTCTCTGTGTTTTTTCAAGGAATTTTGAGATAGCAATTGGATTGTTTCAAAGGGTTGAGATAATTGGATATCTCTTTCCTCTGTTTTGATAGTGAAATTGGTTTTGAAAAATTGGTATTTGGAATTTTTGAATTCATGGAAGATGTTGAACTAAAATCACAAGAAGTAGATCTGTTGAGAAACGGATCCATGTATATAAAACCCTATTTTTGAAATTTGAGTTCTTCCTACAATCCCAGGCGTTTCACGGAGTCTTACTGCCTACACACTTGAGGACTTACTACACCAGACCATCCAAGGCAAAAAATCTCAGAAGAACCTAAACCTCTAAACAGGAATTTCATCTGATCTGGATAACATATTTCTCTCTATCTCTACCATTTATGTCTCTGATACCAAATTACGGCCGATAATCTAAAGGGGAAAATAGACAAGGAATGAATTGATATATAAGGGATTGAAGAATTAAAAATTAATTAAAATATGCAGAAAGTAAAGTAAGATTAATTTACAAATTAAGGTCCCAGTTAAGGAAACCATAATTCAAAGGATCTGCAGGAATTTAAATCAAATAGGCGGCAGAACTGGCCAAGGATTTAATGCAAGAATTTAAAAGCATGAACTTAAAGAACATGAATTTAATAAATGATTAGGAGGTAGCATCTTCCATAATCATATTTATTCAAAATATTAAAACTTACAAAGATTTAAACTTGAATATTTTCAAATAGATTTATCTTGGGAATTTCAAGGTATTTTGGGGAATTTCGATTAAGGTATTTAGGATCATATGAGGGGAATTAGAATTTTATCTACCGAAGGGAATTTAAGTGAGCTTATACTTCTCTCTAGAATCTAATATCTATGAAAGAAAAAGTTTGTCTAACTAATAGAGAGGGGGTCTCCTTTTATTGGAGTCTTACATGGCATTTTTGTAATTAAAAAGGAATCTAACTATTCATCCGAGTGGAGAATGACTATTCATCCGAGTGGAGAATGACATCATCCATGACATTATTGACTTTGACATTTTCTTGAATTATTGTTGATCTCTTTTGCTTTTACTGTTTTCTTTTTTGAAAGTATCTTTTTCGGGAATTTCTTTTGTTGGATTTTGTCTGAAATCTGCTCCAGGTATTTTGTCTTCTTTTGGCAATATTTTTCAGAATCCACTGTTGCCAAAAACCGGACTGTCTTCAACATCAATTTTTGCTTCTTCTTTTGATGAAGAGCTTTATTTTGACGAAGACGGTGCAAACTTCAGAATTATGGCTTGCATTATCTTCTGGATTTTGGGCCACTACAAGCATTAAGGCCATCTGGGATTTCTATGAAAGAAACTGGGTGTGATCGGGTGATTGTAGTGGTTTTTGTGGTGTTTTTAGCGGCGCCTGTACCTGAATGGACTTTCGACTATTTAGCCATTCCTGGACTTTTTGTGGTGTTATGCTCGCTGGTATTTTAAAGTTGTCCCACCATATGATCTTAAATCTCCTTCGGACCGTTGGAATTTTATTTTCAGAATAATCTACAAACCATGTGAATACCCATGGTAAATGGAATTTGGTGTGAAAAAGGTGTAGTGGGACAAATCATTTTTCTTCCTCAGAAGGTTTATATTGGGATTTAAAAAGGCTGAAAGATTTAGTGACTTGAGATTTTTGTATTTCAGGGTGGATCCAAATTATTCCCACCATGAATTCCACCATGTTGGGAATTGGGATGGAATACATGAGGTATCAAGATGAAAAAGCCATGTATGGCGTTGGTTGGAATTTGAATAAAAAAAGAATTGAACCAAGCTTGTTGGTAATCCCCGTAATTAAATGGAATATTAAAAAATGGAGTATTTTGATGGGTATCAGGGAAATGAAGGAGTTGAGACAGATCATTCCCCCAATCGCTTGGAGCAAATACGCTAAGTATTTTGCAAATAGAGTAAGAGAGATCTGGGTTATTTTTATAATAATTAATTTTAATTGTTGCCGATCTTGATATTTCAAGGATAACATAGTAAAAATATGAGGTTTTTAAAATATCCCATGATTTGTAAAACCATCCCTGTCCAAAATAATTTTGTAATGCTAAAAAAGGGTCTTGGTCAAAAAATCCTTATTCAGGGATAGGTGTTTTGGGGACTTGTGGTACCACCAGTTGGTTTTTTGAAAATTCTTTTTGAGAAAGGGTTTTTGAAGATTCTCCTTTCTCAATTTTTGCAAAGTTTTTTGAGGTTTTATCCTCTTCTGAGCTTTGAACAACTTCTCGTTTGGGAGTTTGAAGTTGTAACAATTCCTGTTGTAGTTCCGGGGATTTTGCAAGGAGTTGTAGAAGGTTCTCAACAGTTATTTTCTGTGCGGGAGTTTCTTGTGTTTTTTGCACAGATGCTGCGGTGGTTGCGTTTTCATTTTCTTCTTTCATAACTATGGCATACCATGTCGGGGGTTTTTCGGTTGAGTTTTGGCAGGGAATTTTTCTTTTTCTTCTTTTGTTAGTTTGGAAGTAGTGGATTTTATGGGTTTTTTGGGGACCATGGAATTTGTTTGTTGTTGTGGTGCAACAACTGGTGTATTTATTGGCAGAGAAACCTCTTCCTTTCTCTTTTAGAGTAAGGATCCACACATCGCGTGGACATAGTATTGTCCGGATTCTTGATTGTCCTTTCTGGATATCTTGTCCTTGTAGCCCATACAGTGGGGCAAGGGACAGTGATAGGACATCTCTGCATTGCAACCAATATTAGAAATTTGTGGGTTTTCTCTCTTGTTTTTTGAGGAAATCACAAGTTAAAGATTTTCTTTAAGTAAAAAATGTTAAGAATCAATTCGAAGAAAATATTTTTAATGCAATATTATGGAAATATTTTTGACATTGTAAATCATACTTTAAAAAATTTGTGTATGCAAATGTATCAATCAATTTGATGGAACGGGTATCGTAGGTTTTAGGGGACTTAGGTTTCTGATCTAAAAACTATTCCTCAATTTATCTAGACGATAAGAATAAGTTTTTATCAGATTGAGGTTGCCAGCTTTTGGTTTTGTCAAAAAATGGAATTTTGAATTATTTTTATTGAAATCAAAAGATATGAAATCGTTATCTACCTTATAAGGGGTGATAAGATTTATAAACGATGTTCCTAAGATGACGAAATTGTGTTTGTCATTTACTAAAACAAACGATGTTGCTATAGTATACCCTCATTAATAATTGACGCATTGGTTTGGAAATTAATCTCGAATTTAGTATTATTATCTACTGCTAGTGTTTCATGAGTATTCTCAAGGAATTCTTCTAGTATTAAACCTATTTTTATACAATTCAAATTTGCTCATGTGTAAAAAAGGGCAACTATTGTGATCCAAAAATTGCCTGGGAATTTAAGGGTTATTTTCACTAGGTATTTTTTTGACATGATCTGTCTTAAGACAATAAGGAATTCTTTTGGGATCTCTTCAAGATGTTGGTTTTCAGAAGGTTCTTCTGGATTTTCAATGTCGGAACTATTAGACTCAGAACCGGACTTAGAACTCTCCTGGGTTTCTTTTGAAAGGATTGTTTTTATTAATAGAGAATATTATTATTGTTTTTCTTTTAGAACCTTGATCTCTAGTGTTATTTATTTTATCTCTTTCTGTAGTTCTAGAACTGGTGTTTCTTTGGATTCTTTCATCCTTTTATCCTTCTTCAGGATATTGGTCAAGTCGTAGGTATTTTTGGAAGTATTTGGCAAAATAGTATTTTTGATATCTTTTTCTCGTCTGTAAAGGATTTGAGGAGTTTATTCAAAATAATCCTTTTGGTGATGGACATCTATGTGCTTAACCATATCTAACATAAATTCTTGATCTTTGGTTAAAACACACACACATTTTCCTTTACCCTTATTAGTATTTTCAGATGAACTGGTCATGAGCAATTCATCTATTTGAAGGGATTTATTGTCTTCTGAAGATAGAAAAAAAATAGTCAGGTTCTGACTGGGTATTTGAATCGGAGGAATATATTAGAAGATTGGAGATTTTTTGGGTCACCTCATCGTCTAATTTGAATAGGAGGAATATATTATAACACTATTCGTTAGTCCGGAAATGCTTCTTTTTGTAACCTCTTGATGTACACTTAAGGGATTTATGAGTCTTGCTACAGTTTCCTGTAAAACTTGGAGAGGGTTTTATGGAATTTGTATCAAACTGTTTGCAAAAAGTACCAAGTTCGCACCTAGATCTTTTAGCTCCAAATTGAGGTGTTTTTGTAATTTCATGTCTTGGCAGATCTTTAGACCTTCCTGTTTAGTTATACTGACCAGTTCTCCATATGTAAACTCACAATAAGGTATAATCTATTTTCCACAATTCTCCTTGATTTTATTCCTAACCTTTTCTCCTAAAAGGGTAGGTAGTCCGACCAGGAATCTCTCTTTCCAAAATGGCTGGTTGGAATCTTCCCTAAGCATAACTCTGGTTAAGAAAGTATTCTTGTACCATTGGAAATCACTAAGTTTTTTACATTTGAGTTTGAAAGTAGCTCGACATTTTTATCCTTCAGATGCGAAGAATCTCCTATGAAGTTTAATAGATTGTGAGAATCAAGGTTGATACAGCATCTTGTAGGGGTTCACCTTGTTCATAAAGGATTGATATTCCTTCTTTATCAGTTTTGATGAAACTGATGATGTCTACTTTTTATTGATCAGTGAGATAATTATCCCACCAACCATTCAATTGACCAGAGAATCCTGCGATGAGCAGTTCTGCAATGGTCTTATCTTGTGTACCATTTTGCATTTTGTAGGCATTTGCGGCCATGTTCATTTGTTGGAGGAAGCTAAGGATATTGTATTCAGTCATCCCATCTATGTTCCAATCATAAAGAATCAGATTTTTGTTCCAATCATCAATGTTTATCCTATGTTCATTTAGAAAATCATAGAATTTTTCATGTATTTGTTTCCTAGTATTTGAAAAGGTTTTGAAGAACCAATTTCTTTTTTCGAGGTTGTATTTTTCATAAAAATCATTTTGTAGGAATTGCTTATCAATTTGGAATTCTTTTTCTAAAACACCAATTTCGTTTACTATGTTCTCTGTTATTGAAGAAAATGTCGGACTAGTAGGTTTTTGGTCCCCTATATTTTTTCTAACAGTGGAATTTTCATAAACGGATTTAGGTATTTCATTGCTGCAGTCTACGTTTCTTAGATTGGGTAAATCAGACGTACAATGTATAGGTTTTGTTTTGTAAGGAGTATTTATTACCGAAGGAATCTGTGAGACTCTTCCTAAGTCTAGGGTTTCTACGAAACTAGTATCATCATATCTACTACTCGTAGAACTTCTATGGAACGATAGACTAACTCTACTATGCTGGTATTGGGTAATTTATCTAAGATGAGTATTTGGTTGGGAAGTCTCTACAGGTTCTAGTTTAACTACACCTTCTAGAGTCCATTCTTCTGTAGGTAATATGCTTCCACCTAATAGGTCTTGGTATTACGGTGTTAGATCTGGAAAGATCTGTTTGTAAAAGAAGGGTTTCACCTATGTACTATGGTATCTGACTTTTGTGGCAAAAGCAGATGGCATCGCTTTGTAATGGATTTTAAGAATTATTGATACAAGAATAGATCCTTCAAGCATTTGGTAATTGTGTGTCTTTATTTGTAAGACGGGGGGATTTTTGGATATTTTTATCATTTAGGATACTGAGAAATTTGGGTAACAATCAAAAGATATCGGTCATGTGCAGAGACTAGACTCAACAGAACTCAATAGGGAATCTTCAAAATTTGTGAATCTTGCATCTCTTAAGATAGCAAGGATTGAGTTGTTTAGTCCTTCCTTAGTAAGGGGTTTTATCCCTACTTGGACTAAGCCAATATGAATGTATTTGTAATTTCTTTCTCTGTGTTTTTTCAAGGAATTTTGAGAAAGCAATTGGATTGTTTCAAAGGGTTGAGATAATTGTATATCTCTGTCCTCTGTTTTGATAGTGAAATCAGTTTTGAATAAATGACATTTGGAATTTTTGTAAATTTGATCTCTATTACTCTCGGTATTTTACAATTATCAAATGATTTTTCAAAATCTTGTATAATGATTCTTCCAAATTTATTATCTTCTTTGAATCCATGGAAGATGTTGAACCAAAATCACAAGAAGTAGATCCGTTGAGAAACGGATCCATGTATATAAAACTCTATTTTTGAAACTTGAGTTCTTCCTACAATCCCAGGCGTTTCACAGAGTCAGACTGCCTACACCCTTGAGGACTTACTACACCGGTCCATCCTAGGCAAAAAATCTCAGAAGAACCTAAACCTCTAAAAGGGAATTTCATCAGATTGGATAATATATTTCTCTCTATCTCTACCCTTTATGGGTCTGATACCAAACTACGGCCGAGGATCTAAAGGCGATAAAAGAAAAAGAGGAATTGATATATAAGAGATTGAAAAATTAAAAGATAATTGAAATATGGAAAAAGGAAATCAAGATTAACTTACAAATTAAGGTTCCAGTTAAGGAAATCATAATTCAAAGGATCTGAAGGAATTTAAATCAAATAGGCGGTAGAACCGGCCAAGAATTTAAAGAATTTAAAAGCATGAAGTATTTAAAAGATTAGGAGGTAGTGTCATCCATAATCATATTTATTCAAAATATTAAAACTTACAAAGATTTATATCAAGGAGATCTACCTTGGGAATTTCTAAGATATTTTGGGGAATTTCGGTAAAGGTATTTGAGGTCATATGAACTGAATCATATGAGGGAATTTAGATGAGTGGAATTTAATGTGAGCTTACACTTCTCTCTAGAATCTATAAAAGAAAGAGCTTGAAAGAAAAAAGCATGTCTAACTAATGGAGAGGGGGTCTCCTTTTATAGGAGTTTTACATGGAATTTTGGTAAATAAAAAGGAATCTAACTATACATCCAAGTGAAATATGACATCATCCATGACATCATTAATTTTGGCATTTTCTTGAATTATTGCTTGAATCTTTTGCTTTTACTTTTTCATTTTTGAAAGTCTCTTTTCGGGCATTTTCTTTGGTCGGAATTTTCTATGAACTTTTTCCGGGTATTTTGCCTTCTTTTGGAAATCTTTTCTTCAGAATCCATTGTTGCCAAAAACTGGACTGTCTTCAATTTCAATTTCTTTTTCTTCTTCTTCTGATGAAGAACTTTCTTTTGATGAATACGGTGCAAACTTCATAATTATTGCTTGCATTTCTTCTGGATTTTTGGCTACTACAAGCATTGAGGCCAGACTAGATTTCTGTGAAAGGAATTGGGTGTCCTCCGGTGTTTGTAGTGGTGCATGTGGTGTTTTTAGTGGCATATGTACCTGAATGGATTTTTGGGTATCTAGCCATTCCTGAATTCTGTGTGGTGCGAGACTTGTTGGTATTTTAAAGTTGTCCCACCATCTGATTTTGAACCTTCTTCGGATCGTTGGAATTTTATTTTTAGAATAATCTACAAACAATGTGAATACCCATGGTAAATGGAATTTGGTGTGAAAATGGTGCAATGGCACAAATCTTTTTTTTCTTCCTCCGTGGGTTTATAAAGGGATTTAAAGAGGCTAAAATATTTAGTGACTTGGGGTTTTTGTATTTCAAGGGTGGATCAAATTGTTCCCACCATGAGTTCCACCATGTCAGGATTGGGATGGAATACATGAGGTATAAATATGAAAAAGCCAAGTATGGCGTCGACCGGTATTTTGAACAAAAAAGGAATTGAACCAAGTTTGTTGGTAATCCCAGTAATTTAATGGAATATTAAAAAATGAGGTTTTTAAGAAAATAGATTTTTCGAAAATGTTTTTTAGAAAGGGGTTTTAAAAATCCTTTCTTTAATTTTATAAAATTTTGAGAGAAGATTTATCCACCCTTGAACAGTGGACGGTCCAATGTTTATGAATCTGCAACTGTGTCAACACCTTTTGTAGCTTTGTGACTTTTGTCAAAGAGTAAAAGGCTTTCAGGAATTTATTCTTTCTTGGAGGGTTTTCTCAGGCATTTTCTCTATTATGGAGGAATTCATGGGTTAAGAAATCTGGGATGGAATTTGTTTCTCCTTTAATATATTCAATGTTGAAATCAAAAACGCTGATAATCGCTAGCCATCATGCAAAAATCTATTTTGCTTCAAGGTTTTGAACATATTTTTGTAAAACCTCTTTAGCACTTTTGAAATCAACTCCGAGCAAAAAAATTTGATTTAGTAAACCACTTTGAAATTTTTGTATGCCTAAGACGATACTCAAAATTTTAATGGTAGAATACTTTTTCTGGGTATACTAGATTATACACTCTTTTCCCCCTGTATTTTATTTCAAGATCCCTCCATATCCTAAGTCAGAGGTGTCTGTCTCTACTATCTTAGGTAGCTGAGGGTCTGCTATATGAAGCCATGGGATTTCTAGTACTTTCTTTTCAATTTTTTGGACACATGTAGTTTGGTTACTAGTCCATGGAGTAGGGTTTTTCTTTAGTCTATCATGGAGTAGTTTTGTCATCTTATTAATCTCTGGACAGAAATCTAAAATATAGTTTAGGCTTCCTAAGAATCTCTGTAAAACATAGTTCAGTTTTGATGGAATTGATGATGTTTTCTTTTGGTTGATCAGTGAGATAATTATCCCACCAACCTTTCAATTGACCAGAGAATCCTGCGATGAGCAGTTCTGCAATGGTCTTATCGTGTGTACCATTTTGTGTTTTGTAGGCATTTGCGGCCACGATCATTTGTTGGAGGAATCTAAGAATATTGTATTCAGTCATCCCATCTATGTTCCAATCTTAAATGGAAGAGGCGTGAAAACGGGATTGAGCTAGGGGTTTTACTATTCCTAGGTCTGGAGCAGGAATTATCTGCAATTGTTGTTGTTGTACATGTTGTACGGGTTGTTTCCAATCCATTTTATTAACAAGTGGTGTATTATTTTGGAAATGTTCTAATGTATCATCATTATCGGAATCATATGTTAAAGTTGTTAATTTATTGGATGATTGTGAGGTATCTGGAATAATGTGTTATGTATTAGAACTGTTCGATGTCCCAATTTTACTCAGTTGATCATGTATATCCTGAATAAATTAAGACTTATTTTGTTGGATATTTTTTACTCCATCTTTGGACACCTGAAATGTATAAAGATTGGGCTTTTCAATTTCATATCCTTAGTAGTTCCTGAAGAATCTATGGTGACTAAAGGGTGGTTTTCATGAATGTTAAGCTTAATACCTTGTAGAGGAGGGTGGTTGGACTGGACTTTTCTAGAATCAACTAGGGTTTCCCACTCCGGCATTTTGTTCCTAATCTTAACGAGATTTACCATTTTAGAAGAGGGATATTTAGTGGAATTTTCGGAGGAATATATTTCAAATCAGTAAAAAAATAGGATGTTTATCCTATGTTCATTTACAAAATCATAGAATTTTTCTTGTATTTTTTCCTAGTAATTAAAAAGGTTTTGAAGAACCAAATTCTTTTTTTCTAGGTTGTATTTTTCATAAAAATCATTTTGTGGGAATTTCTTATCAATTTGAAATTCTTTTTCTAAAACACCATTTCGTTTACTATGTTCTCTGTTATTGAAGAAAATGTCGAACTAGTAAGTTCTTGGTCCTCTATCTTTTCTCCAATAGTGGAATTTTCATAAACGGGTCAAGGTATTTCATTAGTGTAGTCTACGTTTCTTAGATTGTGTAAATTTGACGTACAATGTCTAGGTTTTGTTTTGTAAGGAGTATTTATTATTGAAGGAATTTGTGAGACTCTTCCTAAGTCTAGGGTTTCTATGAAACTTGTATCATCGTATCTACTACTCGTAGATCTTCTATGGAACGATAGACTAAGTCTACCATCCTGGTGTTGGGTTATTTCTCCAAGATGATTATTTGGTTGTGAAGTTTCTACAGGTTCAGGTTTAACTACTCCTTCTAGGATCCATTCTTCTGGTAGGGTAATATCTTTCCACCTAATAGGTGTTGGTATTACAGTGTTAGATCTGGAAAGATTTGTTTGTAATAGTTGGGTTTCACCTTTTTTACTATGGTATCTAACCTTTGTGGCAAAAGCATAAGTCATAGCTTTGTAATGGATTCTAAAAATTATTGCAATAGGAATTGATCCTTCAAGCATTTGGTAATTGTGTGTCTTTATCTGTAAGACAAAGATTTTTTGATATTTTTATCATTGAGGGAAACTGAGAAATTTGGGTAACAATCAAAAGATATTAGTCTTGTGCAGAGACTAGACTCAACAGAACTCAATAGGGAATCTTCAAAATTTGTGAACCTGGCATCTATTAAGATAGCAAGGATTGAGATGTTTAATCTTTTCTTATTAAGGGATTTTATCCCTACTTGGACTAATCCAATATGGATGTATTTGGAATTACTTTCTCTATATTATTTCAAGGAATTTTGAGAAAGTAATTGTATTGTCTCAAAGGGTTGAGATAATTGGATATCTCTTTCCTCTGTTTTGATAGTTAAATCGGTTTTAAAAAATTGGTATTTGGAATTTTTGTAAATTTGATCTCTATTATCTTTTTTGAATCCATGGAAGATGTTGAATCAAAATCACAAGAAGTAGATCTGTTGAGAAATGGATCCATGTATATAAAAATCCTATTTTTGAAACTATGGTTTTTCCTACAATCCCAGGCGTTTCACGAAGTCTGACTGCCTACACCATTGAGGACTTACTACCCTGGACCATCCTAGGCAAAAAACATCAGAAGAACCGGAACCTCTAAACAGGAATTCCATCTGATCTGGTTAACATATTTCTCTCTATCTCTACCCTTTATGTCTCTGATACCAAACTCTACCATCAGAGCCATAAAGGGTAGACATAGAGGGAAATATGTTATCCAGATCAGATGAAATTCTTGTTTAGAGGTTTCGGTTCTTCTGATGTTTTTTGCCTAGGATGATCCAGTGTAGTAAGTCCTGAAGGGTGTAGGTAGTCGGACTCTGAAATGCCTGGGATTGTAGGAAGAACTCAAGTTTCAAAAATAGGGTTTCATAAACATGGATCCGTTTCTCAACAGATCTACTTCTTGTGATTTTGGTTCAACATCTTCCATGGATTCAAAGAAGATAACAAATTCGGAAGAAATCGTTATACAAGATTATGAAAAATCAATTGATAATTAGGAAATACGGAAAGTAAATTGAGATCAAATTTACAAAAAATTTAAATACCAATTTTTCAAAACCGATTTCAGTATCAGAACAGAGGAAAGAGATATCCAATTATGTCAACCCTTTGAAACAATCCAATTGCTTTCTCAAATTTATTTGAAAAAACGCAGAGAAAGAAATTATAAATACATTCATATTGGCTTAGTCCAAGTAGGGATAAAACCCCATACTAAGGAAGGACTAAATACCTCAATCCTTGCTATCTTAAGAGATGCAAGATTCACAATTTTTGAAGATTTTTATTGACTTTTGTTGAGTCTAGTCTCTGCACAGGACCAATATCTTTTGAATGTTACCCAAATTTCTCAGTATCCCACAAAGATATGACATCTGCTTTTGCCACAAAAGTCAGATACCATAGTAAAAAAGGTGAAATCCTTCCTTTACAAACAGATCTTTCCAGATCTAATACTGTAATACCAAGACCTATTAGGTGGAAGGATATTACCCTACCAGAAGAATGAATTCTGAAAGGTGTAGTTAAACCTGAACCTGTAGAGACTTCCCAACCAAATATCCATCTTAGCGAAATAGCCCAATACCAACATGGTAGAGTTAGTCTATCGTTCCATAGAAGATCTACGAGTAGTAGATATGATGATACTTGTTACGTAGAAACCCTAGACTTAGGAAGAGTCTCACAAATTCCTTCAGTAATAAATACTCCTTAGAAAACAAAACCTAGACATTGTACGTCAAATTTACCCAATCTAAGAAACGTAGACTACAACAATGAAATACCTACACCCGTTTATGAAAATTCCACTGTTAGAGAAAAGATAGGGGACCAAGAACTTACTAGTCCGACATTTTCTTCAATAACAGAGAACATAGTAAACGAAATTGGTGTTTTAGAAAAAGAATTTCAAATTGATAAGAAATTCCCACAAAATGATTTTTATGAAAAATACAACCTAGAAAAAAAGAATTTGGTTCTTCAAAACCTTTTTAATTACTAGGAAAAAATACAAGAAAAATTCTATAATTTTGTAAATGAACATAGGATAAACATCCTATTTTTTGACTGATTTGAAATATATTCCTCCGAAAATTCCATTAAATATCCCTCTTCTAAAATGTTAAATCTCGTTAAGATTAGGAACAAAACGCCGTAGTGGAAAACCCTAGCTGATTCTAGAAAAGTCCAGTCCAACCACCCTTCTCTACAAGGTATTAAGCTTAACATTCATGGCTGCCCGTAGACACAATTCCTCTTAAAAACCCAACAGAGGATGAGAAAACAAATACAAGAAATATTATCCCACAGAACAATTTCACCAATATTAATCTAAATACCATAGGAAAACAACTATATTGAGTGGAAAAACACATAAAAACCACCCTTTAGTCACCATAGATTCTTCAGGAACGACTAACGATATGAAATTGAAAAGCCCAATCTTTATACATTTCAGGTGTCCAAAGATGGAGTAAAAAATATCCAACAAAATAAGTCTTAATTTATTCAGGATATACATGATCAACTGAGTAAAATTGGGACATCAAACAGTTCTAATACAGAACACATTATTCCAGATACCCCACAATCATCCAATAAATTAACAACTTTAACATATGATTCCGATAATGATGATACATTAGAACAATTCCAAAATAATACACCACTTGTTAATAAAATGGATTGGAAACAACCCGTACAACAATTACAAATTATTCCTGCTCCAGATCTAGGAATAGTAAAACCCCTAGCTCAATCCTGTTTTAACGCCTCTTCCATTTATGATTGGAACGTAGATGGGATGACTGAATACAATATCCTTAGCTTCCTCCAACAAATTACCATGGTCGCAAATGCCTACAGAATGCAAAATGGTACACAAGATAAGACCAATGCAGAACTACTCATCGTAGGATTCTCTGCTCAATTGAATGGTTGGTGGATAATTATCTCACTGATAAAAAAGAAGAAGATATCATCAATTCCATCAAAACTGATGAAGAAGGAATACCAATCTTTGATGAACAAGGTGAACCCCTACAAGATGCAGTAGCAACCTTGATTATCACAATCGCTTTAAACTTCATAGGAGATTCTTCGCATCTGAAGGATAAAAACGCCGAGTTACTTTCAAATCTCAAATGCAAAAAACTTAGTGATTTACAATGGTAAAAAAATACTTTCTTAACCAGAGTTATGCTTAGGGAAGATTCCAACCAACCGTTTTGAAAAGAGAAATTCTTGGCCGGACTACCTACCCTTTTAAGAGAAATGGTTAGGAATAAAATCAAGGAGAATTGTGGAAAACAGATTATACCTTACGATGAGTTTACATACGGAAAACTTGTCAGTATAACTCAACAGGAAGGTCTAAAGATCTGACAAGACCTGAAATTACAAAAACACCTCAAATTGAAGCTAAAAATATCTAGGTGCGAACTTGGTACTCTTTACAAATAGTTTGTTACAAATTGCATAAAACCCTCTCCAAGTTGTACAGGAAACTGCAGAAAGACTCATAAATCCCTTAAGAGTACATCAAGAGGTTACAAAAAGAAGGATTTCAGGACTAACGAAGAGTATTATAAATATTCTTATAAAAGTACTCGTTATTATAGGAATAAACCCAATCCCAAAAAGACCGATTCCAAACAGGAAATTAGACGATGAGGTGACCCAAAAAATCTCCAATCTTATAATAGATTCCTTCGATTCAAATACACAGTCAGTACCTGGCTATTTTTCTATGTCTTTAGAAGACAATAAAGCCCTTCAAACAGATGAATTGCTCGCGACCAGTTCATCTGAAAATACTAAAAGGATTATTTGAATAAACTCCTCAAATCTTTTACAGACGAGAAAAAAGATATCAAAAATATGATTTTGCCAAATACTTCCAAAAATATCTACGACTTGAACAATATCCTGAAGAAGGGTAAAATGATGAAAGAATCCAAAGAAACACCAGTTCTAGAACTACAAAAAGAGATAAAACAAATAAAACTAGAGATCAAGGTTCTAAAAGAAAAACAAGAACAAGATTCTCTATTAATAAAAACAATCCTTTCAAAAGAAACCCAGGAGAGTTCTGAGTCCAGTTCCCAATCCAAAAGTTCTAACTCTGAAAATCCAGAAGATCCTTCTGAAAACAAACCTCTTGAAGATATCCCAAAAGAATTCCTTACCGTCTTAAGACAAATCACATCAAAAAAATACCTAGTAAAAATAACCCTTTACTTCCTAGGAAATTTTAGGATTACGACAATTGCTCTTTTTTACACAAGAGTAGATTTGAATTTTATAAAAACAGGTTTAATACCAAAAGAATTCCATGAAAAAACTCATGAAACATTAGCAACAACTAACAATACAAAATTAGAGATCAATTCCCAAACCAGTGCGTCTATTTACTTTAAAGAAAATCTCATAACTCGTGATTTCCTTAAAAAACAGAAGAGAAAACCCACAAATTTCTAATACTAGTTGCAACGCAGAGATGTCCTATCATTGTCTTGTGCCCCACTGTCTGGGCTACAAGGACAAGATATCCTGGAAGGACATGCGAGAATCCGGACAATACTGTGTCCACGTGATGTGTGGAGCCTTACTCCAAAAGGGAAAGGAAGAGGTTTCTCTGCCAATAAATACACCAGTTGTTGCACCACAACAACAAACAAATTCCATGGCCCCCAAAAAACCCGTAAGCTCCACTACTTCCAAACCAACAAAAGAAGAAAAAGAAAAATTCCCTACCAAAACTCCTACCAAAAAACCTCTGACATGGTATGACACAGTTATGAAAGAAGAAAACAAAAATGTAAACGCTGCAACATCTGTGCAAAAAACACCAGCAACTCTCGCATAGGAAATAACTGCTGAGAACCTTCTACAACTCCTTGCAAAATCCCCGGAACTACAGGTGGCATTGTTACAACTTCAAATTCCCAAACAAGAAGTTGTTCAAAGCTCAGAAGAGGATAAAACCTCAAAAAAAATTACAAATATAGAGAAAGGAGAATCTTCAAAAACCTTTTCTCCAAAACAATTTTCAAAAACCAATTTGTGGTACCACAAGTCCCCAAAAACATGCCCCCTAAATTTTTCGTAAATTTTTTTTCCAAAATATTGTGACTCTTGAAAAGGGATTTTATATTGAAGATCCTTTTTTAGCATTACAAAATTATTTTGGACCAGGATGGTTTTACAAATCATGGGTATTTTAAAAACCCCATATTTTTACTAGGCTATCTTTGAAATATCAGGATCAACAATAATTAAAAATAATTATTATAAAAATAACCCAGATCCCTCTTACTCTATTTGCAAAATACTTAGCGTAATTGCTCCAAGCGATTGGGGAATGATATGTCTCAACTCCTATATTTCCCCGATACCCATCAAAATACATCATTTTTAATATTCCATTTAATTACTGAGATTACCAACAAGCTTGGTTAAATTCTCTTTTCATTCAAAATTCCAACCAACGCCATACCTGGCTTTTTCATTTTGATACCTCGTGTATTCCATCCCAATTCCCAACATGGTGGAATTTATGGTGGGAACAATTTGGATCCACCCTTGAAATACAAAAACCCCAAGTCACTAAATCTTTCAGCCTCTTTAAATCCCAATATAAACCTTCTGAGGAAGAAAAACGATTTGTGCCATTACACTTTTTTCACACCAAATTCTATTTACCATGGGTATTCACATGGTTTGTAAATTATTCTGAAAATAAAATTCCAACGGTCCAAAGGAGATTTAAGATCAGATGGTGGGACAACTTTAAAATACCAGGCCTCAGACCAAAAAAAGTCCAGGAATGGCCAAAATACCAAAAAGTCCATCCAAGTACAGGCGCCTCTACAAACACCTCAAGCACCACTACAAACACCGATGGTGGGACAACTTTAAAATACCAGGCCTCAGACCAAAAAAAGTCCAGGAATGGCCAAAATACCAAAAAGTCCATTCAGGTACATGCGCCTCTACAAACACCTCAAGCACCACTACAAACACCGGAGTACACCCAGTTCCTTTCACAGAAATCCCAGATGGACTCAATGCTTGCAGCGGCCAAAAATCCAGAAGAAATGAAAGCCATAATTCTGAAGTGTGCACCGTCTTCGTCAAAACAAGGCTCTTCATCAGAAGAAGAAGAACCAGAAATTGATGTTGAAGACAGTTCGATTTTTGGCAACAGTGGATTCTGAAAAAGATTGCCAAAAGAAGAAAAAATGCCTGGAGCAGACTTCGGACAAAATTCTGACATATAATTCCTGCTCCAGATTTAGGAATAGTAAAACCCCTAGCTCAATCCCGTTGTAACGCCTCTTCCATTTATGATTGGAACGTAGATGAGATGACTGAATACAATATCCTTAGCTTCCTCCAACAAATTACCATGGTCGCAAATGCCTACAGAACGCAAAATGGTACACAAGATAAGACTAATGCAGAACTACTCATCATAGGATTCTCTGGTCAATTGAATGGTTGATGGATAATTATCTCACTGATAAAAAAGAAGAAGATATCATCAATTCCATCAAAACTGATGAAGAAGGAATACCAATCTTTGATGAACAAGGTGAACCCCTACAAGATGCAGTAGCAACCTTGATTATCACAATCGCTTTAAACTTCATAGGAGATTCTTCGCATCTGAAGGATAAAAATGCCGAGTTACTTTCAAATCTCAAATGCAAAAAACTTAGTGATTTACAATGGTAAAAGAATATTTTCTTAACCAGAGTTATGCTTAGGGAAGATTCCAACCAACCGTTTTGGAAAGAGAAATTCTTGGCTGGACTACCTACCCTTTTAGGAGAAATGGTTAGGAATAAAATCAAGGAGAATTGTGGAAAACAGATTATACCTTACGATGAGTTTACATACGGACAACTTGTCAGTATAACTCAACAGGAAGGTCTAAAGATCTGACAAGACCTAAAATTACAAAAACACCTCGAATTGAAGCTAAAAATATCTAGGTGCGAACTTGGTACTCTTTACAAATCGTTTGATACAAATTCCATAAAACCCTCTCCAAGTTGTACAGGAAACTGCAGAAAGACTCATAAATCCCTTAAGAGTACATCAAGAGGTTACAAAAAGAAAGATTTCAAGACTAACGAAGAGTATTATAAATATTCTTATAAAAGTACTCGTTATTATAGGAATAAACCCAATCCCAAAAAGACCGATTCCAAACAGGAAATTAGACGATGAGGTGACCCAAAAAATCTCCAATCTTATAATAGATTCCTTCGATTCAAATACACAGTCAGAACCTGACTATTTTTCTATGTCTTTAGAAGACAATAAAGCCATTCAAACAGATGAATTGCTCGCGACCAGTTCATCTGGAAATACTAATAAGGGTAAAGGAAAACATATATGTGTTTTAACCAAAGTTCAAGATTTCATGTTAGATATAGTTAAGCACATAGATGTCCAACACCAAAAGGATTATTTGAATAAACTCCTCAAATCTTTTACAGACGAGAAAAAAGATATCAAAAATATGATTTTGCCAAATACTTCCAAAAATATCTACGACTTGAATAATATCCTGAAGAAGGGTAAAATGATGAAAGAATCCAAAGAAACACCAGTTCTAGAACTACAAAAAGAGATAAAACAAATAAAACTAGAGATCAAGGTTCTAAAAGAAATACAAGAACACGATCCTCTATTAATAAAAACAATCCTTTCAAAAGAAACCCAGGAGAGTTCTGAGTCCAATTCCCAATCCGAAGGTTCTAACAATGAAAATCCAGAAGAACCTTCTGAAAACAAACCTCTTGAAGATATCCCAAAAGAATTCCTTACCGTCTTAAGACAAATCACGTCTAAAAAAATACCTAGTAAAAATAACCCTTTACTTCCCAGGAAATTTTAGGATTACGACAATTGCTCTTTTTTACACAAGAGCATATTTGAATTTTATAAAAACAGGTTTAATACCAAAAGAATTCCATGAAAAAACTCATGAAACATTAGCAACAGCTAACAATACTAAATTAGAGATCAATTCCCAAACCAGTGCGTCTATTTACTTTAAAGAAAATCTCATAACTCGTGATTTCCTCAGAAACAGAAGAGAAAACCCACAAATTTCTAATACTAGTTGCAACGCAGAGATGTCCTATCATTGTCTTGTGCCCCACTGTCCGGGCTACAAGGACAAGATATCCCGGAAGGACATGCGAGAATCCGGACAATACCGTGTCCACGTGATGTGTGGAGCCTTACTCCAAAAGGGAAAGGAAGAGGTTTCTCTCGCCAATAAATACACAGTTGTTGCACCACAACAACAAACAAATTCCATGGCCCCCAAAAAACCCATAAGCTCCACTACTTCCAAACCAACAAAAGAAGAAAAAGAAAAATTCCCTACCAAAAAATCTCTGACATGGTATGACACAGTTATGAAAGAAGAAAACAAAAATGTAAACGCTGCAACATCTGTGCAAAAAACACCAGCAACTCCCGCATAGGAAATAACTGCTGAGAACCTTCTACAACTCCTTGCAAAATCCCCGGAACTACAGCAGGCATTGTTACAACTTCAAATTCCCAAACAAGAAGTTGTTCAAAGCTCAGAAGAGGATAAAACCTCAAAAAAATTTACAAATATTGAGAAAGGAGAATCTTCAAAAACCTTTTCTCAAAAACAATTTTCAAAAACCAACTTGTGGTACCACAAGTCCCCAAAAAATATGCCCCCTAAATTTTTCGTAAATTGTTTTTCCAAAATATTGTGACTCTTGAAAAAGGATTTTATATTGAAGATCCTTTTTTAGCATTACAAAATTATTTTGGACCAGGATGGTTTTACAAATCATGGATATTTTAAAAACCCCATATTTTTACTAGGCTATCTTTGAAATATCAGGATCAACAATAATTAAAAATAATTATTATAAAAATAACCCAGATCCCTCTTACTCTATTTGCAAAATACTTAGCGTAATTGCTCCAAGCGATTGGGGGAATGATATGTCTCAACTCCTATATTTCCCCGATACCCATCAAAATACATCATTTTTAATATTCCATTTAATTACTGAGATTACCAACAAGCTTGGTTCAATTCTTTTTTCATTCAAAATTCCAACCAACGCCATACCTGGCTTTTTCATTTTGATACCTCGTGTATTCCATCCCAATTCCCAACATGGTGGAATTTATGGTGGGAACAATTTGGATCCACCCTTGAAATACAAAAACCCCAAGTCACTAAATCTTTCAGCCTCTTTAAATCCCAATATAAACCTTCTGAGGAGGAAAAACGATTTGTGCCATTACACTTTTTTCACACCAAATTCTATTTACCATGGGTATTCACATGGTTTGTAAATTATTCTGAAAATAAAATTCCAACGGTCCAAAGGAGATTTAAGATCAGATGGTGGGACAACTTTAAAATACCAGGCCTCAGACCAAAAAAAGTCCAGGAATGGCCAAAATACCAAAAAGTCCATTCAGGTACAGGCGCCTCTACAAACACCTCAAGCACCATTACAAACACCGATGGTGGGACAACTTTAAAATACCAGGCCTCAGACCAAAAAAAGTCCAGGAATGGCCAAAATACCAAAAAGTCCATTCAGGTACAGGCGCCTCTACAAACACCTCAAGCACCACTACAAACACCGGAGCACACCCAGTTCCTTTCACGAAATCCCGGATGGACTCAATGCTTGCGGCGGCCAAAAATCCGGAAGAAATGAAAGCCATAATTCTGAAGTGTGCACCGTCTTCGTCAAAACAAGCCTCTTCATCAGAAGAAGAAGAACCAGAAATTGATGTTGAAGACAATTCGATTTTTGGCAACAGTGAATTCTGAAAAAGATTGCCAAAAGAAGAAAAAATCCCTGGAGCAGACTTTAGACAAAATTCTGACAAATTATTCCTGCTCCAGATTTAGGAATAGTAAAACCCCTAGCTCAATCCCGTTGTAACGCCTCTTCCATTTATGATTGGAACGTAGATGAGATGACTGAATACAATATCCTTAGCTTCCTCCAACAAATTACCATGGTCGCAAATGCCTACAGAACGCAAAATGGTACACAAGATAAGACTAATGCAGAACTACTCATCATAGGATTCTCTGGTCAATTGAATGGTTGATGGATAATTATCTCACCGATAAAAAAGAAGAAGATATCATCAATTCCATCAAACCGATGAAGAAGGAATACCAATCTTTGATGAACAAGGTGAACCCCTACAAGATGCAGTAGCAACCTTGATTATCACAATCGCTTTAAACTTCATAGGAGATTCTTCGCATCTGAAGGATAAAAATGCCGAGTTACTTTCAAATCTCAAATGCAAAAAACTTAGTGATTTACAATGGTAAAAGAATATTTTCTTAACCAGAGTTATGCTTAGGGAAGATTCCAACCAACCGTTTTGGGAAGAGAAATTCTTGGCTGGACTACCTACCCTTTTAGGAGAAATGGTTAGGAATAAAATCAAGGAGAATTGTGGAAAACAGATTATACCTTACGATGAGTTTACATACGGACAACTTGTCAGTATAACTCAACAGGAAGGTCTAAAGATCTGACAAGACCTAAAATTACAAAAACACCTCGAATTGAAGCTAAAAATATCTAGGTGCGAACTTGGTACTCTTTACAAATCGTTTGATACAAATTCCATAAAACCCTCTCCAAGTTGTACAGGAAACTGCAGAAAGACTCATAAATCCCTTAAGAGTACATCAAGAGGTTACAAAAAGAAAGATTTCAAGACTAACGAAGAGTATTATAAATATTCTTATAAAAGTACTCGTTATTATAGGAATAAACCCAATCCCAAAAAGACCGATTCCAAACAGGAAATTAGACGATGAGGTGACCCAAAAAATCTCCAATCTTATAATAGATTCCTTCGATTCAAATACACAATAGAACACGACTATTTTTCTATGTCTTTAGAAGACAATAAAGCCATTCAAACAGATGAATTGCTCGCGACCGGTTCATCCGGAAATACTAATAAGGGTAAAGGAAAACATATATGTGTTTTAACCAAAGTTCAAGATTTCATGTTAGATATAGTTAAGCACATAGATGTCCAACACCAAAAGGATTATTTGAATAAACTCCTCAAATCTTTTTACGAGAAAAAAGATATCAAAAATATGATTTTGCCAAATACTTCCAAAAATATCTACGACTTGAATAATATCCTGAAGAAGGGTAAAATGATGAAAGAATCCAAAGAAACACCAGTTCTAGAACTACAAAAAGAGATAAAACAAATAAAACTAGAGATCAAGGTTCTAAAAGAAATACAAGAACACGATCCTCTATTAATAAAAACAATCCTTTCAAAAGAAACCCAGGAGAGTTCTGAGTCCAGTTCCCAATCCGAAGGTTCTAACAATGAAAATCCAGAAGAACCTTCTGAAAACAAACCTCTTGAAGATATCCCAAAAGAATTCCTTACCGTCTTAAGACAAATCACGTCTAAAAAAATACCTAGTAAAAATAACCCTTTACTTCCCAGGAAATTTTAGGATTACGACAATTGCTCTTTTTTACACAAGAGCATATTTGAATTTTATAAAAACAGGTTTAATACCAAAAGAATTCCATGAAAAAACTCATGAAACATTAGCAACAAACTAACAATACTAAATTAGAGATCAATTCCCAAACCAGTGCGTCTATTTACTTTAAAGAAAATCTCATAACTCGTGATTTCCTCAGAAACAGAAGAGAAAACCCACAAATTTCTAATACTAGTTGCAACGCAGAGATGTCCTATCATTGTCTTGTGCCCCACTGTCTGGGCTACAAGGACAAGATATCCTGGAAGGACATGCGAGAATCCGGACAATACTGTGTCCACGTGATGTGTGGAGCCTTACTCCAAAAGGGAAAGGAAGAGGTTTCTCTGCCAATAAATACACAGTTGTTGCACCACAACAACAAACAAATTCCATGGCCCCCAAAAAACCCATAAGCTCCACTACTTCCAAACCAACAAAAGAAGAAAAAGAAAAATTCCCTACCAAAACTCCTACCAAAAATCCTCTGACATGGTATGACACAGTTATGAAAGAAGAAAACAAAAATGTAAACGCTGCAACATCTGTGCAAAAAACACCAGCAACTCCCGCATAGGAAATAACTGCTGAGAACCTTCTACAACTCCTTGCAAAATCCCCAGAACTACAGCAGGCATTGTTACAACTTCAAATTCCCAAACAAGAAGTTGTTCAAAGCTCAGAAGAGGATAAAACCTCAAAAAAATTTACAAATATTGAGAAAGGAGAATCTTCAAAAACCTTTTCTCAAAAACAATTTTCAAAAACCAACTTGTGGTACCACAAGTCCCCAAAAAATATGCCCCCTAAATTTTTCGTAAATTGTTTTTCCAAAATATTGTGACTCTTGAAAAAGGATTTTATATTGAAGATCCTTTTTTAGCATTACAAAATTATTTTGGACCAGGATGGTTTTACAAATCATGGATATTTTAAAAACCCCATATTTTTACTAGGCTATCTTTGAAATATCAGGATCAACAATAATTAAAAATAATTATTATAAAAATAACCCGAGATCCCTCTTACTCTATTTGCAAAATACTTAGCGTAATTGCTCCAAGCGATTGGGGGAATGATATGTCTCAACTCCTATATTTCCCCGATACCCATCAAAATACATCATTTTTAATATTCCATTTAATTACTGAGATTACCAACAAGCTTGGTTCAATTCTTTTTTCATTCAAAATTCCAACCAACGCCATACCTGGCTTTTTCATTTTGATACCTCGTGTATTCCATCCCAATTCCCAACATGGTGGAATTTATGGTGGGAACAATTTGGATCCACCCTTGAAATACAAAAACCCCAAGTCACTAAATCTTTCAAACCTCTTTAAATCCCAATATAAACCTTCTGAGGAGGAAAAACGATTTGTGCCATTACACTTTTTTCACACCAAATTCTATTTACCATGGGTATTCACATGGTTTGTAAATTATTCTGAAAATAAAATTCCAACGGTCCAAAGGAGATTTAAGATCAGATGGTGGGACAACTTTAAAATACCTGTGCCTCGGACCAAAAAAAGTCGGGAATGGCCAAAATACCAAAAATTCCATTCGAGTGCATGGCGCCTCTACAAACACCTCAAGCACCATTACAAACACCGATGGTGGGACAACTTTAAAATACCAGGCCTCAGACCAAAAAAAGTCCAGGAATGGCCAAAATACCAAAAAGTCCATTCAGGTACAGGCGCCTCTACAAACACCTCAAGCACCACTACAAACACCGGAGCACACCCAGTTCTTTTCACAGAAATCCCAGATGGACTCAATGCTTGCAGCGGCCAAAAATCCAGAAGAAATGAAAGCCATAATTCTGAAGTGTGCACCGTCTTCGTCAAAACAAGCCTCTTCATCAGAAGAAGAAGAACCAGAAATTGATGTTGAAGACAATTCGATTTTTGGCAACAGTGAATTTCGAAAAAGATTGCCAAAAGAAGAAAAAATCCCTGGAGCAGACTTTAGACAAAATTCTGACAAATTATTCCTGCTCCAGATTTAGGAATAGTAAAACCCCTAGCTCAATCCCGTTGTAACGCCTCTTCCATTTATGATTGGAACGTAGATGAGATGACTGAATACAATATCCTTAGCTTCCTCCAACAAATTACCATGGTCGCAAATGCCTACGAACGCAAAATGGTACACAAGATAAGACTAATATGCAGAACTACTCATCATAGGATTCTCTCGGTCAATTGAATGGTTGATGGATAATTATCTCACCGATAAAAAAGAAGAAGATATCATCAATTCCATCAAAACTGATGAAGAAGGAATACCAATCTTTGATGAACAAGGTGAACCCCTACAAGATGCAGTAGCAACCTTGATTATCACAATCGCTTTAAACTTCATAGGAGATTCTTCGCATCCGAAGGATAAAAATGCCGAGTTACTTTCAAATCTCAAATGCAAAAAACTTAGTGATTTACAATGGTAAAAGAATATTTTCTTAACCGAGTTATGCTTAGGGAAGATTCCAACCAACCGTTTTGGGAAGAGAAATTCTTGGCTGGACTACCTACCCTTTTAGGAGAAATGGTTAGGAATAAAATCAAGGAGAATTGTGGAAAACAGATTATACCTTACGATGAGTTTACATACGGACAACTTGTCAGTATAACTCAACAGGAAGGTCTAAAGATCTGACAAGACCTAAAATTACAAAAACACCTCGAATTGAAGCTAAAAATATCTAGGTGCGAACTTGGTACTCTTTACAAATCGTTTGACACAAATTCCATAAAACCCTCTCCAAGTTGTACAGGAAACTGCAGAAAGACTCATAAATCCCTTAAGAGTACATCAAGAGGTTACAAAAAGAAAGATTTCAAGACTAACGAAGAGTATTATAAATATTCTTATAAAAGTACTCGTTATTATAGGAATAAATCCAATCCCAAAAAGACCGATTCCAAACAGGAAATTAGACGATGAGGTGACCCAAAAAATCTCCAATCTTATAATAGATTCCTTCGATTCAAATACACAAGTCGAACTCGACTATTTTTCTATGTCTTTAGAAGACAATAAAGCCATTCAAACGAGATGAATTGCTCGCGACCAGTTCATCCGGAAATACTAATAAGGGTAAAGGAAAACATATATGTGTTTTAACCAAAGTTCAAGATTTCATGTTAGATATAGTTAAGCACATAGATGTCCAACACCAAAAGGATTATTTGAATAAACTCCTCAAATCTTTTACGACGAGAAAAAAGATATCAAAAATATGATTTTGCCAAATACTTCCAAAAATATCTACGACTTGAATAATATCCGAAGAAGGGTAAAATGATGAAAGAATCCAAAGAAACACCAGTTCTAGAACTACAAAAAGAGATAAAACAAATAAAACTAGAGATCAAGGTTCTAAAAGAAATACAAGAACACGATCCTCTATTAATAAAAACAATCCTTTCAAAAGAAACCCAGGAGAGTTCTGAGTCCAGTTCCCAATCCGAAGGTTCTAACAATGAAAATCCAGAAGAACCTTCTGAAAACAAACCTCTTGAAGATATCCCAAAAGAATTCCTTACCGTCTTAAGAAAAATCACGTCTAAAAAAATACCTAGTAAAAATAACCCTTTACTTCCCAGGAAATTTTAGGATTACGACAATTGCTCTTTTTTACACAAGAGCATATTTGAATTTTATAAAAACAGGTTTAATACCAAAAGAATTCCATGAAAAAACTCATGAAACATTAGCAACAGCTAACAATACTAAATTAGAGATCAATTCCCAAACCAGTGCGTCTATTTACTTTAAAGAAAATCTCATAACTCGTGATTTCCTCAAAAAACAGAAGAGAAAACCCACAAATTTCTAATACTAGTTGCAACGCAGAGATGTCCTATCATTGTCTTGTGCCCCACTGTCTGGGCTACAAGGACAAGATATCCTGGAAGGACATGCGAGAATCCGGACAATACTGTGTCCACGTGATGTGTGGAGCCTTACTCCAAAAGGGAAAGGAAGAGGTTTCTCTGCCAATAAATACACCAGTTGTTGCACCACAACAACAAACAAATTCCATGGCCCCCAAAAAACCCATAAGCTCCACTACTTCCAAACCAACAAAAGAAGAAAAAGAAAAATTCCCTACCAAAACTCCTACCAAAAATCCTCTGACATGGTATGACACAGTTATGAAAGAAGAAAACAAAAATGTAAACGCTGCAACATCTGTGCAAAAAACACCAGCAACTCCCGCATAGGAAATAACTGCTGAGAACCTTCTACAACTCCTTGCAAAATCCCCGAGAACTACAGCAGGCATTGTTACAACTTCAAATTCCCAAACAAGAAGTTGTTCAAAGCTCAGAAGAGGATAAAACCTCAAAAAAATTTACAAATATTGAGAAAGGAGAATCTTCAAAAACCTTTTCTCAAAAACAATTTTCAAAAACCAACTTGTGGTACCACAAGTCCCCAAAAAATATGCCCCCTAAATTTTTCGTAAATTGTTTTTCCAAAATATTGTGACTCTTGAAAAAGGATTTTATATTGAAGATCCTTTTTTAGCATTACAAAATTATTTTGGACCAGGATGGTTTTACAAATCATGGATATTTTAAAAACCCCATATTTTTACTAGGCTATCTTTGAAATATCAGGATCAACAATAATTAAAAATAATTATTATAAAAATAACCCGATCCCTCTTACTCTATTTGCAAAATACTTAGCGTAATTGCTCCAAGCGATTGGGGGAATGATATGTCTCAACTCCTATATTTCCCGATACCCATCAAAATACATCATTTTTAATATTCCATTTAATTACCGAGATTACCAACAAGCTTGGTTCAATTCTTTTTTCATTCAAAATTCCAACCAACGCCATACCTGGCTTTTTCATTTTGATACCTCGTGTATTCCATCCCAATTCCCAACATGGTGGAATTTATGGTGGGAACAATTTGGATCCACCCTTGAAATACAAAAACCCCAAGTCACTAAATCTTTCAGCCTCTTTAAATCCCAATATAAACCTTCTGAGGAGGAAAAACGATTTGTGCCATTACACTTTTTTCACACCAAATTCTATTTACCATGGGTATTCACATGGTTTGTAAATTATTCTGAAAATAAAATTCCAACGGTCCAAAGGAGATTTAAGATCAGATGGTGGGACAACTTTAAAATACCAGGCCTCAGACCAAAAAAAGTCCAGGAATGGCCAAAATACCAAAAAGTCCATTCAGGTACAGGCGCCTCTACAAACACCTCAAGCACCATTACAAACACCGATGGTGGGACAACTTTAAAATACCAGGCCTCAGACCAAAAAAAGTCCAGGAATGGCCAAAATACCAAAAAGTCCATTCAGGTACAGGCGCCTCTACAAACACCTCAAGCACCACTACAAACACCGGAGCACACCCAGTTCCTTTCACAGAAATCCCAGATGGACTCAATGCTTGCAGCGGCCAAAAATCCAGAAGAAATGAAAGCCATAATTCTGAAGTGTGCACCGTCTTCGTCAAAACAAGCCTCTTCATCAGAAGAAGAAGAACCAGAAATTGATGTTGAAGACAATTCGATTTTTGGCAACAGTGAATTCTGAAAAAGATTGCCAAAAGAAGAAAAAATCCCTGGAGCAGACTTTAGACAAAATTCTGACAAATTATTCCTGCTCCAGATTTAGGAATAGTAAAACCCCTAGCTCAATCCCGTTGTAACGCCTCTTCCATTTATGATTGGAACGTAGATGAGATGACTGAATACAATATCCTTAGCTTCCTCCAACAAATTACCATGGTCGCAAATGCCTACAGAACGCAAAATGGTACACAAGATAAGACTAATGCAGAACTACTCATCATAGGATTCTCTGGTCAATTGAATGGTTGATGGATAATTATCTCACTGATAAAAAAGAAGAAGATATCATCAATTCCATCAAAACTGATGAAGAAGGAATACCAATCTTTGATGAACAAGGTGAACCCCTACAAGATGCAGTAGCAACCTTGATTATCACAATCGCTTTAAACTTCATAGGAGATTCTTCGCATCTGAAGGATAAAAATGCCGAGTTACTTTCAAATCTCAAATGCAAAAAACTTAGTGATTTACAATGGTAAAAGAATATTTTCTTAACCAGAGTTATGCTTAGGGAAGATTCCAACCAACCGTTTTGGGAAGAGAAATTCTTGGCTGGACTACCTACCCTTTTAGGAGAAATGGTTAGGAATAAAATCAAGGAGAATTGTGGAAAACAGATTATACCTTACGATGAGTTTACATACGGACAACTTGTCAAGTATAACTCAACGGGAAGGTCTAAAGATACGACAAGACCTAAAATTACAAAAACACCTCGAATTGAAGCTAAAAATATCTAGGTGCGAACTTGGTACTCTTTACAAATCGTTTGATACAAATTCCATAAAACCCTCTCCAAGTTGTACAGGAAACTGCAGAAAGACTCATAAATCCCTTAAGAGTACATCAAGAGGTTACAAAAAGAAAGATTTCAAGACTAACGAAGAGTATTATAAATATTCTTATAAAAGTACTCGTTATTATAGGAATAAATCCAATCCCAAAAAGACCGATTCCAAACAGGAAATTAGACGATGAGGTGACCCAAAAAATCTCCAATCTTATAATAGATTCCTTCGATTCAAATACACAAAGAACTCGACTATTTTTCTATGTCTTTAGAAGACAATAAAGCCATTCAAACAGATGAATTGCTCGCGACCAGTTCATCTGGAAATACTAATAAGGGTAAAGGAAAACATATATGTGTTTTAACCAAAGTTCAAGATTTCATGTTAGATATAGTTAAGCACATAGATGTCCAACACCAAAAGGATTATTTGAATAAACTCCTCAAATCTTTTACAGACGAGAAAAAAGATATCAAAAATATGATATTGCCAAATACTTCCAAAAATATCTACGACTTGAATAATATCCTGAAGAAGGGTAAAATGATGAAAGAATCCAAAGAAACACCAGTTCTAGAACTACAAAAAGAGATAAAACAAATAAAACTAGAGATCAAGGTTCTAAAAGAAATACAAGAACACGATCCTCTATTAATAAAAACAATCCTTTCAAAAGAAACCCGGAGAGTTTCGAGTCCAATTCCCAATCCGAAGGTTCTAACAATGAAAATCCGGAAGAATCTTCTGAAAACAAACCTCTTGAAGATATCCCAAAAGAATTCCTTACCGTCTTAAGACAAATCACGTCTAAAAAAATACCTAGTAAAAATAACCCTTTACTTCCCAGGAAATTTTAGGATTACGACAATTGCTCTTTTTTACACAAGAGCATATTTGAATTTTATAAAAACAGGTTTAATACCAAAAGAATTCCATGAAAAAACTCATGAAACATTAGCAACAGCTAACAATACTAAATTAGAGATCAATTCCCAAACCAGTGCGTCTATTTACTTTAAAGAAAATCTCATAACTCGTGATTTCCTCAGAAACAGAAGAGAAAACCCACAAATTTCTAATACTAGTTGCAACGCAGAGATGTCCTATCATTGTCTTGTGCCCCACTGTCTGGGCTACAAGGACAAGATATCCTGGAAGGACATGCGAGAATCCGGACAATACTGTGTCCACGTGATGTGTGGAGCCTTACTCCAAAAGGGAAAGGAAGAGGTTTCTCTGCCAATAAATACACCAGTTGTTGCACCACAACAACAAACAAATTCCATGGCCCCCAAAAAACCCATAAGCTCCACTACTTCCAAACCAACAAAAGAAGAAAAAGAAAAATTCCCTACCAAAACTCCTACCAAAAAACCTCTGACATGGTATGACACAGTTATGAAAGAAGAAAACAAAAATGTAAACGCTGCAACATCTGTGCAAAAAACACCAGCAACTCCCACATAGGAAATAACTGCTGAGAACCTTCTACAACTCCTTGCAAAATCCCCGGAACTACAGCAGGCATTGTTACAACTTCAAATTTCCAAACAAGAAGTTGTTCAAAGCTCAGAAGAGGATAAAACCTCAAAAAAATTTACAAATATTGAGAAAGGAGAATCTTCAAAAGCCTTTTCTCAAAAACAATTTTCAAAAACCAACTTGTGGTACCACAAGTCCCCAAAAAACATTCCCCCTAAATTTTTCGTAAATTGTTTTTCCAAAATATTGTGACTCTTGAAAAAGGATTTTATATTGAAGATCCTTTTTTAGCATTACAAAATTATTTTGGACCAGGATGGTTTTACAAATCATGGATATTTTAAAAACCCCATATTTTTACTAGGCTATCTTTGAAATATCAGGATCAACAATAATTAAAAATAATTATTATAAAAATAACCCAGATCCCTCTTACTCTATTTGAAAAATACTTAGCGTAATTGCTCCAAGCGATTGGGGGAATGATATGTCTCAACTCCTATATTTCCTCGATACCCATCAAAATACATCATTTTTAATATTCCATTTAATTACTGAGATTACCAACAAGCTTGGTTCAATTCTTTTTTCATTCAAAATTCCAACCAACGCCATACCTGGCTTTTTCATTTTGGTACCTCGTGTATTCCATCCCAATTCCCAACATGGTGGAATTTATGGTGGGAACAATTTGGATCCACCCTTGAAATACAAAAACCCCAAGTCACTAAATCTTTCAGCCTCTTTAAATCCCAATATAAACCTTCTGAGGAAGAAAAACGATTTGTGCCATTACACTTTTTTCACACCAAATTCTATTTACCATGGGTATTCACATGGTTTGTAAATTATTCTGAAAATAAAATTCCAACGGTCCAAAGGAGATTTAAGATCAGATGGTGGGACAACTTTAAAATACCAAGCCTCAGACCAAAAAAAGTCCAGGAATGGCCAAAATACCAAAAAGTCCATTCAGGTACAGGCGCCTCTACAAACACCTCAAGCACCATTACAAACACCAATGGTGGGACAACTTTAAAATACCAGGCCTCAGACCAAAAAAAGTCCAGGAATGGCCAAAATACCAAAAAGTCCATTCAGGTACAGGCGCCTCTACAAACACCTCAAGCACCACTACAAACACCGGAGCACACCCAGTTCCTTTCACAGAAATCCCAGATGGACTCAATGCTTGCAGCGGCCAAAAATCCAGAAGAAATGAAAGCCATAATTCTGAAGTGTGCACCGTCTTCGTCAAAACAAGGCTCTTCATCAGAAGAAGAAGAACCAGAAATTGATGTTGAAGACAGTTCTATTTTTGGCAACAGTGAATTCTGAAAAAGATTGCCAAAAGAAGAAAAAATCCCTGGAGCAGACTTTAGACAAAATTCTGACAAATTATTCCTGCTCCAGATTTAGGAATAGTAAAACCCCTAGCTCAATCCCGTTGTAACGCCTCTTCCATTTATGATTGGAACGTAGATGAGATGACTGAATACAATATCCTTAGCTTCCTCCAACAAATTACCATGGTCGCAAATGCCTACAGAATGCAAAATGGTACACAAGATAAGACTAATGCAGAACTACTCATCGTAGGATTCTCTGGTCAATTGAATGGTTGGTGGATAATTATCTCACTGATAAAAAAGAAGAAGATATCATCAATTCCATCAAAACTGATGAAGAAGGAATACCAATCATTGATGAACAAGGTGAGCCCCTACAAGATGCAGTAGCAACCTTGATTATCACAATCGCTTTAAACTTCATAGGAGATTCTTCGCATCTGAAGGATAAAAACGCCGAGTTACTTTCAAATCTCAAATGCAAAAAACTTAGTGATTTACAATGGTAAAAGAATACTTTCTTAACCAGAGTTATGCTTAGGGAAGATTCCAACCAACCGTTTTGGAAAGAGAAATTCTTGGCCGGACTACCTACCCTTTTAGGAGAAATGGTTAGGAATAAAATCAAGGAGAATTGTGGAAAACAGATTATACCTTACGATGAGTTTACATACGGACAACTTGTCAGTATAACTCAACAGGAAGGTCAAAAGATCTGACAAGACATGAAATTACAAAAACACCTCAAATTGAAGCTAAAAATATCTAGGTGCGAACTTGGTACTCTTTATAAATAGTTTGATACAAATTCCATAAAACCCTCTCCAAGTTGTACAGGAAACTGCAGAAAGACTCATAAATCCCTTAAGAGTACATCAAGAGGTTACAAAAAGAAGGATTTCAGGTCTAACGAAGAGTATTATAAATATTCTTATAAAAGTACTCGTTATTATAGGAATAAACCCAATCCCAAAAAGACCGATTCCAAACAGGAAATTAGACGATGAGGTGACCCAAAAAATCTCCAATCTTATAATAGATTCCTTCGATTCAAATACACAGTAAGAACCTGACTATTTTTCTATGTCTTTAGAAGACAATAAAGCCATTCAAACAGATGAATTGCTCGCGACCAGTTCATCTGGAAATACTAATAAGGGTAAAGGAAAACATATATGTGTTTTAACCAAAGTTCAAGATTTCATGTTAGATATAGTTAAGCACATAGATGTCCAACACCAAAAGGATTATTTGAATAAACTCCTCAAATCTTTTACAGACGAGAAAAAAGATATCAAAAATATGATTTTGCCAAATACTTCCAAAAATATCTACGACTTGAATAATATCCTGAAGAAGGGTAAAATGATGAAAGAATCCAAAGAAACACCAGTTCTAGAACTACAAAAAGAGATAAAACAAATAAAACTAGAGATCAAGGTTCTAAAAGAAATACAAGAACACGATCCTCTATTAATAAAAACAATCCTTTCAAAAGAAACCCAGGAGAGTTCTGAGTCCAGTTCCCAATCCGAAGGTTCTAACAATGAAAATCCAGAAGAACCTTCTGAAAACAAACCTCTTGAAGATATCCCAAAAGAATTCCTTACCGTCTTAAGACAAATCACGTCTAAAAAAATACCTAGTAAAAATAACCCTTTACTTCCCAGGAAATTTTAGGATTACGACAATTGCTCTTTTTTACACAAGAGCATATTTGAATTTTATAAAAACAGGTTTAATACCAAAAGAATTCCATGAAAAAACTCATGAAACATTAGCAACAGCTAACAATACTAAATTAGAGATCAATTCCCAAACCAAAGGCGTCTATTTACTTTAAAGAAAATCTCATAACTCGTGATTTCCTCGAAACAGAAGAGAAAACCCACAAATTTCTAATACTAGTTGCAACGCAGAGATGTCCTATCATTGTCTTGTGCCCCACCTGTCGGGCTACAAGGACAAGATATCCCGGAAGGACATGCGAGAATCCGGACAATACTGTGTCCACGTGATGTGTGGAGCCTTACTCCAAAAGGGAAAGGAAGAGGTTTCTCTGCCAATAAATACACCAGTTGTTGCACCACAACAACAAACAAATTCCATGGCCCCCAAAAAACCCATAAGCTCCACTACTTCCAAACCAACAAAAGAAGAAAAAGAAAAATTCCCTACCAAAACTCCTACCAAAAAACCTCTGACATGGTATGACACAGTTATGAAAGAAGAAAACAAAAATGTAAACGCTGCAACATCTGTGCAAAAAACACCAGCAACTCCCGCATAGGAAATAACTGCTGAGAACCTTCTACAACTCCTTGCAAAATCCCCGGAACTACAGCAGGCATTGTTACAACTTCAAATTTCCAAACAAGAAGTTGTTCAAAGCTCAAGAGGATAAAACCTCAAAAAAATTTACAAATATTGAGAAAGGAGAATCTTCAAAAACCTTTTCTCAAAAACAATTTTCAAAAACCAACTTGTGGTACCACAAGTCCCCAAAAAATATGCCCCCTAAATTTTTCGTAAATTTTTTTTCCAAAATATTGTGACTCTTGAAAAAGGATTTTATATTGAAGATCCTTTTTTAGCATTACAAAATTATTTTGGACCAGGATGGTTTTACAAATCATGGATATTTTAAAAACCCCATATTTTTACTAGGCTATCTTTGAAATATCAGGATCAACAATAATTAAAAATAATTATTATAAAAATAACCCAGATCCCTCTTACTCTATTTGCAAAATACTTAGCGTAATTGCTCCAAGCGATTGGGGGAATGATATGTCTCAACTCTTACATTTCCCCGATACCCATCAAAATACATCATTTTTAATATTCCATTTAATTACTGAGATTACCAACAAGCTTGGTTCAATTCTTTTTTCATTCAAAATTCCAACCAACGCCATACCTGGCTTTTTCATTTTGATACCTCGTGTATTCCATCCCAATTCCCAACATGGTGGAATTTATGGTGGGAACAATTTGGATCCACCCTTGAAATACAAAAACCCCAAGTCACTAAATCTTTCAGCCTCTTTAAATCCCAATATAAACCTTCTGAGGAAGAAAAACGATTTGTGCCATTACACTTTTTTCACACCAAATTCTATTTACCATGGGTATTCACATGGTTTGTAAATTATTCTGAAAATAAAATTCCAACGGTCCAAAGGAGATTTAAGATCAGATGGTGGGACAACTTTAAAATACCATGCCTCAGACCAAAAAAAGTCCAGGAATGGCCAAAATACCAAAAAGTCCATTCAGGTACAGGCGCCTCTACAAACACCTCAAGCACCACTACAAACACCGGAGCATACACAGTCCCTTTCACATAAATCCCAGATGGACTCAATGCTTGCAGCGGCCAAAAATCCAGAAGAAATGAAAGCCATAATTCTGAAGTGTGCACCGTCTTCGTCAAAACAAGGCTCTTCATCAGAAGAAGAAGAACTAGAAATTGATGTTGAAGACAGTTCGATTTTTTGCAATAGTGGATTCTGAAAAAGATTGCCAAAAGAAGAAAAAATCCCTGGAACAGTGTTTAGACAAAATTCTGAGAAAACAAAATGCCCGAAAAAGATACTTTCAAAAAAGAAAACAGTAAAAGCAAAAGAGATCAGCAATAATTCAAGAAAATACCAAAGTCAATAATGTCATGGATGACATCATTCTCCACTCAGATGAATAGTCATTCTCCACTTAGATGAATAGTTAGATTTTTTTTAATTACAGAAATGACATGTAAGACTCCTATAAAAGGAGACCCCCTCTCCATTAGTTAGACAAGTTTTTTTCTTTCATAGATTCTAGAGAGAAGTCTAAGCTCACATTAAATTCCCCTCATCTAAATTCCCTCATATGATTCAGTTCATCTGACCTCAAATACCTTTACCAAAATTCCCCAAAATACCTTGGAAATTCCCAAGGTATATCTCCTTGATATAAATCTTTGTAAGTTTTAATATTTTGAATAAATATGATTATGGAAGGTACTACCTCCTAATCATTCTTTAAATTCTTCATGCTTTTAAATTCTTTAAATTCTGGCATTAAATCCTTGGCTGGTTCTACCGTGTATTTGATTTAAATTCCTGCAGATCCTTTGAATTATGGTTTCCTTAACTGGAACCTTAATTTGTAAATTAATCTTATTTTACTTTCTGCATATTTCAATTAATTTTTAATTCTTCAATCCCTTATATATCAATTCTTTCCTTGTCTATTATACCCTTTCGATCATCGGCCGTAGTTTGGTATCAGATCCACAAAGGGTAGAGATAGAGAGAAATATGTTATCCAGAATAGATGAAATTCCTATTTAGAGGTTTAGGTTCTTCTGAGGTTTTTTGCCTAGGATGGTCCGGTGTAGTAAGTCCTCAAGGGTGTAGGCAGTCAGACTCCGTGAAACGCCTGGGATTGTAAGAAGAACTCAAGTTTCAAAAATAGGGTTTTATATACATGGATCCGTTTCTCAACAAATCTACTTGTGATTTTGGTTGAACATCTTCCATGGATTCAAAAATTCCAAATACAAATTTTTCAAAACCAATTTCACTATCAAAACAGAGGAAAGAGATATCCAATTATCTCAACCCTTTGAAACAATCCAATTGCTATCTCAAAATTCCTTGAAAAAACATAGAGAAAGAAATTACAAATACATTCATATTGGCTTAGTCCAAGTAGGGATAAAACCCGTTACTAAGGAAGGACTAAACACCTCAATCTTTGCTATCTTAAAATATGCAAGATTCATAAATTTTGAAGATTCCCTATTGAGTTATGTTGAGTCTAGTCTCTGCACGGGACCAATATCTATTGATTGTTACCCAAATTTTGAGGTATCCTCAATGATAAAAATATCCAAAAATCCCTCATCTTATAGATAAAGACGCACAATTACCAAATGCTTGAAGGTTCAATTCCTGTAGCAATAATTTTTAGAATTCATTACAAAGCTATGACATTTGCTTTTGCACAAAAGTCAGATACCAAAGTAAAAAAGGTGAAACCGTTCTTTTAGAAATAGATCTTTCCAGGTCCAACACCATAATACCAAGACCTATTAGGTGGAAGCATATTACCTTACCAGAAGAACGGATTCTGGAAGGTGTAGTTAAACCAGAACCTGTAGAGACTTCCCAACCAAATACCCATCTTAGATAAATAACCCAATACCAGCATGGTAGAGTTAGTCTATCGTTCCATAGAAGATCTACGAGTAGTAGATATGATGATACTAGTTTCTTAGAAACCCTAGACTTAGGAAGAGTCTCACAGATTCCTTTGGTAATAGATACTCCTTACAAAACAAACCCCAGACATTGTACTTCAGATTTACCCAATCTAAGAAACATAGACTACACCAATGAAATACCTAGACTCGTTTATGAAAATTTCACTGTTAGAGAAAAGATAGAAGACCAAGAACCCACTAGTCTGACATTTTCTTCAATAATAGAGAAAATAGTAAACGAAATTGGTGTTTTAGAAAAAGAATTCCAAATTGATAAGAAATTCCTACAAAGTGATTTTTATGAAAAATACAACCTAGAAAAAAGAATTTGGTTCTTCAAAACCCTTTTAAATACTAGGAAACAAATACAGGAAAAATTCTATGATTTTGTAAATGAACATAGGATAAACATCCTATTTTTTGACTGGTTTGAAATATATTCCTCCAGAAATTCCATTAAATATCCCTTTTCTAAAATGGTAAATCCCGTTACGACTAGGAACAAAACACCAGAGTGCGAAACCCTAGCTGATTCTAGGAAAGTCTAGTCCAACCACCTTCCTCTACAAGGTATTAAGCTTAACATTCATGGCTGCCCTGTAGACGCAATTCCTCTTAAAAACCCATAAGAGGATGAGAAAACAAATACAAGAAACATTATCGCACAGAACAATTTCACCAATATTAATCTAAATACCATAGGAAAACAACTAGATAGAGTGGAAAACACACATAAAAATCACCATTTAGTCACCATAGATTCCACATGAATGACTAAGGATATGAAATTGAAAAGCCCAATCTTTAAACCCTTTCAGGTGTCCAAAGATGGTGTCAAAAATATCCTACAAAATAAGTCTGACTTTATTCAGGCTATACATGATCAACTGAATAAAATTGGGACATCAAACAGTTCTAATACATAACACATTGTTCCATATACCTCACAATCATCCAATAATTTAACAACTTTAACATATGATTCCGATAACGATGATACATTAGAACAATTCCAAAATAATACACCGCTTGTTAATAAAATGGATTGGAAACAATCCATACAATAAGTACAACAACAATTACAGATTATTCTTTCTCCAGATCTAGGAATAGTAAAACCCTAGCTCAATCCCGTTTTAACACCTCTTCCATTTATGATTTGAACATAGATGGGATGAATGAATACTATCCTTAGCTTCCTCCAACAAATGACCATGGCCGCAAATGCCTACAAAATGCAAAATGGTACACAAGATAAGACCATTGCAGAACTGCTCATCGCAGAATTCTCTGGTCAATTGAAAGGTTGGTGGGATAATTATCGCACTGATCAACAAAAAGAAGACATCATCAATTCCATCAAAACTGATGAAGAAGGAATACCAATCCTTGATGAACAAGGTGAACCCCTACAAGATGCTGTATCAACCTTGATTCTCACAATCTCTTCAAACGTCATGGGAGATTCTCCGCATCTGAAGTATAAAAATGCCAAGTTACTTTCAAATCTCAAATGCATAAAACTTAGTGATTTCCAATGGTACAAGAATACTTTCTTAACTAGAGTTATGCTTAGGGAAGATTCCAACCACCATTTTGGAAAGAGAAATTCCTTGCCGGACTACCTACCCTTTTAGGAGAAAAGGGTAGGAATAAAATCAAGGAGAATTGTGGAAAATATATTATATCTTACAGTGAGTTTACATACGGACAACTGGTCAGTATAACTCAACAGGAAGGTCTAAAGATCTGCGAAGACCTAAAATTACAAAAACCCCTCAAATTGGAGCTAAAAAGAACTAGGTGCCAACTTGGTACTTTTTGCAAACAGTTTGATACAAATTCCATAAAACAAGAATAAGATTCTATGTTAATAAAAACAATCCTTTCAAAAGACACCCAGAATTGTACTGAGTCCGATAATTTTGATTCTGAAGATCCAACAGAACCGTAACAAGATTTTGCAAAACAAAATCTTGAAGAAATCCCAAAAGAATTCCTTACTGTCTTAAGACAAATCACGTCAAAAGAATACCTAGTTAGAATAACCCTTAAATTCCCAGACAATTTTAGGATCACGACAATTGCTCTTTTTGACACATGAGCAGATTTTTATTGCATAAAAACAGGTTTAATACGAGAAGAATTCCACGAAAAAACTCATGAAACATTAGCAGCAGCTAAGAATACTAAATTAGAGATCAATTCCAAACCAGTGCGCCAATTATTAATGATGGAATTACTATAGCAACATCATTTTTTCTAGTAAAAGACATACACAATTCCGTCATCTTAGAAACACCGTTTATAAATCCTATCACCCCTTATAAGGTAGATAACGATTTCATATCTTTTGATTTCAATAAAAAGAATTTTAAATTCCATTTTTTGACAAAACCAAAAGCAAGAGACTATAATCTGATAAAAACTTATTCCTATCACCTAGAAGAATTGAGAAATTAATTTTTAGATCAGACACTTGAGTCTCCTATAACCTATCCTATTTGATCTATCAAATTAATTGATACATTTGCATGTACAATTTTTTTAAATATGATTTACAATATCAAAAATATTTTCAAAATATTGCATTAAATATTTTCAAGAAATTGATTCCTAACATTTTTTACTTTAAAAATCTCTTAACCAGTGATTTCCTCAAAAACAGGAGAGAAAATCCACAAATTCCTGATACTGGTTGCAAGGCAGAAATGTCCTATCATTGTCCCTTGCCCCACTGTTTTGGCTACAAGGACAAGATATCTAGGAAGGACATGCGAGAATCCGGACAATACTGTAACCACGCGATATGTGGAGCCTTACTCCAAAAAAGAAAGGATGTAGTTTCTCTACCAATAAATACACCAGTCGTTGCACCACAACAACAAACAAATTCCATGGCCTCCAAAAAATCCATAAACTCCACCACCTCCAAAGCAACAAAAAAAAAGAAAAAGAAAAATTCCATACAAAAACTCCGACTGAAAAACCCATGACATGGTATGACGTAGTCATGAAAGAAGAAAACGAAAATGCAAACACCGCAGAATCTGTGCAAAAAACACCAGCAAATCCCACACAGGATATAACTGCTGAAAACCTTCTGCTTCTCCTTACAAAATCCCGATTTATAGCAGGCATTGTTACAACTTTTAAATTTCTAAACAAGAAGTTGTTCAAAGCTCAGAAGAGGATAAAACCTCAAAAAGAAATTACAAAAATTGAGAAAGGAGAATCTTCAAAAACTCTCTCTCGAAAACAATTTTCAAAAAACCAACTTGTGGTACCACAAGTCCCCAAAAAATCGGTTTTTGAATTTTTTACAAAACCTTTTTTTCCAAAATATTGTAACTCTTGAAAAAGAATTTTTTGATCAAGACCCTTTTTTAGCATTACAAAATTATTTTGAACAAGGATGGTTCTACAAATCATGGAATATTTTTAAAATCCCATATTTTTATCAAGCTATCCTTGAAATATCAAGATTAGCAACTATTAAAAATAATTATTATAAAAATAATCCAGGTCCCTCTTACTCCATTTGCAAAATATTAGGGGTAATTGCTCCAAGTGATGGGGAATGAATTGTCTCAACTCCTAAACTTCCCAGATACCCATCAAAATACCCTATTTTTTAATATTCCATTTAATTACTGGGATGACCAACAAGTTTGGTTCAATTCATTTTTTATTCAAAATACCGGACGACGCCATACTTGGCTTTTTCATTTTGATACCTCATGTATTCCATCCCAATTCCCGACATGGTGGAACTCATGGTGGGAACAATTTGGATCCACCCTTGAAATACAAAAACCCCAAGTCACTAAATCTTTCAGCCTCTTTAAATCCCTTTATAAACCCACGAAGGAAGAAAAAAAAGATTTGTGTCATTGCACCTTTTTCACACTAAATTCCATTTATCATGGGTATTCACATGGTTTGTAGATTATTCTATAAATAAAATTCCAATGATCCAAAGAAGGTTCAAAATCAGATGGTGGGACAACTTTAAAATACCATCAAGTCTCGCACCCCACAGAATCCAAGAATGGCTAGATACCCAGAAATCCATTCAGGTACAGGTGCCACTAAAAACACCACAGGCACCACTACAAACACCGGAGCACACCCAGTTCCTTTCACAGAAATCTAGACTGGCCTTAATGCTTGCAGCAGCCAAAAATACAGAAGAAATGCAAGCAATAATTCTAAAGTTTGCACTGTCTTCATCAAAACAAAGTTCTTCATCATCATTAGAAGAAGAACCAGAAATTGACTTTGAAGACAGACCAGTTTTTGGCAACAGTGGATTCTGAAGAAAAGATTGCCCAAAGAAGGCAAAATACCCGAATAAAGTCCAGACAAAATTTCGACAAAAGAAAATGCCCAAAAAAGAGACTTTCAAAAAGGAAACAGTAAAAGCAAAAGAATTCAGCAATAATTCGAGAAAATGCTAAATTCAATGATGTCATGGATGATGTCATTCTCCACTCGGATGAATAGTTAGATTCTTTTTATTACCAAAATATCATGTAAAACTCCTATAAAAGGAGACCCCTTCTCCCTTACTTAGAGAAGCTTTTTCTTTCATAGATTTCAGATTCTAGAGAGAAGTCTAAGCTCACTTAAATTCCCTTAGTTAGATAAAATTTCAATTCCCCTCATATGATTCCCCCCATATTATCCTAAATACCTTAACCAAAATTCCCCAAAATACCTTGGAAATTCCCAAGATAAATCTCCTTGAAAATATTGAAGTTTAAATCTTTGTAGGTTTTAATATTTTGAAAATTAAATCCTTGGCCGGTTCTACCGCCTATTTGATTTAAATTCTTGCAGATTCTTTGAATTATGGTTTCCTTAACTAGAACCTTAATTTGTAAATTAATCTTACTTTACTTTCTGCATATTTCAATTATCTTTTAATTCTTCAATCCCTTATTTATCAATTCCTTCCTTGTCTATTATCCCCTTTAGATCTTCGGCCGTAGTTTGGTATCAAAGCCATAAATGGTAGAGGTAGAGAGAAATATGTTATCCAAATCAGATGAAATTCTTGTTTAGAGGTTTAGGTTCTTCTGAGGTTTTTTGCCTAGGATGGTCCGGTGTAGTAAGTCCTCAATGGTGTAGGCAGTCAGACTTCGTGAAACGCCTGGGATTGTAGGAAGAATTCAAGTCTAAAAAATAGGGTTTTATAAACATGGATCCGTTTCTCAACAGATCTACTTCTTGTGATTTTGGTTCAACATCTTCCATGGATTCAAAGAAATAATAAATTCGGAAGAAATCGTTATACGAGATTTTGAAAAATCTATTGATAATTGGGAAATACCGAGAGTAAATAGAGATCAAATTTACAAAAATTCCAAATACCAATTTTTAAAACCCGATTTCACTATCAAAACTGAGGAAAGAGATATCCAATTATCTCAACCCTTTGAAACAATACAATTATTTTCTCAAAATTCCTTGAAAAAACATAGAGAAAGAAATTACAAATACATCCATATTGTATTAGTACAAGTAGGGATAAAACCCTTACTAAGGAAGGAATAAACACCTCAATTCTTGCTATCTTAAGAGATGTCAGGTTCATAAATTTTGAAGATTCCTTATTGAGTTCTGTTGAGTCTAGTCTCTGCACAGGGCCAATCTCTTTTGATTGTTACCCAAACTTTTCAGTATCCCTCAATTATAAAAATATCCAAAAAGCCCTTGTCTTACAAATAAAAACCCACAACTACCAAATGCTTGAAGGTTCAATTCGGGTAGAAATAATTTTTAAAATCTGTTAGGTCCCGGGGCTACGGATAAGCAAGAATATGTAAGAATAAAACAGTAACAGCTAAAGCAATTAAAACAGTTTCTGGATGTTGCCTTCAATGTTGTGTCAACATCTGAGGCAACATTGTGATAAAACAGTTATAAACCTTTATAGAGTAAATGCAGCGGAAAAGTAAAGAGACACAAGGTTTATATTTTCAAGGGTATCTATTAATATATCCCGTGATGGTCAATAACCAAAGAATTGTATAAATTATATACAAATTACAAATGAATTTCTTTTTACAAGATTGAACAATAAATGCGAAAAAGAAATTACAAACAAAAATGAAGTCGCAGATGACTTCAGCCTAAAGTTAAAAGATCTAAAAAGATAAATACAACATCTTCATTACTATTGCTTGAAATATAAGCTTGATCTAGAATCTGAGCAGTAGTAGTAATGTGGGACTAGATGTTGTTATACAACTTTAGGCTAAGTGTGTTGATCTAGTTTCTAAGGTGAATATCCGAGAGCTCTCTTGGTAATTCTTCTTGTTCAAATCTGGATATCGATACTCTGAAGTTCCCTTCTATTTATAGTGTGGAACTTCCCTTGAAATCCTCACTGGTTGGTTGCGGAGGCTGAGTAAAAGAAGGCTTCAGGTTGGACCGGTTCTTGCTCCTTCAAAAGCTCAACGTTCTGGACTTGGTCTTCACGCTGCTTCCTCTCCAAGCTTTGATTGTTTCTTTTACCACGTTTTAAACACAACATCATTGTTAGTTTGCCTAGGTCATTTTTTACTCACAGTAACACAACCTGTTTTGGCCGGAAGAATAGGCAAAATCGTTACAGGGATGTTGTTAGGAATGTTGTCACAACATCGCAGGCAACATTCTTATTTTCATAAGATGTTGTCCTGAGCATTTACAGATGTTGTCACAACATCCATCCAACATCAACAATCTCCCCCTTTTTGCCTTTTCTTCACAAAACTCCATACGAAGCGAAAATGACTAGGATACTGATTCCCGATCTAGTCCATACATTCCAAGAATCAGTAGGATCAGTGTTATGCTCCCCCTTAACCTGCAGTAGCAAATTTCAAGCAGTGTTGTATCGATGATTTGATCAGATAGGAGTTATGTTCTGTTTGTCGTAACTTACTTATGGCAACTGCGTAATCAGTCTACAGTAACCATTCATAACAATTAACATCAGAAAAACATATATAAACAGCTTTTGAAAGTAGTCACAATGTCTACAAGAACAGACCAAATGTCTCAAAGTAAAAAAAATACAAACACAAATAATATTCCAAATGTCAGTATAGTCCACTATTAAAATAAACATTCATCATGGAATCAACACTCCATCAGCATAATCATCCTTGACTAGAGTAATCAAGTCACAATAGCTCCAGCCTCTTTTTGTGATCAATCACTCTATGCAACACCATCTTTATCTCCATGGCTTCAGAAGTAGTTAGCAATCAATCATCTCACCTCCTCTCCCCTGTATCATTACTTGCACCCTTATCAGTAGCAGCTCCCCCTGTCTGTCTGCTTCCAGCAGCAGCATCATCTCCCCCTTTTTGTGAAGAAAGTAAGCCCATGTAATAGTTCCTGGCTCATACTAATTCTTGAATTTGTCTATCAAGTTTAGCAATGTGCTGTCGTAGCCAGTCTTTGGACATTGGGACCTGTCCTTGAGCAATGTTGCCAGGAATGTCGACAACATCCTTTGATGTGTTAGTGTCCCATTCATCTTTCTTCCGGGGCAGGTCAATAACCCTGTCCTTGATGTTAACAACTGCTCGTTGTACTGAGTAAACCTCTAAGGCTCGACTCAGCTTTTCTCCTTTTGGAGTCTTAAAACCTTGGTTGAGCAGGATTTGAAAAATCAAGGAGGGGTATGGAAGGACAGAGTTGCTTTGTTTTTCTGCCAAGTTGATAGCATGGTTGAATATAAGTGTACCTAAGTCAACTTTCTAATTCCTTCCAATCTTAAAAAGCAGTGATGCTTGATCAAGGGTCACTACTGTCTCGTTGAGAGAGGGTAGCCAGTTGTATATAGCAAGTTTGTGCAAAGTGGCAAACAAGGCAGTGAGTTTCGATACAGGGCTGCGAGGAGCCCAAATAGTGATCAAATTCCCTATAAGGTACTTGATCATTGAATTGAGTTCCTCCACAGTGGGGTTTGGTTGAGGTTCTCTTTTACTAATAATTATCCCAAGGGTGGAGTTGATGATATTAGGTGTAAAATTGTATACCTTGTTGTATAGGTACACTTTCCCAAATTTCTTTGAGGTTGTGTCCTTAACAGAAAGCATCAGATTAGCATAGAACACCATAATCACCTTCTCACAATAAGGATTCTTTCCAGATACAGAGCTTAAGATGTTTTGACTACTTAAGAAATCAACTAAACCATTTTTGGAGAATGAAGTTAGGTCAATCACCTTCTCCCCTCTAACTCCTCTATTCTTAAACCAATTCCAATTACTGGAGCATGATTTAGTTTGAAATATGGAAGAGTAGGGAATTACCTCAGAATCTGTTTCAAATTCTGTGTATACTTGTTCGGATGAGGTGGCTGCAAGTGTTTCCTCGGATGTTGGAACAACATAGTCTGGGTCCATTTTCTCGTCTGTTGCCTTTGATGTTGAGGCAACATATTTATCAAAATTCCAGTAAGTTCTATGGACCCTTTTAGGAATGAAGTTTCGTAGAGGTGTGTCATCAGACATCTCTTCTTCTTCTTTTTCCTCCTCAGATTCTGCTTGTGGAGTGGAAGTTGATGGAGTTTTGGAGGAACTGGGCACACTGAAATTGGTGTCAGTGTTGCTTCTTTTGGTAGTATCAACAGGGAAAGTCGACTCTTCCCTGGATCTTTTGGCCGACTGGTATTCACCGAATTGGTTTTCGAAAACCCTCTTTGACCTTTGCGTCGGAAATGTCGATTTTGAGGCAAGGTTCGAGAAATCAGATGTTGTATCAACATCGATTGGGTTTTCATTATCGCCTGGGTAGCTCACCTGTAATGGCTTATCTGAACCAAGCAGGATCATAGCCTGTGTGCAGTCCTCCTCGACAGGTCTCAAGTCATTGATGGAAGTATAATGCTTGTAAACCTTCTCGTTATTTGCTGGACTAGTCGACATTGGAGAACAATCTTTGGTGTTTGTTGATTTTGGGGACACGGACATGGGAGAGGCTTTTGAAGGATTGGGCGTGTTGGAGAAGCTTTGGGTTTTGAGAAATGACGGTGTTGTTTGGGCTGCCATGGTTTAATGGGTTGGTAGTCGGCTGATGTGACAATTCTAAGACAAAAAATTGGAGGTTTTATTATGGCAAAGTATACTTACACTTCAACTCCTTTTCCTTAAATTTAGATTGTATAGAAGAATAAAATCTCTTTACACACCTAAAATAGGATTGTCATAGCACATATCATCATTTAAAAAAAACGGTCATCCAGAATTTTTGGACTTCAAGTTAAAAACAGAGACGTTTTAAATACCAAAAACATGAATAAAATAAGATAAACCAGTTTGATCTATGTACTGGAACACGATGTTGTTGATGATGTTGGCAACATTTCAAAGTTAAACATGCATTATGAGACTCCAAGGATTTTCTGATTTGGCAGATAATATTTCCGTACATGTTCCCTATGAGACTGATCGTTGGACTAATGTAACATTTTACCATTGTCCTTAATCAACTTAGTTGAACACATACAAATTAAAAAAAATATTGAGGAATTTTCAACCTTTTTGAACACGTGGTACTCCTATAGAATAGGAACGATACCAATCCTAGAGCTTTGCTCTTTTTGTATACATCCAAATCTTTTAGTAGAGGCTTCGCCTTCATATCTTGTTCTTTTAGAGTCATGCTTGAATCTTTTTTAAAAAATGCAACATCACTACAACACTTATCCTGCATATTGACTCAACAGTAAATGTTACCTAGAATGTTAGGACAACATTTCGGACAACATCTACCTAGTCTGTCTTATTTTCAAAGAAAACAGAGACTAAGAGATTTTTTCAAGCTAGAAAATTTCTCATGATTTAAAGGTTTGGTAAAAATGTCAGCCAGTTGAAAAAGGGTATCAACATGTTCGATTTGAACTAGCTGTTTTTCCACTAAGTCTCTTAAAAAATGATATCTTATGTCTATGTGCTTTGTACGTGAATGTTGAACTGGATTTTTGGAAACATTAATAGCACTCAGATTATCACAGTACAAAATCATGGAGTTATTAGATATGCCATAGTCATCTAGCATATGTCGTAACCAAATCAGTTGAGCACAACAACTTCCGGCTGCCACATATTCAGATTCGGCAGTCGAGAGTGATACACAATTTTGTTTACCATTGTACCATGAGACTAGATTATTGCCAAGATAGAAACACCCACCACTAGTGCTTTTTCTATCGTCTACATCACCGGCCCTATCCGAGTCACTATATCCTATTAGATTAGGATTAGTGTCTTTGGAGTACCAAATTCCCAAGTCACTTGTACCGGCAACATATCGAATGATACGTTTCACAGCATTAAAATGAGATACCTTGGGACTGGCTTGGAACCTGGAGCAAACACATACGCTAAACATGATATCGGGGCGACTAGCAGGAAGGTATAGAAGGCTACCTATCATAGATCGGTATAATGTTGGGTCAACATCTTGTCCAACATCATCTTTACATACCTGTTGCGCAGAGCCCATTGGAGTCTTCATGTGTTTAGCATTTTCCAAACCAAATTTCCTAACAAGATTCTTGGCGTATTTCCTTTGAGATACAAAGATCCCATCTTCATTTTGTTTAATCTGCAAGCCTAAGAAAAATGTTAGTTCTCCAATCATGCTCATCTCAAATGTTATCGACATTGCTTCGACAAAAGACTTTACTAGTGATTCTGTAGTCGAACCAAAAACAATATCATCAACATAGATTTGAGCTATTATTACATCTACACCGTGTCTTTTAATGAATAATATTCTGTCAGCTTCTCCATGGGTAAAACCAAACTCAACAAGGAAGTTAGTTAGACGACCATACCATGCACGTGGTGCTTGTTTTAGTCCATACAAGGCTTTCTTGAGCTTGTACACATGATGTGGATGGTGAGGATCCTAAAATCCCTTTGGTTGTTCAACATAAACTTCTTTGTCCAAGTATCCATTGAGAAAGGCACCTTTAACGTCCATTTGATGCAAGGTAATCTTTAGATAGCAAGCAATAGCAAGAAGTAACCTTATTGACTCAATTCTAGCCACCGGAGCGAAGGTCTCATCATAGTCGATACCTTCTACTTGTGTATATCCTTGAGCAACAAGTAGAGCTTTGTTCTTGACAATCTTCCCTAACTCATCTGATTTGTTTTTGAATATCCACTTGGTCCCAATAACATTTGTGTTATTGGGTCGTGGTACCAAGTCCCAAACCTCATTTCGGGCAAATTGTTCAAGCTCTTCTTGCATGGCTTGAATCCAAAAATTATATTTTAATGCTTCCCTAATATTTTTAGGTTCCAAAGTAGATGTAAGACAAGAGAGACTTACCTGTTGATATATGGTGGACATACACACATACCTTACCATTTCTCGGTAATTTACTGGCTCTTTCCATCTTGTACGCCTCTCCTAAAAAACTCCCCCTATCACCTAGTCGGGTGGATGGTTCCTTCTAATCCTCGATGGAGGGTCTCTTCTCACTTGATCATTCAGTTCAGTAGCAGATTCCTCCTTGATTTCGTCCCATGTGTTCTCTTTTTGAGGTTCAGATGTTTCTTCTGATGTTGGGACTGCATCTGTTTCTTCTGTGGGTTTCTCCTCTTCAACTGTAACCACAATGTTGTTTTCTGAAGATCTACCAGATATATCCAGCAGGACATCGAAAATAACATTGACTGATTATTGTATGGTCTTTGTCCGAAGATTGTATATTCGATAAGCATGGCTATTCTGAGAGTAGCCAACGAATATTCCCTTGTCACTCTTAGAGTCAAGTTTTGCCAGTTTATCCCTGTCATTAAGAATATAGCACACACACCCAAAGACATGAAAGTACCGCACTGTAGGTTTCTTTCCATTTAACAGTTCATAGGGTGTCATCTTGGTGCCTGGCCTTAAATAAATTCTATTAGTTATGTGACATGCCGTGTTCAAGGCTTCTGCCCAAAACAAAAACCTTTTTGACACTTGCTTAGAACTTAACATAACTCTAGCCATTTCTTGTAGAGTTCTGTTCTTTCTCTCGGCAACCCCATTTTGTTGTGGTGTTTTTGGTGGGGAAAATTCATGGAATATGCCTTTCTTTTCGCAGAATTTTGCAAAGATTTGATTTTCAAACTCCTTTCCATGATCAGATCTAATTTTGAAAATCAAAGAACAAAACAGATTTTTAATCCTAGAGTAAAGTGTTCTAAACATCTCAAAGGTTTGTGATTTTTCTTTTACAAAATAGAGCCAAGTGAATCTGGAAAAATCATCTACTATCACATAAGAATATCTCATTCCTCCTAGGCTATCTACCTCGATTGGACCTATAAGATCCATATGCAATAATTGGAAATAATGAGACGTACATGAATGTTGTCCGTCACGTTGGACAACATTATGAGAGACTCGGGTCTGCTTTTCTTTCAAACAATCTTCACACAGTGTTTTATCTTTTGGATCCAGTCTGGGAATGCCTCTGACAGCTTCAAATGAGATCAGCTTCTCCAAGGTACCGTAGTTGACATGTCCCAACTTTTGATGCCAAAGTGTCAGGTCACCTACCTTTGCGGAGTTGCAAAAATCTTGTCTACCGACTAGGTAGCAATTATCTCCTGTTCGGGTTCCTGACATGACATATTTATCTGCAGAATCTGTAACCTTGCATCCAAGATTGTTGAATTTCACCTCAAGATCATCATCACATAGTGGGCTTATGCTAAGAAGATTAGCAACCAAACCTTCTACATGAAGAACATTTTTCAAGGCTAGTACATCCGGAACATTAAGAGTTCCTTTACCAATTATCTTACTCTTACTTCCTCCTCCAAAGGTCACGTATCCTCCATTGAATGCTCCATACTCCTTCAATAGGATTTTGGTACCTGTCATATGACGTGAGCAGCCACTATCGAAATACCAAGACCTTATAATGTTAGTACGCAAAGCAGTTATGCACACATTACATTTCAGATTCAATTTGGGTACCCATTCCTTTTTCTTCCTTCTGCTTTCAGGCATGTGGCTTTGAATGTTGTCAGTGATGTTGGCCAATATTGCTGACGCCATTTTAGGCAATATCTTGAGTGCAGAGTTTTGAAGTTTGTAGGAGTAGGGCATAAGATGTCCTAACTTTTTACAGAAGCTACATACAAACTTCGATCCAATTTCAGTGATATGAGAGTTGCTCGTATTTTCTTTGACAAATTTTATCCTCTCAGTTTGACTGTGGATTCTGGAAGTATTTGTTTTGCGAGGAGATTGGAACCCAAGCCCAGCTTGGAGGTTCCCATGTTGAGCCTTTGAAAGGTGGTCTCAGTTACGTTCAGTCGTGCACGAATCTTACCAAGCTCTAGGTCCTTCTTGGTAAGTACCACCTCTAATCGGTTGATTGTGCCTTTCAGATTGCTATTCTCAAGAGCCAATAATTTTGCTTTTGAGTCTAGTTGCTCAGATTCAGTGATTAAGGCTTTACACAGATTTTGTAATTCCTTTATTACGTCGTCTTTGGAGTCAACTAGATCCAAATTTATAGCCTCAGATAAAGAAATAAATCCACTAAAACAATTTACATCAGAATAGTCAAAGTATACATACCTCTCTGATGTTGAAGACATTCCATAAGTTGAGTCTGATGTTGTCGCAACATTGTCAATAACATCTTCATCGTCGGACAGTGAATGTTCGAACATGGCTGCCAGCATTGCCTATGGTTCTTCTTCTTGATCTCCTTCCTTCTCTTCGTTCTCATCATCACTGAGAGTTACCCACATAACCTTACCAATTTTTCTAAGGGTATTTGCACACTCATTAGCATAGTGCCCCCAACCCGAGCATGTATGACACTGCACTCCCTCGAGTTGCTTGGGATTGAAATTGGTACTGTCGGAGTTAGATTTCCTCAGTGGATTGTGATTTCTTTGCTCAGAAGGTGACCTATTCGGCTGTTTATTGAAGAGTGGGTTTTGATGTTGTTTGTATTTGGCTTTATTGCGATCAATGTTGATCTTTCTCACCATTGAATTGAATTGACGAGTAAGTAAGGCAACAGTTGCACCATTTCCCAGTTCCTCCAAGTTTTCTTCCTCGTTTTCCAATTCAATTTCCGAGGTTTGTCCTTGGAGTGCCAAAGTCTTGTCTTTATACAGATCTCTTTGGCTCTTCATGTTCATCTCATATGTTTGAAAGATGCTCATCAAGGCATGTAGATCCATAGTAGCAAGATTATGGTCCTCTTCAATAGCACAAATCTTAGTATTAAACCTTTCAGAAAGAGATCTGAGAGCTTTATCCACAAGTTGTGTGTTGGTTAAAGGAGAACCAAGCACTTGACACTGATTAGCAATGTCAATTAACTTTTCAAAATAGGATTTTATGTCTTCAGATTCTTCCATCCTTAAGCGTTCGTATTGGCTCAAAATCATGCGAAGCTTTGTACGTCGTACACTTGAGGTACCTTTACAATGAGTTTGTAAGGTCTCCCAAGCGTCCTTGGCCATAGTACAATTCTGGATTAGTTTGAACATATAGAGATCTACCCATCCAAATATCGCATTTAGGGACTTTTCATTGAAGCTCGCACTGTTGATCTCTTCCGCGGTCCATTTAGATTCGGGTTTGATAAGTACATCACCATCCTCGTCTGCTGGGTACTTGGGAATCACATAACCTTCGGAAACTGATCTCCAAGCTTGAACATCAATGGATTTGATGTGCGAACGTAGTCGGATTTTCCAATAGGCATAGTTAGTTCCGTCAAGAATTGGAAGTCTACCAACGTTTTGTATAGCTGAGTACATAGCCGTAATATTCAGAATCAAACACTTATTGTATCAAGTGTTGGCTCTGATACCACTTGTTAGGTCCCGGGGCTACGGATAAGCAAGAATATGTAAGAATAAAACCGTAACTGCTAAAGAAATTAAAACAGTTTTTGGATGTTGCCTTCAATGTTGTGTCAACATCTGAGGCAACATTGTGATAAAATAGTTATAAACCTTTATAGAGTAAATGCAGCGAAAAAGTAAAGAGACACAAGGTTTATATTTTCAAGGGTATATATTAATATATCCCTTGATGGTCAATGACCAAAGAATTGTATAAATTATATACAATTACAAATGAATTTCTTTTTACAAGATTGAACAATAAATGCGAAAAAGAAATTACAAACAAAAATGAAGTCGCAGATGACTTCAGCCTAAAGTTAAAAGATCTAAAAAGATAAATACAACATCTTCATTACTATTGCTTGAATTATAAGCTTGATCTAGAATCTAAGCAGCAGTAGTAATGTGGGACTAGATGTTGTTATACAACTTTAGGCTAAGTGTGTTGATCCAGTTTCTAAGGTAAATATCCGAGAGCTCTCTTAGTAATTCTTCTTGTTCAAATCTGGATATCGATACTCTGAAGTTCCCTTCTATTTATAGTGTGGAACTTCCCTTGAAATCCTCACTGGTTGGTTGCGGAGGTTGAGTAAAAGAAGGCTTCAGCTTGGACCGGTTCTTGCTCCTTCAAAAGCTCAACGTTTTGGACTTGGTCTTCACGCTACTACCTCTCCAAGCTTTGACTGTTTCTTTTACCACATTTTAAACACAACATCATTGTTAGTTTGCCTAGGTCATTTTTTACTCACGGTAACACAACCTGTTTTGGCCGGAAGAATAGGCAAAATCGTTATAGGGATGTTGTCACAACATCGCAGGCAACATTCTTATTTTCATAAGATGTTGTCCTGAGCATTTACAGATGTTGTCACAACATCCATCCAACATCAACAGAATCCATTACAAATCTATTACTTCTGCTTTCGCCAAAAAATTTAGATACCATAGTAAAGAAGGTGAAACCCTTATTTTACAAACATATCTTTCCAGATCTAATACCGTAATACCAAGACCTATTAGGTGGAAGGATATTACCCTACCAGCAGAATGGATCCTGGAAGGAGTAGCTAAACCTGAACTTGTAGAAACTTCACAACCAAATACCCATCTTAGAGAAATAACCCAATACCAGGATAGTAGAGTTAGTCTATCATTCCATAGAAGATCTACGAGTAGTAGATACGATCATTCAAGTTCCGTAGAAACCCTACACATAGGAAGAGTCTCACAAATTCCTTCAGTAATAAATACTCCTTACAAAACAACTACACCAACGAAATACCTAGACCCGTATAGGAAAATACCACTGTTAGAGAGAAAATAGATGACCAAGAACCTACTAGTCCAACATTTTACTTGATAACAGAGAACATAGTGAACGGAATTGGTGTTTTAGAAAAAGAATTCAAAATTGATAAGAAATTCCTACAAAATGATTTTTATGAAAAATACAACCTAGAAAAAGAATTTGGTTCTTCAAAAACTTTTTAAATACTAGGAAAAAAATACAGGAAACATTCTATGATTTTATAAATGAACATATGATAAACATCTTATTTTTTTACTGGTTTGAAATATATTCCTTCGAAAATTCCATTAAATATCTCTTTTCTAAAACGGTAAATCCAGTTACGACTAGGAACAAAACATCGGAGTGGGAAACCCTAGTTGATTCTAGGAAAGTCTAGTCCTAACACCCTCCTCTACAAGGTATTAAACTTAACATTCATGACTTCCCTGTAGACGCAATTCCTCTTAAAAACCCAACAGAGGATCAGGAAAAAAATACGAGAAACATTCTAGCACAAAATAATTTCACCAATATTAATCTAAATACCATAGGAAAACAACTAGATAAAGTGGAAAACACATAAAAAATCACCTTTTAGTCACCATAGATTCCGTAGGAACGACTAAGGATATGAAATTGAAAAGCCCAATCTTTAAACCGTTTCAGGTGTCCAAAGATGGTGTCAAAAACATCCAACATAAAAAGTCTGAGTTTATTCAGGCTATACAAGATTAATTGTGTAAAATTGGGACTTCCAACAGTTCTAATACGAAACCAATTGTTCCAGATACCCCACAATCTACCAATAATATCACAACTCTAACGTATGATTCCGATAACAGTGGTACTCTAGAACAATTCCAAAATAATACAAATCCCAAAAGGAATGATTCCATATACAAGTATATAACATGCTACAAATGCAACAAAAAGGGTCACACTTGAGATATTGTAAAATAAATAAAAAAATTACAAAAACCAGGATTGGATGAAGAAGTAATCCAAAAAATCTCCGACCCTCTAATAAATTCCTCTGATTCAGACACCAAAGTAGAGTCTGACTATTTTTCTCTGTCTTCAGATGTTAATAAACCCATTCAAATAGATGAGTTAGTCACAACTAGTTCATCCGAAAATCCTGATGATCATAAAAAAATACGCATATGTGTATTAACCAATGATCAAGAAAAAAGAAAAAATCAAGCATAGAAATACCAGTTCAAGAACTACAAAAAGAGATTAAACAAGTAAAAACAGATATAAAAGAATTGAAAGAAAAACAAAAACGAGATTCTTTATTTATAAAAGCAATCCTTTCAAAAACTATACCACAAAACTCCGATTCTCATAATACGAAAGATTCCGATTCAGAAGATCCCATGGAGCCGAAAGACGCGAACTGGATAAAAACCCTAGGAGAAATCCCAGAAGACTTTCTAAGTGTCTCAAGACAAATCATGTTAAAAAGATACCTAGTCAAAATAACCCTTAATTTCTTAGACAACTTTAAGATTCAAACAATTGCACTTTTTGACACAGGAGCAAATTTAAATTTGATAAAAATAGGTATAGTACCAGAAACATTTAGAGAAAAAAATTGTGAGAGATTATCAGCAGCTAATAACACTAAAATCAATTTGATTTCAAAACCATTGCGTCAATTGAAAATGACAGAGTTTCTATAAAAAAAATTTGTTTTCACAAATGACATACACAGTTTCGTCATCTTAGGAACACCGTTTATAAATCTTATCACCCCATATAAGGTAGATAACGATTTCGTTTCTTTTAAATCCAATAAAAAGAATTTAATATTCCGTTTCATAATAAAACTGAAAACAAGAAGTCTCAACCTAATGAGAGCTTGTTCAATACACGAAGATAGTATAAATGCAAAAATACAAGGAAAATCATACCATCTACAAGAACTGAAAAAAGATTTTTCTTTTGAAAGATTAAAACACAATTAGAAAATACCTGGTGTTAAAGAAAAAATTTCTAAACTCCAAAATTCTTTTGAAATGGAAATATGTTCTGAGATTCCAAATGCCTTCTAGGGTAGAAAACAACATATCGTAGATCTTCCTTATGAAAAGGATTTTGACGAAAAACAAATCCCAACAAAAGCAGACCTATCCAAATGAATAGTGATCTTGAACAACAATGCAAAAAAGAAATTCAAGATCTTGAAAATAAAAAACTAATTTCCAAATCTAGATCCCTTTGGAGTTGTGTTGCGTTCTATGTAAACAAAAATTCTGAAATAGAAAGAGGAACTCCTAGATTTGTAATTAATTACAAACCTTTAAATACAATCCTAAAATGGATTATATACCCAATTCCGAACAAAAAAGATTTATTACGGAAGTTACACTCTGCCTTGATATTTTCAAAATTTGATATGAAATCCGTTTTTTGGATAATCCAAATTTCTGCAAAAGATCATTACAAAACCGCCTTTACGGTCCCCTTTGGATAATATGAGTGGAATGTAATGCCCTTTGGTCTTAAAAATTCCCCTTCAGAATTCCAACGAATAATGAATGATATCTTCAATGATTACTCCAAATTCTGCATAGTTTATATGGATGATGTTTTAATTTTCTCAAATTCCATGGAAGAACATTTCAAACATCTTAAAACTTTCTTTTATGTTACAGAGAAAAATGGTTTGGTAGTTTCCAAATAAAAAATGAGTCTATTTCAGACTAAAATAAGATTTCTAGGACATTATATGTACTAGGGAAAAATCACCCCTATAGAAAGATCCTTAGAATTCACAAATAAATTTCCTGATAAAACCCAATTACAGAGATTCTTAGGAAGCCTAAACTATGTTTTAGTTTTCTGTCCAGAGATTAATAAGTTGGCAAAACTACTCTATGATAGACTAAAGAAAAACCCTGCTCCATGGACTAGAAACCATACTACTTGTGTCCAAAAAATTAAAAAGAAAGTGTTAGAAATCCCGTGTCTTCATATAGCAGACCCTCAGCTACCTAAGACAGTAGAGACAGACACCTCTGACTTAGGATATGGAATGTTCTTGAAACAAAATACAGGGGAAAAGAGTGTATGGTCCAGTATACTTCTGCTCTTTGGAATGATACCCAGAAAAACTATTCTACAATTAAAAAAGAAATTTTGAGCATCATCTTATGCATACAAAAAATTAAAAGTGATTTACTTTATCAAAAAAAAATTACCCAGAATTGATTGCAAAAGTGCTAAAGAGGTTTAACAAAAAGATGTTCAAAACCATGCATCAAAATAGATTTTTGCACGATGGCAAGCGATTCTCAGCGTTTTTGATTTTGATATTGAATATATTAAAGGTGAAACATATTCCATCCCAGATTTCTTAACCCGTGAATTCCTCCAGAATAGAGAAAATGCCTGAGAAAACTCTCCAAGAAAGAAAAAATTCCTGAAAGCCTTTTACTCCTTGACAAAAGTCACAAAGCTACAAAAGGTGTTGATATAGTTACAGATTCATATAAACATTGGACCGTCCAGTGTTCAAGGGAGGATAAATCTTCTCTCAAAATTTTATAAAATTAAAGAAAGGATTTTTAAAACCCCTTTCTCGAAAACATTTTCGAAAAATCTATTTTCTTAAAAACCCCATTTTTTAATATTTCATTTAATTACTGGGATTATCAACAATCTTGGTTCAATTCCTTTTTTATTCAAAATACCGGTTGACACCATACTTGGCTTTTTCATTTTGATACCTCATGTATTCCATCCCAATTCCCGACATGGTGGAACACATGGTGGGAACAATTTGTATCCACCCTTTAAATACAAAAACCCCAAGTCACTAAATCTTTCAGCCTCTTTAAATCCCTTTATAAACCCACGGAGGAAGAAAAAAAGATTTGTGTCATTGCATATTTTTCACACTAAATTCCATTTACCATGGGTATTCACATGGTTTGTAGATTATTCTAAAAATAAAATTCCAACGATCCGAAGAAGGTTCAAAATCATATGGTGGGACAGCTTTAAAATACCAGCAAGTCTCGCACCAAACAGAATCCAGGAATGGCTAGATACCCAGAAATCCATTCAGGTACATGTGCCACTAAAAACACCATAGGCACCACTACAAACACTGGAGCACACCCAATTCCTTTCACAAAAATCTAGTCTAGCCTTAATGCTGCAGCAGCCAAAAATCCATAAGAAATGCAAACAATAATTCTGAAGTTTGCACCGTCTTCATCAAAATAAAGTTCTTCATCAGAAGAAGAAGAAGAACCAGAAATTGACATTGAAGACAATCCAGTTTTTGGCAACAGTGGATTCTGAAGAAAAGAAGACAAAATATCCGGAATAAAGTTCATACAAAATTCAGACAAAAGAAAATGCCCGAAAAAGAGACTTTCAAAAAGGAAAAAGTAAAAGCAAAAGATTCCAGCAATAATTCGAGAAAATGCCAAAATTAATTATGTCATGGATGATGTCATTCTGCACTCGAATGAATAATATTCCTTTTTATTACCAAAATGAGTAAAAATGCCAAAATTAGATTCCAAATCTTTTAATTCTTCAATCTCTTATATATCAATTCCTTCCTTGTCTATTATCCCCTTTAGATCATTGGCCGTAGTTTGTATCAATTCCTTCCTTGTCTATTATCCCCTTTAGATCCTCGGTCATAGTTTGGTGTGTGTATATATATATATATATATATATATATATATATATATATATATATATATATATCTTTGTTAGAGAAAACATACGGGACAGGAACCTACTAGTACAACTTTTAGGAGAAAAGGTTAGGAACAAAATCAAAGAGAGTTGCGGTAAACAGATTATACCCTATAATGAGTTTACATACGGATAACTTGTCAAGTATAACTCAATAGGAAGGCCTCAAAATCTGTCAAGACCTAAAATTAAAAAAACACTTCAAACGGAGCTAAGAGAACTAAGTGCGAACTTGGAACCTTTTGCAAACAGTTTGATACGAATTTCTCAAAACCCTCTTCTAGTTGTACAGAAACCGTAGCAAGACTCATAAATCCCTAACCAAGGATCAAGAATTCATGTTAGAAATGGTTCAACACATAGATGTCGAACATTAAAAAGATTATTTGAATAAACTCCTCAAATCCTTTACAGACTACAAAAAAGATTTCAAAAATACGATTTTGCCAAATACCTACGATTTGACCAAAATCCTGAAATACCAAACTTAGGCCGAGGATCTAAAGGGGATAACAGACACGAAAGGAATCGGGATATAAGGGATTGAAAAATTAAAAGATAATTGAAATATGCAGAAAGTAAATAAATATTAACTTACAATTTAAGGTTCCAGTTATGGAAACCATAAATCAAAGGTTCTACAGGAATTAAAATCAAATAGGCGGTAGAACCAGCCAAGTATTTAATGCAGGAATTTAAAGAATTTAAAAGAATGAAGTATTTAAAAGATTAGGAGGTAGTACCGTCCATAATCATATTCATTTAAAATAAATTGGAATTTACAAAGTATTTTATCAAGGAGATATACCTTGGGAATTTCTAAGGTATTTTGAGTCATATGATATGGGTCATATGAATTGAATCATATGGGTATTTGAAGGGGGTATTTATGAATATTGATTCTAACCTAAAGGGGAATTTCTATTAAGGAGCTCTCACTTCTCTCTAAATCTGAAGTTTAGAAAGAGAAACTTAGAAAAGAAAAGGTTATATAACTAAGGGAGAGGGGGTCTCCTTTTATAGGAGTTTTACATGGCATTTTCGTAATTAAAAAGGAATCTCACTATTCATCCGAGTGGAGAATGACTATTCATCCTTTTGGCATTTTCTTGAATTATTGCTGGAATCTTTGCTTTTGCTTTTGCTTTTGCTTTTGCTTTTTTGAAAGTAGCTTTTTCGAGCACTTTCTTTTGTCGGAATTTTGTCTGAAATCTACTCCGGGTATTTTGAATTAATACTAAGGAGATAGGTATTATATATAGAATCTATTACAAATTAATGAAAACTACCTTAGCTCCAAAAGCTAAAATAATGAGTAACAAGGGAGTTACTATGCTCATGGAAGTAAACCAAGAGTATAGCAATATCTTTGTCCCCAAGATGATCCACTGGAATGAAATTTTATCAAAATATGAATGGCACTTTGATGTTATTACCCAACCAAAATTAGAACTAGAGAGTTCTAACATTAAAAATATTATTCAGTATCCTGACGGGTCAGTTGACCTGAAATTTCTTAAAACCAGCGTTGAGTCTTCCTTAAGAAAACACTCTTATAGTAGACCATCTTCCTCTAAAACCTAGGAGGAGATAGAGGACTACGAAGAAGAAGCTCTACTCAAAGAAATAGAGCGAAAAATTAAAGGAGTAGATTTTCCAAAAATGTTCCCAAAGTTCACTATGAATCAGTCGTTAGGCCAAGTAGCCCCACCCTAAGCGACATGCAAGGTCCAGCCGAAGGATCCCTCGGCATGATTAAAATAGAAAACAATTTTAAAATAAATTTTAAACTCTTAGATAACCTTTGGATAAGTCCAGAACATGAGATTAAACGAAAGTGCTACGTTGAAACATATACGAAAAATTAGAGATTATGGTTTAGAAAATCTTGGATTATTGACATGAAAAGATTAAGATGTAATATAGAATTTTTTAGATGGTTCCAGATTACAGGACAATTAGGTAGTGAACCAGAGACCTTGAATACTTTAGTAAATAAGTGGTACACACGTACCAAAACAGTAGACTCAATAACTCCTCCGTTAGAAAAAATAAGTATTCCTGTAGAAGGAGAAGTCATAGAAGTGGCCCCCTTTAAAAGAGAAATAAAGGACCCTACTGGAAACCCTACCAATAACGATGTCAATAAACTTATCCAACAAAACAATTACACCAACCAGCTGCTACACGTAGTTTCCACCCAGCTTAATCCTACCAGCAGTAGGGCCATCATTAAAAATAGTTTGGATCCATTCAACAATAAGACCAAGGCCACTAACCCTATATTTGAAATACCTAAATTTACAGCAGGCAACTACCCGAGCCTTAATAACCCAATAGAAATAAGCGACAAGGTTTTAGATAAAATAAACCTTAGATTAAACCAAAGTCTTACCGATAAAGGTTATGCTATTAAAACCATCACCAGTAAAGAGTTCGATATTAATAATTTATCCCGTCATTTCAATAGGAAAAACTATTATCCTCGTGCAACCTTTCCAGACATGCAGTATGAAGAAAATGAGTTCTTATCTCATACTTCACACTCTGGAACATAAATCGCATAATGGAACATTGATGGCCTAGCAGAAGGCCAGATCTATAGTAAATTGCATGAAATGGGTATAGCCATAACTGCCCATAAAATAAAAAATAATAGTGACAAACAATGCGCTACTATGATAGTCGCAGGATTTACCGGTATGCTTAGAAACTGGTGGGATAATTATCTCACTGAGGAAATAAGACATAGTATAATGGGAGCAACCAATGTAACACAGGTGGTCAAGATAGATGATACGATAGAAGAAAAGGTCGTAGATGATGCAACTGCTACCCTCATCTATAGCATTGCCAAACATTTTATAGGAGAACCTAAGTTATTTCAAGAAAAAAGCTTAGAAATCCTAAAAAATTTAACTTGTCCTAGACTCCACGACTTTAGGTGGTATAAAGACATATTCCTTAACAAGGTTATGACCAGAGAAGATTGTAATCATGATTATTGGAAAGAACGATTTATAAGTGGCCTACCCACACTTTTTGCAGAAAAGGTCAGAACTACCATTCGAAATAAATTCGATGGGGAAATACCTTACGGCGGCTTAACATATGGAGATATTGTAAGCCTGATAAACCTTACTGGTTTAGATTTATGTAATGATTTAAAACTTAAGCACTCATTAAAGAAAGAGGGTAGACTCTCTAAAAATGAGTTCGGAAGCTTCTGCCAAGATTTCGGGTATACAAAGATAACTGCCCCTTCACGAGAAGCTACCAAAAGATATAAAAAGCATAAGAAACCTAGTACCTCTTCCAAATGAGAATATAGGCCTTACAAAAGGAAATCTTACAAACCCAGAAAATTTGCAAAGCGGAAAACATTTTCCAAAGAATCTAAATGTTGGAATTGCGGTAAAACTGTCCACATGGCCAATAACTGTAAAGCCCCCAACAAAAAGAAGGATAGATAAACCTTCTAGAACTTAATCCTGAAATAAATGAAAAATTGTTTACAATCCTAGGAGAACCCACTAGCGAGTCTTCCAAAATTGAAGACTTTAGCGACGAGGAACTCCTAAACGTTGATTACAGTTCAGATAGCTCCTACTCTAGCAATGAATGCAATTGTACGGGAACTTTCTGCACTTGTCATTCCAAATCTATCAATGTCATTTCAAAAGAAAGTCAGTAATTCTTCTTCAACATGATCGAACAAATTGATAATGAAGAATTTAGAAAGCAATACTTGTTAGAATTAAAGAAACTCATCATTACCCATAAAGAGAGTAAAAACGTTGTAGAACCTTTCAACATGAAACAAGTCTTAAATAAATTTAAAACTGCTAAAACTGATACCACTCTACAAGATTTACAGACTGAAGTATCCAATCTTAAACAAGAAATTAAAGAAATTAAAGACAGGCTCAGTTTTATAGAACTAGAATCCTTTGCTAATAAAATAATCAGAGAATCCAATGAAGAGATGTATGCCCCTACTACTTCTAGAGGAGTAGCAGAAGTTAATTCAGAAGAAGAGGAAGACTCTTCAAACCATGAACAGTCGGGATTAAAACTCATTTCCAAAGTAAAGGCCTTAAGCTACCATATCCCCATTAAGCTGGTCATAAATAAAAATGTCATCCTTAATAAGATCTCCCTATTCGAAACAGGGGCAGACCAAAACTTTATCGATGAAGGATTGATCCCAACAAAGTACTTAGAAAAAAGTACTTCAAAACTGTATTCGGCCACAGGCGAAAAATTAAAAATAAATTACAAATTATCTAAAGCCATGTCTATAATAACGGTGTCTGCTTTATCAACGACTTTGTAATTACAAGAAATATAACTGAAGAAATTATTTTAGGTATTCCTTTCGCAACCCAAATAAAGTCGTATACGGCAAAGTTGGATGGTATTTATACTAAACATAAGGAAAAGAAGTTGTCTTTCCTTATTTAAACCCTCTTTCAAAAAATGAAAGTAATTATGTCAAACAAAAAACTATTTTTCGAATATAGCTTTTATCTAACCAAATTAATTATCTTAAAGAAGATATCCAAATCAAAAAGACTTCCGTCAAACCCCGGAGGTAGCAGATAGGATAAAAAGCTTAAGCTCTCTAATTGAAAGAGAGATTTGCTCTGATTTGCCTAATGCTTTCTGGGAAAGGAAAAAGCATACGGTACAATTACCCTATCTAGATAATTTTAACGAAGATAATATCCCCACTAAAGCCGACCGATTCAAATGAATCATGAGCTTATGGAATATTGTAAAAAGGAAATAAATGACTTATTACAAAAGAAAATTATCAGATCCCCATGGAGTTGCTCCGCCTTTTATGTCAACAACAGTGACGAAAAGGAAAGAGGAGGCCCCTAGGCTAGTTATTAACTATAAGCCTCTTAATCAAGTATTAAAATGGATAAGGTAACCGATACCTAACAATAGAGACCTTCTAAAAAGGACTTACAAAGCAAACGTCTATAGTAAATTTGACATGAAGTCAGGATTCTGGCAAATACAAATAAATGAAAAGGATAAGTATAAAACCGCTTTTAACGTCCCGTTCGGACAATACGAGTGGAACGTTATGCCTTTCGGGCTAAAAAATGCCCCCTCCGAATTCCAGAATATTATGAATATTTTATTCAACCCATACAGTCTCTTTTCCATTGTCTATATAGACGATGTCCTAATTTTTCAGAAACAATAGATCAACATTTTAAACATATCAACACCTTTTTAAAGGTAACCAAAGTAAATGGTCTAGCTGTTAGCGCCAAGAAGGTAAAGCTTTTCCAAACCTCTATAAGATTCCTAGGCCATGACCTTTATCAAGGAACCTATAAACCAATCTGCAGAGCCATTGAGTTCTTAACTAAGTTCCCAGACGAACTACTAGATAAAACCCAGTTACAAAGATTTTTAGGAAGTATTAATTATGTTGCAGACTTTATTCCCGATATTAGGAAAATCTGTGAAGCCCTCTATAAATGGCTTAGGAAGAATCCAATCCCCTAGTCTGAAGAACAAACCAGAGCTGTAAAAGGGTAAAAGAAATAGTCCAGAAACTCCCGTGTCTAGGAATCCCAAATCCAGACGCCTCTATGATTGTTGAAACTGACGCCTCTGACATAGGTTATGGCGACATTCTTAAGCAAAAAATATCTTCTGAATCTACTGAGCAATTAGTAAGATTCACTTCTGGAGTCTGGAATACGGCTCAAAAGAATTATAGTACTATTAAAAAGGAAATTTTATCTATAGTGCTATGTATTACCAAATTTCAGGATGACCTGATTAATAAAGAATTTTTGTTAAGAGTCGATTGCAAAGCAGCCAAAGATGTTTTACAAAATGATGTCAAAAATCTTGTTTCAAAGCAAATTTTCGCCAGATGGCAAGTACTTTTATCAAGTTTTGACTTTAAAATCGATTTTCTTAAAGGAGAAGATAATTCTCTACCCGATTTCTTAACAAGAGAATTTCTGCAGGGAAACCATGAGGCCCAATATACCAGGAATGCGGCCAATAAGGCCCCCGTTTCAACTTAAACCAGAAGACAAAATGAAACAGCCTTTTAAACCAGAAAAACCCAAAATTCCTTACCTAATAAACTTTGAAAATAAATTTTCAGCGTTAGCAGAGTTCCCCAGATTACCAACTAGACCAATCCAGTCCTCTTCAGAGGAAATAGTAAAATAGGAGGCCAGAGCACAACCTTTCAAGGCCTCACCTTCAACATCTCAGGTACAAACAAAAGATAATTACAGTATGCAGAACCCCGAGACATACTCGGAAGCAGTTAAGCCAGCAACTCCTCAAAAGAAGGAGGAAATACAGAATATCGCCAGCAGTCCCGTTCCAAAATGGGAATTCATAGTAAAATTGATTCAACCAATAATGGCAATTGATAAACAATATGAGGGATTTAGAGTCGAAGAACTCCTGAAACCCTGTTACACCAACTTTCAGTACGTCGATACTCAGGACACAATTAAAACCAGAAAATATTATGAGTTCATACTTATTGATACAGAATCCATAGAAATTGAGCACAACTATTTCAGGAACAATCCGGAGGCCATTGAGTACTCCAAATTTACAATTAAAAAGATTTTAAGTCCTTATGAATGGTATGTAGATCATCTACATACGCCAGTTCCATTATCAGTACCTCATAAACCACAAACCTATAATTGGTATGACTACAGGGATGCATGGTTCAACTTCATCTACGTCCGACCATATACGCACACCTGGTTTGTTAAATATTCCAGTGAACTGAAAGATAGAGTCATCCCACGATGGTTCAACGAATGGTGGACCCTATTCGGGGGAAACCTACAGTGGTAGCCCCGAACTTCAAAAATCAGTATGAAAGTTTCCTGGAGGAACAACAAATTTCTACTTTAGCAGAACATTCAGCAGTCCCGTTCCAAAATGGGAATTCATAGTAAAATTAATTCAACCAATAATGGCAATTGATAAACAATATGAGGGATTTAGAGTCAAAGAACTCCTGAAACCCTGTTACACCAACTTTCAAAGACGTCGATACTCGGGACACAATTAAAACCAGAAAATATTATGAGTTCATACTTATTGATACGTAATCCATAGAAATTGAGCACAACTATTTCAGAACAATCCGGAGGCCATTGAGTACTCCAAATTTACAATTAAAAAGATTTTAAGTCCTTATGAATGGTATGTAGATCATCTACATACGCCCGGCTCCATTATCGCACCTCATAAACCACAAACCTATAATTGGTATGACTACAGGGATGCATGGTTCAACTTCATCTACGTCCGACCATATACGCACACCTGGTTTGTTAAATATTCCAGTGAACTGAAAGATAGAGTCATCCCACGATGGTTCAATGAATGGTGGACCCTATTCGGGGGAAACCTACAGGTGGTAGCCCCGAACTTCAAAAATCAGTATGAAAGTTTCCTGGAGGAACAACAAATTTCTACTTTAGCAGAACATTCAGCAGTCCCGTTCCAAAATGGGAATTCATAGTAAAATTAATTCAACCAATAATGGCAATTGATAAACAATATGAGGGATTTAGAGTCGAAGAACTCCTGAAACCCTGTTACACCAACTTTCAGTACGTCGATACTCAGGACACAATTAAAACCAGAAAATATTATGAGTTCATACTTATTGATACAGAATCCATAGAAATTGAGCACAACTATTTCAGGAACAATCCGGAGGCCATTGAGTACTCCAAATTTACAATTAAAAAGATTTTAAGTCCTTATGAATGGTATGTAGATCATCTACATACGCCAGTTCCATTATCAGTACCTCATAAACCACAAACCTATAATTGGTATGACTACAGGGATGCATGGTTCAACTTCATCTACGTCCGACCATATACGCACACCTGGTTTGTTAAATATTCCAGTGAACTAAAAGATAGAGTCATACCACGATGGTTCAACGAATGGTGGACCCTATTCGGGGGAAACCTACAGGTGGTAGCCCCGAACTTCAAAAATCAGTATGAAAGTTTCCTGGAGGAACAACAAATTTCTACTTTAGCAGAACATATTAAATTATGTAAATTTTTAATGAAAGTTTCATTGAGGTCCTTTGATATTCATCAAATTGATCGAATCAAGTATCTCAGCAAGATGATAAAGATCAAAGGATGGACTCCCAAGCTCAAAGAAGAACGGAGAAATCCATCCTCTTCAGCAATTAAGACAGCTCCATCTTCCAGCACAGTCTCTAAATCAGAAATGAAGAGAAGACTATTAGAAGAACTATCCAAATTGGATGATAATATAGAACAAAATCGGATATTAGAGTTGATCGAATCAGCATCTTCCAGCACTAGCGAGCCCGACAACGGTGACATGCTAGACCCTACAGGAATAGCGCAAGCATATCTGAAGCTAATCTAAAAAGATAAAAAGCAAAAGCTGACATGAACAGGAAAAGGTACTTGACCTTTCGGAAAAGAAGCCGACCCCATGAACAGGAAAAGGCACTTGGCCTTTCAAAAAAGAAAAAGCCAAATGAACAGGAAAGGGCACTTGACCCTTCAACAAAGCAGAAGCCATTCGCTCTTTGTCGTCCACCTGTAAAGATAGGATGATGTTTTAAAACTTTCAGAGGCCTATATAATGCTCTCAAGATGTAAGAGAAAGGGCATCAGAAATTTGACCCTACTCTAAATTTCCTAAAACTACTACTACTACCGCTGTAATTCTCCCTTTTGTACAAATGCTTGTTTGAAATAAAACCTGTAAGTTTTAAAGTTTATTATCTTACTATTTTCCTTTTATTACTTCAATTTTTTATCAGTAATATCCCCGATCCTTTTTATGGAAGATGTCTTTATACCACCTAAAGTCGTGGAGTCTAGGACAAGTTAAATTGTTTAGGATTTCTAAGCTTTTTTCTTGAAATAACTTAGGTTCTCCTATAAAATGTTTGGCAATGCTATAAATGAGGGTAGCAGTTGCATCGTCTATGACCTTTACTTCTACCGTATCATCTATCTTGACCACTTGTGTTACAGTGGTTGCTCCCATTATACCATGTCTTATTTCCTCAGTGAGATAATTATCCCACCAGTTTCTAAGCATACCGGTAAATCCTGCTACTATCATAGTAGCGCATTGTTTGTCGCTATTATTTTTTATTTTATGGGCAGTTATGGCTATACCCATTTCATGCAATTTACTATAGATCTGGCCTTCTGCTAGGCCATCAATGTTCCATTCTGCGATTTCTGTTCCAGAGTGTGAAGTATGAGATAAGAACTCATTTTCTTCATACTGCATGTCTGGAAAGGTTGCACGAGGATAATAGTTTTTCCTATTGACATGACATGATAACTTATTAATATTGAACTCTTTATTGGTGATGGTTTTAATAGCATAACCTTTATCGGTAAGACTTTGGTTTAATCTGGGATTTGTCCTATGGTTTTTATCCAGTTCGTGTCTTTCGGCTACATGGGATCTTCTGAATCGGATTCTTTCATTTATGAGAATCGGAGTTTTGTGGTATACTTTTTGAAAGGATTGCTTTTATTAATAAAGATTTTTTTGGATTACTTCTTCATCTAATCCTGGTTTTTGTAATTTTTTATTAATTTTACAGTATCTCGAAGTGTGACCCTTTTTGATGCATTTGTAGCATGTTATATACTTGTATTTGGAATCATTCATTTTGGGATTTGTAATATTTTGGAATTGTTCTAGAGTATCACTGTTATCGGAATCATACGTTAGAGTTGTGATATTATTGGTAGATTGTGGGGTATCTGGAATAATTGGTTCCGTATTAGAACTGTTCAAAGTCCCAAATTTACTTAATTGATCTTGTATAGCCTGAATAAACGCTGACTTATTTTGCTGGATTTTTTGACATCATCTTTGGACACCTGAAAGGGTTTAAAGATTGGACTTTTCAATTTCATATCCTTAGTCGTTCCTGGGAATCTATGGTGACTAAAGGGTTGTTTTTTATGTGTTTTTCCATTCTATCTAGTTGTTTTCCTATGGTATTTAGATTAATATTGGTAAAATTGTTCTGTACGAGAATGTTTCTTGTATTTGTTTTCTCATCCTCTGCTGGGTTTTTAAGAGGAATTGTGTCTACAGGGCAGCCATGAATGTTAAGCTTAATACCTTGTAGAGGAGGGTGATTGGACTGGACTTTCCTAGAATCAGCTAGGGTTTCCCACTCCGGTGTTTTGTTCCTAGTCGTAATGGGATTTACCGTTTTAGAAAAGAGATATTTAATGGAATTTTTGGAGGAATATATTTCAAACCAGTAAAAAAATAGGATGTTTATCCAATGTTCATTTACAAAATAATAGAATTTTTGTTGTATTTGTTTCCTAGTATTTAAAAAATGTTTTGAAGAACCAATTTCTTTTTTCTAGGTTGTATTTTTCATAAAAATCATTTTGTAGGAATTTCTTATCAATTTGGAATTCTTTTTCTAAAACACCAATTTCGTTTACTATGTTCTCTGTTGTTGAAGAAAATGTCGGACTAGTAGGTTCTTGGTCCTCTATCTTTTCTCTAACAGTGGAATTTTCATAAACTGGTCTAGGTATTTCATTGGTGTAGTCTACGTTTCTTAGATTGGGTAAATTTGACGTAGAATGTCTAGGTTTTGTTTTATAAGGAGTATTTATTACCGAAGGAATCTGTGACTCTTCCTAAGTCTAGGGTTTCTACAAAACTAGTATCATCATATCTACTACTAGTAGATCTTCTACAGAATGATAGACTAACTCTACCATGCTGGTATAGGGTTATTTCTCCAAGATGGGTATTTGGTTGGGAAGTCTCTACATGTTCTGGTTTAACTACACCCTCCAGAATCCATTCTTCTTGTAGGGTAATATCCTTCCACCTAATAGGTCTTGGTATTATGGTGTTAGATATGGAAAGATCTGTTTGTAAAAGAAGGGTTTCACCTTTTGTACTATGGTATCTGACTTTTGTGGCAAAAGCATATGTCATAGCTTTGTAATGGATTTTAAAAATTATTGCTACAAGAATTGATCCTTCAAGCATTTGGTAATTGTGTTATCTATAAGACGGGGGATTTTTGGATATTTTTATCATTTAGGATACTGAGAAATTTGGGTAACAATCAAAAGATATTGGTCCTGTGCAGAGACTAGACTCAACAGAACTCAATAGGGAATCTTCAAAATTTGTGAATCTTGCATCTCTTAAGATAGCAAGGATTGAGTTGTGTAGTCCTTCCTTAGTAAGGGGTTTTATCCCTACTTGGACTAAGCCAATATGAATGTATTTGTAATTTCTTTCTCTGTATTTTTTCAAGGAATTTTGAGAAAGAAATTGGATTGTTTCAAAGGGTTGAGATAATTGGATATCTCTTTCCTCTGTTATGATAGTGAAATCGGTTTTGAAAAATTGGTATTTGGATTATTTTGTAAATTTCATCTCTATTTACTCTCGGTATTTCCCAATTATCAATTGATTTTTTAAAATCTTGTATAACGATTTTTTCGGAATTTATTATCTTCTTTGAATCCATGGAAGATGTTGAACCAAAATCACACGAAGTAGATCTGTTGAGAAATGGATCCATGTATATAAAACCCTATTTTTGAAACATGAGTTCTTCCTACAGTCCCAGGCGTTTCACGGAATCTGACTGCCTAGACCCTTGAGGACTTACTACACCGGACCATCCTAGGCAAAAAATCTCAGAAGAACCTAAACCTCTAAACAGGAATTTCATATGATCTGGATAACATATTTCTCTCTATCTCTACCCTTTATGGCTTTGATACCAAACTACGGCCGAAGATCTAAAGGGGATAAAAGACAAGGAAGGAATTGATATATAATCGATTGAAAAATTAAAAGATAATTGAAATATTCAGAAAGAAAATGAAGATTAACTTACAAATTAAGGTTCCAGTTAAGGAAACCATAATTCAAAGGATATGAAGGAATTTAAATCAAATAGGCGGTAGAACCGGCCAAGTATTTAATGCAAGAAGTTAAAGAATTTAAAAGCATGAAGTATTTAAAAGATTAGGAGGTAGTGTCATCCATAATCATATTTATTCAAACTATTAAAACTTAGAAAGATTTATATCAAGGAGATCTACCTTCGGAATTTCTAAGGTATTTTAGGGAATTTCGGTAAAGGTATTTGAGGTCATATGAACTGCATCATATGAGGGAATTTAGATGAGGGGAATTTAATGTGAGCTTACACTTCTCTCTAGAATCTATGAAAGAAATAGCTTGAATGAAAAAAGCTTGTCTAGCAAAGGGAGAGGGGGTCTCCTTTTATAGGAGTTTTACATGGAATTTTGGTAAATAAAAAGGAATCTAACTATTCATCCGAGTGAAATATGACATCATCCATGACATCATTAATTTCGGAATTTTCTTGAATTATTGCTCGAATCTTTTGCTTTTACTTTTTCATTTTTGAAAGTCTCTTTTCGGGCATTTTCTTTGGTCGGAATTTTCTATGAACTTTTTTCCGTGTATTTTGCCTTCTTTTGCAAATCTTTTCTTCAGAATCCACTGTTCCCAAAAACTGGACTGTCTTCAATTTCAATTTGTTGTTCTTCTTCTTCTGATGAAGAACTTTCTTTTGATGAAGACGGTGCAAACTTCATAATTATTGCTTGCATTTCTTCTGGATTGTTGGCTGCTACAAGCATTGAGGCTAGACTAGATTTCTGTGAAAGGAATTGGGTGTGCTCCGGTGTTTGTAGTGGTGTCTGTGGTGTTTTTAGTGGCATCTGTACGTGAATGGATTTCTGGGTATCTAGCCATTCCTGGATTCTGTGTGGTGCGAGACTTGTTGGAATTTTGTCCCACCATCTGATTTTGAACCTTTTTCGGAACGTTGGAATTTTATTTTTAGAATAATCTACAAACCATGTTCACCCATGGTAAATGGAATTTGGTGTGAAAAGGGTGCAATGGCACAATTTTTTTTTCTTCTTCCGTGGGTTTATAAAGGGATTTGAAGAGGCTGAAAGATTTAGTGACTTGGGGTTTTTGTATTTCAATGGTGTGTCAGATTGCTCCCAGCATGAGTTCTACCATGTCGGTATTGGGATGGAATACATGAGGTATCAAAATAAAAAAACCAAGTATGGCGTCGACCGGTATTTTGAAAAGAAAAAAATTGAACCAAGCTTGTTGGTAATCTCAGTAATTAAATGAAATATTGAAAAATGGGGTTTTTAAGAAAATAGATTTTTCAAAAATGTTTTTCAGAAAGGGGTTTTAAAAATCCTTTCTTTAATTTTATAAAATTTTGAGAGAAGATTTATCTTCCCTTGAACACTGGATGGTCCAATGTTTATGAATTTGTAACTATGTCAACACCTTTTGTAGCTTTGTGACTTTTGTCAAGGAGTAAAAGTCTTTCAGGAATTTATTCTTTCTTGGAAGGTTTTCTCATTCATTTTCTCTATTCTGGAGGAGTTCATGGGATAAGAAATCTGGGATGTAATTTGTTTCTCCTTTAATATATTCAATATCGAAATAAAAAACGCTGAGAATCGCATGCCATCGTGCAAAAATCTGTTTTGATGCAATATTTTGAACATCTTTTTGTAAAACCTATTTAGCACTTTTGCAATCAATTCTGATTAAAAAATTGATTTAGTAAATCACTTTGAAATTTGTGTATGCATAAGACGATGCTCAAAATTTCCTTTTTAATGGTAGAATAGTTTTTCTAGGTATACTTGACTATACACTCTTTTCCCCCTGTATTTTTTTTCAAGATCCCTTTATATCCTAAGTCAGAGGCGTCTGTCTCTACTATCTTAGGTAGCTGAGGGTCTGCTATATGAAGACACGGGATTTCTAGCACTTTCTTTTTAATTTTTTGGACACAAGTAGTATGGTTACTAGTCCATGGAGCAGGGTTTTTCTTTATTCTATCATGGAGTAGTTTTGCCATCTTATTAATCTCTGGACAAAAATCTAAAACATAGTTTAGGTTTCCTAAGAATCTCTGTAATTGGTTTTTATCAAGGATTTTATCAGGAAATTTATTTGCGAATTCTAAGGATCTTTCTATAGCGGTGATTTTTCCCTGCGATATATAATGTCCTAGAAATCTTATTTTAGTCTGAAATAGACTCATTTTTTATTTGAAAACTACCAAACCATTTTTCTTTGTAACATAAAAGAAAGTTTTAAGATGTTTGAAATGTTCATCCACGAAATTTGAAAAAATTAAAACATCATCTATATAAACTATGCAGAATTTGGTGTAATCATTGAAGATATCATTCATTATTCGTTGGAATTCTGAAGGGGCATTTTAAGACCAAAGGGCATTACATTCCACTCATATTGTCCAAAGGGGACCGTAAATGCGGTTTTGTAACGATCTTTTGCAGAAATGTGGATTTGCCAAAAACCGGATTTCATATCAAATTTTGAAAATATCAAGGCATAGTGTAACTTTTGTAATAAATATTTTTTGTTTGGAATTGGGTATCTAATCCATTTTAGGGTTGTATTTAATGGTTTGTAATTTATTACTAATCTAGGAGTTTCTCTTTCTAGTTCAGAATTTTTGTTTACATAGAACGCAACACAACTCCAAGGGGATCTAGATTTGGAAATTCGTTTATTATTTTCAAGATCCTGAATTTCTTTTATGTAGTGTTGTTCAAGATCACTATTCATTTGGATAGGCCTGGCTTTTGTTGGGATTTGTTTTTCGTCAAAATCCTTTTTATAAGGAAGATCTACGATATGTTGCTTGTAGATGATATGATTTTCCTTGTATTTTTGCATTTATAATATCTTCGTGTATTGAACAAGCTCTCATTAGGTTGAGACTTCTTGTTTTCGATTTTGTTATGAAATGGAATATTAAATTCTTTTTATTGGATTTAAAAGAAATGAAATCGTTATCTATCTTATATGGGATGATAAGATTTATAAACGGTGTTCCTAAGATGACATAACTGTGTATGTCATTTATTAAAACAAATGATGGTTTTATAGAAACTCCGTCATTTTCAATTGACGCACTGGTTTTGGAATCAATTTTGATTTTAGTGTTTCGCTGCTGCTAATCTCTCACGAGTTTTTTCTCTAAATATTTCTGGTACTATACCTATTTTTATCAAATTTAAATCTGCTCATGTGTCAAAAAGTGCAATTGTTTGAATCTTAAAGTTGTCTAAGAAATTAAGGGTTATTTTTATTAGGTATCTTTTTGATGTGATTTGTCTTAAGACACTTAGAAAGTCTTCTGGGATTTCTCCTATGGTTTTTATCCGGTTCGCGTCTTTCGGCTACATGGGATCTTCTGAATCGGATTCTTTCATATTATGAGAATCGGAGTTTTGTGGTATACTTTTTGAAAGGATTGCTTTTATTAATAAAGATTTTTTGGATTACTTCTTTATCCAATCCTGGTTTTTGTAATTTTTTATTAATTTTACAGTATCTCGAAGTGTGACCCTTTTTGCTGCATTTGTAGCATGTTATATACTTGTATTTGGAATTATTCCTTTTGGGATTTGTATTACTTTGGAATTGTTCTAGAGTATCATTGTTATCGGAATCATACATTAGAGTTGTGATATTATTGGTAGATTGTGGGGTATCTGGAACAATTGGTTCCGTATTAGAACTGTTCAAAGTCCTTATTTTACTCAATTGATCTTGTATAGCCTGAATAAACTAAGATTTATTTTGCTGGATGTTTTTGACATCATCTTTGGACACCTGAAAGGGTTTAAAGATTGGACTTTTCAATTTCATATCCTTAGTCGTTTCTAGGGAATCTATGGTGACTAAAGGGTGATTTTTATGTGTTTTTTCACTCTATCTAGTTGTTTTCCTATGGTATTTAGATTAATATTGGTAAAATTATTCTGTACGAGAATGTTTCTTGTATTTGTTTTCTCATCCTCTGCTGGGTTTTTAAGAGGAATTGTGTCTACAGGGCAGCCATGAATGTTAAGCTTAATACCTTGTAGAGGAGGGTGGTTGGACTGGACTTTCCTAGAATCAGTTAGGGTTTCCCACTCCGGTGTTTTGTTCCTAGTCGTAACGGGATTTACCGTTTTAAAAAACGGATATTTAATGGAATTTTCGAAGGAATATATTTCAAACCAGTAAAAAAATAGAATGTTTATCCTATGTTCATTTACAGAATCATAGAATTTTTCCTTTATTTGTTTCCTAGTATTTAAAAGGTTTTTGAAGAACCAAATTCTTTTTTCTAGGTTGTATTTTTTATAAAAATCATTTTGTAGGAATTTCTTATCAATTTGGAATTCTTTTTCTAAAACTCCAATTTCGTTCACAATGTTTTCTGTTATCGAGAAAAATGTTCGACTAGTAGGTTCCTGGTCATCTATTTTCTCTCTAACATTGGTATTTTCGTAAACGGGTCTAGGTATTTCATTTCCTTAGATTGGGTAAATCTAACGTATAATGTCTAGGTTTTTTTTTGTAAGGAGTATTTATTACTGAAGAAATTTGTTACTCTTTTTAAGTCTAGGGCTCCTGCGGAACTTGTATCATCGTATCTACTCATCATAGATCTTCTATTGAAGGATAAACTAACTCTACCATCCTGGTATTGGGTTATTTCTCTAAGATGGGTATTTGGTTGTGAAGTTTCTACGGGTTCAGGTTTAACTACTCCTTACAGTGTTGTATTTGGAAAGATCTATTTGTAACAGTAGGGTTTCACCTTTTTTACTATGGTATCTAACTTTTGTGGCAAAAGCTGAAGTCATAGCTTTGTAATGGATTCTAAAATTTATAGGTATCGGAATTGAACCTTCAAGCATTTGGTAATTGTGTGTCTTTATTTGTAAGACAAGGGATTTTTGGATATTTTTATCATTGAGGGATACAGAAAAGTTTGGGTAACAATCAAAAGGAATTTGTTCTGTGCAGAGACTAGACTCCACAGAACTCAATAAGGAATCTTCAAAATTTGTGAATCTTGCATATTTTAAGATAGCAAGGATTGAGGTGTTTAGTCCGCGTTTTAATTATTTGATTTCTTGATAACTAATTGACATCTATCTACGAATTTAGACAATGAGTCTTAGTGGAGAGGTCTTTTTTGCATTATAGGATAAGGTACAGTTTGTTCAATTTCGTCCGAAATTCATTTGAATGACACTAACTAACTTACGGCTTACAAGTGATAGGCTAGTTGTAGACCTTTACTTTGTCTGCATTTCTTTGTCAAATATAGGAGTTACACATGTATCCTTATTATTAGAACGTTCATGTGGCCATAACGTTCAGTAGTTTGGATAGGCGTCATTCTAGGATAGCTCGTGTTCAAAGTAATATCAACCCTATTGCTAGTAAACTATATTTTCAAAGGACTAACTCAAGTGGATACGCAATATCAATGGATACATTTCTTAGTAACTCTAGGATATTTTTCTTCGCATGGGTGGCGTACTGGTGGGGGGAAGGCAAGAGAATTGAATGCTCTTGCCCAGAACGGCTAAGCACAATATGAGAAAAGGACTGAAGCTCTGTGCCTTTGCCAATTTTGGCATTGATGATGCAGTGAGAGAGCAAGGATGTTGAGGTGGCTAGGGATTTCTATACCCTAGCTGGTTGTGCAAAAAATGAAAAGGGAATGGGCATATTCACTCTTTAAACACTATTTGGGATGGGTCTTTGTCCGCTTTGGACATGGGCTCGGCTAAATAAAACAATAATAAAAGGCCCAAATTGAAAAATAATCTGCAAATGGTGGCCACTACTTAAATTAAAATATGGTCGGATCTCTCTAAATTAAACCCAATTGACATCTAAATTACAATAATCCTTTAAATAATAGCCAGAAAATGTAAAATCCCTTACTATTAAATTAAATTGAGGTTCTATTTGACACTCTGTTTAATTAAATCAATTTTCCTAATTTAAGGAGTGATAATATTAATTATCAATTAATTTAGATAATTTGTTAAATAATTATCTTCATCATTTGAGTTATAAAATTGACTAATATATTTTAAAAATATTTAAATGATATACAATGATATATTTGATGATATTTTGCCCAATACATATGACAAAATGTCACTGTATTTGTAAAATTATTTTTGTCTTGTAAAATGCATATTTCACTCCGTTCATGACTCTGAACTATTGGAGGATAAAATTTAGGTGTCAACAACTGCCCCTTCATTGTTTAGGCATGGCTGGACCATCCTTGAGCAGCAAAATTTAACAAATCTAATTTTTGCCCGACCAAGTCAAAATGCTTCTCGATGTTTATGCAATTTTCTACAATTGTTTCCAGACCCCTAGTTTTTGGGTTTCCTACATATCTTTGAATGTATGAGAACTCATGTGACTTATAGTTTGACACAATGATTTTGAAAAAAAGATGATTTAGATAAAGTAAATTTTCAAAAACAACTCTTATTAGAATGTTGCTGGTTCTCTAGTATTGAGTTTGCCTGCATATCCTCGATTTCAAGAATTAGGTCACTTGTAGTTCAACTCAATTAGATCGAAGAGGATATCCCTTATGCAAGAACACCTCAATTGACCAAAATTTGAAAAGAAAATAAATTGTGTCTGAGTATGGTATGGATCAGTTCTCAACTATTGTCCAAAGAGATTGACTCTCATTAGCACCCCGTCTCAACGGATTGCGTAAGAAAAAGTTTTTGTGTAATTTCCACATTACGAGTGGCTAGTTTTTTTATTATTCTAGGGTTACTGGATTTTTCATGATTATTGTTAGTTGAAAATTGATGTCAGTATAAGTTTGATTATCATTTATTCATATTGATTCAAATAGTTTACTTACGTTTTCCTCCGTTTTAATTATTTGATTGCTTGATAACTAATTGACATCTATCTACGAATTTAGACAATGAGTCTTTGTGTAGAGGTATTTTTTCCATGATAGGATAAGGTACAACTTGTTCAATTTCGTCCGGAATTCGTTTGAACGACACTGACTAACTTACGGCTTGCAAGTGATAGGCTAGTTGTAGACCTTTACTTTGTCTGCATTTCTTTGTCAAATATAGGAGTTACACATGTATCCTTATTATTAGAACGTTCATGTGGCCATAACGTTCAGTAGTTTGGATAGGCGTCATTCTAGGATAGCTCGTGTTCAAAGTAATATCAACCCTATTGCTAGTAAACTATATTTTCAAAGGACTAACTCAAGTGGATACGCAATATCAATGGATACATTTCTTAGTAACTCTAGGATATTTTTCTTCGCATGGGTGGCGTACTGGTGGGGGGAAGGCAAGAGCATTGAATGCTCTTGCCCAGAACGGCTAAGCACAACATGAGAAAAGGACCGAAGCTCGCGCCTTTGCCAATTTTGGCATCGATGATGCAGAGAGAGAGAGCAAGGATGTTGAGGTGGCTAGGGATTTCTATACCCTAGTTGGTTGTGCAAAAAATGAAAAGGGAATGGGCATATTCACTCTTTAAACACTATTTGGGATGGGTCTTTGTCCGCTTTGGACATGGGCTCGGCTAAATAAAACAATAATAAAAGGCCCAAATTGAAAAATAATCTGCAAATGGTGGCCACTACTTAAATTAAAATATGGTCGGATCTCTCTAAATTAAACCCAATTGACATCTAAATTACAATAATCCTTTAAATAATAGCCAGAAAATGTAAAATCCCTTACTATTAAATTAAATTGAGGTTCTATTTGACACTGTTTAATTAAATCAATTTTCCTAATTTTACTGAGTGAATATTTATCAATTAATTATCAATTAATTTAGATAATTAATTAAATAATTATCTTCATCATTTGAGTTATAAAATTGACTAATATATTATAAAAATATTTAAATGATATACAATGATATATTTGATGATATTTTGCCCAATACATATGACAAAATGTCACTTGTATTTGTAAAATTATTTTTGTCTTGTAAAATGCATATTTCACTCCGTTCATGACTACGAACTATTGGAGGATAAAATTTAGGTGTCAACAACGCCCTTCATTGTTCAAGTAGGTATTTGGACCATCCTTGAGCATCAAAATTTGACAAATCTAATTTTTGCCCGACCAAGTCAAAATGCTTCTCGATGTTTATGCAATTTTCTAAAATTGTTTCCGGACCCCTAGTTTTTGGGTTTCCTACATATCTTTGAATGTATGAGAACTCAGGCCACTTATAGTTTGAGTCAATGATTTTGAAAAAAAGATGATTTAGATAAAGTAAATTTTCAAAAACAACTCTTATTAGAATGTGTTGGTTCTCTAGTATTGAGTTTGCCTACATATCCTCGATTTCAAGAATTAGGTCACTTGTAGTTCAACTCAATTAGATCGAAGAGGATATCCCTTATGCAAGAACACCTCAATTGACCAAAATTTGAAAAGAAAATAAATTGTGTCTGAGTATGGTATGGAGCAGTTCTCAACTATTGTCCAAAGAGATTGACTCTCATTAGCACCCCGTCTCAACGGATTGCGTAAGAAAAAGTTTTTGTGTAATTTCCACATTACGAGTGGCTAGTTTTTTTATTATTCTAGGGTTACTGGATTTTTCATGATTATTGTTAGTTGAAAATTGATGTCAGTATAAGTTTGATTATCATTTATTCATATTGATTCAAATAGTTTACTTACGTTTTCCTGCGTTTTAATTATTTGATTGCTTGATAACTAATTGACATCTATCTACGAATTTAGACAATGAGTCTTAGTGGAGAGGTCTTTTTTGCATTATAGGATAAGGTACAACTTGTTCAATTTCGTCCGGAATTCGTTTGAACGACACGACTAACTTACGGCTTACAAGTGATAGGCTAGTTGTAGACCTTTACTTTGTCTGCATTTCTTTGTCAAATATAGGAGTTACACATGTATCCTTATTATTAGAACGTTCATGTGGCCATAACGTTCAGTAGTTTGGATAGGCGTCATTCTAGGATAGCTCGTGTTCAAAGTAATATCAACCCTATTGCTAGTAAACTATATTTTCAAAGGACTAACTCAAGTGGATACGCAATATCAATGGATACATTTCTTAGTAACTCTAGGATATTTTTCTTCGCATGGGTGGCGTATCTTGGTGGGGGAAGGCAAGAGCATTGAATGCTCTTGCCCGAACGGCTAAGCACAACATGAGAAAAGGATCGAAGCTCTGCGTCTTTGCCAATTTTGGCATCGATGTAGAAGAGAGAGAGAGCAAGGATGTTGAGGTGGCTAGGGATTTCTATACCCTAGCTGGTTGTGCAAAAAATGAAAAGGGAATGGGCATATTCACTCTTTAAACACTATTTGGGATGGGTCTTCGTCCGCTTTGGACATGGGCTCGGCTAAATAAAACAATAATAAAAGGCCCAAATTGAAAAATAATCTGCAAATGGTGGCCACTACTTAAATTAAAATATGGTCGGATCTCTCTAAATTAAACCCAATTGACATCTAAATTACAATAATCCTTTAAATAATAGCCAGAAAATGTAAAATCCCTTACTATTAAATTAAATTGAGGTTCTATTTGACACTCTGTTTAATTAAATCAATTTTCCTAATTTTACGGAGTGAAATATTTATCAATTAATTAAATAATTATCTTCATCATTTGAGTTATAAAATTGACTAATATATTTTAAAAATATATAAAAATATTTAAATGATATACAATGATATATTTGATGATATTTTGCCCAATACATATGACAAAATGTCACTGTATTTGTAAAATTATTTTTGTCTTGTAAAATGCATATTTCACTCCGTTCATGACTCTGAACTATTGGAGGATAAAATTTAGGTGTCAACAACTGCCCCTTCTTTGTTTAGGCATGGTGGACCATCCTTGAGCATCAAAATTTGACAAATCTAATTTTTGCCCGACCAAGTCAAAATGCTTCTCGATGTTTATGCAATTTTCTAAAATTGTTTCCAGACCCCTAGTTTTTGGGTTTCCTACATATCTTTGAATGTATGAGAACTCATGCCACTTATAGTTTGACTCAATGATTTTGAAAAAAAGATGATTTAGATAAAGTAAATTTTCAAAAACAACTCTTATTAGAATGTGGCTGGTTCTCTAGTATTGAGTTTGCCTGCATATCCTCGATTTCAAGAATTAGGTCACTTGTAGTTCAACTCAATTAGATCGAAGAGGATATCCCTTATGCAAGAACACCTCAATTGACCAAAATTTGAAAAGAAAATAAATTGTGTCTGAGTATGGTATGGATCAGTTCTCAACTACTGTCCAAAGAGATTGACTCTCATTAGCACCCCGTCTCAACGGATTGCGTAAGAAAAAGTTTTTGTGTAATTTCCACATTACGAGTGGCAGTTTTTTTTTATTATTCTAGGGTTACTGTATTTTTCATGATTATTGTTAGTTGAAAATTGATGTCAGTATAAGTTTGATTATCATTTATTCATATTGATTCAAATAGTTTACTTACGTTTTCCTGCGTTTTAATTATTTGATTGCTTGATAACTAATTGACATCTATCTACGAATTTAGACAATGAGTCTTTGTGGAGAGGTTTTTTGCATTATAGGATAAGGTACAACTTGTTCAATTTCGTCCGGAATTCGTTTGAACGACACTGACTAACTTACGGCTTACAAGTGATAGGCTAGTTGTAGACCTTTACTTTGTCTGCATTTCTTTGTCAAATATAGGAGTTACACATGTATCCTTATTATTAGAACGTTCATGTGGCCATAACGTTCAGTAGTTTGGATAGGCGTCATTCTAGGATAGCTCGTGTTCAAAGTAATATCAACCCTATTGCTAGTAAACTATATTTTCAAAGGACTAACTCAAGTGGATACGCAATATCAATGGATACATATCTTAGTAACTCTAGGATATTTTTCTTCGCATGGGTGGCGTACTGGTGGGGGGAAAGCAAGAGCATTGAATGCTCTTGCCCAGAACGGCTAAGCACAACATGAGAAAAGGACTGAAGCTCTGCGCCTTTGCCAATTTTGGCATCGATGATGCAGAGAGAGAGAGCAAGGATGTTGAGGTGGCTAGGGATTTCTATACCCTAGCTGGTTGTGCAAAAAATGAAAAGGGAATGGGCATATTCACTCTTTAAACACTATTTGGGATGGGTCCTTGTCCGCTTTGGACATGGGCTCGGCTAAATAAAACAATAATAAAAGGCCCAAATTGAAAAATAATCTGCAAATGGTGGCCACTAATTAAATTAAAATATGGTCGGATCTCTCTAAATTAAACCCAATTGACATCTAAATTACAATAATCCTTTAAATAATAGCCAGAAAATGTAAAATCCCTTACTATTAAATTAAATTGAGGTTCTATTTGACACTGTTTAATTAAATCAATTTTCCTAATTTTACGGAGTGAAATATTTATCAATTAATTTAGATAATTAATTAAATAATTATCTTCATCATTTGAGTTATAAAATTGACTAATATATTCTAAAAATATATAAAAATATTTAAATGATATACAATGATATATTTGATGATATTTTGCCCAATACATATGACAAAATGTCACTGTATTTGTAAAATTATTTTTGTCTTGTAAAATGCATATTTCACTCCGTTCATGACTCTGAACTATTGGAGGATAAAATTTAGGTGTCAACAACTGCCCCTTCATTGTTCAGGTATGGTTGGACCATCCTTGAGCATCAAAATTTGACAAATCTAATTTTTGCCCGACCAAGTCAAAATGCTTCTCGATGTTTATGCAATTTTCTAAAATTGTTTCCAGACCCCTAGTTTTTGGGTTTCCTACATATCTTTGAATGTATGAGAACTCAGGCCACTTATAGTTTGAGTCAATGATTTTGAAAAAAAGATGATTTAGATAAAGTAAATTTTCAAAAACAACTCTTATTAGAATGTGGCTGGTTCTCTAGTATTGAGTTTGCCTACATATCCTCGATTTCAAGAATTAGGTCACTTGTAGTTCAACTCAATTAGATCGAAGAGGATATCCCTTATGCAAGAACACCTCAATTGACCAAAATTTGAAAAGAAAATAAATTGTGTCTGAGTATGGTATGGAGCAGTTCTCAACTATTGTCCAAAGAGATTGACTCTCATTAGCACCCCGTCTCAACGGATTGCGTAAGAAAAAGTTTTTGTGTAATTTCCACATTACGAGTGGCAGTTTTTTTTTATTATTCTAGGGTTACTGGATTTTTCATGATTATTGTTAGTTGAAAATTGATGTCAGTATAAGTTTGATTATCATTTATTCATATTGATTCAAATAGTTTACTTACGTTTTCCTGCGTTTTAATTATTTGATTGCTTGATAACTAATTGACATCTATCTACGAATTTAGACAATGAGTCTTAGTGGAGAGGTCTTTTTTGCATTATAGGATAAGGTACAGCTTGTTCAATTTCGTCCGGAATTCGTTTGAACGACACTGACTAACTTACGGCTTACAAGTGATAGGCTAGTTGTAGACCTTTACTTTTTCGGCATTTCTTTGTCAAATATAGGAGTTACACATGTATCCTTATTATTAGAACGTTCATGTGGCCATAACGTTCAGTAGTTTGGATAGGCGTCATTCTAGGATAGCTCGTGTTCAAAGTAATATCAACCCTATTGCTAGTAAACTATATTTTCAAAGGACTAACTCAAGTGGATACGCAATATCAATGGATACATTTCTTAGTAACTCTAGGATATTTTTCTTCGCATGGGTGGCGTATACTGGTGGGGGAAGGCAAGAGCATTGAATGCTCTTGCCCAGAACGGCTAAGCACAACATGAGAAAAGGACTGAAGCTCTGCGCCTTTGCCAATTTTGACATCGATGATGCAGAGAGAGAGAGCAAGGATGTTGAGGTGGCTAGGGATTTCTATACCCTAGCTGGTTGTGCAAAAAATGAAAAGGGAATGGGCATATTCACTCTTTAAACACTATTTGGGATGGGTCCTTGTCCGCTTTGGACATGGGCTCGGCTAAATAAAACAATAATAAAAGGCCCAAATTGAAAAATAATCTGCAAATGGTGGCCACTAATTAAATTAAAATATGGTCGGATCTCTCTAAATTAAACCCAATTGACATCTAAATTACAATAATCCTTTAAATAATAGCCAGAAAATGTAAAATCCCTTACTATTAAATTAAATTGAGGTTCTATTTGACACTTTGTTTAATTAAATCAATTTTCCTAATTTTACGGAGTGAAATATTTATCAATTAATTTAGATAATTAATTAAATAATTATCTTCATCATTTGAGTTATAAAATTAACTAATATATTCTAAAAATATATAAAAATATTTAAATGATATACAATGATATATTTGATGATATTTTTCCCAATACATATGACAAAATGTCACTGTATTTGTAAAATTATTTTTGTCTTGTAAAATGCATATTTCACTCCGTTCATGACTCTGAACTATTGGAGGATAAAATTTAGGTGTCAACAACTGCCCTTTCATTGTTCAGGTATGGTTGGACCATCCTTGAGCATCAAAATTTGACAAATCTAATTTTTGCCCGACCAAGTCAAAATGCTTCTCGATGTTTATGCAATTTTCTAAAATTGTTTCCAGACCCCTAGTTTTTGGGTTTCCTACATATCTTTGAATGTATGAGAACTCAGGCCACTTATAGTTTGAGTCAATGATTTTGAAAAAAAGATGATTTAGATAAAGTAAATTTTCAAAAACAACTCTTGTTAGAATGTGGATGGTTCTCTAGTATTAGGTTTTCCTACATATCCTCGATTTCAAGAATTAAGTCACTTGTAGTTCAACTCAATTAGATCGAAGAGGATATCCCTTATGCAAGAACACCTCAATTGACCAAAATTTGAAAAGAAAATAAATTGTGTCTGAGTATGGTATGGAGCAGTTCTCAACTACTGTCCAAAGAGATTGACTCTCATTAGCACCCCGTCTCAACGGATTGCGTAAGAAAAAGTTTTTGTGTAATTTCCAAATTACGAGTGGCTAATTTTTTTTTATTATTCTAGGGTTACCTGGATTTTTCATGATTATTGTTAGTTGAAAATTGATGTCAGTATAAGTTTGATTATCATTTATTCATATTGATTCAAATAGTTTACTTACGTTTTCTAGTATTTTAATTATTTGATTGCTTGATAACTAATTGACATCTATCTATGAATTTAGACTATGAGTCTTAGTGGAGAGGTCCTTTTTGCATTATAGGATAAGGTACAACTTGTTCAATTTCTTCCGGAATTCGTTTGAACGACACTGACTAACTTACGGCTTACAAGTGATAGGCTAGTTGTAGACCTTTACTTTGTCTGCATTTCTTTGTCAAATATAGGAGTTACACATGTATCCTTATTATTAGAACGTTCATGTGGCCATAAAGTTCAGTAGTTTGGATAGGCATCATTCAAGGATAGCTCGTGTTCAAAGTAATATCAACCCTATTGCTAGTAAACTATATTTTCAAAGGACTAACTCAAATGGATACGCAATATCAATGGATATATATCTTAGTAACTCTAGGATATTTTTCTTCGCATGGGTGGCGTACTGGTGGGGGGAAAGCAAGAGCATTGAATGCTCTTGCCCAGAACGGCTAAGCACAACATGAGAAAAGGACTGAAGCTCTGCGCCTTTGCCAATTTTGGCATCGATGATGCAGAGAGAGAGAGCAAGGATGTTGAGGTTGCTAGGGATTTCTATACCCTAGCTGGTTGTGCAAAAAATGAAAAGGGAATGGGCATATTCACTCTTTAAACACTATTTGGGATGGGTCCTTGTCCGCTTTGGACATGGGCTCGGCTAAATAAAACAATAATAAAAGGCCCAAATTGAAAAATAATCTGCAAATGGTGGCCACTAATTAAATTAAAATATGGTCGGATCTCTCTAAATTAAACCCAATTGACATCTAAATTACAATAATCCTTTAAATAATAGCCAAAAATTGTAAAATCCCTTACTATTAAATTAAATTGAGGTTCTATTTGACACTCTGTTTAATTAAATCAATTTTCCTAATTTTACGGAGTGAAATATTTATCAATTAATTTAGATAATTAATTAAATAATTATCTTCATCATTTGAGTTATAAAATTGACTAATATATTTTAAAAATATTTAAATGATATACAATGATATATTTGATGATATTTTGCCCAATACATATGACAAAATGTCATTGTATTTGTATAATTATTTTTGTCTTGTAAAATGCATATTTCACTCCGTTCATGACTCTGAACTATTGGTGGATAAAATTTAGGTGTCAACAACTGCCCTTCATTGTTCAGGTATGGCTGGATCATCCTTGAGCATCAAAATTTGACAAATCTAATTTTTGCCCGACCAAGTCAAAATGCTTCTCGATGTTTATGCAATTTTCTAAAATTGTTTCCAGACCCCTAGTTTTTGGGTTTCCTACATATCTTTGAATGTATGAGAACTCAGGCCACTTATAGTTTGAGTCAATGATTTTGAAAAAAAGATGATTTAGATAAAGTAAATTTTCAAAAACAACTCTAATTATAATGTGGCTGGTTCTCTAGTATTGAGTTTGCCTACATATCCTCGATTTCAACAATTAGGTCACTTGTAGTTCAACTCAATTACATCGAAGAGGATATCCCTTATGCAAGAAACCTCAATTGACCAAAATTTGAAAAGAAAATAAATTGTGTCTGAGTATGGTATGGAGCAGTTCTCAACTACTGTCCAAAGAGATTGATTCTCATTAGCACCCCGTCTCAACGGATTGCGTAAGAAAAAGTTATTGTGTAATTTCCACATTACGAGTGGCTAGTTTTTTTTATTATTGTAGGGTTACTGGATTTTTCATGATTATTGTTAGTTGAAAATTGATGTCAGTATAAGTTTGATTATCATTTATTCATATAGATTCAAATAGTTTACTTACGTTTTCCAGCATTTTAATTATTTGATTGCTTGATAACTAATTGACATCTATCTACGAATTTAGACAATGAGTCTTAGTGGAGAGGTCCTTTTTGCATTATAGGATAAGGTACAGCTTGTTCAATTTCTTCCGGAATTCGTTTGAACGACACTGACTAACTAACGGCTTACAAGTGATAGGCTAGTTGTAGACCTTTACTTTGTCTGCATTTCTTTGTCAAATATAGGAGTTACACATGTATCCTTATTATTAGAACGTTCATGTGGCCATAAAGTTCAGTAGTTTGGATAGGCATCATTCAAGGATAGCTCGTGTTCAAAGTAATATCAACCCTATTGCTAGTAAACTATATTTTCAAAGGACTAACTCAAATGGATACGCAATATCAATGGATATATATCTTAGTAACTCTAGGATATTTTTCTTCGCATGGGTGGCGTACTGGGTGGGGGAAAGCAAGAGCATTGAATGCTCTTGCCCAGAACGGCTAAGCACAACATGAGAAAAGGACTGAAGCTCTGCGCCTTTGCCAATTTTGGCATCGATGATGCAGAGAGAGAGAGCAAGGATGTTGAGGTTGCTAGGGATTTCTATACCCTAGCTGGTTGTGCAAAAAATGAAAAGGGAATGGGCATATTCACTCTTTAAACACTATTTGGGATGGGTCCTTGTCCGCTTTGGACATGGGCTCGGCTAAATAAAACAATAATAAAAGGCCCAAATTGAAAAATAATCTGCAAATGGTGGCCACTAATTAAATTAAAATATGGTCGGATCTCTCTAAATTAAACCCAATTGACATCTAAATTACAATAATCCTTTAAATAATAGCCAGAAAATGTAAAATCCCTTACTATTAAATTAAATTGAGGTTCTATTTGACACTTTGTTTAATTAAATCAATTTTCCTAATTTTACGGAGTGAAATATTTATCAATTAATTTAGATAATTAATTAAATAATTATCTTCATCATTTGAGTTATAAAATTGACTAATATATTTTAAAAATATTTAAATGATATACAATGATATATTTGATGATATTTTGCCCAATACATATGACAAAATGTCATTGTATTTGTATAATTATTTTTGTCTTGTAAAATGCATATTTCACTCCGTTCATGACTCTGAACTATTGGAGGATAAAATTTAGGTGTCAACAACTGCCCCTTCATTGTTCAAGTATGGCTGGATCATCCTTGAGCATCAAAATTTGACAAATCTAATTTTTGCCCGACCAAGTCAAAATGCTTCTCGATGTTTATGCAATTTTCTAAAATTGTTTCCAGACCCCTAGTTTTTGGGTTTCCTACATATCTTTGAATGTATGAGAACTCAGGCCACTTATAGTTTGAGTCAATGATTTTGAAAAAAAGATGATTTAGATAAAGTAAATTTTCAAAAACAACTCTAATTATAATGTGGCTGGTTCTCTAGTATTGAGTTTGCCTACATATCCTCGATTTCAACAATTAGGTCACTTGTAGTTCAACTCAATTACATCGAAGAGGATATCCCTTATGCAAGAAACCTCAATTGACCAAAATTTGAAAAGAAAATAAATTGTGTCTGAGTATGGTATGGAGCAGTTCTCAACTACTGTCCAAAGAGATTGACTCTCATTAGCACCCCGTCTCAACGGATTGCGTAAGAAAAAGTTTTTGTGTAATTTCCACATTACGAGTGGCTAGTTTTTTTTATTATTCTAGGGTTACTGGATTTTTCATGATTATTGTTAGTTGAAAATTGATGTCAGTATAAGTTTGATTATCATTTATTCATATAGATTCAAATAGTTTACTTACGTTTTCCAGCATTTTAATTATTTGATTGCTTGATAACTAATTGACATCTATCTACGAATTTAGACAATGAGTCTTAGTGGAGAGGTCCTTTTTGCATTATAGGATAAGGTACAGCTTGTTCAATTTCTTCCGGAATTCGTTTGAACGACACTGACTAACTAACGGCTTACAAGTGATAGGCTAGTTGTAGACCTTTACTTTGTCTGCATTTCTTTGTCAAATATAGGAGTTACACATGTATCCTTGTTATTAGAACGTTCATGTGGCCATAACGTTCAGTAGTTTGGATAGGCGTCATTCAAGGATAGCTCGTGTTCAAAGTAATATCAACCCTATTGCTAGTAAACTATATTTTCAAAGGACTAACTCAAGTGGATACGCAATATCAATGGATACATATCTTAGTAACTCTAGGATATTTTTCTTCGCATGGGTGGCGTACTGGTGGGTGGAAAGCAAGAGCATTGAATGCTCTTGCCCAGAACGGCTAAGCACAACATGAGAAAAGGACTGAAGCTCTGCGCCTTTGCCAATTTTGGCATCGATGATGCAGAGAGAGAGAGAGCAAGGATGTTGAGGTTGCTAGGGATTTCTATACCCTAGTTGGTTGTGCAAAAAATGAAAAGGGAATGGGCATATTCATTCTTTAAACACTATTTGGGATGGGTCCTTGTCCGCTTTGGACATGGGCTCGGCTAATAAAACAATAATAAAAGGCCCAAATTGAAAAATAATCTGCAAATGGTGGCCACTAATTAAATTAAAATATGGTCGGATCTCTCTAAATTAAACCCAATTGACATCTAAATTACAATAATCCTTTAAATAATAGCCAGATATTGTAAAATCCCTTAATATTAAATTAAATTGAGGTTCTATTTAACACTCTGTTTAATTAAATCAATTTTCCTAATTTTAAGGAGTGAAATATTTATCAATTAATTATCAATTAATTTAGATAATTAATTAAATAATTATCTTCATCATTTGAGTTATAAAATTGACTAATATATTTTAAAAATATATAAAAATATTTAAATGATATACAATGATATATTTGATGATATTTTGCCCAATACATATGACAAAATGTCATTGTATTTGTATAATTATTTTTGTCTTGTAAAATGCATATTTCACTCCGTTCATGACTCTGAACTATTGGTGGATAAAATTTAGGTGTCAACAACTGCCCCTTCATTGTTCAAGTATGGCTGGATCATCCTTGAGCATCAAAATTTGACAAATCTAATTTTTGCCCGACCAAGTCAAAATGCTTCTCGATGTTTATGCAATTTTCTAAAATTGTTTCCAGACCCCTAGTTTTTGGGTTTCCTACATATCTTTGAATGTATGAGAACTCAGGCCACTTATAGTTTGAGTCAATGATTTTGAAAAAAAGATGATTTAGATAAAGTAAATTTTCAAAAACAACTCTAATTATAATGTGGCTGGTTCTCTAGTATTGAGTTTGCCTACATATCCTCGATTTCAACAATTAGGTCACTTGTAGTTCAACTCAATTACATCGAAGAGGATATCCCTTATGCAAGAAACCTCAATTGACCAAAATTTGAAAAGAAAATAAATTGTGTCTGAGTATGGTATGGAGCAGTTCTCAACTACTGTCCAAAGAGATTGATTCTCATTAGCACCCCGTCTCAACGGATTGCGTAAGAAAAAGTTTTTGTGTAATTTCCACATTACGAGTGGCTAGTTTTTTTTATTATTCTAGGGTTACTGGATTTTTCATGATTATTGTTAGTTGAAAATTGATGTCAGTATAAGTTTGATTATCATTTATTCATATAGATTCAAATAGTTTACTTACGTTTTCCAGCATTTTAATTATTTGATTGCTTGATAACTAATTGACATCTATCTACGAATTTAGACAATGAGTCTTAGTGGAGAGGTCCTTTTTGCATTATAGGATAAGGTACAGCTTGTTCAATTTCGTCCGGAATTCGTTTGAACGACACTGACTAACTAACGGCTTACAAGTGATAGGCTAGTTGTAGACCTTTACTTTGTCTGCATTTCTTTGTCAAATATAGGAGTTACACATGTATCCTTATTATTAGAACGTTCATGTGGCCATAAAGTTCAGTAGTTTGGATAGGCATCATTCAAGGATAGCTCGTGTTCAAAGTAATATCAACCCTATTGGTAGTAAACTATATTTTCAAAGGACTAACTCAAGTGGATACGCAATATCAATGGATACATATCTTAGTAACTCTAGGATATTTTTCTTCGCATGGGTGGCGTATCTTGGTGGGGGAAAGCAAGAGCATTGAATGCTCTTGCCCGTAACGGCTAAGCACAACATGAGAAAAGGACCGAAGCTCGCGCCTTTGCCAATTTTGGCATCGATGATGCAGAGAGAGAGAGAGCAAGGATGTTGAGGTTGCTAGGGATTTCTATACCCTAGTTGGTTGTGCAAAAAATGAAAAGGGAATGGGCATATTCACTCTTTAAACACTATTTGGGATGGGTCCTTGTCCGCTTTGGACATGGGCTCGGCTAAATAAAACAATAATAAAAGGCCCAAATTGAAAAATAATCTGCAAATGGTGGCCACTAATTAAATTAAAATATGGTCGGATCTCTCTAAATTAAACCCAATTGACATCTAAATTACAATAATCCTTTAAATAATAGCCAGAAAATGTAAAATCCCTTACTATTAAATTAAATTGAGGTTCTATTTGACACTCTGTTTAATTAAATCAATTTTCCTAATTTTACGGAGTGAAATATTTATCAATTAATTATCAATTAATTTAGATAATTAATTAAATAATTATCTTCATCATTTGAGTTATAAAATTGACTAATATATTTTAAAAATATATAAAAATATTTAAATGATATACAATGATATATTTGATGATATTTTGCCCAATACATATGACAAAATGTCACTGTATTTGTAAAATTATTTTTGTCTTGTAAAATGCATATTTCACTCCGTTCATGACTCTGAACTATTGGAGGATAAAATTTAGGTGTCAACAACTGCCCCTTCATTGTTCAGGTATGGCTGGACCATCCTTGAGCATCAAAATTTGACAAATCTAATTTTTGCCCGACCAAGTCAAAATGCTTCTCGATGTTTATGCAATTTTCTAAAATTGTTTCCTGACCCCTAGTTTTTGGGTTTCCTACATATCTTTGAATGTATGAGAATTCAGGCCACTTATAGTTTGAGTCAATGATTTTGAAAAAAAGATGATTTAGATAAAGTAAATTTTCAAAAACAACTCTTATTATAATGTGGTTGGTTCTCTAGTATTGAGTTTGCCTACATATCCTCGATTTCAAGAATTTGGTCACTTGTAGTTCAACTCAATTAGATCGAAGAGGATATCCCTTATGCAAGAAACCTCAATTGACCAAAATTTGAAAAGAAAATAAATTGTGTCTGAGTATGGTATGGAGCAGTTCTCAACTACTTTCCACAGAGATTGACTCTCATTAGCACCCCGTCTCAACGGATTGCGTAGGAAAAAGTTTTTGTGTAATTTCCTCATTACGAGTGGCTAGTTTTTTTATTATTCTAGGGTTATTGGATTTTTCATGATTATTGTTAGTTTAAAATTGATGTCAGTATAAGTTTTATTATCATTTATTCATATTGATTCAAATAGTTTACTTACATTTTCCTGCGTTTTAATTATTTGATTGGTTGATAACTAATTGACATCTATCTAAGAATTTAGACAATGAGTCTTAGTGGAGAGGTCTTTTTGGCATTATAGGATAAGGTACAACTTGTTCAATTTCGTCCGGAATTCGTTTGAACGACTACGACTAACTTACGGCTTACAGTGATAGGCTAGTTGTAGACCTTTACTTTGTGTCGCATTTCTTTGTCAAATATAGGAGTTACACATGTATACTTATTGTTAGAACGTTCATGTGGCCATAACGTTCAGTAGTTTGGATAGGCGTCATTCAAGGATAGCTCGTGTTCAAAGTAATATCAACCCTATTGCTAGTAAACTATATTTTCAAAGGACTAACTCAAGTGGATACGCAATATCAATGGATACATATCTTAGTAACTCTAGGATATTTTTCTTCGCATGGGTGGCGGACTGGTGGGGGGAAGGCAAGAGCATTGAATGCTCTTGCCCAAAACGGCTAAGCACAACATGAGAAAAGGACTGAAGCTCTGCGCCTTTGCCAATTTTGGCATCGATGATGCAGAGAGAGAGAGAGCAAGGATGTTGAGGTTGCTAGGGATTTCTATACCCTAGTTGGTTGTGCAAAAAATGAAAAGGGAATGGGCATATTCACTCTTTAAACACTATTTGGGATGGGTCCTTGTCCGCTTTGGACATGGGCTCGGCTAAATAAAACAATAATAAAAGGCCCAAATTGAAAAATAATCTGCAAATGGTGGCCACTAATTAAATTAAAATATGGTCGGATCTCTCTAAATTAAACCCAATTGACATCTAAATTACAATAATCCTTTAAATAATAGCCAGAAAATGTAAAATCCCTTACTATTAAATTAAATTGAGGTTCTATTTGACACTTTGTTTAATTAAATCAATTTTCCTAATTTTACGGAGTGAAATATTTATCAATTAATTAAATAATTATCTTCATCATTTGAGTTATAAACTTTACAAATATATTTTAAAAATATATAAAAAATAAAATATACAATGATATATTTGATGATATTTTACACAATACATATGACAAAATGTCACTGGATTTGTAAAATTAATTTTGTCTAGTAGAATGCATATTTCACTCCGTTCATGACTCTGAACTATTGGAGGATTAAATGTAGGTGTCAACAATTTCCCCTTCATTGTTCAAGTATGGCTGGACCATCCTTGAGCAGCAAAATTTGACAAATCTAATTTTTGCCCGACCAAGTCAAAATGCTTCTCGATGTTTATGCAATTTTCTAAAATTGTTTCCAGACCCCTAGTTTTTGGGTTTCCTACATATCTTTGAATGTATGAGAACTCAAGCCACTTATAGTTTGAGTCAATGATTTTGAAAAAAAGATGATTTAGATAAAGTAAATTTCCAAAAACAACTCTTCTTCGAATGTGGCTGGTTCTCTAGTATTGAGTTTGCATACATATCCTCGATTTCAACAATTAGGTCACTTGTAGTTCAACTCAATTACATCGAAGAGGATATCCCTTATGCAAGAACACCTCAATTGACCAAAATTTGAAAAGAAAATAAATTGTGTCTGAGTATGGTATGGAGCAGTTCTCAACTACTGTCCAAAGAGATTGACTCTCATTAGCACCCCGTCTCAACGGATTGCGTAAGAAAAAGTTTTTGTGTAATTTCCACATTACGAGTGGCTAGTTTTTTTATTATTCTAGGGTTACTTGATTTTTCATGATTATTGTTAGTTGAAAATTGATGTCAGTATAAGTTTCATTATCATTTATTCATATTGATTCAAATAGTTTACTTACGTTCTCCTGCGTTTTAATTATTTGATTGCTTGATAACTAATTGACATCTATCAACGAATTTAGACAATGAGTCTTAGTGGAGAGGTCTTTTTTGCGTTATAGGATAAGGTACAACTTGTTCAATTTCGTCCGGAATTCGTGTGAACGACACTGACTAACTTACGGCTTACAAGTGATAGGCTAGTTGTAGACCTTTACTTTGTCTGCATTTCTTTGTCAAATATAGGAGTTACACATGTATCCTTATTATTAGAACGTTCATGTGGCCATAACGTTCAGTAGTTTGGATAGGCGTCATTCTAGGATAGGTCGTGTTCAAAGTAATATCAACCCTATTGCTAGTAAACTATATTTTCAAAGGACTAACTCAAGTGGATACGCAATATCAATGGATACATTTCTTAGTAACTCTAGGATATTTTTCTTCGCATGGGTGGCGTGCTGGTGGGGGGAAGGCAAGAGCATTGAATGCTCTTGCCCAGAACGGTTAAGCACAACATGAGAAAAGGACTGAAGCTCTGCGCCTTTGCCAATTTTGGCATCGATGATGCAGAGAGAGAGAGCATGGATGTTGAGGTGGCTAGGGATTTCTATACCCTAGTTGGTTGTGCAAAAAATGAAAAGGGAATGGGCATATTCACTCTTTAAACACTATTTGGGATGGGTCTTTGTCCGATTTGGACTTGGGCTCGGCTAAATAAAACAATAATAAAAGGCCCAAATAGAAAAATAATCTGCAAATGGTGGCCACTACTAAAATTAAAATATGGTCGGATCTCTCTAAATTAAACCCAATTGACATCTAAATTACAATAATCCTTTAAATAATAGCCAGAAAATGTAAAATCCCATACTATTAAATTAAATTGAGGTTCTATTTGACACTCTGTTTAATTAAATCAATTTTCCTAATTTTACGGAGTGAAATATTTATCAATTAATTATCATTTAATTTAGATAATTTATTAAATAATTATCTTCATCATTTGAGTTATAAATTGACTAATATATTTTAAAAATATATAAAAAAATAATATACAATGATATATTTGATGATATTTTGCCGAATACATATGACAAAATGTCACTGTATTTGTAAAATTATTTTTGTCTTGTAAAATGCATATTTCACTCCGTTCATGACTCTGAACTATTGGAGGATAAAATTTAGGTGTCAATAACTGCCCCTTCATTGTTCAGGTATGACTGGACCATCCTTGAGCAGCAAAATTTGACAAATCTAATTTTTCCCAACTAAGTCAAAATGCTTCTCGATGTTTATACAATTTTCTAAAATTGTTTCCAGAGCCCTAGTTTTTGTGTTTCCTACATATCTTTGAATGTATGAGAACTCAGGCCACTTATAGTTTGAGTCAATGATTTTGAAAAAAAGATGATTTAGATAAAGTAAATTTTCAAAAACAACTCTTCGTAGAATGTGGATGGTTCTCTAGTATTGAGTTTGCCTACATATCCTCGATTTCAAGAATTAGGTCACTTGTAGTTCAACTCAATTAGATCGAAGAGGATATCCCTTATGCAAGAACACCTCAATTGACCAAAATTTGAAAAGAAAATAAATTGTGTCTGAGTAAGGTATGGAGCAGTTCTCAACTACTGTCCAAAGAGATTGACTCTCATTAGCACCCCGTCTCAACGGATTGCGTAAGAAAAAGTTTTTGTGTAATTTCCACATTACGAGTGGCTAGTTTTTTTATTATTCTAGGGTTACTTGATTTTTCATGATTATTGTTAGTTGAAAATTGATGTCAGTATAAGTTTCATTATCATTTATTCATATTGATTCAAATAGTTTACTTACGTTCTCCTGCGTTTTAATTATTTGATTGCTTGATAACTAATTGACATCTATCAACGAATTTAGACAATGAGTCTCAGTGGAGAGGTCTTTTTTGCGTTATAGGATAAGGTACAACTTGTTCAATTTCGTCCGGAATTCGTGTGAACGACACTGACTAACTTACGGCTTACAAGTGATAGGCTAGTTGTAGACCTTTACTTTGTCTGCATTTCTTTGTCAAATATAGGAGTTACACATGTATCCTTATTATTAGAACGTTCATGTGGCCATAACGTTCAGTAGTTTGGATAGGCGTCATTCTAGGATAGGTCGTGTTCAAAGTAATATCAACCCTATTGCTAGTAAACTATATTTTCAAAGGACTAACTCAAGTGGATACGCAATATCAATGGATACATTTCTTAGTAACTCTAGGATATTTTTCTTCGCATGGGTGGCGTACTGGTGGGGGGAAGGCAAGAGCATTGAATGCTCTTGCCCAGAACGGTAAAGCACAACATGAGAAAAGGACTGAAGCTCTGCGCCTTTGCCAATTTTGGCATCGATGATGCAGAGAGAGAGAGCATGGATGTTGAGGTGGCTAGGGATTTCTATACCCTAGTTGGTTGTGCAAAAAATGAAAAGGGAATGGGCATATTCACTCTTTAAACACTATATGGGATGGGTCTTTGTCCGTTTTGGACTTGGGCTCGGCTAAATAAAACAATAATAAAAGGCCTAAATAGAAAAATAATCTGCAAATGGTGGCCACTACTAAAATTAAAATATGGTCGGATCTCTTTAAATTAAACCCAATTGATATCTAAATTACAATAATCCTTTAAATAATAGCCAGAAAATGTAAAATCCCATACTATTAAATTAAATTGAGGTTCTATTTGACACTCTGTTTAATTAAATCAATTTTCCTAATTTTACGGAGTGAAATATTTATCAATTAATTATCATTTAATTTAGATAATTAATTAAATAATTATCTTCATCATTTGAGTTATAAAATTGACTAATATATTTTAAAAATATATAAAAAAATAATATACAATGATATATTTGATGATATTTTGCCGAATACATATGACAAAATGTCACTGTATTTGTAAAATTATTTTTGTCTTGTAAAATGCATATTTCACTCCGTTCATGACTCTGAACTATTGGAGGATAAAATTTAGGTGTCAACAATCGCCCTTCATTGTTCGGTGTATGTTTGGACCATCCTTGAGCAGCAAAATTTGACAAATATAATTTTTGCCCAACCAAGTCAAAATGCTTCTCGATGTTTATGCAATTTTCTAAAATTGTTTCCAGAGCCCTAGTTTTTGGGTTTCCTACATATCTTTGAATGTATGAGAACTCAGGCCACTTATAGTTTGAGTCAATGATTTTGAAAAAAAGATGATTTAGATAAAGTAAATTTTCAAAAACAACTCTTCTTCGAATGTGGTTGGTTCTCTAGTATTGAGTTTGCCTACATATCCTCGATTTCAAGAATTAGGTCACTTGTAGTTCAACTCAATTAGATCGAAGAGGATATCCCTTATGCAAGAACACCTCAATTGACCAAAATTTGAAAATAAAATAAATTGTGTCTGAGTATGGTATGGAGCAGTTCTCAACTACTGTCCAAAGAGATTGACTCTCATTTGCACCCCGTCTCAACGGATTGCGTAAGAAAAAGTTTTTGTGTAATTTCCACATTACGAGTGGCTAGTTTTTTTTATTATTCTAGGGTTACTGGATTTTTCATGATTATTGTTAGTTGAAAATTGATGTCAGTATAAGTTTGATTATCATTTATTCATATTGATTCAAATAGTTTACTTACGTTTTCCTGCGTTTTAATTATTTGATTGCTTGATAACTAATTGACATCTATCTACAAATTTAGACAATGAGTCTTAGTGGAGAGGTCTTTTTTGCATTATAGGATAAGGTACAGCTTGTTCAATTTCGTCCGGAATTCGTTTGAACGACATTGACTAACTTACGGCTTACATGTGATAGGATAGTTGTAGACCTTTACTTTGTCTGCATTTCTTTGTTAAATATAGGAGTTACACATGTATCCTTATTATTAGAACGTTCATGTGGCCATAACGTTCAGTAGTTTGGATAGGCGTCATTCTAGGATAGGTCGTGTTCAAAGTAATATCAACCCTATTGCTAGTAAACTATATTTTCAAAGGACTAACTCAAGTGGATACGCAATATCAATGGATACATTTCTTAGTAACTTTAGGATATTTTTCTTCACATGGGTGGCGTACTGGTGGGGGGAAGGCAAGAGCATTGAATGCTCTTGCCCAAAACGGCTAAGCACAACATGAGAAAAGGACTGAAGCTCTACGCCTTTGCCAATTTTGGCATCGATGATGCAAAGAGAGAGCAAGGATGTTGAGGTGGCTAGGGATTTCTATACCCTAGTTGGTTGTGCAAAAATTGAAAAGGGAATGGGCATATTCACTCTTTAAACACTATTTGGGATGGGTCTTTGCCCGCTTTGGACATGGGCTCGGCTAAATAAAACAATAATAAAAATCCCAAATTGAAAATTAATCTACAAATGGTGGCCACTACTTAAATTAAAATATGGTCGGATCTCTCTAAATTAAACCCAATTGACATCTAAATTACAATAATCCTTTAAATAATAGCCAGAAAATGTAAAATCTCTTACTATTAAATTAAATTGAGGTTATATTTGACACTCTGTTTAATTAAATCAATTTTCCTAATTTTACGGAGTGAAATATTTATCAATTAATTATCAATTAATTTAGATAATTAATTAAATAATTATCTTCATCATTTGAGTTTATAAAATTGACTAATATATTTTAAAAATATATATAAAAATAATATACAATGATATATTTGATGATATTTTGCCCAATACATATGACAAAATGTCACTGTATTTGTAAAATTATTTTTGTCTTGTAAAATGCATATTTCACTCCGTTCATGACTCTGAACTATTGGAGGATAAAATTTAGGTGTCAACAACTGTCTCTTCATTGTTCAGGTATGTTTGGACCATCCTTGAGCAGCAAAATTTGACAAATCTATTTTTTGCCCGACCAAGTCAAAATGCTTCTCGATGTTTATGCAATTTTCTAAAATTGTTTCCAGACCCCTAGTTTTTGGGTTTCCTACATATCTTTGAATGTATGAGAACTCAGGCCACTTATAGTTTGACTCAACGATTTTGAAAAAAAGATGATTTAGATAAAGTAAATTTTCAAGAACAACTCTTATTAGAATGTGGCTGGTTCTCTAGTATTGAGTTTGCCTACATATCCTTGATTTCAAGAATTAGGTCACTTGTAGTTCAACTCAATTAGATCGAAAAGGATATCCCTTATGCAAGAACACCTCAATTTGACCAAAATTTGAAAAGAAAATAAATTGTGTCTGAGTATGGTATGGAGCAGTTCTCAACTACTGTCCAAAATTTACTCTCATTAGCACCATGTCTCAACTGACTGCGTAAGAAAAAGTTCCACATTCGCTTCACATGCGTCTGGATCTGGTTTTACTGGCTGGCACTTTCAACATGTTTGAACATGTTATCCATATACTTGGTAACATTTTGGACTGAGTGGTGTTATCGTTATACTCTTCGGGCTTGATTTTATGAGCGAGCGTCCTCTCGACACTTCATGGCTCTTACTTTCTCCCCGTAAATATGAAGAATGAATCGATATGGCTTCATCATAAGTGGTTGGCTCTCTCGGTATTTTTGTCTGAAAATATGTCCTTCTCGGTACTTTCTGTAATTACCCATCCAGTCATTTTTAGATAAAGACCCTTATTTTCTTCTTTTATCCTTCTCGTAATCTCCATGTTGGGTATGTGATGTGAAGGGATGGGGGTACAGATCTCGAGGTATATATATATATATGAGTTTCAGATGAAAACCCCAAAGTCTAGAACTTCGAATTAATTTATTTGACTCAAAGTTGACTTTTTGCTAGATGGTTTCATTTCTGGGTTCTATAGCTTCCAATAGTTCAGAAAGCTCATTTATGACTTAGTCGAATCATTGGTTAGCTTCCCGAGGTAAGTAGATATATTTTGTGGCTTTATTTGTGAAATATTGATATTTGGTTTTTTCGGACGATTCTTTAGAAAAGTATGCCTTAGATCAGTTACTTGTGGAATCCGAGGGTACGAACGAGTTTATAACAATATTTACCTTAGACAAGCATATCGAGTTTGTGTCTAGGGAGTCCCAGGAGTGTTTCGTGTGTTTGATAAAAATGTTAGCTGATTTTCTTATAGTTGGTGTTTGATGTCCGCCATGGAGACACAAATATCCACTCCGGCGGGTCTGCCTCGGCGAGAGGTTGGCTCACAGAAGCGGATGTTAGGAGATAGGTGGTTTCCACCGCCATGGAGTCGGGTCCACCATGGTGAGGGGTGAGGTGTCAAGTGACCATCACCCCAGTAAAGGGTTTTCCGCCGCTGCGAGTACGTTCCAGTGGAATCGATTCTGCTGGGGTAGAAGAACTGTACTAGATCCCTATAAATTCTCTAGGTCAGAAAATTCCTTTTCCAAAATAGAAACCTCGAAACCAGCGCCGCCTTGGAGTAATTTCAGAGCCTTAGGATAATTTTTGACCTTGAGGTAATAGATTCTTTCCTTTTTATGGCTTAAGTTACATTTCTAAGCTCTTAAATGGTGGTTTAGCATGTTATTAAGTTGGTAAAATGAATTTCATGTGTTTATGAGAATAAGAGAGTTATATGATTGATTTTAATGGAGGTTTATGGATTAAAAATTGATATTATTGTGAATTAGGATTGGGTAATGATAGATAATCATATTTTTAGGCTTAATTTGATTATAAAAGCTTGTTTTCAATAGGGGAAAATTTCTAGAGTATCAAATTGGGGATTTTTTTTTATTATGGTTCAATTGAGGGTTCAAATGCGTATAGAGTTTCAATTAATATAAGGATATGACAACTTAGAATGTAATATTGATTTTTGAGTAGTAATGTTCGAGTCTTGGTGACGTGGGCCCGGGTTCGATATTGAAGTATTGCTTTGTTAAAGGTTATGTCCCTATTTTGTGTAAGTTTTATATATTAACGAGTAGTATATGCATAAATAGACTTTGATTATCACAAGGCTTTAAGGAAGGGAAAATCTACCACTGAAGCTTGATTGTCAGCGCACATGCTCGACTTTCAGGTAGGCTACGATTTAATTTTTCAAGACTTCGATAGAAGTATGTAATTAGTTATAAATATTGAGGGGTATTAGGTGTGTTGAGGGTCCCACTCAGGCAGTTGTGATGAACGTTTGAGTGGGTACCGGTGTTGAAATGTGATGATAAGATGATTTAAAGAATCAACCTTATGTTGGTTCCCATTACAGATTATCTAGGCTTGTAGCCATATGTGGGCTCGTCGCCATAGTTGTTTGTCTTGTTCACTCATCACACATGTTTTCGATATGATATCTTGAAGTGTACTTAGATTTTATATGTGTTATGATCTCTTGAAAGCATGTGGTATTTCATCTCTTATTTGGTTGCATCTTATTATATCACAATTCTTGCCTTATATATGTCATTTGCATTCATACACTCATGGTTATGATGATATGATATTGGAGTGGTATGATTATATTATGGGTCCAAGAGACTGGGAAAGATAAGAACACTATTGAGATTATGAAAATATAGAGATGATATTGATATGCGGTGATCGGAGTGGCATGTCTGCAACATGATATTATTATAGTCAAGTGTTGGGCTCCGTGATCCGATGAGTTATTCTGGAACGGAGGGTTATATGGACTTTGCGGGTCCACCTTGGGTCACTTGTATATGGTATACCCCTGTGAAATGTGTATACTGGTTGATGGAAAGGTACCTTGCATATGCATTACATCCATATCATATATATATGCCATATCATTGGTTATTTGTTATTAAAGTGATTGTTGATAATTTGATTAAGTTCTGGACATGGAAGGATTATACTTGTTTTGGTACTTGGGTTATTGTAGAATTCTTGGAAACTGAATAATATGAATATGTATGAACTCTTAATGAAATAAGGAATCATGTGAACTCTGTGAATCGTTATGTGGATTATATTCCTTATGTTGATTATTAGACTATGTAGTATAGGATTACTCGGTATTTATCTCTGGTTATGTACTTTTGTCGTTGTCGGCCTATGATGTCTATGGGGGTACGTTGTGTAGTTATACTACACTTGCTGCTTCATTTCCTGATGCAGATACAGATCCGACTACCAACTCGAGACCATGTGGTTGAGTTCAAGCGGTTGATTCCCAACTGTCAGGGTGAGGATGCCTTCTCCAGCATGCCCTGGATTGCTTATGTTCTTTACCGTCCTCATATTTGACCTAGAGACATGTTTTCAGACTTTAGCATTACATATTCGGTTGTCACTTATTGCGGTTGATTTTCTGACTATATTGTGGTATTAGACCCCTTGTACTCACATACTAGATTCATCGGGGTTATATTGGTTGTATCAGATTTATCTTCTTCTTACGCATATTATTATTAGACAATTTTTGTAGTATTATGTTTCTTTCACTTTTATTTATATCTTATCATGTTGTTGATTTAGGAGTGGTTCTCTGGCGTGGCAGGATTATATAGGTGCCACCTCAATTTCTAAAAAGGGGCCGTGACAAAGTTGATATCCGAGTAGTAGGACCGCATGTGAGCTTTCAGGTTTCCCGACCTATTGAACATCTCAAATTTGGGAACTTTGAAGCCCTCAGGTAGGTCCAACTTTGGGTGTGTGCAGAGATCATCATCGCTTAATTCCGCAACTTTCCTAGTGGCATGCGTAGTATGTGAGGTTGTCTCCTTCATTCTTTATTGCACCTCTTGGGATATTTCCGATTTCATTTATTCGACTAGCTTGCTTTGTTCGGCTCTCTAGGATTTTTCTATCTTCTCATAGTGATCAAGTTTAGTATGGTCTGGGGAGAGGTGGTATTGAGCAACTGGGGTATTAAATGATACGATTGGGTGCGTAGAGTTGTTTCGAGGGATATTGGTAGTGGTGTTTTGGTGCATAGTGGGGTTAGCGGGTAATTGAGTTTGGACAGAGTAAGTAGCTCCGATATTTGAGTGGTGTTGGCGAGTTGAAAAGTATGGTAAGAAGTACCAACATGGTGTGGGTTGGAGGTGGATGGATTATGGGTGAATAGACCAGTCCCCGCAGGGTAGTTGGGGAAATGGTCAGGCACTGGAGAGGACAAAGATGGAAAAGGCAGTGAAGGCCTTCTTTCCTTGGTATGCTCCTCTTGGTAGCTTGGGCCTTTTCTATTTGTGTGGTGTTTTCCTGGAGGTCTTTGACCTTCTCAAAGAATATTTTGATCACGTCCTCATGATGCATTGGGTTCTGTGGTTCAGGAGATTCTGAGTTCCTGATATTGCATTCGTCGTTCAATGTACATGTCATTGTCATCTTTCCTCCATTTTGCTCGGATAGTAATGCTTTTGCTGCATTAGAGCTTTTGAAGTATTCCAGTGTCACGACATGAACTAACCTCCTTTTTAAGAAAAAAAAGACTCAAAGGAAAATGACATCAGTATGTTAGTCAATAATAATCGTCAACGCAAAAAACAAACACATCATTTGCAGATAAACACACACATTCCTGCGTTCGGATGCAAATATTTGATTGATTCGTTGTTTTGGGCATTTCTGGGTGTTTTGTTTTTTTAGTAATTTGGTTGACTTACTTAATATGATAATGCCGACGATTGATCTGCCAGCTGGACTCGACTACTCCGAAGAAAAAAAGAGGGGGAGGGAACATATATTTATATAATATATGGACTGAGTCTTATGTAGATTGCCTACGTATCCCGCCTGGAAAGTCAGGCCCTTCTGTACTTAGGTTTACAAAAAATAAATATCCTTCCTATATCTGTTTCTTACCCAAACAATCTCAGACCAGGCCCGATAAGGACTTCCTACGTATCCCTCTTAAGAAATCAGGTCTGACGTAGTTTCTTTTGCATAAAAAGGGAAGGGATACCATTTGATTCATAGGACTGCCAAAGTCTACCCAAAAGATGACTTCTCCTTGAAGTCATGGCGGGTTGTCATCCTTACAACCGTGCATTTTGCCCTTGGCCCTAACTTCTTAGTAGCAAGGAAGGACAACCACCCAGATCTCCCTGTTGTTGACAAGATGTTTGAGCTCAGACTTAAAAGCTTCACATTCCTCAATAGCATGACCTGATGCTCCCAAGTGGTACAAACAACCTCCTTTCTTGTTGGGCTTGTTGGATGATGGTTTCCAAAAGGTCCATATGGGACAGATCTTATTAATGTTAACCAACTTTTGGAAGATGCTAGTGTATGAATCCTCAAAAAAGGTAAAGTCATAACGCCAGAGTTGGATGTTGAGATTGATGCCCTCCATAGGAGTGATTGGGTCACGTACCAGCAGCGAGTGTGGTCCCAAAATGTGACGGATCGCTCCGTTATCAATCATCATTACTATTCTTCTCCTAAGGGCTATGCATTCATCAGCAGTGTGTCCAGGATGATTCATGTGGAACACATATATCTTATGGGCATAGGATGGAGCGCACGACAAGAGTCTTTCATTGCTGGGATGTATGGTCCCCATTTCCGTCATTGTCTCATAGATTTCTCAACATAGCACGGGTGCTGGGGTGACTCGGAAAGGACAAACATAGGCTTTGAGAGCGACTGCCCACCATATTGGGATGATGCTCGGACTAATGTTAATAGAGTTTCATCACTTTCAGGAAAAGTGGCAGAGGCTGTGGTTGTAGCCTTTCTGGATGGCTGGCTCTCAAATTCTTCCTTTAATGTCTTAGTCTTTGAATTTCCCATAACTCCTGAGAGAGGTACATAGCTATTCATCATTCCTTTCACCTCATCCGGGAGGTTATTGTTGTAGTATTCAGTAGGGGTGATTCCTTCGGGGGGATTCCGCCACCAGACCCAATATGTTGTAAACTTCATTCATCTTAGACTTAACTAGATTGATCTTTTTCTCCAAACTGCTAATCCTCTCTCTGAGCGAACCCTTGTTCTTTTCTCCGCTGCTCAAGTTGACGAAGGGCATGTTGGTTCTTGAGTTGCGCCGGGCATCCATCTTAGCAAAGTCAACCTTTTGGGAGAAACAACTGGGTTATGTGAGCAGGATATATTTTGGGGAAGTAGAGCTTTGGTAGTCTGAGGCATATAAGTGTTTTTCTTTTTGGGGTGGTTCCTGGAACGCTGAATCAATCATATTTGAAACAAATGTGTGAAAGCACATAAGCAAATATTTTGCACAAAATCACATAATTGCAATATAAAGCTATGTATGTTCTTGAGACCTTTTTACACCAAGGTCTTTCTAACATTTGAACATGATTGTGCAAATTTGTTAAATCAAACTATTACCCCCATAATCATAAAGTTCATCAATAATAGTTTCCCTGAAGAGTTATACAAGATAATTTTAAAAGCATAAATCAACAGAAATGTCCTTCGGTAGGTGATGATGATTCGCTGTCTGTCCGAGCTCTCTTGGCCCTTCGAAGAGCGGTATGGTTTCAGAGGTTCATCGATATCAGCAAAGCACTTAGCATGTATCCTCTCTCTCTGAATGTCAACTGCACTATCTCATCCATCTCCTGTCTCATCTAATCATCGAGGTCCTCCAAATAGCCGTGTGTGATCTCCAACTCCTGTTCTATACTAGGTATGGCAGTCTTTTCATGCTCTATCTTCTCAAAATACTTGGCATCTCTGTCATTAGCTCGTCTCTGAATCATAAGGGCTTCAACCTCAGCCTTAGACTCTCGATCCTGGACATGATGGTAGTGGTTGATCCCTGGAGTGACAGTACCCTAGAAGTCCGCTCTCAACTAATCCTTGTAATCCTCATCACACCATGGGCGAAGTCTATCCTCGGCAATAATACCTGGCCCCCATATCAGACAGTTGTTCCATTATCGAATGTACTCCCTGGTAACTCTAATTTTGTCTTCTTCATAATCAATCACGTACCATTCCATGTTCCCCACTTGGGGTACCTCTTGTTTTTTTCCCAAACTGTCTCAAGAACCGGACCGGTGCATAAGGGCGAACCCTTTGAATATCCATCAGTGGTAAAAACTGACACTTTCTTCCTTGAACCGCAACCCATTCTGAGATTAAGTCTGGAAACTTCGATTGCATGTTCTCTTCTTTGAGACTCGAGAAGAAGATATACCATTCTTTTTTTGTTCTATGACTAAAATTGAGGCAACAGATTGCACCCTTGGAGGGTCTATCATATTTCTGTAGATGTTCGAGGATCCACCATTGTTACCACAAATTGCACCCTTGGAAATACCTAAGTTAGTTTCTGCATCGACCTAAGGCTAGGTACATATCGGCGAGGATGACTAGGACTAGGTCAAAATACTTGGTTTCTCCATTTGCGGTTATGCCATGAAAAATGGCATGGGTGACTGAAATGACTCGTGTGTCTATGGAAAGATGTATTTTTGGGGGAACAACATAAGTCCCAACAGGCAAATAGCGATGGCTTGGGGTCAGGTAGCTTCCCAATCTTGGAAAGTGTGGAATTATAAGGAATGCTCTATGAACCCCCCTTTGGTCCCAAAATGACGGTATAAATCCTGGAAATCTACTGAGGGTCCAGAGATCCAAGAGGCTTGGGCTAGGGAAATCATTTTCATGATTTCGGCCATAGTGGGTTTGTTTGGTAATAGAAGGTTGTGGTCAGGTTTTTCGTTGTTCTCATATAGGTCCCATTGTTGTCTATACAATCTCAGATTTCTTGCAAGGTTGGGGTCATCTCTATCTCCCCGAATCTAAACACCATCCTATCATTTTCCCAATATTCGGTTAATAATTCAATGAGTGTTTTACAACCCTTCATGGACATAAGGGAGGATAAATGACCTAAACAACTAGTAACTTTCTTTCTTTGCTCGACATCTACTCAACCCACCATATCTTCAATATTTCAGGTGCCTCGAGAACCATGTCAAAATGGAGGTTGGTAGCCTCCTACACAGAAAAGCACGGTTAATCCCCACCCATCGGACAATGATTTAACACATATGTCGCATTACATGTTCTCAATTAGCACATAGTTGGATGCGGTATCCTCGGGTCAAAGACCGTATGGACATGAATGATAGTCTTCTAATGTGATTTTAAACACGTCTCAAATGTTCAAAGCCCTTCTTGGGTCAATATGCTCTAAATAGTTAGGATTGGCTTCGCTCTACCCTAAGTTGACTAGAGTGGAATTTTCAAATGACTTGGGAACCCGAGTGGACCACTCAGGATGAACCGTTGTTGACTGTTGGACGATAACGAACTAACTACGTCTTCACAAGTTCCAAGAAAGTATTTGTTTTTTTTACTCGAGGACGATTGTGAAACCGCATAATTGTCTTTGTGCACTAATGCGAGTGTGTCTGTGCGTGCCGTTTGTCGAAAAATGATATGCATGAATGACTATTATATATACAATAAAATAAACACTTATGCAAATAAACAAAAAGCAAATTTATTATTGGAACCCTTTTGGTTAGAACCTATTTGAAATCCCAGCAGAGTCACAATTTATTACGGTTCACTTTTACGCAGGGCTTAGAAGCTAATTCATAACTCGTGGAGTCTTGGATTTATTTTATTTTTTTAGAGTCTCTATCTAATTTATAGAGAAATTAGGAAAACCAAGTGAGAAAAGATTTTTTCAGCTTTTAAGGAAAAATCCTTAGACAACCAGAGTTCGAGGTAAGGGTTCAGATGATTCCCCGGGGAAGGTGTTAGGCACCCCGATATTAAAAATTCGCAGAATGCGGTACTAAAAAGTATTTAAAATATTGTATATATAATGTCATATCATCTCAAAATCATTTCCCGCCAAATAAACTCTTTCACGCACATTTTTCTCCTGTTCAAAGTAAGAACGAAAGTTAATGGAAACTTTTCCTTTGGAATATAATTCCTTTATTCTTTAGAAAAAGGATAGTAAAATTATTTGATATTTTATGAACATTTAACTTTATACTTAAAAGGGGTTTAGTAAAATTAAAACTTATAATAAGACGGGCTTTTATTTAAAAGGAAGGTCAATCACATTCTTTTTTCCTTTTCCCAAACTCCAATTATAAAAGACTTTACCAACTTATTTAAGAGGTATTTAAAAACTTATTCAAAATTTAAATTTTTTATCCAAAAGTCCTTTTTAGACTTAAACCTTTATCTCATTTATTTCTCATTAAAAGTCGAAACTAAAATACTTGTTTTTTTGTTTGCAAAGCTAATCAAATTTGAAAGAATGGCATTTGCAATTTTTTTATGAAAAAAATAATCCAACTCGTGTATAATAAAACGATTGCAATAATTGACAATTAAAACTTAAAGTAAAAGCCTTTTTATCTATTAAATCTCGAGTCCAAAGTTTACAAAATGGTAAACCTATTCGTTCTAGAAACATCAGGATCGCATCTACTATCTCAACTTGTTTCTAACCTGAAGCTCCAATAACATAAATTACAAAACACAATTAAATGCCAAAAATATAACAAAATAATAATAAAAATAAAAGATTGTGTCAGGCTGGTGGGCGCCCACCAGTTAAATTTGCATAATCTTATCATTTTCATCCATGACTGGGCCTTCAACAGCTTCCCAAACTCGATAAAAAATATGAAGTCGAGGCTCAGGCCCAAGGGTATGGAACGGAGAGTGGAAAAAAAAAAGAGGGAGTTAGAAAGTACCCCAAACTTATCAATAATGTAAATAAATAAATATGGATATGAAATTGAACGTATATATACACAATAGTTTGTATAGATTATGGCAATCCAAGAAAACAAATTAGAAGGCCCACACAAGCAATAGTCCAAAGATACTAAATAAGGCAATTGCCCTCAGGGTGCAATTAACGCGTAGAAATAAAGCTCGCCCAAACCATAATTTCCAGATTGACAAGAAGAACAGATCAACCCAATATGCACAATAGGCCCAATCATTACATACTTAAAAGTACACTAGCCTATATTTAGTATATACTTAGTCATATAAGGTTGATATACACTATCACGCCCCTGCTCTGGAGGGACAAGATCGGGACCCGGTGCCTTATTTGACTGAGCGAACCAAACTGTAACTTATATCTCTCGATGCAATCAATCATACATAGGCCGGTAAGGCCAACCTAAAACTCAGACAATACCATCATAGGCTGATAAGGCCAAACTCAAGATAATCTGAATTTGAAACAACTCCAAATTCAAGGCATCTCTGAGTGCTATCATGATATAACTCAAAAGGTGTATATATAAAAGGGCCGGAAAGGCCTCAAGATTGACATTTGTACAACAACAAAATAGGTCTACAAGCCTCTAAAGATAATACTATACTGGGGGCGGGATAGGGCCTAAGCCTAGTCATACTTGTTGTACACAAAACTCTGACTGCGATAACTCTGAATCAAGTGGAGCTTACCAACTTAGTTGATGCTCGGAAATCTACTCGTGGAATCTATCTCCCTATTTGCCAGATCCTGCTTGATAGGAAACACAGCGTCCCCAAGCAAAGGTACGTCAGTACAAAATAATGTACCGAGCATGTAAGAAAACTAAAATAACTGAAAGCTAAAACTCAACTGAAACATTTAATAACTGTAAGTACTAAGAGTCAATGATAAACTGTTAAAGTGCTTATCTGTTGTTGTCTCATCTCACACTGATGCAATTCAATACATATATAGCTACCCGACTGCTTATAGGGCTCAGTATGTGTGTGACTACCCGGTCATGCAAGCTTAGTGGTACCCGGCCATGGAATGCTCAGTATGTCTATCCGGTCAGAGGAGGCTCGGTGTGTCTACCCGGCCATGTGCGACTCGATAATGCAATACATATATATAGCTACCCGACCACATATAGGGCTCGGTGTTCTTTTGCTCTGTAAATCTGTAAGCTTACGACTGAACTATTTTCTTTCTCACTGAACATGAATCAATATGGACTAAAGTACTCCTGATGAGGGACAAACACAATACAGCTTTACAAAAGGGACTTGAATAGAATAAACTACTTTATGATAAAACTCTTTTTGGAACGTTTCTTTCTGAAAACTTGTTTTGGAACTAAATTCATGTCAAAAGAAAGGAACAGACTTAATATACCTTATAATAATATGTCCAATAACTATGTTGAACTCAATTCGTCGAACCTCAATCTACAACAACAGTAATGACGCTATCGTTATGCTATGAAAGATACAACTATCATACAATGAATGATAAGCTTATTCTATATAAAAACGGGCAGCATTTCCCTTGTTCTCGTTACATTTCCCAAGCCCTCATTAGGCGTAGATAACAAATACAAGGACGCCAATAACTCAAACAACATTATATGAGCGACAAGCTCGGTTTACAATATCAAACAACGTTTCTCCAACTTCTCCCTTCTTCCAAATTATGAAACTTTATAAACAATACATAAAAATATATGTAAATATTTCCAGCCCTTTTCTTATAGCTAAACGATCACCAAAACCAGCCCCAACACATTATACAACACAAACAACACTTCAACTACCTCATCTAGTCATGTAACTTGTAACTTACCTCTTCCAAGCATAATCAAATCATCAACCTCACTCATATAGTAGATGTTTATACTTCTAGCATCTAAATAAGTATATCCACATATTCTCCAGCCTTATAACTATCATAAGAACCACACTAAACTGTCCAACACAACTCATCTAATCACAAACAACTTTCAAATGTTATCTTGTAACTTACGCATCCTTACAACAAAGCTAGAGCTTAGATATGCTCAAGCACAAGTAGAAGAGGGGAAATCGTACCTTAGATAACAAGAAAAACCCTCAACAAGTACTTCCTTAAACTTAGAACAACCATCAACATGACAATAACACAATAGAAGCACTTTCCTCTAGTCTCACAAGACATTTGATGTTGGGTTTAGATAGTTTAGCTTTAGATTTACTCTTGAACCATGGGAGGACACTTAGAAAGGGTTTTGGAGGTGTTAAATGACTTAAAACAAGCCTTTCACCTCTCAAATAGAGAACTAGAAAATCCCACCGCTTAAGTGGGTCCGAAGCGAGCTGCTTTGCAGCATATTCCTAAAACGCACATAAAGTTTTGTCCAGAGCTCCGCTTGACGAATGGTTTGCTGCGTTGGAAAGTAGACTCGCTGAACTTGAATGTAGATAGATTATAAACCCCATAAGACCTTATAAATTAGGAGATATACCCCCATAAATGTGGGCAAAAATCCTGTCCAGCATTCCCCCTACCTTTTCCCCGAGTTTCGACGAACTTAATTTCTTCGATTCGTTTAGCCCTGAGTTCTTACGAGACTTACTTAACACTTGTTTTAAAACCTTCCTTTAAACTTTTAGAGGTATCTTAACCTCTCTGATTCACATTTACCTTAACTCATTTATATCATTCCGAGATTACATCATCTAACTCAAGACGCAACTTAGCGTGCCAAATTAGGGATGTAACATCCCCTCCTTAGGAACATTCGTCCTTGAATGTAGAAGTGTATATGAGGGAAACATAACTTTCAAAGGCTTTTCTGAAATTTTTGACAGAGTCTCCTCCTTAATACTGACTATCCCAAACCTGCACGCAACCCAAAAACATACTATATGCCATACAGGGATATATCACAATACTAGTCTCATTGGCGGTCAAACATCAATGTAAGTGTAGGGACACTAGAACTCACCTCAAATAACTCTTGATAAGCTATGATGCCTCACTCTAAACTACATCTCATGTCAGAAACAAGAGAGAATACTTCTTCCTTATTGGCTCTTCTTCTTCTCAGGTTGTCCCTCCACAGTACTTTTATGGAGGCTACCTCCTTAGTCCTCGGCTTGTGGACCTGACGATCTAAAATTTCCACAAAAATATCTTCATAGGATATGTCCTCAGTGACCTAAACACCCTCTAATGGAACAACCCGAGATGGGTCTCCAACATACATGCTCTACATAGAACATGGAAGACTGGATACACTGCCTCTAACTCTGAGGATAAATCTAACTCGTAGGCTACTTGGCATATTCTGCGAATGATCTTGTAAGGCCCGATATATCTTGGGCTTAACTTGCCCCTTCTTGCCAAATAACATTATGTCTTTCAGAGGCTAAACTTTTCAAGAATACCCAATTTCCCATATAAAACTCTAGATCGCGAGGATGAACTTTTGTATATGTCTTTGGCAACTCTGTGCTATTAGCAGTCGCTCCTGAATAAGTTTCAACTTTTCTACGTCCTACTGCACCAAATCTAGTCCAAAAATCTATCTCACCTATTTGGACCACCCAATCGAAGATCTGCACTTACGCCCACACATAGTCCTATAAGGAGCCATTTTGATACTGGAATGGTAACTATTAATATACACAAATTCACAGAGGGGTAAATGGTCATCATAATTATATCTGAAGGTTAACACGCACGCTCTCAATACATCCTCGAGAGTCTAAATAGTGTACTCTGCTTAGCCATCCGTCTGGGAGTGAAATGTTATACGGGTTTTCTTGTATTCCCAATTCCCTCTAAAAGTTTACTGTAAATAAAGATCCTCTATCTAAAGTAATAAACATTAAAATGTCATAAAGTCGCACAGTCTCCTTAATATACAACTTTGCATAATCCTCGGTCGTGTGAATAGCTTTGTCTGGCACAAAATGGGTCAACTTTGTGAGTTTGTCGACCATCACTCATATGGAGTCATACTTCTGATAAGAGTGGGGAAACTCCACAATGAAATTCATATCAATCATCTTTCATCTTCAAGTTTATATCTCTATACTTTGTACTAGCTCTCTAAGCCTCTGATCTTCTATCTTTACTTACTGACAATTGGAGCATTGTACCACAAACTCGACAATGTCCATCTTCAAATCATTTCACCAATATATAACTATGATATCATGGTACATCTTTGTCGAACAAGGATGAATAGATTAACAAGACTAATGTACCTTCGTCATAATTTTTTCCCGACGCTCAACTATATCTAGGGCATACATTCAACTTCCGCATCGGAGAGCTTTGTCCCCCTTAAGCTCAAACATTGGCTTCTCTTGTCATGTAACTTTTTCTTTTAATACCGCTAAATCGAGATCCTCGTATTATTTTTCCTTTACATCTATCGCAAGGGATGATCTGGTTACATTCTGAATCATAGTTCTACCATCATCAAACTCCAAGATTGCTAACTAATGGAGCTTTTGGCTAACTTGCTCTCTTCTCGGCTTCTAGGTAAGCCACACTACCCATATATCTCATCCTATGGTACCCTGATACCCAGTTTGTCACCTTGTTGAATGAACTTCCTCTTTAAGCCATATTAGGACAAAATCGGCATACTGCTACTCCTTTACTTTTACCACTAAGGGTAGTACTACTAGGTTTTGAACGGTCACTATGCTGTTATCTTAGTTCAGTGCTCTTTTACCATTTTCGTGGAAAACACTCCTATTGTAGTCTAACTTCTGAGTCGTTTCCTTCTCTAGGAGGACCATGCTCAAGTATATCATCTTGGCTCATCTTTACATACTTCATAGTCCTAAAGACTGTTACTATCTGGAAGAGGACTCGAGTATCTTTGTACTATAAAGTTGTCACGTTATATCTCACATGCGTGCTCCACTGTTGCCGACCCTAAGTCATGGGTCCATAATTCTCCTTAACTTTCCCAACCGATCATAAGTGTAAATAATCTCATTTCCTTATTCATTATGAATATGTACTTTATAAGTGCATTATCTTTTCTTAGTCTTTACTAATATGGAGTTCCTTATATACATGGCCTCATGTATAATTTTGGGTTCTGATTTGGTTCCTTGTCCAACCAGTTTAGCTAACAATAAGTTGTGAACGTACTCCCTTATTGGTTCCATACCCATATTATTAAAAGATTCACGTTATTGGTCAATTTGTGTGACACACATTTTAGACCACTATACTCAAGAGTAAATTCTCCTCATTTGTCTCTTTGCTATCACCTTTTATTAATATACTTTCAGAGTGAAACTTCTCGTTCATCATAATCTGCAAGCTCACTATTATATACCTTGTAGTATATTAAGTGCCCTAAAACTGCCCATACTTATCCTGATTTGCTCCCACTTCCTTCCTTATTCTTATAGTATCACTCATGTATGCACTCTTTAAATGTCTACGCTAATCCTAGGCTTCATGCTCATTTTCAGTTCTGAACTGCTGTACACTAGATATTATTTGTTGTTTGTCCTCGTCTGAGATATCTTCTAAGAGTTGCGATAATTGACTAGCGAGACTGAGTCTTGCTCTGGAACCCTTCTATAATGTTCAATTTTGTATCACCTGACGACTCGTCTGACCTCTTAACTAGCCTCCTTATGGACTTTACATAAATCATCTCCCGATGTTGATTCATATTCTTTTATTACTTGTTACTTATGAGTAATCCCTCTTGGGCCTAGACATTTCCATATTTATTTATATTTCGAGCTATTCTTTTCTGAGCCTCATATATTTTCTGCTTTTACTATTACTTAACTCATCAAACTGAGAGGTTGCTACTGTTATTATCTTAGCATTTATACTTACACAGCATTCCATAGGCATCACCCATCCTTACAATTTGGATAGCACAATCCCAATCGCCTTAAAACTCTTTATTGTATCCCTTCTTACTCATTCAATTATTGATCCAACATCTAATTTTGTTTCGATACCTTATCGTATTACCTCCCTATATGGGAGGATGGCCACACCTTGGCCCCAAGGATTCCATTCTTGAGAAGTCATATTATTACCTTAGCACCTTCCGTTTCTCTATGATTTTTTTAATAACTTAAAATTCGCCTTAGAACAAGTCTCTCTTACCAAAGACAACTGAATCGCTTACATTAATAACTGACGTGCTCGATCTCAATAAATTTCATATGTTACTCAGGACGTTAGTCTTCGGGGGGTTCCTTCTTGATAGCCTTCAAAGGTTGCTCTTGTGCAGTGCAGTCCCTTACTGCCTAGTTGCTTACATTGTGATTTTTGCCATGCCTGCTGGTATAATAATCCCTCGAGTTTCTGGCTCGTATTCAATTTGGCTAGGGATACTTTTCAATATCGATACTTCCTGATTCAGGGATCTAAATCACCTAATTGATATACTTTCGTTAACATTCGTCAATCCAAATCTCGTAGTGGAGACTTAGTTTCATGACCCAAAATCCCATTGTGCCGTAAGGGCACATACCCTAACCCATAGGCGAACCCCAATCATACAAAAAAGTAAAATTTCAGTAAATGCGGAAAGATAAAAGACACAATAATAGTATCATCAAGTCTTGAAACTTAATACATAAACTTGAAAGAAATCCCTAAAATCTGGTAGTCATGAGTACAGAGCTCTAAATAAGAGTAAAAGTTTGAAAGTGAAATACATAGTTTTATCCAAAAATAGAAACGACATAATCATAAATAATCAGAAAGAAGTTCCAGTGTCGGGAAGGAATCTGCGGCTCACCCTAGACTCCTTTAGGAATATCAAAAGGTCAGCTCTCAAGCTTATCCACTATGATCAGACTCAGTACCCGCACATAGAGTGCAACAAGTGTAGATTGAGTACGGGAAGGACGTGTACCAAACAACATCATCGATGGACCTTAACTATAACGGTGGTAAGGGTTGGTAATTTTTTATACTTCTGTACTAGTTAGTCAACTAAGTATATAGACAGTTCAATTATCGAAACGTACCAATAGTTTCTATAGCTCAATAAAATACAAGAATTATCAAGGTTCACAAGTCTTATCATAGTTCCCAACAGTATTACCAAATCAGCCTAAACCCTAATCAGGGCGTCTAGTCCCATCAAGTCTCACAACACCACCTCACAAAAGTTATAAGTCTCAAGTATCAGTATTTTCTCTAATAAAAATCCATAAGATTATACAGTTTACCATAAATCAAAATCGAGTACACACAACATTCAGTACATATCAAAATATGAATGAATGCAATACAGATGATATGTATGTATTCAATGGCCATATGTACCCGGTATACATATGGTCCTACAGTAGGTATCACGTGATCTATGGGGGACTCATGAGGTCCATATACCCATCGGATCCCAACTCTGTGGCTGTAGTGTCATCAACAATCATGACTCTCGTATCATGTACCATATCTAATAATTGCTTCCCAAGCCCCTTTCATTAGTATCTCAACAGTTCAAATGCCAAATATAATATGTATGAACGATATGGATATGAATACACCATGCAACAACATAATCAATACAACCAGTATTATCAATTCATTTTGAAGTATTTAAATGAGATAAATAGTGATGAATGCATCACATGTCAAATCAATGATAAGATATGAAACGCGGCTACGAGCCAAAATAATCAGCAATCATACCAAACCTAAGCGGATTTATGCATCGCGCTCATGGTCTGAAGGCTAAACACATAATCTCCGTCATGTATATCCTTCTAAGTTCATGTGATTACCCTTTAAGTTCACCAGTACCCGTACAGGTGCTCATCACCTCACTAGTATGGGACCCCTAATTACCCATTAATCCTATTAATCCCATTAATTAATATACAACATACCAACACATAACGCTATATTAGAATCTAGTAAGTCTCAACTTGCCTATTTCGAAGTCGAAGAATCACACAAAAGATTTTCCTTTCCTCTGAGTACCCTCACGAGCCCACTCTGATTAATTACATTGACTATATGATATTACTGGTCTAACGATACCCATGTCTGTAAGAGAAACTAGAATCCTCAAAATTAAACTACAAAGGAACCCCGATCCCACAATAACAAAATACAAACTTTATTACCCAATTAGTACAATAATATGCTAAATAGTAATATACGTAAGTTAATTTGATAACTAAGCCCGATTGGATCCTCAATTTCAAGAATTGGCAAAAAGCCCCAATTACAAACCCTTTAATCATCCCCAATTCCCAAATAGGTTTCTATTACGAAATTGATCAATTAAACATCATCTTCTAACATAATATGACACTAGTTTACAATATCAACATCAACTCCCCATCAAACATCCGAAACACTCCCAGAACCCCTCGGATACAAACCAAATATGCATTCCTATTAGAAAACATATTTCAGATCCGCTCACGCACTCGGAATTTCCGAAAAAGGTTTTAAGGCTCAGATTTGACCAAAGTCAATCTAGTTTCACATTTACATAATTAAACCCCCAAAATGCACCTGATTTCCTCGGGAACTGAACCAAAGGCTCGATTAAGTCATAAACGTCATTTCTGAGCTAATGAAACTATGAAAAGAGTGTGTTTACCAAAAAGTCATCTATGAGTCAAACTCCTATATTCTCTTAACTTATGAATTTCCTAACTTACCAAAAAGGGTCTGAAACCTACCTGATCACCTCAGGAACCAAGCCACCCATCCCCGCAAGTCAGAAACAAGCAATTAAAAACTCGGGTAGAGTAATTTAGGGATTTCTAGGCTAAACAAGTAAAATGACTTTTCGAGTTGTTACATCAGATACCACTAAAATAAACGTTCGTCCTCGAACGGTAAAGAAAATGAAATACTTAGACCCTCAAATAGCTTGGGGTAGTTAGCCCGCATATCGGACTCAGACTCCCAAGTAGCTTCCTCCACTACGCGATTTCTCCACTACACATTCACAGAAGTTATCTGATTGGAACTCAACCTTCGAACCTGCCGGTTCTGATCAAGCATCATCGAATCCCATCTAATCACATGAGAACCCTCAATAACATAATTCCTCAGCATCGACACATGGAACATAGGGTGCACACCGGATAACCTAGGAGGTAAAGCCAACTCATAGGCCACCTCACCAACTCTGTCCACTATCTCAAAATGACCAATGAACCTCTGGCTAAGCTTGCCCTTCTTCCTAAACCTCATAACACCCTTCATTGGTGAAACCTTCAGAAAAACCCGTTCTCCCACCATAAACTCCAAAGCACGAACCTTTTGATCTGCATAACTCTTCTATCTACTCTATACTGTAAGAAACTGATCCTGGATCAAATTAGCCTTATACAATGAATTTCTCAAAAGATCAGTACCCTAAGGTTGAACCTAAAAAAAATCAAACAACCTAGCTGGCGAACGATACCACCTACGATACAAGGCCTAAAATGGTGTCATATCAATACTCGAATGGTAATTGTTATTGTACGCACACTCTGCCAAGGGTATAAACTCATCCCAATAACCACCAAAGTCAATCACGCAAGCTTGCAACATAACCTTGAGAACCTAAATAGTCTGCTCGGACTGGCTATCAGTCAGAGGATAAAAGGTTGTACTAAGCTCCACTCTAGTACCCAACTCCTTCTATATAGACCGCTAAAATAAGGAAGTAAACTGCATACCCCGGCCAGAAATGATAGAAATTGACACCCCATAAAATTAAACTATCTCTCGGATATAAATCCTGGCCAACTTCTCTGAATTATGAGTAGTTTAGACTAGAATGAAATGTGCAGATTTGGTCAGCCTATCCACAATGACATATATAGCATCAAACTTGCCTAAGGTACGTGGCAATCCTACCACGAAGTCCATAGAAATCCGCTCCCACTTCCACTAAGGAATGGGCATCCTCTGAATCACACCACCAGGTCTCTTGTGCTTATACTTCATTTGTTGAAAATTCAAACATCGGGACATAAACTCCACTATGTCCCTCTACATCTGAAACCACCAACAATGTTGTTTCAATCCATAGTACATCTTCGTATCCCCTAAGTGAATGGAATACCTCAAACTATGGCCTCATCGATGATCAATCTAGTTAAATACCCCACTCTAGGAACACAAACTCGACCTTTGATCCTCAAAACACCATCACTATCAATAACAACCTCCTTTTCCTCTTCTTGTAACACCTTGTCATGGATTTTGCACAACTGAACATTATTGAACTACTGAGATCTAATCTGCTCCAATAAAGAAGACCGCGCCTCCATACAAGTTAACACTCTACCCGGATACAAAATATCAAGCTGTACAAACCAATTTGCAGAAGACTGAACATCCATAGCCATAAGACACTCTTCCACATGCAACATAGCCAAACTATCTATGCTCACCGCCTTGCGACTCAAGGCATCTGCTACCATATTTGCTTTGCCCGGGTGATACAAGATAGTCATGTCATAATCCTTAAGTAGCTCCAACTATCTACACTATCTCAAATTAAGATCCTTCTGATTGAACAAGTACTGAAGACTGCGATGGTCCGTGTAAAACTTATTATGCACCCCATAGAGATATACCTCCAAATCTTATAGGCATACTATATGTCATAGGTGGGATAATTATTTTCATAAACCTTCAATTGCCTCGAACCATAGGCTATCACTTTCCCTTTCCGCATCAGCACATACCCAAGACCCACTCCAGAAGCATCACAATACACGATAAAGCTCTCTTCCTCAACTGGCAAGGTAAAAATTAGAGTGGTAGTCAATAAGGCCTTGAGCTTTTGAAAGCTGGCCTCACAATCATCGGACCACTGAAAAGTTACTTCTTTCTGAGTCAACCTAGTCAACTAGGTTGTGATAGATGAAAATCCCTCCATGAATCACTGATAATACCCTATGAGACCAACAAAACTCTGAACCTTTGTAACTAAAGCAGGCCAATTCTAATCTGAACCGCCTCAATATTCTTGGGATCTATCATAATACCATCCTTGATCACCATATGCTCCAAGAAAGCTACCGAGCGAAGACAAAATTTTGACTTTGAAAACTTTGCATAGAGCTACTTTTCCTTTAGAATACCATGCACGATTCTCAAATATTGCCCGTGCTCCTCTTTTCTCCGTGAGTATATCAAGATATCATCAATAAGCACAATCACTAACGAATCTAAGTAGGGTCTGAACACCCTATTCATCAATGCCATAAAGGCTACATGTGCATTCGTCAACCAAAATGATATCACCAAAAACTCGTAATGCCCATATCGATTTCAAAAGGCCTTTTTAGGAATATCCTTGGCCCTAATATTCAGTTGATTATAACCGGACCTCAAATCAATTTTAGTAAAGACAGAAACACCCTATAGTTGATCAAGTAAGTCATCAATGTGAGATATTAGATATTTGTTCTTGATAGTCACCTTATTCAGCTGTCAGTAATTGATACACATGCGCATAGAACCATCTTTCTTCTTCACAAACAATAGTGGAGCACCCCAAGGTGAAACACTGCACCGAATAAACCCTTAACTCAACGGATCTTGTAATTGCCCATTCAACTCCCTCAACTCAATTGGTGCCATCTGATATAAAGCCATAGAAATGGGTTGAGTGCCCAAATCTAGATCAATACAAAAGTCGTTATCACAGTCCAACGAAACACTGGGAAGGTGTATAGGAAACACCTTTGGATACTCTCGAACTATCGGAACCAACTCCAATGGAGGAGTCTCTGCACTCGTATCACAAACATAAGAAAAATAAGAAAGACACAATTTTTGTACCATCTTCTGAGCTTTAAGAAATGAGATCACCTTTTTCATATACTAGCTAATAGTACTCTTTCAAACTAACTGAGGAACACCCAGCATGGCTAAGGTAACAGTCTTGGCATAACAATCCAAGACAGCATGATATGGATCTAACCAATCCATAGCTAAAATAACATCAAAATCTACCATATGCAAAACTTTCAAGTCTACCTAAGTATCATACCCCATCAACGTAACTACATAACCCAAATATGCCTAATCTACCACTATAGAGTCCTCAACATGTGTAGAAATATGAATAGGCATGACTAGAGACTCACACATCAAATCCAAACTCAAAGAAAAATAGGCAGACACATAAGAATAGGTAGACCCTGGATCAAACATAAATTGTAGCAGGTTGATGGCAAACCAAAAGAGTACTTGTGATCATATCATTGGAGGCCTCTGCTTTGGGTCTGCTTAGAAAGACATATAAATGACCACGATCACCATAGGTCTAAGTACCCCTATGTCCCCATGTGCAACCTCTCATAACATCTAATCAATAACTCATACACATCATCCTTGGGATCCCCATCATATCTAGGAGGATCCAACTTACTAAACCACTCGAACATATTCTGCTCCTCAATAGACATCACGGACTATGCAACTGGAGGTGTAGCAAAATCAGGTACAGTCACACCTAAGAACTGAAGAACCCCAGCAGGTGCTGGACGAATCCCTAGAATCAGAAATTTGGCATAGTAGCATAGTCAGGAATCTGTCCTCCTATTTTGTGAACTATCCGAAGTGGTTATCGGCTGAATACCATGAGCTATAGTCTCCAAAAATTTCATCAAGCGAACTAGAGTATCCTATAATACCGGTGTAGCAATGAAACTCGGGGGCACCTGAGCTAGTCCTGCCCCATCAGCCTGACCCTGGTCATCCTTATCAATATGAACTTCATCATCCTCCAGATTAACATCTAGCCCTGGAGACTCTGGTCTATCATGAGCCTGAGCAACTGTAAGTAATCGGCCTTGGGCTGCAACTCGAGGTCTAGCTCTACCTCTACCTCACCCCCTTCCCTATGCACCACCTCTGACAATGGGTATGCGTGCAGGTGCAGGATCCTGATATCCTCATGCGGCTGATCGAGTCCTCACCATTTGTGAGAAAGAGTGAAAAAAGAGTTTTAGAATTCAATCATAGTCGAAACACATGAAAGAAATGAAATTTCCTAAATGTCTTATAGCCTCTCAAAGATAGGTACAGAGCTCTTCATACCGATATGCAGAACTCAACTAGACATCGCTCTTGTACTCATGAGACCATTGAACCTAGTGCGCTGATACCAATTTGTCATAACCTAAAATCCCATTATGTCGTGAGGGCACCTACCCTAACTCATAGGCAAACCCCAATCATACAACATAATAAAATATAAGTAAATGTTGAAAGATAAATGACAAAATAACATTATTATCAAGTCTTGGAACTTAATACATCAACTTGCAAGAAATCCTCAAAATTTGCTAGTCATGAGTACAAAGCTCTAAATACGAGTACAAGTCTGAAAGTGAAATACATAGTGTTATCCGAAAATACAAATGACAGAATCATAAATAATAAGAAAGGAGTTCGAGTTCCAGGAAGGAATTTGCAGCTCACCATAGACAACTCTAGCAATATCCAAAGGTCGGATCTCAAGATGCTCCCCTCTAATCAAGCTCAGTACCTGCACATAGAGTGGTGCAAGTGTAGAATGAGTACGAGAAGAATGTGTACCCAACAACATCATCAACCGACCCTAATGGTGGCGAGGGTTGGTAATTTTCGATACTTCTCTACTAGTTAGTCAACTAAGTGTAAAGATAGTTCAATTATCCAAACCCACCCACCAATAGTTTCTATAGCTCAACAAAGTATAAGAATTATCAAGGTTCATAAGTCTTATTATAGTTCCCAATAGTATTACCAGATCATCCTAAACCCCAATCAGAGTGTCTAGTCCCATCAAGTCTCACAACTTGACCTCACAATAGTTATAAGTCTCAAGTATCAGTATTTCCTCTAACGAATGCCATAAGATCATAAAGTTTACCATAAATCAACATTGAGTAAACACAGCATAGAGTACATATCAAAATATAAATGAATGCAATGTAGATGATATGTATGTATGCAATGTCCATATGTACCCGGTATACACATGCTCCTTCAGTAGGTGTCACGTGACCCATGGGGGGCTCATGAGGTCCATATACCCATCCGATCCCATCTCTATAGGTGTAGTGTCATCATCAGTCATCACTCTTGTATCATGTACAATATCCAATAACCGGCTTCCTAAGCCTCTTTCATTAGTATCTCAATAGTTCAAATGCCAAATATAATATGTATGAATGATATGGATATGAGTACACCATGCAACAACAATAATTAATACAATCAGTATTATGGATTTCTTTTCAACTATCTAGACGAGATGTAGAGTGATGAATGCAAGTCAAGTCAAATTAGTGATAAGATATCAAATGTGGCGATGAGCCCAAATAATCAACAATCATACAAAACCTAAGTGGATTTATGCATCGCGCTCATGGCCCGAAGGTTAAACACATAATCTCCGTCATGTATATGATTTTAAGTTCATGTGATTACCATTTAAGTTTATCGATACCCATACAAGTGCTCTTCACATAACTCATATGGGACTCCCAATTACCCATTAATTATCATACAACATACCAATACATAATGCTTTATTAGAGTCTAGTAAGTCTCAACTTGCCTATTTTGAAGCCGAAGAATAATGCAACACCTTTTCCTTTCCTCTGAGCCTCCTCACGCGCCCACTCTGATCAACTACATTGACTATATGAGATTGCGGGTCTAACGATACTCATATCTATTTGTGAAACTAGAATCCTCAAGTTAAACTACAAAGGAAACCCAGGCCCACAATAACAAAATACGAACTTTATTACCAAATTAGTACAATAATATGCTAAATAGTAATATCCCTAAGTTAATTTGATAACTAAGCCCGATTAAATCCTCAATTTCAAGAATTGGCAAAACGTCACAATTACAAACCCTAGAATCATCTCCAATTCCTAAAAGGGTTTCTATTACGAAATTGATCAATTAAACATCATCTTCTAACATAATATGACACTAGTTTACAATATCAACATCAACTAATCAATAACCAATCCCCAAATCTGAATTATCACCCTCTTATATTTAACATGAAACTAAGTCATCACCTTCCCAAATTAGAAGATTACACTAAGATAAGAACCTAAATGATTAATAACTAATTAAAGAGAATGGAATTTACCTCTAATGAAGAAACCAATCAAAATCTCTAAGAAGTTCCTATATTGGCCGAGCCTTATTCCCAAGGATGGTATTTTTGGGAAATGAAATAGTTTAGGGCATTTAATAATCTTATAAAGAACAACAATTCCGCTCTAGCAGAATTAACTTCGTGGGTGAGGACTCCCTTCAGCGGAAAACCCATCTGCTGAGGCAAGGTCACTTACTATGCTATATATCCGATGCGGCAGAAAGTATTCCAAAGAGGTGCACTCGCCCCTACGAGGTTGTCATCCGCAGAAGTGGACACTCCACTCGAGGGCAAGTCTTGCATCTACGAGCCAAACCAACACAGATATAGACTCGCAGAAGCAAACAAAGGGTCACTGGTGCGAACACCAAAAACCAGCAACAACTAAAAACCATCAACTCCTCATCAAACATCTGAAACACTCCCGGGACCTCCCGGATACAAACCTAACATGCATTCATATCAGAAAACATACTCCAAACCTGCTCATGCACTCGGAATTCCCAGAAAATATATCTAAGGCTCGGGTTTGACCAAAGTCAACTATTAAGTTCTAATTTCAAATTTACACAACCAAACCCCCAAAATGCACCCGATTTCCTCGGGAACCAAACCAATAGATCAACTAAGTTATAAACATCATTCTAGAGCTAATGAAATTGAAACTACAAAAGAGTGTGTTTACTTAAAAGTCAAGTATGAGTCAAACTCCTCTATTCTCTTAACTTAGGAATTTGCAAACTTTCCAAAAAGGGTCTGAAACCTACCCAATATCCTCGGGAACCGAGCTACCCATCTCCGCAAGTCAAAAATAAGCAAATAAAGACTTGGGAAGGGTAATTTAGGGATTTTTAGGCAAAACAAGAAAAATGATTTTTCAAGTCATTACACTTAGTATTATAGGATAATCCTCTTCGCACCTGCGCATTTACTCCTTTTAGTTTTTATTTTACTTGGCTAAAAACCTTTTGCATTACAATACCTTAGTTTACGACCCTCGGTGATTTCTCATCTCTATTCAGGTGGCCCACTTATTTTTATACCAACCTCTTCCTACTATCATAACTTCTTATCTAACCTAGTTACTTGTAATAAAACATTCCCTCACTTTTAACTTCTTTCTCATTACCGGCCTTACTCACTCTAGGCACTCAATACTTCTTATTTTCTTCTGATAAGAGTCTTACTGAGGGAAATATCCATATTGTAAAGGTTTTAATACTTGACTCCGGATCTTCAAGATTCTTAGGAAATCGTGTCCAACTAACAATTCCTGGGCATCTCACTTCTTCATAAAACTATGTCTGCCGATGTCTGTAAACCATAAGCTAGAATAGATACAACTCACTGTAATCCTATCAGTGCTAAAAGTGGGATAACCACATTTATATTGTTCTTCCTGAATGTCAACCACCTCACTATCATTTCTATTTAGCCACTTGTACCTTTTTTACTTTACTTTCTTTGCATTCTAACACTTGCACTTTACCCATTTGGGCTTTCATTACTTTCTCTCCATACAAGTGAAATAACTGCTCACGCTTTTAAACTATAAAGTAATACTCGCACCTCTAATGCATATAATTTGGTAAAGATCTCTTATTCTCTTGTAATGAGTACTAAATGAAAATCAAGTACCTATGACTTAGCTCTATTGCACAATCTGAAATAAAAAAGAAGGGTAAAAAATCTTAGATGCCCTGTAGCCTACTGATTATAAATGTGATGTACAACACATACATAAACAAAACTATACTAGACACGACTTTTAGACTTCCTAGGACAAACTTGCTCTAATGCCAACTTTTCACGCCCTAGGTCTGGAGGGACGAGACCGGCACCTAGTGCCTTACTTGACCGAGCAAACCAAATTGTAACTTATATCTCTTCATGCAATCAAGCATACATAGGCCCGTAAGGCCAACCTAAAAGCCAAAAAATACCAACATAGGTCGATAAGGCCAAACTCAAGATAATTTTAAACTAAAACAACTCTAAAATGAATATACATAACTAGTCCGACAAGGCCTCTTTGAGTGCTATCATGATATAACTCAAAAGGTGTATATATACATGGGCCGGAAAAGGCTCAAGACTAACATTTGTACAATAACAAAACAGGTCTACCAACCTCTAAAGATAATACTATACTAGGGGCGGGACAAGGACCATACCTACTCATGGTAGTTGTACACAAAACTCTGATTACGGCAACTCCGTATCAAGTGGTGCGTACTGACTCAGCTAATGCTTGGCAATCTACTCCTAGAATCTATCTCCCTATCTACCATATCCTACATGACAAGAAATACAATGTCCCTAGGAAAAAGGACGTCAGTACAAAATAATGTACCGAGCATGTAAGGTAACTGAAATAACTAAAAGTTGAAACTGAACAGAAAGTTGTAATAACTGTAAGTACTGAGAGTCAATGATAAACTATGTAAGTACTTATTTGCTATTGTCTCATCTCACACTGATGCAATGTAATACATATATAGCTACTCGCCCGCTTATAGGGCTTGGTATGTGTGTGACTACCCAGCTATGTGGGCTCAATGCTACCCAAATATTAAAGTCTCGGTATGTCTACCTGACCATGGGAGGCTTGGTGAGTCACACCCTAACCTTGGGGGTGTGGCTGGCACCCAGCGCTCTAAGGCTGGAGGGTACCGATTCTGATACTTGAGAGACACACGATAACTCATGGGCCGACAAAGCCTCTGACATATACTTAACTGAATAAGGACATAGCCACCTGTACTCAGAAAAGGCCCGAACTATACATATAGATATAACAAGGCCGTTAAGAATGACATAAATATAATATATCTACTGGGAAGGCCGACAAGGCCATACAAGACCATCACGCATAATACCACTGTCTACAAGCCTCTACAGAGTATACTAACAATAACTGGTCGGGACATGGCCCCGCCAAAGCGAACTATATATATATCCATCATACATAAAGAAAGGAGCATGACAACCTATATATATATCCATCATACATATCATCTCGTACAAAAACAGAGTCCGGAAAGGGATATCCGTATGAAAGATGAGCATGACAACCTTCATGAGCTAAAATCAGAATCGAAATACATAAGTCGAAGACAAGTCACCTATATATAAAGAAAATATCATATACATGCCAATAACTATTAATATCATATCTGTATAAAATGCACAATAGCACCATAGGCCTCTGGGGCAATATCATTAATCTCATATATGTATAATTGTGTATATGACGCCATAGGCCTCCGAGGAAATATAGGTGTATAATACATGTATATAATGACCTTTATAAGGATATCCGGAGTATGTCAACCTTCGACTCGCTTATGAGGGTTAGCATAACATGTTACTCTTTCAACGAAGTATGACCCATAGATCACCTTATTAGATTAACGACATGAAACAATAAATAAGTGACACAATGCTATAAATAAAGCATGAGCTGGGAAATATGTCATAGCACATTGAAATGAAAATATAGATAAATACATAATTGCAAAATGGAGCAATCCGAAAGACAACTGGTTCTTGGTGCAACGATCGCCTTACAAGTCTTCAAGTTTGAGTGCCTCATATATTGGGCATAGAAAGATTCATGTAGGTATATCGCAATAAATGAAATATAATCGCATACACAATAATGTTGGTGTTCTTTGATAACTTCCAAGTATAGGTGATTCTTTAAGCTTTTCTTATATAGAAAGTCTTAGGTGATTCAATTTCACAATCCTTCAAACCATGTTCTTATTAATCCATAACATACATAATCAATCCACTTCAATAAAATGCATGAATAGATTTACAAAGTTTTGATCATGAAAACGTTTTCATAACTTTCTCTGAATCATCAATTAATTATAATCATAAGTAAAAGAATATAAAACTTACCTTAATACATCTTAATTTTCCTCAAAATAGTAGAGTATTTTTCTCCAAGGGTTTTCAAGAATAACATCAATCGGCCTCACACTGCCGCTTATACTTGAAAAAATTAAATAGGGTTTAGCCATAACTTACCTTAACATCTTCTTTTTGACATCCAAGCTTTACTCGTTATGTTTTCTTCAAAAAAAGTGGTTACAGAGGGTACATGGTTTAACTTGAAAAAATAGAATAGAATAGAGGAATTATATCGCATGAATGCTAACATGAAGCTAGAATCTGGATCACTCGAGTAGATCAATTCTTAGGTTTTGTGACCATTTTGATAAAGATTTTTATGGACTAAGGACTGTCTTGTCATGTCGTTTGATGAGATTACACTGACATATATTATTGGTATATCCTTAACCTTCACATAATTGCATCTTTCCTTTAAAGAATTACCTGTCGGTTGTACTTTGTCTGAGCCATTGTATTATGATATCCGAGTTGTATTCTTCTTTGTTGTCTTATAATGTTCATATTATGATAGAGTTTAGATATCTGAGTTCATAGGTATGAAGCACAAGATGATGATGAAGTTTGTGGCACGATAACCTTCAAAGTTGGGAATGCAAAAATAGTAGAGTTGGCTGATAACTCTTTTTTCTGTTTTTGCTTGAAGAAAATTCTAAATAAGTATTTGTGATTAAGACTAGACTCTATACGTGACTACTGCCTTTCTCAACTAAATTCAATATTATGATCTTGATCACCTTTAGATGGAATCTTCATTCCTTGACAAGTCAACTCCTGCTTGTAATATCAAATCTCTTAATTCATTTCCTTGTTAATCTAAATATTCTCTCATAATTATTTTTTTTCAAATATGATACTGTTACTTCGGATTCTATTCCAGTTTCGTGATTTAAGGTAAGTTCTACTCTCTTGCCATGCATAGTTTTTTATTTATTGCCATGGTGATACATCACTTTAGTATTCATCGATCCTTGTTTCGGACACTTTCCAAGTCCCATACATTCATTTTCTCCCTGTCTCTGGTACTTAAACTGAGTTCCTTATCGATCACCTAAGGTCGAGGCCAAAAATATCCTGACTATACATAGCTTCTTTCAACTGATCCTTCTATTAGCTTGCTAGCCCTAATGAGCGATTGTATAATTTCTTGTGATAACCTTCACACTATTAACTTTCAATCAACTCCAATGGTATAGATAGACTCAGTTGTTATAGTATAGACTGACGAGTCACTTAGGCAAAAATATTCCAAACCGAAATAGTTTCCAAAGATACTGTAATAATCCATATTCATCTTTGGATCATTCAATAATTCTAATATAATTTTTAAATTTAAAGAGAAAATCTCCTTGAGTGTCGTTAATCGATATTCTAAATCTTTAGATCCTAATGGGCTTCGTCTTATCACTCCTCAATCTCCTAATATAAGAAGAAACCCCTCTACTTACAACTTTAAGAGAGGTATCATTCGACTTCTATTATAGATGGACATTTGGTGCTTCTTTGGGGAAGTTCATTCTGGTAGTTTTGTTAATGTCTATTGTTTTAACAGTGCGTGACTCTATGGTCCATTATTGTCTTATTTATTACATTATGATTTCTTACTTTTCATAACGTCTCAAATGTTCCTACTTCCTTGGCGATGTTGTTTACTCCCACGATAGGTTCATTCTTCCTCAATTGTACTTAATATTCATTCGAGCATCCTTTCCCGTTCTGCATCCTTACCTGGTTAATTTCTTTATCTTCCCTTTTCCATTAAATATTGAAAGTAAGACATTCTTTCCTATCCATCGTTGTTTCTCCTTTTATTGACTTTATTTTTAAGGGTCTCCATATTTATCAGATTCGGACTTATGATCTTTCATAATTAGCATTCCCTTAATGCTAGAAGCGCATACTCACTTTTCTTAACTCCGAGAGTCTTATGATCCTCCGTTTGTTAGGTATTTCTTATGCACTTGTTTCCTCGAAGAAAACTATGGCGTACTCATATTATCTTCCAATATCATTCATACTAGGAGTTATCCCCTTTCCTTTTTCACTAAAGGCTCTACTTTTGCAAGGTGTTGATCCACTAGATTCCCTTTGTACTTACCGTATTTTAGTCAACGTTGTCATATTTGTTCCTCAATTTATCTTCCTTTGTACTGATGTCCATAACTTTATGATCATAGTATTATTCTTCTTGTGAGGTCTCACGTTCATTCGGCCATCAAAATTTTACCATCACCTATTCGTTCATTTCTTGCTTCATTGTTCTTATTATTTAGCTCTTTTCCTTACCGCTTGTCTTAGACCATTCTTAATTACCTCATCATATACTGCCATCTAATTTCATTTGTCTTTACTGTTACTCATACATCCTTAGATGTCTTGTTGATATTCGCGACGGGACTAAGGTTTGACATGTTTAAATTTGGATCATAACCGGACTCAATCCTTATTGCTGATTGGGGCTTCCTCCCTCGAATTGGTATTAGAATCCTTTCTATCCATCGCTCATTCAATCGACTTAGATATTATCGATTGGAATTCATTCAAAGATTGCTCATCTTAGCACTGGAAGTGATAAGGGTGTGGAAGGATACTATGGGGTGTGCCTGGCAATTTCTTGGACTACTAGTAGTTTGAGGTGTTGGGTGAATAGTGTCATTTTTTATGTATGCTTGGGTCAATATGAGTGGGTAGTGGTGCCTAATATAAGGGCACCGATCGGGAAGTCCCGGGTATTTGAGTGGCATTGGCTGAAGGTGGAGTTTGGTATGATATACCTATATGGGCAGTTTCATTGTGAGCTTAGGCGGCTGGAAAGTGCACGAGTATTGGTGAATTCATAGATAGAAAAGGAGGTGGAGGCCTTCTCACTTCAGTGGTTACTTCTTTGGCGACATTGGCAATTTCATTCCTTGCAACCTATTCCTGGAGGTCTGCAATCCTTTGGAATAACAAAATTATCACATCCTCATGGTGTGATGGTTCTTGGGGGTCTTGAGGCGTGGGGTCCTCTATAACCAGTGGTTCCCTATTATGCCCGTCATCTGGAGTACCAGTCATGGTTTCTCTTTCTTGTTCGGGAAGGGATGTTGCATCTTTAGATCTGGTGATGTATTCAAGTGCGATACAACACAGATCGATCCCCTATTTAAGATAAGAAAAATGCAAAGGCAAATGACGTTAGTAGCGATAGTGAAAGATAATAATACAAGATATCACAGATAAATTACACATAAAGCATATAGACTCATGTGTTTGATCAAGACACTTGATTGATTTTTTTATTCTGGGGGTATTTGGGTCATTTTGGCCATTTTTGGTTTTGAAGGTTTTTGTTTAAAAGTTTGGTTAATTTGCTACCATGACATTGTCGGGACCAATCCTCTTTGAACCGTATAATAGTGGGGGGATTATAATTTATATAATATAGGGATCGAGTCCTATATAGACTACATATGTATCCATCCGCGGGAAGTCAAACCCATCTATAGTTCGGTTTACATAGAAATTATCCCTAATTTCATTCTACTTGTACAAATTCCTAAACTAGGACCGATAAGTCTTCCTACGTATCCCTATCGAGACATCAAGTGGGACGTAGTTTCTTTTACAAAATAAATGGAGGGGATAACATTTGATTGAAAGGAAAGGGGACGCCTAGATATACCCAAAAGATGACTTCTCCCTAAAGCCTTGGAAAGAAGTCGTCTTTACGACTCCGCATTCTCTTGGTGGCTTTTCTTGGTAGCGGCCGGGTAGAACCACCTAGATCTGACTGGTATTAACCAAATTCTCCAGCTCCAATTTGAAAGCCTTGCACTCATCATAAATGCGGATCGAAGTATTATTTTTGAAAATAGTAAATAAAACAATAAAGGAAGAAGAGTAAAGAACTTTAAAGAACTTTAAAAACTTACAAATTTATTTCATGGAAACTGAAAGCATAGTTTACAGGGGAATCAGACAGAGAAAATCTTTGAGGGGGTAATTTTCGGATGCCTTAAGTGTTACCACTTGAGAGCCTTATATAGGCCTCAGAGAAGTATCTCTAATTACAAATGGACGGCCAAGGTTAAATGGCTTTTTAGAATATCTTTTGCTTTTTTCTGAAGGGTCATTTGCCTTTTACTGTTCATGGGGCCCTTGCCTTTTACTTTTCCGAAGGGTCACCTATTTTTTCAATGAATCTTCTGCTTTATGTCTGCTTCTGCTTTATGTCTATTTCTGCTTTATAATTTTAAGTCAAAAAGTATGATTGGGCTATTCCTCTCGGGGCCAACATATCTCCATTGCCAGGTTCGCTGGTACTGGAAGAAGCCGTGTCAATTAACTCCATTATCTGACTGGGATCCTCATTATCTTCTAATTTAGATAAGGCTTCTAGGAGCCTTCTTCTTACCTCTACCTTGGAGGCTGAAGTTTCTCCGGATGAAGATGAACTCTTCTTCTCTCTCTTTACTTGGGTTTCTTCCTTAACTTTGGGACTCCATCCTTTAATTTTGATGGTTTTGCTGAGATAACAAATCCTATTCATTTCTTGAATATCAAAGGACCAATTTAATATATATGATATCCGTTTATGTATGAAGAACTTGCATAATTTAATATGTTCTGGTAGGGTTGAAATTTGTTGTTCCTCTAAGAAACATGTATATCGATTTGGAAGCTTGGTGCTATTACCTGTAAATTTCCTCCAAACATGTTCCACCATTCGTAGAACCATCTGGGGATGATGTTCTCTTTTATTCCCTCCGAATACTTAACAAACCAAGTATGGGTATTTGGGCGGACATAAATGAAGTTAAACCAGGCATCTTTATAATCATACCAATTATATGTCTGGGACTTGTAGCTTCTGGATAAAGGTATTGGGGTATGTAGGTGATCTACATACCAGTTGAATGGACTTAGTATCTTTTTTATTGTAAACTTGGAATACTCAATTGTTTCTGGGTTATTTTTGAAGTAGTTGTGCTCGACTTCTATTGAGTCGGTATCTATGAGAATAAATTCATAATATTTCCTAGTTTTAATAGGATCTTGGGTATCTACGTACTGGTAATTGGTGTAGCAAGGTTTTAGTAGATCTTGTACCCTGAAATTTTCATACTGTTTATCTAATGCTATTATTGGTAGAGCCTGTGATACAATAAATTCCCATTTTAGAGTATGAGTGCTGCTTCTTGCTGATGTTGTCTCCTTCTTAAGAGGAGTTACTGGTTTTACTGCCTCTAATTAAGATTCTGGGGATTGTATTTTGTAATTATCCCTAGTCTGTATTTCTGATGGGGACGCTTTGAATGGCAATGCCTGCGTTTTACCTGTTATTAGCTCTTTTGAAGGGGATGAGGTTTTGTTATCTACTGGTAGTCTGGGGAACTCCGCTAGTACAAAGAATCTTCCTTCGTAACTGGTGTTATGAAGGGGTCTGGTTGTTTTTTCTGGTATAAAGGGTTGTTTCATTTTTTATTCTGGTTTAAGCTGAAAGAGAGGTCTCATCGGCCGAGAGCCCGGAAAGCTTGGTCTCATGATTGCCCTGCAAGAATTCTCTTGTTAAAAAATCTGGCAAAGAATTCTCTTCACCCTTATAAAATTAATTTTAAAATCAAAGTTGGATAGTAGTGCTTGCCATCTAGCTAAAATCTGTTTAGAAACAAGGTTTTTCACATCTTTTTGTAAAACATCTTTGGCCGCTTTGCAGTCGACTCTTAGTAAAAACTCTTTGTTAATTAGGTCATCTTGAAATTTTGTGATACATAGGACTATAGACAAGATTTCCTTTTTAATTGTACTATAATTCTTTTGAGCTGAGTTCCAGACTCCAGAGGTGAATCTAACCAACTGTTCGGTGGACTCAAGAGATAGTTTTTGTTTAAGAATGCCACCGTAACCAATATCGGAGGCGTCTGTTTCAACGATCATAAAAGCTTTAGGATTTGGGATTCCTAGACAAGGGAGCTTTTGTACTATTTTTTTGACTTGTTTGACTTCATTGGTTTGATCTTCTGACCAAGGGACTGGATTTTTCTTAAGTCTTTTATAGAGAGGTTCGCAGACCTGTCAGACTTTAGGAATAAAATCTGCTACATAGTTTAGGCTTCCTAAGAACCTTTGAAGCTGGGTTTTATCAGTTAATTCATCTGGGAATTTGGTAGAGAACTCTATGGCTCTACAAATTGGTTTGTAGGTTCCTTGGTAGAGGTCATGGCCTAAGAACCTGATTGATGTTTGAAAAAGTTTTACCTTTTTAGCACTTACTACTAAATTGTTCTATTTAATCATTTTTACGAAAGTATTAAGATGTTTGAAATTCTGATCTATACTTTCTGAAAATATAAGGACATCGTCTATATAAACTATGGAAAATTGACTATATGGGTTGAATATATTATTCATGATATTCTGGAATTCTGATGGGGCATTTTTAAGCCCAAAAGGCATAACATTCCATTCATACTGTCCAAAGGGGACGTTAAAAGTTATTTTATACTTATCCTTTTCTTCGATTTGAATCTGCCAAAATCCTGACTTCATATCGAATTTACTATAGATATTAGCTTTATAAGTTCTTTTTAATAAATCTCGTTGTTAGGTATTGGGTACCTAATCCATTATAATACTTGATTAAGGGGCTTATAATTAATTACAAGCCTGGGAGCTCCTCTTTTCTTTTCAGCGCTGTTATTAACATAAAATGTTGAACAGCTCCATTGGGATTTTGAGGGCCGAATGATTTTCTTTTGAAGCAAATCATTGGTTTCCTTTTTACAGTATTCCATGAGCTCCTGGCTCATTTGAATTGGTCTGGCTTTGGTGGGAATAATATCTTCATTAAAGCTGTCTATGTATGGTAATGATACCACATGTTTCTTTCTTTCCCAAAATGCCTTGGGCAACTCTGAGCATACTTCTTTGAGATAATTTATTTGATTGGTTAAAAGGTGAATTCTAAAAATTGTTTTTTGTTTAACAAATTTACTTTCGTTTGTCGAAAGAGGATTTAGATAGGAAAAGTGATTTCTTTTCCTAAAGAGGTTGTATAAATTCCATCTAGTTTTGCCGTATAAGGCTATATCTGGGTTAAAAAGGGGATACCTAATATTATTTCTCAGTAATGTTTCTGGTAATTACAAAGTCGTTTATAAAACAGACTCCATTATTGCAAATATGGGCTTTAGAGAGTTTATAATTTATTTTTAACCTTTCTCCTGTCGCAGAGTACATCTTAGAGGTACTTTTTTCTAATTACTTTGTTGGAATTAATCCTTCTGAGATGCAGTTTTTATCTGCTCTTGTATCTAAGAGGGCTATTTTATTGAGCGTAAAATTCTTGTTTATTACAAGGTTAACTGGGATATGATAGCTTAAAGCTTTTATTCTCGAGATTGTTTTAAGACCAGATCTTTCGAGACTAGAGGTTTCTTCGTCCTTATCTTCTTCGTCTGAACTAACTGTTGCTAGTTCTTTGGAAGTTTTGGGGGTGAATATTTCTCCTAAAGGATTTAGATCTTTGATCAATCTATTGGCAAAGTACTCTATTTCTATTGAACTGAGTCTTTCTTTAACCTCGCTAATCTCTTGTTTAAGCTGAGATAGTTCTCCTTGCAAATCTTGCAGAGTGGTATCAGTCTTTGCTGCCTTAAATTTATGTAAAACCTGTTTCATATTAAAAGGCTCAACATCCTTTTTCTTATTTTTATGATTAATAATAAGCTTTTTTAATTCAATAAGATATTATTTCTTAAGATCTTCGTCTTCGATATGTTCTATCATATCAAAGAAGAATTCTTGACTACTACTTGATATAACGTTAATAGATTGGTTATTGTAGGTACAATATTTTCCCTTTTTTGGGGATGCCTTGTAATTTGTTTTATGGTCTGAAGATTTTTAACTTTGGATCTTCTTTTGTAATTTTTATACCTAGTTTTGGGAGCAATATTTCTATTTCGTTTTTTATAGCCTTTCGTGGCCTCTCTGGAGGGAGCTGTTAACTTAACATAGCCAAAGTCTTCGCAAAAGCTTCCTAATTCATTCTTTGAAGTTTTCCGTTCCTTTTTTAATTGGTTTGTTAGTTTTAAGTTGTTACATAATTCTAAACCAGTAAGATTAATAAAACTTATTATATCTCCATAAGTCATTAGACTGTAAGGAGTTTCTCCACCATATTTATTTCTAATGGTAGTTCTAACCTTTTCTGCAAATAAAGCAGGCTGGCCGCTTATAAACCTTTCTTTCCAATAATCATGATTACAGTCTTCTCTTATCATAACTTTGTTGAGGAAGATATCTTTATACCATCTAAAATCATGAAGTTTAGGGCAGGTTAAATTATTGAGGATTTCTAAACTTTTCTCTTGGAAGAGTTTAGGCTCTCCTATAAAGTGTTTGGCAATACAGTACAGTAGGGTAGGGGTAGCATCTTCCCTGACTTCCTATCCTATAGTTCTGTCTGGGTTTACTATTTGTATTATAGCGGTGGCACTTAAAATGCTTTCCCTGTTTTCTTCTATGAGATAGTTATCCCACCAATTTTTAACATCCCGGTGAACCCCGAGGTTAAGATGGTAGAGGTCTTTTTGTCGCTGTTTTCTTTTATTCTATGAGCCGTTATGGCTATACCCATTTCGTGTAATTTGGAATAGATTTGGCCCTCTGCTAAGCCATCTATATTCCACTCTGAGATTTCCATTCCTGAAAATGACGAGTGGATCTGGTATTGGTCTTCTTCAAATTGCATCTCTGGGAAAGTAGGCTTACTATAGTAATTTTTTCCTCTAGCATGTTTGGATAGTTTATTAATGTCGTGGTTGTTACTGGTAATGGTCTGAATCCCTTTACCATTAGTTCTGATGTTAAGATCTTTCATTCTCTGATTTAATTTCTCTAGCATTTTATCGCTTATATCAACCTTCTCATTTAAGGTTGGGTAATTACTGGCTGAAAATTAAGGTATTTTAAATAGGGGATTGGATTCTCTATTAGTATTATTAATTTTTGAGGACTCTGGTTTGTCCTTTAAGGTTGATTTATTATTAGTCTGGCTAAGCTGATTTGAGACTACATAAAGTAATTGGTTGGTGTAGTTATTTTGTTGTATCACTTTATTAATATCTCCTTTTTCTACCAGCTTACTGCCACTGACGTCCTTTAAATATCTTTTGAAGGGGTGGCTATTATAATCTCACCTTCTATAGGAATTTTGATTTGCTCTAAAGGTGGGACCTCAGACTCTATGGTCTTGGTACTGGTAAACCATTTATTGACAAGAGTGCTAAGAGATTCCTTTTTATCTTTTAACTGACCAGTGATTTCAAACCACTTGAAGAATTCAATATTGCAACTAACTCTTTTCATGTCTTTAATCCATTGTTTTCTAAAAGATAACCTTATGTTTTCTTCATACGTTTCTACATACCATTTTCTTTTAAGGGCATGCTCAGGGCTTGTCCATAACTTTCCTAAGAGTTTAAAGTCTATCTTGAAATTAATTTCTGATTTGATCATGCCAAGGGTTCCTCTTTCTCTGGATGGTAGAGGGCCTTGCAATTCACTTTCAGTGGGACTACTGGTCCTTATAATAGGTTCATAGTGGACTTTAGGTATGGCCGAAGTATAATCTACTCCTCTTATCTTTTGTTCCCCTTCAAGAGCAGAGTTTGCTGAATTTTCCTCGTAATAGCACTCATCCTCATGGGGTTTGGAAGAAGATGATGCGAAGGAGTATCTTGAAGAGGACTTAGAATTTGATCTTAAAAACTTTAAGTCAATAGATCCATTGGGATACTGTATTATTTGTTCAATTTTAGAACGTTCTGGTTTTAATTTTGGTTGGGTGATGGCCTTGAATTGCCATTCATCTTTTGCTAAAATCTCATTCCATTTTAGCATTCGAGGAACAAAGACATTACTATGCTCTTGGTTTGCTTCCATAAGCATTGTAGCTCCCTTGTTACTCATTAATTTAGCTTTTGGGGTTAAAGTTGTTTTCATTAGTTTGTAATATACTCTGTATATTATAGCTATTTCTCTGGTATTTACTTTGCTATTCATGTTTTTTGTTTTGATATTTAATGTTAGGGTATCCATAACATTCTGATCATTAATATCAACTGAAAATTTTGGGTAGCAATTAAAATATACTGGACCTCTAGCTAAATTGCTTTGTAAGACTCCTAATAGGGAGTCATCAAAGTTTAAAAGTCTGGCGTCTCTTAACAAGAGACAGATGGGCGTATCTAAACTAAGGCGATATAATGGTTTGACCACAACTTGTACAAGTCCTATGTGGAGGAAGTTGTAATCCCTTTTGTACCTGTTTATATCTTGAGCTGCTAATAGCTTAATAACTTCTTTAGAGTTATTTATAGCTACCGTAGACTCACATGTCTTAATATTATAGTTTTTTATAAAATCAAACCTTCCGGTTTCATAAACAGATTTGAAAGATTCTTTCGGAATGTTCCAGTTCTGTAAGTCTCTTTCTACCTTAGCAATTTTTGAGGTTGAAGTAGCGAGATTCTCATTGTTTAACATGTTTTGGTTTTCTGATTTGTTCATTTAGAACTGGACTGTATACAAACTTAGCATATAATCTGAGTTATGTATTAAATTCTCTTCCCTTTCTAGCATATATCCTAGATGAAGGTTTTTCTTATATAAGAAAACCATTTTATTTACAATTACTTGTCTAACTATTGTTCGACAGTAGGGGTCTAGTGACTCAAAGGGTACTAGAGTTTTATGATAGTTTAAATCCTTTATAGCTTGATTTTTTTGTTTTATAAGCCTATTCGTTTCTGTTATACATTCTAATTTCATATAATTAGCGATCCTAATTGTTTCAAAAGAAGGATGGGTTTTCATAATTGAAAAGTATTGAAAAGATGTTTAACGAGCTTCAATGGAGGAGACTACTATCCTTAGAGCTATTATCTTATAGATTGTTTGACTTCTTACAGTTTATCTTCCTATTCAGTATAAAGTAGGTATCTTATACTATTCTTAGTCTTTGAGTATTAGGTGGGTGTTCTTATCCTAAGTACTTGGCGACATGACACCAAATCCGGGCCCAGCTCTAGCACCTAAGCTTACAAGCTACTCCAACAGAAGTTTCAGGCTCGTCATCGTCTAATCCAAGGATTAATCGTACATTTACTTCTTCCACCAAAGAAGACTCGGCAGCATTTTGGACTATAGTACCTCCATCTCCTACATCTAGTAGTCGTACATTCAGACTGGCCAATCGATATAGATATCTGGTCACCTCTATCTTGTCACCTTCTACATGTCTCAGGTTGCCCATTGATTTATGTCTTAACGCATCAGCTAAATGTTTACCTTACCCCGATAGTATAAAATATCCACATCGTAGTCCTTTAGCAGTTCAAGTCATCTTCGTTGCCTTAAGTTCAAATATTGATGCCTGAATATGTACTGCAAGCTCTTATGGTCTGTAAATATATCAACATGAACTCCATACAGATAATGACATCATATCTTCAGAGCAAATATAAACAGCCAAAAATTCCAAATTGTGAGTCGGTAGTTTTGCTCATGTTTCCTTAATTTCCTTGAAGCATACATAATGACTTTCCCATGCTGCATCAGAACACAACCCAACCCTACTCTGGAGGCATCACATCACACCACATAGCCCTCTCATCCCTCAGATAGTGTTAACACATGTGCTGATGTTAATTTGTTTTTCAACTCCTGAAAACTCTTTTCGCAACTATCTGATCACTAAAACATGGCTGCCTTATGCGTCAACTTTGTCAATGAAGCGGCAATAGAAGAGAAATTCTCTACGAACCTCCAAAAATAACATGCCAAGCCAAAGAAACTACGCAGCTCCGTAGGAGTTGTGGGCCTCGGCCAATTCTTTACCGCCTTGGTCTTCTGACCATCCACTTTGATGCCTTCGTCCGACACTACATGACCCAGAAAATCCATTGAGTTCAAACAGAACTTACATTTTGAAAACTTAGCATATAACTTGTGATCTTGGAGTGTCTGTAACACCGATTGCAAATGATCCATATGCTCGACTTATGATCGAGAGTATACCAGGATGTCATTGATCATGATATCCAGGAATGGCTTGAATAGCCGGTTCATCAATTCCATAAAGACTGTCGGCTCATTGGTCATACCAAAAGACATAACAAGAAACTAGTAGTGGCCATATCTAGTGCGGAAAGCGGTCTTTGGAATATCTTTCACCTGGCCCGTAGCTGATGATATCCAGACCTGAGATGAATCTTCATGAAACACTTAGCGTCTTGCAACTGATCAAACAAATCGTCGATTCGGGGGAACGGGTACTTGTTTTTAATAGTCCTCTTATTTAGCTGACGGTAATCAATACACATTCTTAACGAACCATCCTTCTTATGAATGAGTAACACTGGTGCACCCCATGGGGAAGTACTGGGCCTAATAAAGCCCTTTTCCAGAAGATATTTCAACTGCATTTTTAATTCTTTTAAATTGGCAGGAGCCATACGGTACAAATGACTAGATATAGGCTTGATATCTAGGAGCATATCAATAGCAAAATAGATTTCCCTTTCGTGAGGAATACCGGGAAGTTCATCAGGGAATACGTCAGAAAATTCATTAATGACGGGAACTACTTGAAGGGCTGGGGGATTTTCCTCCGCATCTTGAACTCACACGAGGTGGTGGATATATCCTTTCGAGATCATATTTCGAGTCTTAAGGTAGGAAATAAACCTACCCTTAAGTGCTACAACATTTCCCTTCCATTCAGTGACAAGTTCACCTGGAAAATTAAAGCGTATGACCTTCGTCCAATAATCAACATTAGCGTAGCAAGAAGCCAACCAATACATGCCCATAATAACATCAAATTCCACCATTTCTATCTCATTCAAGTTGGCTACAGTATGACGATCATAGATCATTATATCACAATTCCTATACACCCGCCTAACAACTGCAGGTTCACCCACAGGTGTAGACACTTCAAATGACTTATGTAACAATTCAGGCTCTTTTCCACAATTACCAATAACAAAGGGTGTAATATATGATAAGGTGGAACTTGGATCTATCAATGCATATAAGTCAAGAGTGGCTGGCTCACCTGATTTATCAGCTGAGTAGTAAGCCTCCTTGGGATAATTCTCAATAAAGTGACAGATAATAAATATGTAACCACATTTGGAGATGACTTAAGGTCCTATCAATCCGACAAAACATAGATGTGGTAATGAGGAGCGCTCAAACTAGATACTGCTCCTCTGCCACTACCTCTGCCTCTACCAGTCGATGTATGTGCACCTTTTCTAGAAGGATGTGCCGATGATGAAGAAACTGCTACTGATTCTGTCGGCTGTCTCATACCGCCCACACCTCTTGTCAGACAAAACCTCATAATATGACCAGGATGGCCATATGAATAACACACATCCAAACCCTGGCAGCATTCCCCAAAATGAGTCCTACCACATCGAATATAATACATCATCGGTCGCCTCACCTGACTAGACTCTCTTCTATACTGGGAGCCTGACTCCCCTAAACTCTAACCCGAACATGAATAAGTAGTTCGATCACGTCACTGACCCTGAAACTGCGATGATGCACTATCCATTGGGTAAGATGGGCGCCTAGGAAACTGAGGCCTAAAATCCACCTCAAAACTCCCTTGTATCACCTATATACTGGCACTCTTTTGCCGGCCCCTATTATGTTCTCGATTGGCTTGATGCTGCCTATTATGGTCCTCTAGATTCTGTGTATAGGCCTGAATGCGGAAGATATCTATATTCGGATTTAACAAAGCTATAGTGCACTCATTTACCAAATTTGGCCATAAACCATTAACAAACTGATGAACATGGTCGCTCATATTAGCAAAAATCATGGGAGCGTACCTGGACAAGTAATTAAACCGCAAGCTATACTCTTAGATGTTCATATTACCCTACTCCAAAATGTAAGAACCTGTCTCATTTGGCTCACCAAAGCTCAACCGGTAGATACTATTGTAAAAATGCCTCGGAGAACTCCCTCCATCCCATAGGTGGGGCTTGGGGTCCCCGAGTCTTCTCCTAAGTCTCAAACCAGGTCAAGACTACATCTCGCAATCTATAGGAAGCTAATTCTACTAACTCAGCATTTATCGCACGCATAACTCGCAAGGTCCGCTGCATCCTATCCATAAAATTATATGGGTCTGCATTAGGATCTGTCCATATAAATACTAGAGGGTCCAGGTTAACTAAATCTCAAACTCTCACACTCACAACCCTATCAGTAACAATGTTAGTTTGATGCTTGGCCTGAGAGGCCACAAGTTGAGTCAACAGTTGCATCGCACTCCGTATATCTAGATCCTGGTCAGGGGAAAACAAAGGAGGAACTAGAGGTACTTCAGCTCCCCTCTGCCCTTATTGAGGTAGTGGTGGGGGTGGAGTATTGGAGACCCGAGATATAGCCTCATCCTAGTGCTCCTGTCTCCCCGAGTAAGCGAATGGTGCCTGACTAGCACCCTCACCCGTCTCATCATCTAACCTACATAGAGCATCCTGTTGTGTAGTAGTAGCAGGAATAATTGAGAATATAAACCATATAAAGATTAAAAGTAAACACTTACGATTTAGCGCTATCGCACGATCTAAATCAAGAAGAAAAGTAACAATTCTAAATACCCTATAGCCTCCTTCTTATAAGTGTGGTGCACAACACACCTATAAATAAGAATCTCCTAGATACATTTTGTAGACTCCTTAGGACAGACCTACTTTGATACCATGTTTGTCACACCCCAACCTTGGGAGAGGGGGTAGCCAGCACCAAGCGCTCGAAGGCCTGAGCGTATCACTGTAGCATCTGAAACCTATAATATGAAACTTGGTCCAACAAGGCTTTCATATAATCATATAAGACTAGAATGTATGACAATCTGCACGAAAAAGAGTCCCAACATGATATATAAATATATACAGATAACAAAGGCCGACAAGACCACAAGATGAGTACACTACTGACAAAAAGGGCCGACAAGGCTACGACATACATATTCCACTATACACAAGTCTACAAGCCTCTAAGAGTTATATATTTATATCAACAGGTCGGGGCAGGGCCCCGCCATATCCAAAATGCTAGTAACATATGCAACAGTACCTAAAGACTCATGTATAGAAACTCTGAGAGATGGGAGTGCGACAATCATAGTTGAACATGCCACCTACTGAGGAGGAGCGCCACTCTGTCTATCTATACCTGCGGCATGAACATAATGCCCCAGAAAGGGGGCATCAATATGAAAGATGTACTAAATATGTAAGGCGGATAATAAATCTAAATAGAAGATATAACATAATAGATATGGGTACAGAAGTCAACCTAAAACTCATAACAAGCCTCTGAGGACCTACCTGTCACAATCATTAAGATATATGCATGTCTGTAAAATCAAGCCACTCAGTAGGTCCATATACTGTAATATCCAGCCTCTCTGTGGAGAAAATAATATTATAATATATATATCATACCCGACCTCAATGAGGACTCGGTCGTACCCAGCCCAGATATAGGACTCGGTAATATCAAAACTAACTAATGTCGTGTGCACATATAAGAGTCATACCCAGCGGACTATAGCACAGCTCGGTAAGAAAATAGAAACATATAGATAAGTGCAATGCAAGACAGACTCCAAGGGATATCACAAGGAGAGCTGGAATGACATATCGTCGTTATCCTCCGACTATTGTTATTGGTGCTACGTTCATGAATCTTAAAATAATCAATTTGGATTATATAGAATCCGAGAGATGTTATCAATTAGAAATACCCAAAGATTAGGATCAATTTGTCAAGAAAGGATTTTCATTACTCAATTTCATAAAAGGGAACTCTATTCAAAGAAGCATTACGTCAAGTTAAGCCAAAAAGGAAAGATTCCCTACATACCTTATCGAAGAATCTAGCTACGTCCCTTGAAGCCTCGTACACATTATGGATGATTATCTACATGATATAAAGTACTTGTATCAATATTAAGCTCAATCTTATAAAAGTTCTCATTTAGACAACTCGTCGAACAACTAGTGTGCATTACTTCATAGGGTTGTTTCGAGGTCAAATTTGACGTATCTCAGCCAAAAAATCTTCACCTTTATCCATAATTTTATAAATCCAATTAGTAGCTTAAAGCATGTAAGGACACCCCAAATAACATAACTTACTTGAAACTTCATAGTCACTAAATTCTTCAAGAATTCTCCCCGAAATTCAACTTATTACATATACCAATTTAAGATTAGACTAGGGGAGATGAAAATTCCCTCAAATACTCCAAGAAACCTCCCTGGTCTAAATCTTATTCAAATACAAAGTCATTCCCAAAATCAGCACAACGCGAAGGAAGTGAAATTAATGATAGCCCGAGAATTCTTTATATTAATCTTGGGTGTTTTGCCTTTGATTTTGGCTCCAAGTTGATGGAAAATCTTAGAGAGGGTTTGGGGAAAGATTTAGGATTTGTATTAATTCAAAATGAAGCCTCCAAGTCGATCAATTCAATTTATACCCGAAAAGAAGATTGCACCGCCCATTTGTACGGTCCAAATGGACGGTCCATACAATTTCGTACGGTCCGTATAATTTTTTACAGTCCATCAATTTGGATCAAAACCAAAACTGAAGCCTGGCATTCTGCATGCAATTCTATGGTGGGCCACTCCAAATTGTATGATCCGTCAAATTGGGAAATTTGCCGATTTCATTGAATTTTATTTTCTTCGATCCATTTAACTTCTATACTCTCCAGTACTACCATAAATAAGATAAACCTTTATTATCCTTCCGTAAGGTCATACCTATTCTCGAGACATCTGTATCAATTGACGATATGATAGAACGTGAAACTTATGAGGCGTAATAGTATGTGGCCGGAGGCGGCTGAGTTTGAGTGGTTTGGTAAGCGACTGCTTGGTAATTCGGTTGTGGATCTTTGTAAGCGAGGACCAATATGTTACACCCTGTACTTTTAACATCCATTGCGTCGTAAATTAGTTGACATAAGCTTAGAGGGACAAGGTCATTCTTAAGGTAATTGATATTCAAAACAGTGTTACGATTAGAACGATTAGGTTACACAAATCAATGATATTGAGTTTTGCTAAAGTTAGTTATTTGGGAATGTTATACGGAACATTTTATTTCGGACTTTATAAGTTAAAGGATTTTATAAAAATTATTTTGACCACCACTACATTAAACAATGTTTTCCTAATGCCTAACTTTTAGTTTAATATTATATTTCTTTAGGTAAAGACAAATTGCTACCTACCATTTACATTAAAGTATATTGCTTCTTTTTAGTTTTGCTACATGTTAATATATCTACCACCTAAGACTACTTTATGCTTAAGGATAAGGATGTATAACTTTACACCTAATCGACTAGGAGTCATACGATATAACCATTATAAACTTGATTAGAAGATATATATAAATGTGATTACTTAGCCCAAAAGTTATATAGGAGTTCATCACTTCTATACGTTTAATATATATATTTATATATATATATATATATATATATATGTATATACAAAAGTTATATAGGAGTTATCATATGCAAATATATACTAAGGAGCACTAGTTATTGTTGCTATGTAATGTTCTTGCTCGGTTATAGAACCCATTGTGTTGTTTCTATTTGATTTTATTACCCGAATACAAGTCGGAAGATTTCCTCATAGTGAAGAAAATTGACGAGAAGTTTGAAAGAAGCCAATCAAGGTTGTGCAAATTTTTGAAGGCTTAATTCATTGTAGTTATTAAAAGATCGAACCAAAGGTATGTAAAGGCTATCCATATTCCTTGGTTTGGCATGATTTCCTTATTGAGTTAATTCCGACTAATCGCACAAGGATGCGCTAACTGTAGAGATCATATTCAGGCTGCCATGACCCTATTCTAGTAGTTCTCCCTTGTCGGTAATGAGTTGTAGTTAGCCACGTTTAGCTATACAGTTAAGACGATAGAAAACTTGATAATTGAACGTAAGTAGTTACTCACTTACCTTCGGGGCCATTCAATACGCTTGCATTCGAGATCATTCAGGTACACATGCCTTTAGGGCCATTCAGATACACTTGCCTTCGGGGCCATGCATTTTTCTTCAGGGCTATTTATACATGTTCAGATGCCTGATATAAGACTAGGTAGTCTGTATCATGTTGCATAGTTAGTAGATGACATAGATAGCTAAGTATAGTCAGTTTTCATTAAACTCCTCAATTTATAATCAAATTACTTTATATTATAGTATAGTTTAGTTTCAGTTGCCTTACATACTCGATACATTACCTTGTACTGATGTCCCTTTTCCTGGGGACGTTGTGTTTATTCCCACAGGTTCAGACATGTTGCAGGAAGGATTACATAAGTAGACTTCGCCTAGTATCATCTTTTGTGGTAAGCTCTAGGTTATTTGGAGTTTCTAGGTCTAGTTTTGTGTACCTACAAATCATGGGTAGCCCAGGGCTCTATTCGGTATGATACAGTTGTAACATGTTAGAGGCTCGTAGATATGTCATGTATATTTAGTATTGTTAGTATGATGGCCTAGTCGACCCTTGTATATATAGTCTATTTTTTATTTTACTACTTGTAGGGACTATGGTAGGACTTGTTGGTCACTCAGTCATGTATGTATGTATATATATATATATGGGGGACGATCCCATTTTAGTCGAGTTGATCCTTATTCACATATATTTCAGTATATAGCCTTGCCGGCCTACGTTGATGTTACATTTACATACTGGCCTTAACGGCCTAGTTTATCTATGGAGACACAAATTGCAATTTCATCTTAGTACACTCGGACCTAGTAAGGTATCGGGTGTCATCCACGCCTCACATAGGTTAGGGTGTGACATGGTGTTTGGTAATTTGGTTGTGGAGCTTGGTATGTAGAAACCGATGCTTGGCAATTAGGTTGTGCATATAAAACCAGCACGGGGCTATATGGAAAGGGTATGTAACTGTTTGGAGGTGGAGATTTATATATGTAGAAAGAAGATTGTGATCCTTCCTTCTTTAGGGTTTTTGGGCTAGGTGTGTGAGACGTTTTCCACATCCTCCTTCTTCTTTCTCATAGCCGTGGTGGTGCTCTGTTAACTGGCCTTGTTGGCTATGCTGATGATTCTTCCTGATCTAAGGCCATCTTCTATGGCCTCTCCCATTTTAACCAACTCAGAGAATGGCTTCCTGGACATAGATAACATGCGATCATAGAAGTATGATTCTTGTGATCGGATAAATACCGAGACCAACTCTTCCTCGCTCATTGAAGGATGTACTCGGGTGGCTTCAACCCTCCATCTACTTGAATATTCACGGTAATTCTTTGTGGACATTTGTTTGACCTTTCCTAGGTAGTATTACTCAGGCATAGTTTCCATATTGAACCAAAATCTTTCCATAAAATCTCTTGCCATGTCTTCTCAAGTGTCCCAGCGGCATATGTCCTGCATTGTAAACCATTCAGACGCTTCTCTAGTTAGGCTCCGGCTAAATAACCTCATAATTAGAGCCTGGTTTCTCTTTACCCCGACTAGTTGGTCATAGAATGCTCTTAAGTGAGCCTTGGGATTCCCTGTCCTATTAAACATCTCAAATTTTGGCACCTTGAAGCCTTCAGGTAGGTCCAAGTACGAATGCATGTAAAGGTCATCAAAACTCAGGCATATCACCTTCTAAGAGACTCTGTTAGACTTTTCAAGCAAGTATACCATCTTCCATTTCATTTCCTTATCTCTCATATCATGTTCGACTCTCCACATCCTTTCAATCTCATCATAATAATCAAGTTCATGTGAGGAGTCAATAGAAGTGATAAGGGTGTGGAAGGATACTATGGGGTGTGCTTGGCAATTTCTTGGACTACTAGTAGTTTTGGGTATTGGGTGAGTAGTGTCATTTTTGATGTATGCTTGGGTCAATATGAGTGGGTAGTGGTGCCTAATATAAGGGCACCGATCGGGAAGTCCCGGGTATTTGAGTGACATTGGCCGAAGGTGGAGTTTGGTATGATATACCTATGTGGGCAGTTTCATTGTGAGCTTAGGCGGCTGGAAAGTGCATGGGTATTGGTGAATTCATAGATAGAAAAGGCGGTGGAGGCCTTCTCACTTCAGTGGTTACTTCTTTGGCGGCATTGCCCATTTCATTCCTTGTGACCTATTCCTGGAGGTCCGCAATCCTTTGGAATAACAAATTTATCACATCCTCATGGTGTGATGGTTCTTGGGGGTCTTGAGGTGTGGGGTATTCTATAACCAGTGGTTCCCTATTATGCCCGTCATCTGGAGTACCATTCATGTTTTCTCTTTCTTGTTCGGGAAGGGATGTTGTTGCAACTTTAGATCTGGTGATGTATTCAAGTGCGATACAACACAGATCGATCCCCTATTTAAGATAAGAAAAACTCAAAGGCAAATATGTTAGTAACGATAGTGAAAGATAATAATACAAGATATCACAGATAAATTGCACATAAAGTATATAGACTCATGCGTTTGATCAAGACACATGATTGATTTTTTTTATTCTGGGGGTATTTAGGTCATTTTGGCCATTTTTGGTTTTGAAGGTTTTTGTTTAAAAGTTTGGTTAATTTGCTACCATGACATTGTCGGGACCAATCCTCTTTGAACCATATAATAGTAGGGGGATTATAATTTATATAATATATGGGCCGAGTCCTATATAGACTACATATGTATCCATCCGCGGGAAGTCGGACCCTTCTATAGTTCGGTTTACATAGAAATTATCCCTAATTTCATTCTACTTGAACAAGTTCCTAAACTAGGACCGATAAGGGCTTCCTATGTATCCCTATCGGGACATCAGGTGGGACGTAGTTTCTTTTACAAAATAAATGGAGGGGATAACATTTGATTGAAAGGAAAGGGGATGCCTAGATATACCCAAAAGATGACTTCTCCCTATAGCCTTAGAAAGAAGTCATCTTTACGACTCCGCATTCTCTTGGCGGCTTATCTTGGTAGCGGCGGGGTAGAACCACCTAGATCTGACTGGTATTAACCAAATTCTCCAGCTCCAATTTGAAAGCCTTGCACTCATCAATGTTGTGCTCAGGTGCCCTTGAGTGGTATAAAAAGATCTTCCTCCTTTCTGAAGTACTCGCGGAGCATTTCCAAGCAGTCTTGACCGGACGACTCTTTCCAGTGCTGACTAGGGTGGAGAAAAGGCTTTCATATGAGTCTTCAAAGACCGTGAAGTCGTAGAGCCAAACTTATGTATCAATGGTGATTCCTTCACCATGCATTATGGGGTCATGAACTAGTAGGAAATATGGGCCCCATAGGTTACGGATAGTCTTATTATCGATCAATTTTATGATCCTTTTCTTGAGGACCAGGCACTCGTCAGCAGTATGGCCAGACTGATTTTTGTGAAAGGAGCACCTCTTGTGAGCATAGATGGGTGACCAAGTCGGGAGGACATCGTGGCTGAAACACGATGCTTCTGCAACTGTCAGTCCTTCGAACACTTCGACACTTCACACCAGCCTTGGTGTGACTCTGAAGATTAAAGTGAAAGCATTGAGGGAAATTTCCCACCAAATAGGGGATGATGTCCGGGAGTCCCTTATGGTGTCCCATAGTAGTTAGCAACTTCAAAATCATTGGGCTCTTTGACTATTTCTTTGACCTTGTCTGGGAGGTTTTTATGGTATTATTCTCGTTTGGTAGTCCTTTTCGTAGGGGTTCCTACCAAGTCAAAAATCTGGTTTGTCTCTTTCATCTTGGCTTTGGCTAAGTCAATCTTCTGTTCTATTTTGCGGATCTTTGCCCGAAGCGACTCTTCGATTTCCTCTTTACTGATCAAGTCCACAACTGGTGATGTGGCATATTAGCTATCTTGAGCATCCATCGGTAGCAAATCAAGAAGGCGTATGCCAAGGACAAACTTCCCGACAAAGCAATGAAGGTTCCGCTCCCCATTTTGCCTATTGAAAGGAAGCGTAGAGAAACGTGACCAATGGGCCTTCTACTGCTCTGAAATGAAACTGGTATGATGAAATAGACACCGCTTCGGATCCTGCTCCGGCCTTTTGGTAGTCGATAAAGCTACTGCTAAGACCTTTAGAGAGGTGTAAATTTTAGCTATGTTTTGGTATTTTCTTGTATTTGTTTCTTTTGGGTTGGTGTCCAGAATGTGGAACCAATCAAGAGTTCAGATGGAACACATGAAAGAATATAGGCTGGAATATCACATAATAACATAGTCAAATAATTGGAAATCGTAATACTCACGGTCCTAAACCTTTTTGCACTAAGTTTTACTAACCGTTTTGAAACATAATTGTGCCAAATGTTAATTAAAACATTGCCCCCATAATTATATTTCATTAATAATAAGGTTAGGTTACAAAACATTAATAAAACAATAAATAAGAGATCAGTAGAACTCGCCTCCAGTGGTAGATGATGAAGCTCTGTTTGTCAAAGCTTTCTTTGCCCTTCGATGGGCAGTCTGAATCTGGAGGTGAGTCGACATCAACAACGAATCAACCTAGAACCTTTTCTCGGTGAAGGTCATAGGTGCAGTCTCATCCATCGCTTTCCTCATCCTAGTATCAAGATCCTCTAAGAACTCATGAGTGAAGTCTAACTCCTCGATTAAACTAGCTATTATGTCTGATCATGCTTCATCTTCTCTGAATACCGCGTATCTCAGTCATCAAATTGCCTTTGGATACGACGTGCCTTGATCTCGGCTTTTGAATCCCTGTCTTGGCTACACTAATAGCAGTTGGGTCAATGAGTTAGGGTGCTTTTCAAATATGCTCTCAACCAATTAACATAGTCTTCATCACAACCCGGATGGAACCCATCTTCGACTAGAGTGTTCAGACCGCATCTGAATTGACCATTCCACTCTCAGATGATGCCAGCAACCTTTTTGATCCTATCTTTTTCATAGTAGACCATATACTCCCCTATGTTTCCTACTTGGGGTATCACTTATCTTCTACCAAACTGTCTTAGCACCGTAATAGGTGCTTACGAGTGAATTCCCTAGATTTCCATAAGAGACAAGAAATGTCATTTTTTACCTCTAACCATAATACTCTCAGTTATAAAGTCGGGGAACCTCTGTTGTATGTTATCCTCTCAGAGCCTCAAAAAGATGAAAGCCCATCCCTCTTTGGTTTGGTTTCCAAAGTTTGGACAATGGGCTTGGAGATTATCCTTTCTACATTCTCAGTCTAAGTAGGAGGGACCCTCGGATTTGTTGAGGTGTTTGGTTTCACCATTTGAGGTTAGGCCATGAAAGATATCATGGGTGACATAAATGACACGGGTATTTATGGCATGTCTTTGGGGAAAACCATGGCTCCTAGTAGGCATATCGCAAAGGCTAGGGGTTAGGTGGCTTCCCAATCGACGTAAGTCCAAAACTCAACCGAGTGTTCTTACTACCCTCTTTTGGACACAAACGATTATAAAGCTCCCTAAAGGCTATGATTGGACTTAAGATCCAATTGGTGTTGCTTAGGGATAATAGCTTCATTATCTCATCGGGAGTAGGCCTATGTGGTACTACAAGGTTATGATTGAGTTTCTTCCTCCTTATATAGGTCTCGTTGCTATCTATGCAATCCCGGATCTCCTCTAAAGTTGGGGTCATCTCCAAATCCCTAAATCTAAAAATCACAGTCCCAATATCCGGTGAGCACTTCTAATAGTTCCCTATTCCTTTTCATAGTCATTAGTGAGGGTATGTGTCCTAGATAGTTCATAAATTCTCTTTGTTGTGGGGCTTCTATTCACGACCACCAAAACCTTAGAATTCGGGTGCTTCATAAACCATATCGAACTTAAGGTTGGTATGCATCTACGAAACAGAGCATAGTTAATCCCCCACAAGGGCAATGGTTCATTACATAAGGCATAATTATACAATCATGTTTCCACATAGCAAGTAGTTGGATGCAGTGCCATCGGGTCATAGACCATCAAGACACGAGGTAGTTGCCTAATGGGTCCAGATACGTCTAAAATATTCGTACCTGTCTAAGTAAGCATAGGGATCTGGCTTCGCTCTATCCTAGGCAAACTAGAGTGGTTTTTCGAATGACTAGGGATCGAGTGAACTACTCGAGGTGAACCATTGTTGACTGTTGGACGACTGAGAACAAACTCTGTCTTCAACGTGTTCTAAAGAAAGTAATTTGGTTTTTTACTGGAGGATGATTGCAAAACCGCATAATCGTTGTTTGTGCACTATTCGAGTGTGTGTGCATGCTATTTGGCGGAATAATTAAATGCATGAATGACAGTTACAATTTGCAAAAAGTAAACACATAATCAATTTATAACAATTAAACATGTTGTATTGGAACCCTTATGGTTAGAACCTAAGACTATCCCCAACGGAGTCTCCATCTGTTATAGTTCACTCTACGCGGAGGCATTAAAGCTACTAGGAGGTTGTTGGAACTCTAATTGTATTTATTTTTTAGAGTCGTCACCTAATTAATAGGGAAATTAGGAAAACCGGATAAAAGGGTTTATTCAAAATTTGTGAAAAATCTTTTTAAAACCAAAGTTCAAGGTAAGAGTTCTGGTGACCCCTCGGGGAAGGTGTTACACACCCCAGTATTAAGTATCCGTAGAATACGGTTGACCTTTAGGTTAAATTACATGTTTATTTGTTAAAAATTACTTAAGGAGCATTTACTTTTCTGCAAAAATCGATAACATGTCTTTCATTTCATGTCAAGTCATAAAGGGGTTTTGAAAACCAAAGAATTGAATTCCACCTAAAAAGATCTGTCCATTTTTCACAAAAAAATACACTCAAAATTTAGCTTAAGTAGAACTCCTTAGTCCAATGGCTTGTTCAAATGTTTACATTTTCTTTAAAAATCTTTGAAAAAAGTGTATAGGTCATTTAGAATGACATGCTAAGGGCTTAAAAATAAAATACAAGTTTTTCCTTCCATTATTATTTGAAGGTCAACTTATATCCCACTTCCCAAATCAATATCTCAACTCAAGTTCTTCAAGACTTTTTGTTTCAAAATAACTCATTTAGTTGGGCCTAGCCCTAAACAGTTTTAAAAGGTTTGAAAGTTAGCCCATTTTCAAAAATCAACATTAAAACTTAGTTTTTTAAGACAAGTTTGTCAATTTGTTTTTCCTCAAAAGACATTCCAATTTCCTCCTTTGTTTAGCCCAATCTCATTAATGTCAAGATTTATGCAAGCAGTCTATTTTTTCATAAAAGAAACAGTCCAGTTTTTCAAGTTTTAAAATCTGTCCAAATTTTTAACTTCTCAAAATTATTCCATTATACAAAATATGTCAGTTCATTTGAGTCCTATTGGAAAACGGTTTTGGTGACTCTATTCTAAGCGATGTACGTATCGTTGTTTGGCCTAATCCTAGGTCATAATCACATTGGTTCCAATAATTTTATCAAGTATTTATTTATAGAAGTATAATTATATAAATAAAAAATGAAAAGAGATTAGTTAGGATGTTGGGCCTACCGAGCCCACCAGTTAACTATTTTCACCCATACTTGGGCCTCAATGCGCAACTACAATGTCGGACTCGATGAAAAAAGAAGAGTTTGGCCTAACTGGGTTGTCAATGGTCTGGCCCAAATGGCCCATATCCCATGTGTCGGGGGGAGAAGAGGGAAGAGGAAAAATTTAGAAGGTATCTATGCTTATCAAATTAAACATAAACTTTCACAAGTAATTCACGTACATTAACTTAAAACAATCACTTATCAAACAAATAACCAATTAGATAACAACCCACAATTAATAGGAACATGAAAGCAAATAAATGGGCTCAGCCCATCTCGGACAATAGCAGCAATGCATAGAAAATAAGAAAAATAAAATTAATGGGCCTATCCCAGCTAAAGTAGATGGGTAGAAAAGATAAAAGGAACAACATGAAAATGGGCCATGCCCAAGAGAACAAATATTGAGTAGTTAAGAGCATGGTGTCAAAAAAATAGAAGATTCGGCCAAGCCAAGAGGCATTCAGAATGATCGACTTCCTACTGATATACATAGGTGATACACTTAACCTATATACTCCATATACTAAGTACATTTAGTATACATGTTGTATATCATGGTGTATAACAAATATACACACCTTAAATAACAACCACAAATCCAAATAGAGGCAAACAGATGGGGCATACATCATGTATAACACACACACCCTTAGCTATATACCATAAATGCGGATCGAAGTATTATTTTTGAAAATAGTAAATAAAGCAATAAAGGAAGAAGAGTAAAGAACTTTAAAGAAGAGTAAAGAACTTAAAAAACTTACAAATTTATTTCATGGAAATTGAAAGCATAGATCAGGCAGAGAAAATCTTTGAGGGGGTAATTTTCGGATGCCTTAAGTGTTACAACTTGAGAGCCTTATATAGGCTTCGGAGAAGTCTCTCTAATTACAAATGGACGGCTAAGGTTAAATGGCTTTTCAGAATGTCTTTTGCTTTTCTGAAGTGTCATTTGCCTTTTACTGTTCATGGGGCCCATGCCTTTTACTTTTCCTAAGGGTCACCTGCCTTTTACTATTCATGGGGCCCTTTGCCTTTTACTTTTCTGAAGGGTCACCTACTTTTTCAATAAATCTTCTGCTTTATGTCTGCTTCTGCTTTATGTCTATTTTTGCTTTGTCCTTTTAAGTCAAAAAGTATGATTGGGCTATTCCTCTCGGGGCCAGCATATCCCCATTGTCTGGTTCGCTGGTATTGGAAGGAGTCATGTCAATTATCTCCATTATCTGACTGGGATCCTCATTATCTTCTAATTTAGATAAGGCTTCTAGGAGCCTTCTTCTTACCTCTGTCTTAGAGGCTGAAGTTTCTCCGGATGAAGATGAACTCTTCTTCTCTCTCTTTACTTGGGTTTCTTCCTTAACTTTGGGACTCCATCCTTTAATTTTGATGATTTTGCTGAGATAACGGATCTTATTCATTTCTTGAATATCAAAGGACCAATTTAATATATATGATATCCGTTTATGTATGAAGAACTTGCATAATTTAATATGTTCTGGTAGGGTTGAAATTTGTTGTTCCTCTAAGAAACATGTTTATCGATTTCGTTTAAAGCCTATATGGTAATTACAAAGTCATTTAAAGCCCATATTTGCAATAATGGAGTCTGTTTTATAAACGACTTTGTAATTACCAGAAACATTACTGAAGAAATAATATTAGGTATCCCTTTTTAACCCAGATAAAGCCTTATACTGCAAAACTAGATGGAATTTATACTACCTCTTTAGGAAAAGAAATCACTTTTCCCAATCTAAATCCTCTTTCGACAAACGAAAGTAAATTTGTTAAACAAAACAATTTTTAGAATTCACCTTTTAACCAATCAAATAAATTATCTCAAAGAAGATATAAATATTAAAAGGATAGAATCCACTTTAAAAACCCCGGAGGTAGTCAGCAAAATAAAAGAATTACATTGTTCAATAGAATTAGAAGTATGCTCAGAATTGCCCAGCGAATTTTGGGAAAGAAAGAAACATGTGGTATCATTACCATACATAGATAGCTTTAATGAATATATTATTCCCACCAAATCCAGACCAATTCAAATGACCCACGAGCTCATGGAATACTGTAAAAAGGAAACCAATGATTTGCTTCAAAAGAAAATCATTCGGCCCTCAAAATCCCATTGGAGTTGTTCAGCATTTTATGTTAATAACAGCGCTGAAAAGGAAAGAGGAGCTCACATGCTTGTAATTAATTATAAGCCCCTTAATCAAGTATTAAAATGGATTAGGTACCCAATACCTAACAAATGAGATCTATTAAAAATAACTTATAAAGCTAATATCTATAATAAATTCGATATGAAGTCAGGATTTTGGCCGATTCAAATCGAAGAAAATGATAAGTATAAAACAACTTTTAACGTCCCCTTTAGACAATATGAATGGAATATTATGCCTTTTGGGCTTAAAAATGTCCCATCAAAATATCATGAATAATATATTCAACCCATATAGTCAATTTTCTATAGTTTATATAGACGATGTCCTTATATTTTCAGAAAGTATAGATCAGCATTTCAAACATCTTAATAATTTCGTTAAAACGATTAAACAGAACGGTTTAGCAGGAAGCGCTAAAAAGGTAAAACTTTTTCAAACATCAATCAGGTTCTTAGGCCATGACCTTTTCCTAAAGAGGTAGTATAAATTCCATCTAGTTTTGTCGTATAAGGCTTTATCTGAGTTAAAAAGGGGATACCTAATATTATTTCTTCAGTAATGTTTCTGGTAATAACAAAGTCGTTTGTAAAATAGACACCATTATTGCAAATATGGGATTTAAACGACTTTGTAATTACCATATGGGCTTTAAACGACTTTGTAATTACCATATGGCCCATATTTGTAATAATGGAGTCTGTTTTATAAATGACTTTGTAATTACCAGAAACATTACTGAAGAAATAATATTAGGTATCCCCTTTTTAACCCAGATAAAGCCTTATACGGCAAAACTAGATGGAATTTATACTACCTCTTTAGGAAAAGAAATCACTTTTCCCAATCTAAATCCTCTTTCGACAAACGAAAGTAAATTTGTTAAACAAAAAACATTTTTTAGAATTCACCTTTTAACCAATCAAATAAATTATCTCAAAGAAGATATAAATATCAAAAGGATAGAATCCACTTTAAAAACCCCGGAGGTAGTCAGCAAAATAAAAGAGTTACATAGTTCAATAGAATTAGAAGTATGCTCAGAATTGCCCAGCGAATTTTGGGAAAGAAAGAAACATGTGGTATCATTACCATACATAGACAGCTTTAATGAAGATATTATTCCCACCAAAGCCAGACCAATTCAAATGAGCCACGAGCTCATGGAATACTGTAAAAAGGAAACCAATGATTTGCTTCAAAAGAAAATCTTTCGGCCGTCAAAATCCCATTGGAGATGTTCAGCATTTTATGTTAATAACAGCGCTGAAAAGGAAAGAGGAGCTCCCAGGCTTGTAATTAATTATAAGCCCCTTAATCAAGTATTAAAATGGATTAGGTACCCAATACCTAACAAACGAGATCTATTAAAAAGAACTTATAAAGCTAATATCTATAGTAAATTCGATATGAAGTCAGGATTTAGGCAGATTCAAATCGAAGAAAAGGATAAGTATAAAACAGCTTTTAACGTCCCCTTTGGATAATATGAATGGAATGTTATGCCTTTTGGGCTTAAAAATGCCCCATCAGAATTCCAGAATATCATGAATAATATATTCAACCCATATAGTCAATTTTCTATAGTTTATATAGACGATGTCCTTATATTTTCAGAAATATAGATCAGCATTTCAAACATCTTAATACTTTCGTTAAAACGATTAAACAGAACGGTTTAGCAGTAAGCACTAAAAAGGTAAAACTTTTTCAAACATCAATCTGGTTCTTAGGCCATGATATCTACCAAGGAACCTACAAACCAATTTGTAGAACCATAGAGTTCTCAACCAAATTTCCAGATGAATTAACTGATAAAAGCCAGCTTCAAAGGTTCTTAGGAAGCGTAAACTATGTAGCAGATTTTATTCCTAAAGTCCGACAGGTCTGCGAACCTCTCTATCAAAGTCTTAAGAAAAATCCAGTCCCTTGGTCAGAAGATTAAACCAGAGCAGTCAAACAAGTCAAAGAAATAGTACAAAAGCTCCCTTGTCTAGGAATCCCAAATCCTAAAGCTTTTATGATCGTTGAAACAGACGCCTCCGATATTGGTTACAGTGGCATTCTTAAACAGAAACTATCTCCTGAGTCCACCGAACAGTTGGTTAGATTCACCTCTGGAGTCTGGAACTCAGCTCAAAATAATTATAGTACAATTAAAAAGGAAATCTTGTCTATAGTGCTATGTATCACAAAATTTCAAGACGACCTAATTAACAAAGAGTTTTTACTAAGAGTCGACTGCAAAGTGGCCAAAGATGTTTTACAAAAAGATGTGAAAAATCTTGTTTCTAAACAGATTTTTGCCAGATGGCAAGCACTACTATCCAGCTTTGATTTTAAAATTGATTTTATAAAGGGTGAAGAAAATTCATTGCCAGATTTTTTAACAAGAGAATTCTTGCAGGGCAATCATGAGACCAAGCTTTCCGGGCTCTCGCCCGATGAGACCTCCCTTTCAGCTTAAACCAGAATAAAAAATGAAACAACCCTTTATACCAGAAAAAACAACCAGACCCCTTCATAACACCAGTTACGAAGGAAGATTCTCCGTACTAGCGGAGTTCCCCAGACTACCAGCAGATAGCAATAGCTCAGCCCCTTCAAAGGAGCTAATAACAGGTAAAACGCAGGCATTTCCATTCAAAGCGTCCCCATCAGAAATACAGACCAGGATAATTACAAAATGCAATCCCCGGAATCTTACTCAGAGGCAGTAAAACTAGTAACTCCTCTTAAGAAGGAGACAACATCAGCAAGCAGCAGGACCCATCCTCTAAAATGGGAATTTATTGTATCACAGGCTCTACCAATAATGACATTAGATAAAAGTATGAAAATTTCAGGATACAAGATCTTCTAAAACCTTGCTACACCAATTACCAGTACGTAGATACCCAAGATCCTATTAAAACTAGGAAATATTATGAATTTATTCTCATAGATACTGACTCAATAGAAGTCGAGCACAACTACTTCAAAAATAACCCAGAAGCAATTGAGCATTCCAAGTTTACAATAAAAAAAGATACTAAGTCCATTCAACTGGTATGTAGATCGCCTACACACCCCAATACCTTTATCCAGAAGCCACAAGCCCCAGACATATAATTTTTATGATTATAAAGATTCTGGTTTAACTTCCTATATGTCCGCCAAAATACCCATACTTGGTTTGTTAAGTATTCGGAGGGACTAAAAGATAAGATCATCCCCAGATGGTTCTACGAATGGTGGAACATATTTGGAGGAAATTTACAGGTAATAGCACCAAGCTTCCGAAATTGATATACGGGTTTCTTAGAGGAACAACAAATTTCAACCCTACCAGAACATATTAAATTATGCAAGTTCTTCATACATAAACGGATATCATATATATTAAATTGGTCCTTTGATATTCAAGAAATGAATAGGATCTGTTATCTCAGCAAAACCATCAAAATTAATGGATGGAGTCCCAAAGTTAAGGAAGAAACCCAAGTAAAGAGAGAGAAGAAGAGTTCATCTTCATCCGGAGAAACTTCAGCCTCCAAGGCAGAGGTAAGAAGAAGGCTCCTAGAAGCCTTATCTAAATTAGAAGATAATGACGATCCCAGTCAGATAATGGAGTTAATTGACACGGCTTCTTCCAGTACCAGCGAACCAGACAAAGGAGCTATGTTGGCCCCGAGAGGAATAGCCCAATCATACTTTTTGACTTAAAAGGATAAAGCAGAAATAGACATAAAGCAGAAGATTCATTGAAAAATCAGGTGACCCTTCGGAAAAGTAAAAGGCAAAGGGCCCCATGAACAGTAAAAGGAAGGTGACCCTTCGAAAAAGTAAAAGGCAAAGGGCCCCATGAACAGTAAAAGGCAAATGACCCTTCAGAAAAGCAAAAGACATTCTGAAAAGCCATTTAACCTTGGCCATCCATTTGTAATTAGAGATACTTCTCCGAGTCCTATATAAGGCTCTCAAGTTGTAACACTTAAGGCATCCGAAAATTACCCCCTCAAAAATTTTCTCTGCCTGATTCCCCTGTAAACTATGCTTTCAATTTCCATGAAATAAATTTGTAAATTTTTAAAGTTCTTTAAAGTTCTTTACTCTTCTTTAAAGTTCTTTACTCTTCTTTAAAGTTCTTTACTCTTCTTCCTTTATTGCTTTATTTATTATTTTCAAAAATAATACTTCGATCCGCATTTATGGTATGGTGTATAGGAATTGTGATATAATGATCTATGATCGTCATACTGTAGCCAACTTGAATAAGATAGAAATAGTGGAATTTGATATTATTATGGGCATGTATTGGTTGTCTTCTTGCTACGCTAATGTTGATTATTGGACGAAGGTCATACGCTTTAATTTTCCAGGTGAGCTTGTCACTGAATAGAAGGGAAATGTTGTAGCACTTAAGGGTAGGTTTATTTCCTACCTTAAGACTCGAAATATGATCTCGAAAGGATATATCCACCACCTTGTGTGAGTTCAAGATGCAGAGGAAAATCCCCCAGCCCTTCAAGTAGTTCCCGTCATTAATGAATTTTCTGACGTATTCCCTGATGAACTTCCCAGTATTCCTCATGAAAGGGAAATCTATTTTGCTATTGATGTGCTCCTAGATATCAAGCCTATATCTAGTCATTTGTACCGCATGGCTCCTGCTAAGTTAAAAGAATTAAAAATGTAATTGAAATATCGTCTGGAAAAGGGCTTTATTAGGCCCAGTACTTCCCCATGGGGTGCACCAGTGTTACTCATTCATAAGAAGGATGGTTCGTTAAGAATGTGTATTGATTACCGTCAGCTAAATAAGAGGACTATTAAAAACAAGTACCCGCTCACCCGAATCGATGATTTGTTTGATCAGTTGCAAGACGCTAAGTGTTTCATGAAGATTTATATCAGGTCTGGATATCATCAGCTACGGGCCAGGTGAAAGATATTCCAAAGACCACTTTCCGCACTAGATATGGCCACTACTAGTTTCTTGTTATGTCTTTTGGTCTGACCAATGCGCCGACAGTCTTTATGGAATTGATGAACCGGCTATTCAAGCCATTCCTGGATATCATGGTAATAGTGTTTATCATGGTAATAGTGTTTATCAATGACATCCTGGTATACTCTCGATCATAAGTCGAGCATATGGATCATTTGCAATCGGTGTTACAGACACTCCAAGATCACAAGTTATATGCTAAGTTTTCAAAATGTGAGTTATGTTTGAACTCAATGGATTTTCTGGGTCATGTAGTGTCGGACGAAGGCATCAAAGTGGATGGTTAGAAGACAAGGCGGTAAAGAATTGGCCGAGGCCCACAACTCCTACGGAGCTGCATAGTTTCTTTGGCTTGGCATGTTATTTTTGGAGGTTTGTAGAGAATTTATCTTCTATTGCCGCTTCATTGACAAAGTTAACGCATAAGGCAGCCATGTTTCAGTGGTCAGATAGTTGCGAAAAGAGTTTTCAGGAGTTGAAAAACAAATTAACATCAGCACATGTGTTAGCACTATCTGAGGGATGAGAGGGCTATGTGGTGTGATGTGATGTCTCCAGAGTAGGGTTGGGTTGTATTCTGATGCAACATGGGAAAGTCATTATGTATGCTTTGAGGAAATTAAGGAAACATGAGCAAAACTACCCGACTCACGATTTGGAATTTTCGGCTGTTTATATTTTCTCTGAAGATATGATGTCATTATCTGTATGGAGTTCATGTTGATATATTTATAGACCATAAGAGCTTGAAGTATATATTCAGACAAAAATATTTGAACTTAAGGCAGCGAAGATGACTTGAACTGCTAAAGGACTACGATGTGGATATTTTATACCATCGGGGTAAGGTAAACGTTTAGCTGATATGTTAAGACGTAAATCAATGGGCAACCTGAGACATGTAGAAGGTGACAAGCTAGAGGTGACCAGATATCTATATCGATTGGACAGTCTGAATGTACGACTACTAGATGCAGGAGATGAAGGTATTATAGTCCAGGATGCTGCCGAGTCTTCTTTGGTGGAAGAAGTAAATGTACGACAATTTGATTATACATCCCTGGTGAGGATTAAAGAAGGTATTCCCCTTCAAAAGAAGTGGTTGTTTGAGTTGTCAGAAGATGGAGTACTCAAGTATAAGGGTCAGTTGTTTGTACCTGATGTAGAAGGGCATCGAGGGTGGATCATGGCAGAGATGCATCAATCTAGATATTCTATTCATCCAGGGTCTATTAAGATGTATCATGACCTTCAACAACTATATTGGTGGAACAATATAATGAAGAATATCGCAAAATTTGTGGCTCAATGCCCGATATGCCAACAAGTTAAGGTCGAACATCAGAAACCTAAAGGATTTCTACAGAATATAGAGATCCCAACATGGAAATGGGATGCGATTAATATAGATTTCATTATAGGACTTCCTAATTCTCACTGGAAGATTAATTCTCTACGGGTTATCATGGATAGACTCACGAAGTTAGCTCATTTTCTACCGGTCTAAACCACTTACTCTGCTGAGGATTATGCCAGTCTTTATATTAAAGAGATAGTTTGACTTCACATGGTTCCGATGTCTATTATATCTGATAGTGGCACTTAATTTACAACTAACTTCTTGAGGTCCTTTCAAAAAGGTGTAGGTACTCAAATTAGACTTAGTACCATTTTCCATCCGCAGACTGATAGATAGGCTGAATGCACTAATCAGACGCTCGAAGATATGTTACGAGCATGTGTTTTAGACTTTAAAAGAAGCTGGGAAGACCATTTTCCACTTATTGTGTTTGCCTATAACAATAACTACCATTTCTAGTATCTAGATGGCACCATATGAGGCATTATACAGGCGGAAATGCATGTCTCCTATTGGTTGGTTAAACGTTAGCAAGGCAAAACTACTAGGTCCTGATTTGGTACAACAAGCTATAGAAAAGGTGAAGTTAATTTAGGAACGGTTGTTAATAGCTCAGAGTCGACAAAAGTCTTATTTAGATCACCAACATCATTATTTAGAGTTTACTATGGAGGATTGGGTATTCCTAAAGGTATCGCCTATGAAGGGCGTGATGAGATTTGATAAGAAAGGCAAGCTTAGCCCCAGATACGTTGGGCCATATCAGATTATTCTTATAATCATCCTAGTGGCTTATAAGCTCGAGTTACCCCCAGAATTAGAATCAATTCACCCCGGTATTCCACATATCGATGCTTTGCAAATGCTTAGGTGATCCTTCTCGCATAACCCCCATTGAGGATGTTTAGGTCATGGAAGACCTGACATACAAAGAAGTTCCCGTTGCTATCTTGGATCGTCAAATCTGTAAGCTACGAACTAAAGAAGTAGCCTCAGTGAAAGTGCTTTGGAGGAATAATAATGTGGAAGAGATGACATGAGAGGCCGAGGAAGATATGATATACAGATACCCTCATATGTTTCAGACTAAAATGTTGAGGTGAGTTATGGCTGACTTTATCTCATTATTATAAGCGCAAACTGTCGGGTGGAGCTGAGTTGATTTTTTTGTTGTTATGTTTCCCTGTATGTTGTTTGGTATATGTTTAGGTTGCTTGGCAGATTTTGGATAGTCCTAATTACAAAGGAAATTCTGCCAAAATTTTTAGAACTCTCGAGAATTAAGAATATTCTCAAAATTCGCGGACAAATATTCTTAAGGGGGGAAGGATGTTACGCCTCGTAAGTTTCACGTTCCATCGTATCGTCAATTAATACTAATGTCCCTGGAAGAGGTGCGACCTTACAGAAGGATAATAAAGATTTATATCTTGTTTATTGAAGTACCGGAGTGTATAGAAATTAAACGCATCAAAGAAAATACAATTCAATGAAATCGAAAAAATTCCCAATTTGATGGTCCAAATTAACAGACCATAAATTGTATGGACCATACAATTTGGTTTGGGCCACCGTAGAATCTCCTATAGAATGCCAGGCTTCAATTTTGGTTTTGAAGGTCCAAATTGACGGACCGTAAAAATAGGCGTGCAATCTTCTTTCCGGTATAAAGTGAATTGGTCGACTTGAATGATTCATTTTCAATTAATACAAAGCCTAAATCTTTCACCAAACCATATCTAAGGTTTTCCATCAACTTGGAGCCAAAATCAAAGGAAAAATACCCAAGATCAACGTAAAGAATCCGTGGGCTATCATTAATTTCACTTCCTTCGGGTTGTGCTAATTTGGGGAATGACTTTCTGTTTGAATAAGATTTGGACCAGGGAGGTTTGTTGGAGTATTTGAGGAAAGCTTCATCTCCCCTAGTCTAATCTTAAATTGGTATATGTAATAAGTTGAATTTTGGGGAGAATTGGTGAAGAATTTAGTGACTATAAAGTTTAAAGTAAGTTATGTTATATGGGCTGTCCTCACATGCTTTATGCTACTAATTAGAGTTATAAAAGTATGGATATCTTGGTAGAAAGGAGTAGGATCAAGGGTGAAGGTTTTTTGGGCCGAGATACGTCGAATTTGACCTAGAATCAACCCTATGAAGTATTGCACACTAGTTGTTTGACGAATTGTTTAAATGAAAACATTTATAAGATTGAGCTTCATATTGATACAAGTAATTTATATGATGTAGATAATCATCCATAACGTGTACGAGGCTTCACATGGTGTAGCTAGCTTCTTCGATAAGGTATATAGGGCAACTTTCCTTCTTGGCATGACTTGACGTAACACTTCTTTGAATAGAGTTCCCTCTTCTGAAATTGAGTAACGAATAGCCTTTCTTGACAAATTGATTCTAATATTTGGGAATTTCTAATTCATAACATCTCTCGGATTCTATATGATCCAAATTGATTGTATTGAGATTCATGAACGTAGCGGCAATAACAATAGTCGATGGATAACGACGGTAGGCCACTCCAGATCTACCTATGATATCCCTTGGAGTTTGTCTTGCATTGCACATATCTATATGTTTCTATTTTTTATCGAGTTGCACTATAGTCATCCGAGTATGACACTAATATGAGCACACCACTACAGTTGGTTTTGATATTATCGAGTCCCACATCTAGGCCAGGTACGGCCAAGTCCTCATCGAGGCCGAGTACGATATATATATTATGATATGATTTTCCCCACAGAGAGGCTGGATATTACATTATATGGCCCCATTGAGCGGCTTGATTTTATAGACATGCATATCTTCATGATTGTGACAGGTAGGCCCTCAGATGCTTCTTAGAGTTTCAGATTGACTTCTGTACCCATATCTCTTATGTTATATCTTATGTTCACATTTTTTTTTCTGTCTTACATATTCAGTACATCTTTCGTACCGATTCTCTCTTTCTAGGGCACATTGTTCATGCCTGCAGGTACAGATAGACAGAGCAGCGCTCCTCCTCAATAGGTGGCCTTTTCAACTATGATTGTCACACTCCCTTGCCACAGAGTTGCTATATAGGAGTAGTTAGGTACTGTTGCTTATATTACTAGCGGTTTGGGTATGTCGAAGCCCTGTCCTAACCTGTTGATGTGTATATATCACTCTTAGAGGCTTGCAGACTTATGTATAGTGGCATATGTACTTTGTGGCCTTGTCTGCCCTTTTTGTCAGCAGTGTACTCATCTTGTGCCCTTGGTTATTTGTATATCATGTTGGGACTCTTCTACGTACAGGTTGTCATACATTCTGGTCTTATATGATTATATGGAGGGCTTGTCGGTCAAGTTTCGTATTACAGGTTTTAGATACTATAGTGGTATGCTCAGGCCTTTGGGTGCTTGGTGTTGGCCACCCCCCTACCCCCCCCCCGGTTTGGGTGTGACACATACGACTTGCCACATCTGAACTTTGAAAAGAAGCTTCCATGGGTGTTTTCCCCGCTTCTCCAAACTCGAATCAAGTTGTTCGAAAGAATGAGCGCTGCTGGAATCATCCAAATGGTTCCACCAAAACCCGCCAATCCTGGGAGTCTCTTCTACCAAGCCGACCAAGCATGTGCATACCACTTCAGAGGAAGTGGACACAACATGGAAGACTGTATCAACCTAAAGTACAAGATACAAGATTTAATTGATAAAAGAGAGATCATACTGCAAACAGTAGCACAAAACATAAACAGTAATCCTCTACCCAATCATGCGCCAATCACATCCATATGATTGAGCCAGAAGAGGATTGGGCATCTGCAAACCACTTATCCAAGGATCGGTTAAGAGTTTTTAATTGTCATGACCCAAATCGGAGGGTCGCAACGGGCACCCGAACCCCACCCACCGGGTACCGCTAATTGTACATCCAACACCTAATCGTAATTAAATACGGACTAAGCCAAAAAACATTATAGAAAATCTTAATCAGAAATTGAATTTCATATGTACATACCCATATCAAGGCCGATAAGGGCACACATGACAACTAACCATAGGACACCTGTCTACAAGCCTCTAGGAGTAGCAACATCAAAGGTCGGGACAGGGCCCCGCCAAACCCATATATACAAGCAAAAGTACCGTACCACAATTAGACCAACACTCTGAACAAGGGAAGTGCTCCAAAAATCCGCTGGACCCAAAATCAACTAACGTGAACCGTCACCTTCCTTAACTGAACCTGCGGGCATGAAACGCAGCCTCCCCCGACAAAAGGGACGTCAGTACGACTGATGTACTGAGTATGTCAAGCATGAACAATAGAATAACAAGGATATAACAACAATTGAAATAGAAACAACTGACCAACAGTAAATGCCTCTGAGGGCCCTAACATACATGCCTAAATGTTATGCACGATGCAGTATACTTATACATCGGCCTCTGTGGGCATCATACCATATAATGATTAATGAATGTATGCATAATACAAATGCGGTATACTAATGTCCACATAGGAATCCACCTATAACCGCCTCTGTGGGCATCAGGTTATATCGCCACACAAGGGCATCACATCATACTGGCCTCTTCGAGCTCTTTCGTAATAGTTTGTACCAGTTGCAGGTGGTGTGCGTATATAACGCCTTTCCCTTTTTTCATATCCCCTACATATATACAATATTTACCATATAGTAGTGTGCATAGCACAAGTGATCCAGGGTAATATATGAATATAATGCAAGTGAAAATGCATAAATGACAATAAAATATTTTCCTAAATTTACCGGATGACATAATATCCTTGTACCTTTGGTTAATGCCATAATTATTAACATATTTTCTGTATGCCTTAATAAGGACTTGGACACATATTTAGACATGTTTTTAGCATAGGAATCAATAATATGAATATTCTTAACTACTAGGAGTAGAATAAATTATGGAATAATATCACGGTCATATTTCGTTACATGGAATATGCCAAAGAAAGAAATAATTTGCCTTAACATACCTCAATACGTGGAGCAAATCAACAAAAATACATTTTGATCGATCATAAAACTGGATTTCCAAAAAGGAAATGAACGATTTTTTTAAAAATGAAGGATCTGCTTGCCTGAAAATTTTACTAATAAATGGAAGAGCAACTAGCATCTACTTGCTGAAAATTCAAATTTCCAAAGCCAAATTATAAGTCCCCAACAAAGAGGCAATGATGCATACCATTATGTCTCCATTGAGCCAAATTGATTGGCGGTGGGCATTGCATAATAACGCTGACACATACCCTTAACATTCACGGTCACTTAATTATTAATTAAGTGACATGCCTCCATAATGATTTATCAATCACACATAATTAATTCTAGATCCCACTTTATTTAAATCCTAAAAACTCATAAGACCTTCGTATACTCAATGTCATAATTTCCTAATATGACACTAGTCCATAACCTCTTCATGCACATACCAAATTTATTCTCGATCCCCGTCGTCACACTTGTTGTGTTCAAAATTATTTCGGGGTCTAATTCTTTTATATACTAATCTCATTATTAGCATACATAAATAACATAAATTCCAAAGTTCGGGTCTTCTTGCACACGCCTAGCGATTTAAACCGTAACCCAAAAATACGGGATGTTACATCCTTCCCCCCTTAGAAACATTCGTCCTCGAATGCTGGGGTGACACATCTAATCCCCGTTACGTAGCCCAGAAATACAATTGTTTCTAGTTCCACCAAATCCGCTAGGGTCCAACGGCTACAAACTAATATTGCACAATTTCACTAGATCCGTATTTACAACACATCCATATTATGTAAAAAGACCGATAACTACCCGTAACGACATCAAGTAAGGATTTCCGATCCTGTTGTCCCATCAATGCCTAAGTACGGTTCTGTCCCCCATCAAAATTAGTTTCTCTACCCCTACTTCCACCTTGAACGGATAACGTGTGATGACTCTGCCCTGACGGGCGTACTGACCGTGATGAAGCTGTACAGATCCGAACTGGCTGAACTCTAACACCTTCACCTCCTGTCGGACAATCCTGCATTAAATGACCAGGTTCACCACAAGAGTAACACACCCTCACTCCCTGCTGGCACGACCCTGTATGGGTCCTACCACACTGCCCGCACTGAGCTAATGGCAGTCTCATTTGGATGGCATCCCTTCTATAATAAGGCCCTGACGCTTGTGAATTCTGACCCGGTCTCGATTGAATAAACCGACGATCAGCCCTCGACCTTGTAGATGGTAATGATGTGTTGGCCACCGGGTAGGATGGGCGTTCATAAGGCTGTGACATGGCCTCATCTCTGAAATCTCCTACGTCACCAATGGATCGGGCCCTCTTATGTTGGCCCTTATCACGTTCTCGATCTTCCCGTTGTTTCTTCTTACGACCTTCCAAGTTTTGTGCATAATCCTGAATGCGAGCGATATCCATGCTCGGATTCAAAGAAGCCATAGTACACTCATTAATCAAGTGTGGCCCCAAGCCGGTAACAAACCTATGTACCCGGTCACTCATCTCTGCTACAATCATAGAAGCATATCGGGCCAATGAATTAAATTGCAAACTATATTCTTGAACACTCAGGTCACCCTGCTCAAGACGTAGGAACCTGTCCTGCCTGGCCCGTCGAAGTTCAACTGGCAGAAAATGCTGTAAAAAGGCCTCTGAAAATTCTCTCCATCCGGCCGGTGAAGCACGAGGTCCCTTGGATTGCTCCCATGTATCATACCAGGTTACTGCGACATCTCACAGTCTATACGAAGCAAAATTTACCGACTCGGCATCGGTAGCATCCATCACCCTCAAAGTGCGTTGTACCTGATCTAAAAAATTATGCGGGTCTGCGTTCAAGTCTGTTCCTGTGAAAATCGGAGGGTCTAGATTAATGAAATCTCGAGCTCTTACACTAGCAGCTCTATCAGAAGGACTAGGGACTTGACATTGGGCCTGAGCCGCCACCAATCGTGTCAATAACTGAACCGCACTTCGCATATCAAGATCCACGCATGGAGTATCATGTGGAGGAACTAAAGGTGTTGCAGCTCTACTAATCTCCTCTGATGGTGATGTACAGGGAGAACAATACGAATGAGTCGTACCAAGGGTCTCACTCTGGCCCTCGCTAACGGGTGGCAATCGGCTAGTACCTTCGCCCGTCGCCGTATCCAATGTCCTCATACTCTTGAACTTTTTCCTTGTTGTAGGCATCGTTAGAATTATAAATACGAAATGAATCAAGAATGAAATACTTATGGCTCAGCTCTACCGTACGATTTCTGAGATAAAAGAATGGAAACCATCCCTAAATGTCAGATAGCCTCCTGTTTATAAGTATGGTGCACAACATACCCATAAACAAGACTTTACTAGACACGGCTTATAGACTCCCTAGGACAGATATGCTCTGATACCAAATTTGTCACGACCCAAATCGGAGGGCCGCGACGGGCACCCGAAGCCCACCCGCCGAGTATCGCTAATCGTACATCCAACACCTAATTGTAATTAAATACGGACTAAGCCAAAAAAATATTATAGAAAATCTTAATCAGAAATTCAATTTCTTATATACATACCCATACCAAGGCCGATAAGGCCACACATGACAACTAACCACAGGACACCTATCTACAAGTCTCTAGGAGTTGCAAGATCAAAGGTCAGGATAGGGCCCCGCCACACCCATATAAACAAGCAAAAGTACCGTACCATAATTAGACCAACACTTCAAACAAGGGAAGTGCTCCAAAAATCCGATGGACCCGAAATCAACTAACGTCAATCGTCACCTTCCTTAACTGAACCTGCGGACATGAAACGCAGCATCCCCCGATAAAAAAGATGTCAGTACGACTGATGTACTAAGTATGTCAGGCATGAACAATAGAATAACAGGGATATAACAACAACTGAAATAGAAACAACTGACCAACAGTAAATGCCTCTGAGGGCCCTAACACATATGCCTAAATGTTATGCACGATGCAGTATACTTATACACCGGCCTCATCGGGCATCTTTCTTACCATTACAGCCTCTGTGGGCATCATACCATATAATGATTAATGAATGTATGCATAATGGAAATGTGGTATACTAATGTCCACACAGGAATCCTCCCATAACCGCCTCTGTGGGCATCAGGTTATATCGCCACACAAGGGCATCACATCATATTAGCCTCTTCGGGCTCTTTCGTGATAGTCTGTACCAGCTGCAGGTGGTGTGCGTATATAACGCCTTTCCCTTTTCCCATATCCCCTACATATATACAATATTTACCATTTAGTAGTGTGCATAGAACAAGTGGTCCAGGGTAATATATGAATATAATGCAAGTGAAAATGCATAAATGACAATAAAACATTTTCCTGAATTTACCGGATGACATAATATCCATGTACCTTTGGCTAATGCCATAAATATTAACATCTTTTCGGTATGCCTTAACAAGGACTTTGACACATATTTAGACATGGTTTTATCATAGGAATCAATAACATGAATATTTTTAACTACTAGGAGTAGAATAAATTATGGAATAATATCACAGTCATATTTCGTTACATGGAACATGCCAAAAAGAAGAAATAATTTGCCTTAACATACCTCAATACGTGGAGAAAACCTCAACCAAAATAGGAATTTTGGTCGATCATAACACTGGATTTCCAAGAAAGGAAATGAACGATTTTCTTTTAAAAATAAAGGATTTGCTTGCCTCTAAAATTTTACTAAGAAATGTAAGAGCAACTAGCATCTACTTGCTGAAAATTCAAAGTCTTCCAAAGCCTAGTTATAAGTCCCCAACAAAGAGGCAATGATGCAAAATTATTATGTCTCCATTGAGCCAAATTGTTGGTGGTGGAGCATTGCATATTAACACCACATACCCCTTAACATGCACGGTCACTTAATTAAATTAAGTGACCTGCCTCCGTATCATTTATCAATCACACACATAAATAATTATAGATCCCACTTCATTTAAATTCTAAAAACTCATAAGACCTTCGTATACTCAATGTCATAATTTCCTAATATGACACTAGTCCATAACCTCTTCATGCACATACCAAATTTATTCCTGATCCCCGTCGTCACACTAGTTGTGTCCAAAATTATTTCAGGATCTAATTCTTTTATATACTAATCTCATTATTAGCATACATATATAACATAAATTCCAAAGTTCGGGTCTTCTTGCACACGCCTAGCGATTTAAACCATAACCCGAAAATGCGGGATGTTACACTAATGAGAGTGTTGGACGAAGCACACATCCTTGCGGGCACATAAAATTTTATTCACTCCAGATGAGTTTCCATAAGATGGAATGGCACACAACGAAGCTCTCTATATCACTGTCAAATGTAGAGACAATGTTGTAGCCCGAGTATTGGTCGACAATGGGACATGACTCAACATATGCCTAGAATATATACTCAAGCAGTTGGGTTATAATATTGGAAAGATACGACAGAGTCGTACAAATGTAAGAGCCTTTGATGGGGCTCAACATGATCCGGTTGGAGAGGTGGACCTCAATATCCAAATGGGGCACAAAAATTTCATGATAGAATTTCAAGTCATGGCGATAACCGCCAATTTTAATTTGTTGTTAGGTAGACCATGGATCCATATGGCCGAAGCAGTACCATCTTCCCTACACATGTCTTTGAAATTTGTATGGGAAAACCACGAGGTGGTAATTCACAGAGAAGGTAACATCCATAAGTACGGCAATAATTTTGTTCCTGTGATAAAGGAAGTCCCTAATGACACGGATTTCCATGTGGTAGAACTAGTGAGAGCCGCCCACAAAGGTGATAACGAGTAGAGTCCTATGTCACTGGTCTACAAAATTATTGCCTCCACCATACTTCAGAACAGGTTCGAACCCATCAAGGGTTTAGGCAGAGATGATGAAAGAAAGGCCGTGAATTTAAGCTTCCAACGAGAGTCGTGAGGCAACTTGATAGGGGTGCCAAAAGTTTCCAACCATCCTAGGTTGACATGTCTAATATGGAACAGAATATGGAGTGGAGTTGAGGACAAGACTTGAAGACTCAAGAAGACTAAAATTTTGTCGGCCTTTTTGTTGGTCTTGGACGAGACCATTTCATTTTATTTTAGCTTATTTTTGTTCTAGCTTTCATTAGAACATAATTAATAAGCCTTGTAATGGAAAGAGATGACTAGGCTAGGCCGTGTGATAAGTTGTAGTAACTAGGCCGAGAACCTTCTAGCAATAGGAGCTTCCAACGTTTCCCAATGGATGATTCATGAATGGCCTAAGTTCATGAACTTATTTGCATAGAAGATACAAAAGAGTGGACTAGGGAACCTCAAGAGTTGGACGAGCCTTCTCCCTTCCACATTTGGCAAACCTCCATTTTCCCATCTCAGCCGAAGTAGTTCGAGTTTGTTGTCCATTGAGTTGCCTTCTAGAAGATTCTATGTATTAGTATAAATAGGACCCATATTTGATGTGAAAATATGTTGAAGATTTATGAAAATTATTTGAGTTTTACTCATTGGCTAAGTTATTCAAATTGTGTGTTGTTTATCTTAGTTGATCTTTGTGTGGGCCATTGGTCCTTGTGGTCCTAACCTCGATCCTTTTGTGGGTCAAACCCTTGGTGAAATTTTAGCTAGAACTTTTGTGATCTAGTTGAGTCCAAACTAAGGTTCCCCTTGGTGCAAAGTTGAAGTTGGAACTTTTGTGATCCAACCAAACCCAAGCCAAGGGCCTATACGATTACTATCACAAGGTCATCGGCCTCCATCACTTGTTTTGTTCTCGATCTTGAACTTAGAAACCTCGGTCAACTCCTTGTCCAATTTGTCCTACCTCACTGGGTGTCGACCCGAGCTTGTCCATAGCAACCTCGCGTCTCTATCCTTGTCCATTTCGACCGACTCTCACTTGGTTTGTACCCGAGCATGTACTTAGAAACCTCGTGTCCATTCCTTGTGCCAACCACCTGATTCTTCTCACCACCATACACCACAACAATTTCCAAACCACCATACCAAAGGCCATTAACCTAAACCACTCATACATACCCGTCCAACCCCGACAACCTCAAACAATTCGCAAAACACCCCTTATCGATAACCTCACTGTTCCAGCCAGTTTCTGTCACCTTACCACTATCCAACCACCAAACCCCGACCACCAACACAACCTTCCACTTGCCTAGAACCACCCCACAAAACCTCTTAGTCTAATTCAACCCTAAACTACCCGTTTAACCCACAAAACACCCCACTGCCCGGCAGAAAATGTCCCACCCGGTAGCCTACTTTCGACCCCACCTTTGTATCAACCCGTGTCCAAACAAACTCCGACAAACTCACCCTCACTCACCCCTCTTTATATACATCAGTTTGGTATCAGAACAAGGCAATCCCGTCCCACGCCTTGACGCTATGGCTCACTTAAAAGAAGAACTTTGGAAAATCGTGAATGACATTTTTGCGAAACATGCGCAAGTATTGAGAAATGAATTTGCGGGGCAAACCTTGATGAAAAATGCCAATCTGGGTTTATACCAAACCACCCAAGGCATGAAAGCTTAGTAGTCTGATGTGAGTTGGAGGTTCAACGTGAAGTACCGGAGGAATCACAAAGAGATCAACTATTCTACACCCGATGCAAAGTGAAGGACAAAGTGTGTAATTTGATTATTGATGGAGGAAGTTGTTCCAATCTAGCCTCCGTAGAAATGGTGAACAAATTAAAGTTGACCTCTAATGGGTGAACAAAGACGGAGGGCTAAAAATCACGAAACAAGCTCTCGTTAGTTTTCGGGTTGGCAAGTATGAGGATGAAATATGGTGTGGTATCCTACCTATGGATACTTGCCATATTTTATTGGGTCGACCTTGGAAATTTGATCGAAAGGTGAAACATGATGGGGAAAAGAATATCTATTCTTTTTAAAAGGATTACAAGAAGATCTGATTGTTACCACTGTCACCTAGTGAGGTGAAGAAATTAAAGATTCAAAATGCCAAAACCCGTAAGGAGGAATCCAAGACCTTCCCACTTGATGCACGGGAGATCAAAGAAGAGTTAAATATGGGGAGTCCCTTATATGCATGGAAATACAAGGCTAAGAAGAGTCTTATGGGTGATATGGTCGAAGATGCCGACTTGAAGGCACACTTGACGAAATTCGAAGATGTATTCCCGGATGATCTTACACTCGGATTACCAGGTATTGAACACACTATTGATTTCATTTCGGGGAGTTCATTACCTAATCGTCCAGCCTATAGATGCAATCCGAAAGAGGCCAAAGAGTTGCAAAGACAAGTACAAGACTTGCTAGACAAAGGCATTGTCCGAGAGAGCCTTAGACCATATGTAGTACCCACCTTGTTGGTGCCAAAGAAAGATTGAACTTAGCGTATGTGTATTGATAGCCAATCGGTTAACAACATCACCATATAGTATCGATTCCCTATGCCAAGATTGGATGACCTTTGGATGAATTGAGTGGGGCCAAGTTGTTCTCAAAAATAGATTTGAGGAGTGGCTACCATCAAATGAGGATACGAGAGGGAGATGAATGGAAGACGGCTTTCAAAACCAAGTATGGTTTGTACGAATGGCTTGTGATGTCATTCGGATTATGTAATGCTCCAAGATCTTTCATGAGGCTCATGCATGAGGTACTACGACCGTTCATGGGTAAATTTGTTGTGGTTTACTTGGATGACATCTTGATTTATAGTCAAGATAGGGAATCTCATTTGTCACATTTAGAAGCTTTATTTGAAAAGTTAAGAGAAGTAAAGTTGTATGGAAAGTTGGAGAAGTGTGCCTTCATGATTATGAGTGTCCCATTCCTAGGATACATAGTATCATCTGAGGGCATTCATGTAGATCCATCCAAGGTGGAAGCTATCCGTAGTTGGCCCGAACCCAAGAATGTAAGTGATGTAAGAAGTTTCCATGGTTTGGCCTATGTTTATCATCGCTTCATTCGGGACTTCAGTACCATTGCTCCCCATATCAACCCCACTTTCGTATCAACCCGTGTCCAACCAAACTCCGACCAACTCACCCTCACCCATCCCTTCATAATACATCAAGAGATATATGAGGTATAATGGAACCAGTGTCTATAACAGAAAATGCCTTCAATTTTGGCCTCGAGTATGTCCCAAACTCCGATGTAGCCTCCTTAATGAACTAGAAGAAGAGGGGTCCTCCAAAATTAGGCAAACTAATTTCGAACCTCTACCAGTCATTTCCAGAAAAAAAGTTGGGATGTTGTTCTAAGAGGAAGATTGTGTCATGATACTGGAAGAATGCTCCGAAGTACACACCATCAGTAATGTTGATTCGGGTGAGCAGCTATACAACTAGACCTCTACCCCACTCTTGGCTTCTCGGTAAAGATGATGAATTTAATTTGCTTTTAAAAATATCTGTAAAAGTCGGTTGGGCCTGAACATTCACCGTTTGCATATTTATTTGCCTCATAATGTTTGAAAAATGGAAATGACTCGATGTTGAACCGAGTCAGGACCAAAATTTGTACTTCTTTTATCAAAATTAATGAAAGCCTCAGTTTATATGAAAAATAGTCTTTTCATCTAATTATGTGTTTTTATACACTAACCATGTTTTGCCTTATTTTTCAGTAATAATAAAACAATTCATAATGTCATGACAAGCCACGAGATGAGTGAGTCGAGTGATACAGAAGAAGGAAAATATGAGGAATACAACGAGGAGACCATATTACCTGAGGATCTTATCAAGGAGGTAGACCAACATTAGAATAGGTACAAATTTATCTTAGACGAGTGCGAAGTAATCAACCTCGGGGACAAGGAAACGGTCAAAGAGAATAGGATAGGCGCGCATTTTGAAGCACACCAGAAAGAGGAATTAATAAATCTGCTGAGAGAATACGTTGACATCTTCGAGTGGTCATACACGGACATGCCCGGTTTGAGCACAGACATAGTGGCCCATAACTTGCCTATCAATGAAGGTTTCACTCCGGTCAAACAGAAAATCCGATAGTTCAAACCAGATTTGAGCATAAAAATCAAAGACGAAGTCGAGAAACAGATCAAATTGGGGTAGTGGGAGTAACTCCGTATCTGACTTGGTTGGACAACATTGTTCTGGTACCAAAGAATGGTGGGAAAATTCAAATTTGTGTGGACTACCATGATCTCAACAGAGCTAGTCCTAAAGATAATATCCCATTTCCAAATATCCACATACTCATCGACAACTGTGCAAAGCACGAGTTACAGGCATTCGTAGATTGCTTCGCCGATTATCATCAGATTCTGATGAGCGAATAAGATGCACAAAAGATAGTGTTTATCACTCCACGGGGAGTGTACCACTACTGTGTAATGTCATATGACCTCAAGAACACCGACGTAACTTACATAAGAGAAATGACCACCATATTCCACGACATGATGCATAAAGAGATAGAGGTCTACGTGGATGACGTTATAATCAAATCAAGAGAGAGTTTAGATCACATCTCACACTTGCAAAAGTTCTTCGACAAGTTTCGAAAGATCAATTTAAAGCTGAACCCGGCTAAATGCATGTTTGGGGTGCCTGTTGTAAAATTATGATGATGCATAGTCAGCTGTTGGGGCATAGAGCTAGATCCCTCAAAGATCAAGGTCATTCAAAATTTCTCACTGCCAGAGACTAACAATCACGTCATGAGTTTTCTAGGAAGGTTAAACTACATTGGATGCTTCATAGAACAGTCTACTATAATCATGGAACCTATCATCAAGTTGTTAAAAAGGACGCATCCACCAAATGTACAGATGAGTGTCAGAAAGATTTTGACACTATCAAGAGATATCTCTCCAATTTGCCAGTCTTGGTTCCTCATATGCCAGGAAGTCCATTGTTGTTGTATCTGTCTGTGTCAGATAATACTTTTGAATGCATGTTGGCACAACACAATGAAACTGGGAAAAGGAGCGAGACATCTACTATCTTAGTAAAAAATTCACCGCTTACGAGTCGAGGTACACCTTGGTGGAGAAAAGATGTTGTGCGCTGACATGGGTAGACCAGAAGCTGAGACAATACTTATCATCTTACACTACTCACCTCATCTCCAAAATGGATACTTTAAAGTACATCTTTTGCCAGCCCAATCCTATAAGGAAACTAGCCAAATGGCAAATGCTATTGAGGAATTCGACATCACGTATGTGGTTCAGAAAGCTGTCAAAGGTCAAGTACTACGATTTACACGTAGAGAGTCCGGTCAATGAAGATTTCAAACCACTCAGGACATATTAGCTGGACGAGAAAGTATTGACAATAGAGGGAGACATGGTAGAAACCTACTCAAGATGGAGAATGTTTTTCGATGGTCTAGTCAATTACAAAGGTTAAGGAATTGGAGTAGTTCTAGTCTCAGAATTGGGTCAACATTACCTGATGGCAGCAAAGCTCAAGTTCCAATGCAGTAATAACATGGCAGAGTACGAAGCCTGTATCCTAGGTCTCGCATGACTCTCGACATGGATATTTAGGAATTATTGGTGATAGGAGACTCAAATCTGTTAATTCACCAAGTCCAGAGAGAATGGGCTACGAAGAATGAAAAGATTTTGTCGTATGTAAATGTAAACCTCGCACAAAGGTTATGCAAGAGGTTCAGAAATATCAACTTTTGGCACATGCCGAGGGCCCAGAATGAATTCACTAATGCTCTTACAACCATAGAATCCATGATACAACATCTTGAAAGCAATCATATTGAATTCTTGGAAATCAATATCAGGGAAGAACATTCTTACTATTCCCATGTGGAAGCAGAACTAGACGGCAGACCTTGATATGCCGACATAGGCACATATTTGGAAAAGGGAGAGCATCACGACAATATCACAAGTAACCAGAAGAAAACCATCAGGAGAATGGCCAATGGTTTCTTTTTCAACAAAGGTGTAATCTATAGGAAGATGCCCAAATTTTGGCTACTCAGATGCGTCGACGCCATAGAGACCATGAAATTGCTAGAAGTGGTACACGTCAGGACTTTTGGTCCTCATATGAATGGATTCACCTTAGCCAAGAAGATCATGAGTGTAGGATATTATTGGATGACGACAATGGAAATGGACTCTAGTAGATTTTTACAAAGATGCCATCAATGCCAGATCCACTAAATGTAATCAGAGTCCCACCAAGTGAACTCAAGGTCATGAGCTCCCCATGGACATTTGTAGCCTAGGGTATGGATGTCATTGGGCTCATAGATCTAGCCATATCCAATGAACATCGTTTAATCCTGGTCGCCATAGACTATTTCACCATGTGGATCAAAGTTACTTCTCACAAGTCAGTGACAAAGAAGGGTGTAGCAAAATTTGTTTGAAATAACACCATATACCTATTCGACATTCCAGAGTCGATCATAACTGACAATGGAGAAAATCTGAATAGTCATTTGATAAAGGATATTTGCGAATAAATCCGTATAACCCACCGAAATTCTACCGCCTACAGGCAATAAATGAACGAAGTTGTAGAGGCAGCCAATAAGAACATCAAGAGAATATTGAGCAAAATGAAAACAACTGTAAGTGTTTGCAAGAACAATTGCCCTATGCATTGCTAGGACATCGAACAACAGCTTGAACCTCAACGGGAGCAGCTCCATACTTACTTATCTATGGTACTGAAGCAGTGATACCAGTCGAGGTAGAGATATTGGCACTAAGAATAATACAAGAAGCTGAGCTGGACAATGCAGAGTGGGTTCGAAAAAGATATGACCAACTAGATCTAATTGATGAGAAAAGGATGGTCATCGTGTGTCATGGTTAACTATACTAGTAGAGAATGGCACGCGCCTTCAACAAACAGGTCAGAACCCAAGTTTTTCAAATAGGACAAATGGTCCTCAAGTGCGTGATTCCACACCAAGATGAGTACAAAGAAATGTTCACTCCCTAACTGGCAAGGGCCCTACAGAGTCTGCAAGGAATTATCAGGAGGAGCTGTGATCCTGGCAGAGATGGATGGCCAAGAGTGGCCCAAAGCAATCAACTCATACGCAATCAAGAGATACTATGTGTAAAGGCATGCTTTTTCAATTTCTAATCACATTCTTTTTAGTTGTTATCACTACACATAACATATCTCTTACGACAAAGATACGTAGAAAAATCCTTATCGGATTTGGTCTTCTTCATCTGTAATAGAAAAAATCAAATGACATTTCCTTGTAATACGAACTACATGATGACTTGATTTCCCGAGGTGGGATACGTAGGCACTCTATTTAGGACTCGATCACATTATTATAAAAATCAACCATTTTGTTCTGAACTACGTTCGACCTGATTCCTGGTACGATCGGATACGTAGGTGCTTTCTAAAATCGGTCGAAGAAAAAAATAAACCAAATAAACCCCTAGAACGCCTCTGAGATACGAAGATTTCAAAAGAGCCTCGCAGAGTCCCTGGACCCCAGACTTGGAACAAGGGCCGAACTTTTGAGAGGGTCTCAAAAATTCCTTCACCGCAAATCCGGCACAAAAGTCAGCCGATCTTAGATTTCAATCAAGGCGGGATTTTTGAGATAGTCTCAAAAATTCCTTCACCGCATTTCAACATGAGAGTTCACCATAAGACAACCTTCAACTAGGAAAGATTTTCGAGGGGGTCTCGAAAATTTCACCAGACAAATAAGGAGAATGCCCCGGAGCACCAAGGATGGTCAAATAATCTCGCTCAAAGCGTACAAGTCATGACAATGAGATAATACGTTTTAATAAACAAATATTTTTAGTCAAATATTATTTGAATTTATGATGAATGTTTCTGAAAATATTTTTCGTATCATAAGTTAAATTCATCTCTCATGATACCTAGCCCAAGAGGGTCAGCACTAGAAAGTAGAAGGAGCGACATAGAAGGAGTTGACGACACGGGTCGACCTCATGAAATCTAATAATTTTTTTGTAATTGCAGGTTTCCAAAGCGTCGTCAAGAGGATGACGGTTTATTACACGAACTTATTTGTTCATGATGAAATAGGTATAGCAAATAAGAAACTGTGACACCGAAAGAACACACGAGTCGTCCATGAGAGCCATGTAAATAACAAAAATGCCATGAGAGTCATGTAAAGAACAAAATTCCATAAGTGCAACACAATCCGACCATGAGAGCCATAAAAAGAACGAAGTGCTACAAAGGCAACACAATTCAACATGTAAAGAACAAAGTGCCACAAGGGTGGCATAATCCGGCCATGAGAGCCATAAAAAGAGCAGAGCGCCACAAAGGTGGTATAATGCGGCCATGAGAGACACAAAGGACGAAGAGAAACAATCTGTCCATGAGAGCCACAAAAGAGCAAAGTAGCACAAGAGTTGTATAATCTGACCATAAGTGCCATAAAAAAGATAAAATGGCAATTTGATTGGGAGAGTCACGACCGACAAAAGGATGAGAGAAAGATGATACAGCCTCAAGGGCCATGTCTGTCATAAACCGCATGCCAAGAGGAACATTCATACAAACAACATGCCGAGAGGACCATCCATATAAACTGCATGTTGAGAGGGTCATTTATATAAATAACATAACGATAGGGTAATTCATACAAACATGCATGCTGAGAGGTCCATTCATACAAACTGCATGCCGAGAGGGCCATTCATACAAAATGCATGCTGAGAGAGTCATTCGTACAAACTGCATATCGAGATGGCCATTCATACAAATTGCATGCCAAAAGGACCAATCGTACAAACTGCATGCTAAGAGGGAAATTCATACAAAAAATCACGTCGAGAGGGCCATTCATACAAGCAAAGCATGCTGAGAGGGTCATTCATACAAACTACATATTGATGGGTCCATTCATTCAGACATAAGCATTGTCGGGAAGGACATATACTCATATTTAATTATCACAAAGAACACACATGCATTCATACAAATCAATAAAGTCATACAGCCAGACGGTGTTGGAGGAGGCATCCGCTTAAAATCAAGCAGAAATCACGTGAACTAGATGGTGTCAGAGGAGGGTTCCGCTCAAACAAAACCAACTAGAAGAGTTATACGAGCCAGACAATATTAGAGGAGGCATCCTCTCAAACAATATTCAATCGAAGAAGTCATACGAGCCAGACGATGTCGAAGGTGTGGCCTGCTCAAAATAGCCACACATGAGGGCACAATAAACAAAGCCATGCAAGTGTGGTAGAACATCAAAATCAAACACATCAATATCCCAGCAAACAAAAACAGGTCGGAAGCTACCAGAGGTGGAAAGCAAGCAAACCAGATCCAAACGTGTGTGAAGGAAATGTGGAACCTTTTCTTCGACAACCGGTCAAAATATTGTGCCAATGATAGTCAGGAACTCTGGACTTGGGCTTGGAGATCACTCTACACCATGCTCAATCACAAATAGTAAGAGAATATTTTTGTTTTAAAACCCCCACTAGTCGGACATATACGAAAAGGTTTTTTAAAATCGATAAATGCATTCTCGCATAAGGGTTACTCTTTTCAACCTATTAAGTTGAACAACAAGTGAACTTATTCCTGAAAATTGAGGATATGTAGGCGAACTCAATATTCGAGGATCGGTCACATTCCAACTAAACTATACCTGGTCCTTTTAGTTTTGGAATTTTTTTTATTTTACTGCTTTCTGGAAGTCTAATTGAGTCAAACTACAAGTGGCCTGAATTGTCATACAACCTGAGATATATAGGAAACCTAGAGACTAGGGTCCGACAATAATTTTCAAAAATTGCATAAAACAAGAGGTACTTTTCAATTTGTCAGTTAAAAACTACATTTGTCAAATTTCGCTACTCATGGATGGTCTTGCCATCCCCGATCATCGAAGGGCCAGTTGTTACACCTAATTTTTATCTTTCAGTAATTATATTTAATTATTCAAGATTCCCAAGTCACAGTCAGAAATATATATTTTACAAGAGAAATATGATTTTACAAAATTATTCAGGATGTATTTTATCATTTCATTTGATAAAATATTATCTCGTATATTTATTGTATTCAGACCCCATTTTCACATTTTTGTCATCCATTACAATTTTTAAATTTATGTATGTGAAAATAAATTACTCAAACTCACTATAATTTTTTCAATATTTTATTCCGTCAAAATCGGGAAAATTAACTACTTAAATAGGTTAATACATCTTAGTTTTTTAAGTTCTTTAATTTTCAATTAAAAGATTTTGCATGACCTTAAGATCCGAAATTGGGATCCAAGCCCTCTGGTGGAACCCTAAACATCTGAAATTAGTCTTTCTGTTCTAATACCTTTTTATTTTGTGTGTGTACGAGTGTGATCGAGGTGTGGAGTGAAGATTGAAGCCCCAACATCGATCCTAGGCTTCCTCACAAGAAGGTATTTGCCTCTCCTTTTATTTTCCTTTAAATTTAGCCTATTTATTTGTATATTTATGTGTTCATGAGCGTATTTGGATCAATTTATGACTATTGTAGTCACAATGGTACTTAGTTAGGTCTCAAAGGAAATAAAGTAACTCTGTGTGCATATACCTATAATGATAATCTTGTTTCAGTTGATTTTATGGATAGTTGGTATTCATTAGACTTGATTTATACTTAGTGTAGATTCAATGTATGGCTAAAACATTTGTAACTTTCCTGTTATGATACAAAACTTGTTCACATTCATGCCATGCCAATCATATGCTTACCTTAGTTAATTTGAGCTTAATATAGGATTAACACATATGTTAGCATTTGTTTAACTTATTTTAAGCCTATTTTGTTTTACATTTGCTAGTTTAGGAAAATAAAGGCTGAATATGATCCTTAATGACCTGTTTAGATTCAATGTTCAATCATGAGATGACCTTGACTCACTATTAACACTTTTGTATACTTAAATATGCATATGTGTTGTGTGGACTGCTTAGCGTAAGATAAATATGGATTCAAATTAGCTGTTAACTGATGATTACTAAGGATAAGTGACTTGTCTAGGCTTGAATCACATCACATCCAAGTCTAAGCTAAAAATGGAACTTAAAAAGCAAGTCTAGTTAGTGTCCTGTTAAGAATGCATATATTAGGCTAGGAGATGCATTTGTTTTAATCTGTTCAACTTGTTTGTCTATATTGTGTCACTTTTCTGCTAATCTGACTTTGGTTTAAGTCTAATATAGCTTTTGCGATCAGCCTAGTTTGTGTTACCTAGATTCTGTGGTTTGTGTGCTTTGTTTGGTATTCTTGTAAAGTTCAGAACTTCATATTGTACCATTTTAAACTATGAAATACTAGTGTGCTGAATTTGTCCACCCTAAGGCCTCTAAGTCGTAGTTCAAACTCCTAAAAACATGTATGCTGCATTTGGCCATATCTATGTGCATTTTTGTTAAACAGATGTAATATACCTGTGATATACACTGAATATACAGCATATCACAGGTATACAAAGCGATGAACGATGGCAACAATGAGAGAGCGGTGGCGGCCAAGAGGCGGCCCAAATGGCACTCGGACGAGTTGGGCCGGTCATGGAAATAGGGCAGCAAAATAGTGGACATAGTTGTATATTAAGGAAAGTATATTGTGTGTATATTGTAGTATATTTGTTACCTAGATTAGGATATACTCTTACCATATTTAGGATATACACATACCATAATTGTATAGTTAGAATTATGGTAGAATAAGGTTTTAGAAATAGAATAGGAATAGGATTCTCCTATTTTGTAACTTGTATATATATCTACTCAATCAATGAAAATAATCAAGGGGATTATTTCTTTCATGGTATCAAGAGACTAGGTCTAAAGGGAGGACAAAAGTTGAGAGAAATAACTTTTGTTTAGACCTAGTCTCTTGATACCATGAAAGAAATAATCCCCTTGATTATTTTCATTGATTGAATAGATATATATACAAGTTACAAAATAGGAGAATCCTATTCCTATTCTATTTCTAAAACCTTATTCTACCATAATTCTAACTATACAATTATGGTATGTGTATATCCTAAATATGGTAAGAGTATATCCTAATCTAGGTAACAAATTTACTACAATATACACACAATATACTTTCCTTAATATACAACTATGTCCATTTGTTTTTCTGGCCTATTTCCGTGACCGGCCCAACTCGTCCGGCCATTTGGGCCGCCCTCGCTAGGCTAGGCTAAAGGTTGCTCTCTTGTTGGCTACCATGTTTCACATTTTGTATACCTGTGATATATACTGCTGTATATTCAGTGTATATCACAGGTATATTACCTTTGTTTAACAATTTTGTTTCATGTATTCTAGCTTAATACTACTTAGTGCCACGCCATGTCCTTACTCATATGTATTTAATCTTTGATAAGTGCTTAGTTGACATGTTAGTCCAAGTTAATATACATAAAGCATCTTTGAATTCTACACGGGTTCATTACTACCCACTTAAGGTTCTTAGCTTGTTGTTTTATCAACATGAATACCCCTGCATGCCTACTGGAGCTTTGTTTGCCTATATACACCCTATTTCATGCTTTAAACAGCATGTCTAGGAAAATAGTAGTTAACAGTCTTGCCTTGTCCTTACTTGTATGAATTTGAGACATGTTGAGTAGCATACTTATGTCTTGACCTAAGTCAAATGAACCTAGCAATTAAGATACTGCGTGTGCTTGTGTGCTTAGTGAATGATAGTCCTCTCTATTGCATAGTCATGTTGAACTTGCTAGGAATAGATGACTTAGTTGAACACGTAGTTAAATGAGGTTCTGAACCTGAGTTTCGGGTCTTATAATTGTTTGGTATATGTTTGAACAAACACATGCCTAGACTAATATCACGCTATTGCAAGGTTAAGATGCTCATCTTATGAAATCTATGCTAAATGTAATATTCATCTGCTTGACTGGGAATAAAATTGCAACACATTTGTTTGGCGTAAAGAGATAAATAAAGGATCAATTTGCCTACTTGCTCTGCTTTAATGAAGTAGGATTAGGTTTTTAGTTAAAAATCATGTATTGTCTGTTGTGATAATTTCAAAGTCGTGTCCTGTGCTACTTCTAAGATGAGCGTGTAATTATTGTTAACCGGTAAGAGTAAGGGTTAAGGAACTACTTGTAAATTGGGGTAAGAGTCTAATATATTTGAAGAGGGTGTGTTAGTAATTGGAGTTGGCCATACCTATGTTAACGACTAGATATAATAATGGTAAATAAGGCATTTCTTGTGCTAACAGGTAGATTGTGGAAGGTCTAAGAAAATGGAATAATGAACCGTGTGTATAATCTTACTTGTTTTGTCAAACTAACGAATTAATGTATAATATGAATTTTGGCATTATTAAGTCTAGGTGCGAGAGTAAAGGATTAATGGGAAATGAGAATGTTGATGTAACTAAGTAATTTATTACTTGCCTAAGGATTGTAATCTTATTGTCTGATACATTTTGGTATAGTAAACCTACGCATTGCGAATTGTATGTATTTAGCGTCCTGTTATATGCTGAGGTTGGTTGGAAATTTCTTATATCTACTGTGTAAACAATATAATTTATTCGGCCTATTGAATCACTAGTGATAGAATTATGTGATGTCAACTTGGTATTTATCTCTGATTATATACTTCCGTCGTTGTCGGCCTATGATGTCTACGGGGGTACGTTGTGTACTCATGATACACTTGCTGCATCTTTTCTGGATGCATGTATTTGTTTTACCAAGTTGCATCTTGGATCACGGGGAGCTGAGGTAGACTACCTTATTCAGTGGCCTTCATTTCTATCTTACGTAATTGTTCCATCATTCGAGCAGTATTGTGTATTCCGCATTCAGATATTGTATTTAGAGTCCTTGTATAAGTCAGACCAGGTTCTGAGGATGAAGGTTGTCATATGTATTCATTGTTCTTATGATTTAATGGAATTCCTCATGATTGTAACTTGATTTTCTTCCGCATTTAATTAAAACCTCCTTAAAAGTTGTTTGGGGAAATTGGTTCGCTTACCGATGGAACTGTGTATATGCCACCACGACACTGGTGATTTGGGTCGTGATAGATTTTTAAAGAAAATGTATAAGGAACATTTGGACAAGCCATTGGACTAAAATGGTGGAGTTCTACTCAAATTATATTTTGATAGTACTTTAGTCTAAAAAATGGATTGATGAAATTATCCCTATATGAACCTTTTTAGGCGGAATTCAACTCTTTGGTTTTCAAAACCTATTTATGATTTGAAATGGAATGAATGACATGTTATTAATTTTTGCGGAAAAGTAAACACTCCTTAAGCAATTTCTAACAAATAAACATGCTATAGAACCCGAAGGTAAATCATATTTTACGGATCCTTAATACCAGCGTGTCTAACACCTTCCCTGGGGGATCACCAAAACCCTTACCTCGAACTGTGGTTTTTAAAAGGATTTTTCATGGATTTTTAATAAACCCTATTACCCGATTTTCCTAATTTCCCAATAAATTAGGTGGCTACTCTAAAAACTAAATATCCAATTAGAGTTCCAACAACCTCCTAGTAGCTATTATGCCTTCGCATAAAAGTTAACCGGAACACTCTCAAACACTCACATTACCTTGCTCCAAACGTAGAAATCGATATTGCCTAGCCCAACGAAGCTCACTCGAAAAATACTTCTTCAAGAATTCCTCAAAAAAATCTCCCCATCCTGCCGATGGTGCACGAGGCCCCGTAGACTGCTCCTAGGTCTCATACCAAGTCACAACGACATCTCACAATCTATAGGAAGAAATCTCTACCGACTCAGCATCGGTGGCATGCATAACCCATAAGTTCCACTGCATCTGGTCTATAAAGCTCAGTGGATCCACATTTGGATCTGTCCCTGTGAATACAGGAGGGTCCAGGTTGATGAAATCCCGAACCCTCGCACTGACTGCTCTATCAGAAGGACCAGGGGTATGAAGCTGGGCCTGAAAGGCCACTAGTCGAGTCAATAATTGTACAACACTCTATATATATATATATATATATATATATATATATATATATATATATATATATATATATATATATCATGAAGAACCTGGTGTGGAGCTGGGGTACGTCAGCTCCCCTATGCTCCTCAGGTGGTGGTGGTGCTGCTCCGGAAGCTTGAGAGTCCACCTCATTTTGAGGCTCATACTGATCTATATTAGCGGGTGTCGCCTGACTGGCGCCTTCCCCAGCATCATCATCCAATCTCTGAATATTCGTCTGTCATCTAGTCGTAGGCATTGCTGAAAGCAGGAACAAGATACAGATTAGGAGTTTGAACACTTAGGACTCAGCTCTATTACACGATCTAGATCAAGAAGAAATGTAGTCATCCTAAATATCCCGTAGCCTCCTATTTATAAGTGTGGTGCATAACACATTCATAAATAAGACTCTACTAGACGCGACTTGTAGACTCCCTAGGACAGACCTTCTTTGATACCACGTTTGTCACACCTTAACCTTGGGGGGGGTGTGGCCGGCACCCGATGCTTGAACGGCCCGAATGTACCACATGTATATCATAACCTGAATGCATAGGCGTCTGGGCTGACAAGGTCATACAAGGAAACCATACAAAGACCACATGTCTGCAAGTCTCCAAGGGGTGGTCGTTTGGTAGAGTGTATTAGAGAAAATAATACATACATTAGCTTTGTGTATTACTAATACTTTGTTTGGTACACTTTTTCATCATATGTATAACTAATGCAAACATTAGTTATACAAGCATTAGTTATACATCCTATTTGGTATTATCCTATGCATAACTAATACCTAGCAAACCATTGTATTAGTAATGCAATGGATTTTATTGCATGCATAAGCATGGTGAAAGACACAATTTCCCATGAAGAATATTATGGAGGATATCTTTTTAATCAAAACTTAAACCAAATCATCAAATTATATTGTTACATAACATCTGCATATATTGAATTTTTCATGCTATAAATTTACTCTGCCTTTTTATATCCGGATACATTAACTTTTTTGTTATAATTTTTTTTGATATAACACAAATAGAGTGGATATTTTTACAACTGGATACCTTAAATTTTTGTTCTATAAATTTAGTCTTTTTTAGCACTGGATACATTAAATATTATGTAAGTTTGATGATAAATGTTTTGTGATATAACACAAACAATGTGGAATATGTTTACAAGCGGATACATTGAATTATTAATAAAATTTGTTATTTGATTATTTCACTAGTTATATGGAGAATGTGTAGGGTATTTTTGTAAACAAATATTATTTTTTTAAATCATACAATGCTCTAATACACAAAACCAAATAATGGATAAGAGATAATCTCAGCATAACTAATTCCAACATTACTAATACCAACATTACTAATACACCTTATTCAGCACTATTCTTATGCACCCTACCAAACGATCCCTGAGAGTACTATCATACATCATCAAGTCGGGACAGAGCCCCGACATACCAAAAATGACTATATACATAATTATTATAACCTACCACTCTCTAGATAGCAACTCCAGAAGAAGGGGAGTGCGACGACCAACTGTTGAGTTGTACAACCTACTGTGGAAGTGCGTCTATCTGTCAACATGCACCTGTAGGAATGAAACACAGCGCCCCAACAATGGGGACGTCAATACTATATATGTAGGGCATAATTAAATGTATATAAGGCAACAATAAGTTAAGGGAAACAAGAGATACCACATGAAACTCATAAGTGTCACAATGGACCAAACTGCATTTTTATGTGATATAATCGCGTATATAACATCATAGGACTCTGTGGGATATATCGTGTATATAGTATATCGCGTATATAACATTGTAATCCTTTGTGGGCAATATTATGTATATAGTATATCACATATATAATGTCGTAGGCTTCTATGGGCAATATCATCAGTATCATAAATGTATGAGATGCGTATATAATGGCTTAAGCCTCTTCGGGTAGTATAAATACATAACATATACATATAAAGACCACCTGAAGCATATGACATACTCATCAAACTCATTGGGGTGACGTAAGGTCATTATACCCCCGACTATCCTTATGCATATTACATGTTACCTCTCATTTTGATATGATCAACAAGAAAGGGAAACTTATTACCTTTAGCTCTTTAACATGGCATCAATGAGTCTTGTTTTATCCATATGAAAATTATAGAATTAAAAGTGAAACACATGTTTAACAAAGGACTGATAATCACATAATCAAGTAACGAGATAGGCCACAAGTGTCTTCTTAACAACTAGCAATAAAGTTTGTATTATGAGAGGTTTGTAGTTGTCATTATTAAGATGATCATGCCAAAAGGGAGAAAAATAAGCCCTATATACCTTTTCATTGAAGCTATATGGGTCCCACGAGTCCTGTCATGCCCTATGAATGTTATCTACAATGTATGAATGATTTGTATCAATAACATATTCATAACTTTTAAGAAAATTCATTTAGATATTTCATCGAAAAATTTGCATGCATATGTTTATAAGATCATTTGTAGCTTAAATGCGATGTATATCATCACAACAATATTTATTTCTACATCGAGCCGTGCTGGTTATTAGTATGGTAGAAGTAGTTCTCAGTCCTGTAGAAATGAGGCACAGACATGTCGCAGTGGTTATTAGGGTACTTAGTCTGAGGGTGGACGTGCCTACTTTTATGCCTTTCCAGGTAGACAGAGGTTGAGGCTTCTAATATAGTCATAATAGGTATCATCTCATTATGTAATTGGTCTACCTCCGTATTATTTGATCTGGGTTCTACGTTCTTTTATATTTCTATATATTATTCTCTGTAGGTCTGGATATGTTGTGTGATATACTAGATATACCTATTCATGTGTATTCCCCTACCGGTGATTCTGTGATTGTAGATCGTGTCCATCGGTCATGTGTGGTTACATTTATGGGGTATGATACTTGGGTAGATTTGGTTATATTAGATATGATAGACTTTGATATCATCTTGGGTATGGATTGGTTGTCACCGTATCACACAATTTTGGACTGTCACACCAAGACAATCACTCTAGTTATGTCGGGTATCTCGAGGTTAGAATTGAAGGGTACTCTATACCCTGCACCAAAGAAGATTATATCTTTTCTTCAGGCTAGAAAATTGGTTGATAAGGGTTGGTTGGCGTATTTGGCACATATTTGGGATACTAGTATGGATACTCCTCCCCTTGAGTTTGTTCCTGTAGTGAGCAAATTTTATGAGCTATTTCCGACGGATTTTCTTGGTATGCTACCGAATCGGGACATTGATTTAGAGCCGGTTACTCATCTCGTTTCTATCCCACTATACCGGATGACTCCAACTGAGTTGAGAGAGTTGAAAGAACAGTTACAAGATTTATTGAGCAAAGGTTTTATTCAACCCAGTGTGTCTCCCTAGGTGCTCCTATTCTATTTGTGAAGAAGAATGCTGGTACCATGCGAATATATATTGATTATTGGCAATTGAACGAGGTCACCATCAGAAATAAGTATCTGATACCTGGAATTGATGATTTGTTCGATCAACTTCAGGGTGTTTTGGTATTTTCCAAGATTGATTTGAGGTTTGGGTATCATCACTTGAAGATTATGGCAGAGGATATTCCGAAGATGGCCTTCAGGACTTGTTATGGCCACAATAAGTTCATGGAGATGTCTTTTGGGCTTACTAATGCCCCCACAACTTTTATGGATTTGATGAATGTAATATTCAAGCCTTATTTGGATTCTTACGTTATTGTCTTTATTGATGACATTCTAGTGTATTCTAAGAGTAAGGAGGACCACGAGAAGCATTTGAGGGTGGTTCTTGGGTTGTTTAAGGAAATGAAGTTGTATGCCAAGTTTTCTAAATATGAGTTTTGGCTCAATTTTGTGGCATTTTTAGGGCATGTAGTGTCAAAGGAGGGTATCACGGTGGATCTGAAGAAGATTGAGGCAGTTAGAGATTGGGCTAGGCCTACTACTGTGAGCGAGGTCCGATTTCGTGGGACTCACGAGTTATTATCGTCTGTTTGTCAAGGGCTTCTAGTCTATTGCTTCTCATTGGATTCGGCTGACTTAGAAAGAGGTTTCTTTTCAGTGATCCAATAAGTGTGAGGAGAGCTTCCAAAAGTTCAAGTCACTTTTGACCTCAGCCCCGATTTTAGTTTCACTTGTGGAGGGGAAGGATTTCATTGTGTATTGTGATGATTTGAGTATTGGTTTGGGTTGTGTATTGATACAGGAGGGCAGAGTGATAGCATATGCATCAAGGCAGTTGAAGGTGCATGAGAAGAACTACCCCACTCACGATTTGGAGTTTGCAGCGGTAATCTTTGCATTAAAGATTTGGAGACACTATTTGTATAGGGTTCATTGTGAGGTATTCACACCGAAGCCTTGAGCATGTGTCCAGTCAACGGGATTTGAATTCTAGATAGCGCAGGTGGATGGAGTTATTCAAAGATTATGATATGACAATTTTCTACAATCCGGGCAAGGCCAATGTGGTGGTGGATGCCTTCAGCTGAAAGGCAGTGAGTATGGGGAGCCTGGTGCATTTAATTATTGATGAGCATCCATTGGCATTAGATGTTCAATCTATGGCCAATAGCTTTATGAGACTTGATATTTCAAACCCGAGTAGGATTTTGGCTTGTTTTGAGGCAAAGTCATCTCTTTTGGAGTAAATCAAGACCCAACAGTTTTATGATGTGAAATTGTGCAAGATCATGGACAAGGTGATGCAAATGGGAAGTCAATGAGGCTATGCTTGATAGTGAGGGAGTCTTGAAGATCAAGGGGAGAGTGTGTGTACCTTGTGCTGGAGGTTTGACGAAATTGATCATAGAGGAGGCTCACAGTTTTAGATATTCTATTCATTTGGGTGCAATGAAGATGTATCATGATCTGAAGTAGTACTATTGATGGGGTAGGATGAAGAGGAACATTGTTGAGTTTGTGTCTCAGTGTTTGAATTGCCAGCAGGTTAAGTTTGAGCACTAGAGACCAAATGGTATGACTCAGAGGATGCTCATACTTGAGTGGAAATGGGAGGGGATGATGCAATCCAAATATATGAACTCCAAGCTCCAAAAGGGCCATGCATGAATAAGGGAACTCGAGAGCATAACTTGGCTCCATCTCAGGGATCCCAAGTGTGGAAGATTGCATGGGAGGAGGGAAGGGAAAGAATGACGAAGATGGTTATGCATGCAATGAGATTAATACTTAAATGCAAGCCTTTTCGAGTTTCATTTCCAAGGAAGACCAACAAAATAAAGCCCTTACTTCATTAAGGGTATAATTGTAATAGCTAGCTTGTCTTCCTTATTTCCCTAGTAGAAGTAGTAGACTTAGTCATTTTCCTAAGGTAGATTATTTTGATGAATGATATTTGATACTCTTTTGAGAGATGAGAGCTTGTTGATGCTTTTGGTTGAATGCTTTGTTGAGAAGGTTGCTTGATTGGAGACTTTGTTTCCCTTGAGGTCACCTTAAGAAGTTTGGTGCTTGTGATTACTCAATTGGAGGTCTTGGTTATATTGAACCTTGGTTGCCAATTGGGATTTCTCTTTGTGTCAACTTATCTATCCTTTAATTTTCTTGTCCTTTTGAATTCTTTGTTAATTTCTTTTTTCTTCTATCCTTTATTGTATCAGAGGATAGCTAAGGACTTTGCAGTTGGGCTACCAAAGACTTTGGGGAATGTTTGATGCCATTTGGGTTATTGTGGATAGGTTGACCAAGTCTGCACACTTCATTCCAGTCTAGACAACCTACAATTCTGAGAAGTTGCCCAAAATTTATATTAGAGAGGTTGTTTGGCTACATGGGCTAGCCATTTCTGTTATTTCATATTGGGGTACCCAGTTTACTTCTCATTTCTAGAGGACATTGCAAAAAGAGTTGGGTACTTTTTTGGATCTTAGCACATCGTTTCACCCTCAGACGGCCAGTCCGAGCAGACCATTCAGGTTCTAGAGGATATGTTACAGGTTGGTGTGATTGATTTTGGTGGTCATTAGGACCAATTTTTACCTTTGACAGAGTTCGCTTACAATAATATCACTCCAACACTGGTATGGTGTCACTTGAGGCCTTATATAGTAGGATATGCCGCTCTCCGATTGGATGGTTTAATGAATTTGAGGCTAAGTCGTGGGGTACTAATTTGTTGAGAGACTCCTTAGAGAAAGTGAAGATGATCCAAGACAAACTCCTAGCGGCTTAGAGTAGACAAAAGGAATATGCGGACCAGAAGGTTTGGGATATAGAGTTCATGGTTGGTGATATGATTCTATTGAAGGTATCGCCTATGAAAGACATGATGAGATTTTGCAAGAACGGAGTTTGAGGTATATCGGGCTATTTGATATTCTTCAGAGAGTTGGTGAGATGGCGTATCAATTGGCTTTTCCATAAGGTCTTTCAGGTGTTCATCTGATATTTCTTGTTTCCATGTTCAAGAAGTACCAAGCCGATGGGTCCTACAAAATCCAATGGGACTCCATATTATTTGATTAGAATTTGGAATTTGAAGAAGAGCCTGTGACCATTTTGGACAGGCCGATTAGAAAGTTGTGATCAAAGGAGATTGATTCTGTGAAGGTGCAATGGAAGCACTATCCTGTTGAGGAGGCTACTTGGGTGACCGAGGCTGATGTGCGGAGTTGATACCCTTGATGTGCCATAGAATTATGACACATTTGATATTTTTTTACTTGTTTTAAAGCAAGTCTATTTCATTTTGATGTGTTTTGTTTATGTTTCAGGTAATTAATGTTCGGAAAGCAAAACAAGGAAATTGAAGTAATGTCCCCTGATTTGTGGATTGTACATACCGTACATACTTGTACAGACTGTACAATTGAGCCATAGAAGTGGAGATGAGTCAGAAACATGAAAAGTGAGGATGGATGCCTAAGACGGGATTATACGGGCCGTACATATTTGTACAGACTATAGAAAATTGGCGTACAATTTGACCTAATGTTTGAGAATATTGAAGAACTAGGATTGTACAGTGACGTAGAAGTTATACGGACCGTACAAACTGGCCGTTGAATCAGATTGTACAATTCTATATGGACCGTACTTAATTGTACGGTCTGTCGAATTTGACAACAGGAACAATTTTGTCTGGTTTTTATTATGAGTTTTAGACTTGTATAAATACTTTGTAGGGTTTTATAATTATTGTATTTTCAGTTTTAAGACTTGTATCGAAAGTATCAAGTACTTAGAGTATTTTGAGGCGTTTAAGAACAAGTTATCATTGTTTAATCTTAGAATTCCAATTGTAAGTTTCAATGACAGTTTCAAAGCTTTTTGTTATCTTTAGTATTATGAGTAGCTAAACTCTTTAATGAGATTGTGAACCCAATTGTGGGTGTTATGCGAATAGGGTTTTGGTACTGATATACGAATTGTGGATTGTTAGTATTTAATTATTTCTTATTCGTTCATGTTGATTAGTGGTTGCAAACATTAATCTAAGCCATAATTTCAACTTTTCTTAGAAAAGTCAGTATGATTTGGTAGAAATAATTAACAAGGACTCAATACGTTAACTCTCATTTAATAAACTCACTTAGGAATAAAAGGAGTTTTACATAAAATAATTAAACGTCTTAATATCAGTCTTCTATATTTAGTAAAATCATGAAGATAAATACTTTCTAACTATTGGAAAATATTAGGAAGTCACATAGAGATTAAGTGAATACAATACACAATACATGAGGAGTATATCACGTTAATACCTAGAACATAACATGTAACCTAAGCGGGGACACAATCTTGGTTTCTTTGGGACTATACAGACATGTGCATGCCTTTGGAGCTATACAGATACAGATTGCCTTCGGGGCTATTGGCCATATAGATTACATGCGGGGCTATACAGACGAGCGCTTGACTTCGGGGTTATATAGATATCGATTGCCTTCGGGGCCATCTAGATACACTTGCCTTCAGGGCCATGCACTAACACACCGGATCCCTTGTGAGGCTGAAATATTGTGTTCAGATTGTATGCTAGATAATAACGTAATAGAGATCAGAAATCAGAGCTAGTAAGGATAGTACATAGAGCAGAAACAAAATAGATCACATAGATAAACAGAGGGGCCAAGCAGTCCAAGCGACATTGACTAGGTAAGTTGACCAAGAGATTGTGGTCAGTCCACTCTCGCCATTACTTCCTGGTAGAGATTTGGAGCATATTCATTCATGTTCTTCAGCTTTAGAGTAAATATATATTCAGATGGTTTTCTGCCTTACATACTTGGTACATTTCCTTGTACTGATGTCCCATTGCTGGGGCGCTGCATTTTATGCCTGCAGGAATAGGTAATCAGTTTGATGGATTCGCCAGTAGAGTAGATTGGGATTCAGCAAAGGATCAGTAAGACTCCATCTCTTTCGGAGTGCAACCGAGTCTAGAGGTTAGGTATCAAACTTTTGCATAGGCTATAAGTAGGTCGGGGCCCTGTATTGACCACGTTTGATGTTAGTTATCTATAGAGGTTTTGTAGACACAGGTTCAGTATATACATTTGTTAGTGGCCTGATCGACCCTCATTGCAGAGGCTTTCTCAACCCACAGTAGCGTATAGTAAGAACACTTGGGCCTTGTCAGCCTAAGTTGAGATTGCTTTTACAGTAGGACCTTAAGGGACTAGTTTGCCTTCAAGACTCAGATCGAGATTTCAACTTGGTATGCTCGGGCCTAGTCAAGCACCGAGTTCCAGCCACACCCCCTAGGTTAGGGTGTGACATATACAACTCTTTACAACATTTACAGAAATAAAACAAAGACTTACGTCAAGTAATTAACTATGATAGTAACCTTTTCTCACCATATTTCCTGTGGGATTCGACCCCAACCTTATTGGGTTACTATATTTGACAATGTCCACTTTACGCCATAACTTAGGTGTATAATTTGAGCGTATCAAATTTTGGCATCGTTGATGACCCAATACCTATTAGATTTTTCTAAGCATATTGCACAGAGATTCAGCTGAAAGCATCTCAGCCTACCACTTCCTTGATTTTCCCATACGTTATTAGAGAGGTCTGTTGGCGAGATAGAGTTTCGCGCATACCTAACAGAGATCACCATCTCACAGATTCACTAGTGTATGACTTGCGGAAGTATAAAGATAAGACCCTCATGGAGGGCCAGGATGGGCATTGCCAACACTATTTGAGCGGCTTGAGGGACCTCAGGTTGATCCGACATTTGGGGTCACAAATAACACCATAATAGAGGTGTTGCCGCCACTACTGCCCCTACTCTAGAGGTTGTACCTACCACTTCCACAGTGCCAGCACCTGTAGTTGCACCTAGTACATATTCGAGTCAGATCTCTACCACCACATAACCACAGGTTGCAGTTAGAGTAGCTGATCCATTTGACCTGACTAGAGACAACTTCAAACAATTTGCAATTAAGGCAGAAAGAGTAGATAAACAGACTAATGTGATCATGGGGCAACTTAATAAATTTCTTGCGAAGGAGATTAATATAGCTTTTGTGCCAATGAAGCTTGCCACAATGACATTTTATGAGGTGTTGCATGCTCACCTAGATGGGTTTGAGATTAGGCTAGTGGCACTTGAGCAATCGGGTCTGAGTAGTGATGTTGGACCACTTTGGACAAAGTTACAAGAGTTGAGAGCCGCAGTTCAGGCACTGCAGGCCCAGGATCAAGTTACGCTGGAGGATTCGACTCCGACCATACAAGTGGACTTGGCGGAATTTGTCCATGTTGAGAATTTAATTGAGGATGATGATTCCCCTATTGCTACTCTGGCAGATACTAAGGGAAAAGGGAATGGAATGAGGGGGATGAGTTGAGTGATGAGAAATTAGGGGCAACTCGAGCTAGGCTACACGTAGTAGAGGAGCAGCCGGTACATCTAGACATATGAAAGTCTCTCATCAATAATTACGCCACTTCAGTTCCCAATAAAGCGGTAGGTGCCTCGTCCATTAATGTTTCAACATAGCGACCTTGTCTCTGCCCTTACCCCTGCCAGTGTCAGAGCATGCCTGTGTTAGTGTTGTTGCTGCCGCAGATACTAAAATTGATGCCTTGAAGGCCACATCGCCTCGAGATGAGCAGCGCGCCTAGAGTGCCTCAGGTAGTTCCTACTCCTTTGTCTTTATTTTGATGCATTGGGGACAATGTATAATTTTTTGGTTGGGGTGGTGCTATTTGATTATAGGTAGTGTAAATATGTGTTTAGGACCCTCTCATATTTTATTTCCATGGTTCTTTTCCCGAGGGGTTTAATTTTTGTTGAACCTGAAATGTTTAGGTCGTGTTTAGATAGAGTAGAGTAATTATGACTTATGTTGTGGTGTTTTGAGTAACTTAAGGCATGTTTGATGTTTATTGTTTGAAATACTCCCCTCCGAAAAAAAATTGTGATGTATACTCGGAATGTGTTGCTTAATTGACATACATGAGTCTTTTTGTGACATTTAGAGTATTGCATTACCTTGTGTATTGAATGTTTGACGGGGAAGTCAGTGTGGGGAACAATTCTTATGCCACTATGTTGTGAGAATTTTGTATCTGTTCTCTTTTATACGTGTAATCTAGAACTTGTCTGGTTAGTCGTACCTTGTTTCTCAGGATAAGTTGAGCTGTAAAGTGATCTTAAGCCTTGTTTGTCTGATATTGAACCCTTTTTGCCTTTCATGAGCCTAATCCGTGTACATAAATATCCCTAGTTTCCCATTTTGAGCCTATAAGCCTATTCTTTAACTAGCCGTGATTAAGCCTATACCTTTTGTTCTAATTATCCCTATTTTTGCACTTGGTCCCTCCTTGACACTTAAAAGTAATAAAAAAAAATAGGCTAAAAGCCTAAGTTGGGGATGATTTGTGAAATGTGGAAAAATGAGGCTTATGCCTAAAGATTGGGTAGATGTGAGTTGTCTAGTTACTGAAAATGATATGGTTGTTGTAAAAAAAATATAATTGAAAAAATAAAGAAAAAGATAATACTGAAAATTGGTACAAAAAGAAATAGAGTAGCAAAAACCACATCGAGGCAACAAAAGAAAAAAAGGAAGAAAGGAAGGTCATAAAAGGTGAAATAAGTGTAGTGTTCAAGGAGGGTAAGTCACTATTGTCTAAATATACATTCTACCCATCCCTAAGCCTATGTTACAACCCTGAGAAAGTCCTAATGTGATCATATCCGAACTTTCCGAAGTCGAAGCCACTGAAAATAAGGGCAAGCATATGATATTTACTTGTATAGTTTGAGAACTTCTTTGTGAGTGTGAGTGTTTCTCTTCTTTATAGTATTTTGTCCCGTTTGTGTGTATATACGTGTGTTGGGACATTCTTTGATCTATGTGAGGGCATTAGGGTTGATAAAGTGATTGGTTTGTCATAAATTGAGATTCAGGTGCACAACGGTTCTTGTAATAACTTGATGTCACTAATTGAAGCTTCATTGTTAGTTGCAACATTTTTTAGTCATACATAGTGTTGAGTAATGTTGATATGGGGAGAGTTATGTTTCTATGAGATATGTGCCGGTAGTAACTTGTCAAAACCACTTTAGACATTTTTACTTTGTGATATTTGAGCATTTGTATAGTATTGTGTTGTTTTACTTTCTTGAGGACATGCAAATACTTTAAGTTGGGGGTGTTGTGTCGTAGCATTATGACACATTTGATGCTTTTTTACTATAAGTTTTGCTTGTTTTCAAGCAAGTCTGTGTCATTTTGATGTGTGTTTATTTATGTTTCAGGTAATTAATGTTCGAAAAGCAAAAACAAGGAAATAGAAGTAATGTCCCATGGTTTGTGGATTGTACGGATCATATATATTTGTACGGGCCGTACAATTGAGCCGTAGAAGTGGAGATGAGTCAGAAACATGAAAAGTGAGGATGGATGCCTACGACGGGATTATACGGGCCGTACATATTTGTACAGACCATAGAAAACTGGCATACAATTTGACCTAATGTTTGAGGATATTGAAGAACTAGGATTGTACGGTGCCGTAGAAGTTATACGCACCGTACAACTGTCCGTTGAATCAGATTGTACAATTTTATATGGACCGTACAATCTGGCCGTTGAATTAGACTGTACAATTTTATACAGACTGTACTTAATTGTACGGTCCGCCGAATTTGACACCAGGGGCAATTTTGGCTGGTTTTTATTCCGAGTTTTAGACTTGTATAAATACTTTTTAGGGTTTTATAATTATTTTATCTTCAATTTTAGGACTTGTATCGAGAGTATAAAGTACTTATCCTATTTGGAGGCTTTCAATAACAAGTTATCATTGTTTAATCTTTGAATTCCAGTTATAAGTTTCAATGATTGTTTTAAAGATTTTTGTTATCTTTAGTATTATGAATAGCTAAACTCTTTACCGAGATTGTGAATCCAATGTTGGGTGTTATGCTAATAGGATTTTGATACTGATATATTAATCGTAGATTGTTAGTATTTAATTATTTCTTATTCGTTCATGTTGATTAGTGGTTACAAACATTACTCTAAGCCATAAATTCTACTTTTCTTGGGAAAGTTAGTAGGGTTTGGTAGAAATAATTAACAAGGACTCGGGACATTAACTCTCCTTTAATAAACTCACTTAGGAATAAGAGGAGTTTTACTTGGCATAATTAATCATTCTTAATATCAGTCTTCTATATTTGGGAAAATCATAAAGATAAATACTTTCTAACTATTGAGAAATATTAGGAAGTCACATAGAGATTGAGTGCATACAATACACAATTCATGAGGTGTACATCACGTTAATACATAGAACATAACATCTAACCTAAGAGGGGATACAATCTTGGTTTCTTAATCATCTAAATTTAAATCAAGTCGACATAGTTGTTAGAATTATACAACTCTTTACAACCTTTACAGAAATAGAACAAAGACCTACGTCAAGTAATTCACTACGATAGTAACCTTTTCTCACCATATTCCCTGTAGGATTCGACACCAACTTTGTTGGTTTACTTTATTTAACAAAATCTGATTTACGCCATAACTTAGGTGTAACTTGAGCGTATCAACCCTCATCTTTTTACTGATTCTGGTACATTTTCTGTTTCTTCTTTTGAGTCGAGGGTCTATCAGAACAACCTCTCTACCCTGTATAGGTAAGGTTTATGTAAATACTACCTTCCCCACACCCCACGTCTAGGATTACACTGGGTATATTATTGTTGTTATTTTTAGTATGTTTTCCTTTTTATTTCTCTCCGTTCGAGGATGAATGTTTGTTTAATTGGTATGTGATGCAATGACCCATCCAGTCATTTTTTTCTTAACACTTTTACTTAACCAAAATTACCCTCCATGTAGACTCTATATAGGATTTGAGACTCACGGGGATGGGTAGCAAGGTTCTCGAGGTAAGTTAGATAGGTTTCGTTAGAATAACCTAAGTTTGATATTTGTAAAATGAAAAGAGTTGTCCCAAAGTTGACTTTTGAGCATACGTGTTCATTTTTGAGTTTCGTCTCTTTCGGTAGATTCAGAACATCGTTTGTGACTTATTCGAGTCTTTGGTTCGCTTGTTGAGGCATTCAAATGTGTTTTTGAGTCACTAATTATTAATTTATTGAATTTGGGAAATTTGAGTGGATATGTAAAAAAAATGGACATTGGCTTGGTCATATAAGAATTCCGAGTGCGCGAGCAAGTTTGTAGCGTCGATTACATTTGAGTAGAATATTTGGTTTGTATCCGGGAGGTCTCGGGTGAGTTTCGGGTATTTGATGAAAGTGTGGGATTTTGGTTCTGGTGCAATCGCACCAGCGAGCATTGACTGCACCTGCGGAGCCACTTCTGTGTAAGTTGGTCCATAGATGTGAGCCATGAGAGTCTTGGGAAGGACCGCTTTTGTGGAACTTTATGTGCAGAGGTGAACCGCTTATGCGGTGTCATCTCTGCTTTCGCGTGATCGTAGTACATTAAGTTGGGCCGCTTCTGAGGTCATTTTTCCGTGAGAAGCGAGGCCGCTCCTGCGAGGAAGATTCCTCAAAAGTGGGATTGTTGTATCAAAACTAAATAAAATACCTTAATTCGAATTCACTTTTCACAAACCTAAGCTCGGTCGGGGAGGAAAATCAAGGCATTCCATTCATTCTAACTTTGGGGTAAGGATTGTATCCTATTTTCATTATCCATTTATGATTCTATCACTAAATCTAGGTTGTTTATCATGTTTTAGGGAGTTTAAACCTAGGGTTTTATGACTAAAGTTAAGAGGCTAAATTGACGAAATTGGAGGCCAAGAATGGGGCTTTATGGTGTGATATTTCATATTGGAGTTTATTAATGAGGGGATAACCTATTGCTATGTTCAATTTGCTATTTTAATTCCATGAATTTTGGGGAAAATTCTTGGGTTTGTCTAAATTGGGGGTTTTGATTTGAAAGGGAAATTGAAGACCAATTGGGGTTAGTTGACCTTCGAACTTAAGGATATAACTAATTAGACCATGATTATACTTTTTTGCATCATTAAGGTTTTGATTTTACCCTTGTGGGTCTGGGGTCAATTTAGGGGTCGGGTATTCACTTTGTTTGAAAGGTATACCATTTTGTATGTATTATAATATTGTGTTAACATTGAATCTATGATAATAGACTACGAATGTTCGGAGGCGCTTCACAAATACAAGGCCTTGGCTTGAAAGTAGTTCGTGGCACTAGTTCTGCTTTAAGGTAGGCTACATTTTTTCTCTATTAGACTCCGATAGATGCATGTAATATATATAAATATTGAGGGGGTATTAGGCGTGATAGGGGTCCCACCTTATTGACTATGATGAGCACTTAGGTGGATACCGATGTTGAACTGTTTGAGGATCATCTTTAGGTTGATCCCGACTATTATTATGTGGGATTGTCGCCATGATTGATGTTATTTGTGATTGTTGTTGAAATTACTCATCACTTATGCCTCTTGATATGAAAAGGCTGATTATGTGGAATTATGTGCTATTAATAATTCTGAGGCATGTGTTATTCATTTCTTGAATATGATTACATCTCATATTTCAGGATTACTGGCTTTAATTATTATTGCATTCATATAATCATGTTATTCTGATATTGAAATGGAGTGGTATGAAATGTTGTTGGTCTGATGAGATGTGGAAATAAAGGTAAATGATATTGTTATGAAATGGTTTGGAATACTGAGATGGTCTAAATTGATATGGCTCGAAAATGAGTTTGTGATTGATGCTCTAGCCAGACCGATATATCATTTCGATTGGTTGTGAGTGGTATATGAACTTCGCGAGTCCCCCATGGGTCATAACTATGAGGAAAAGTCTTGGGGTATGTGTATGTCAGGTTGATTGAGACGTATCATTGCATTCATGCATATATTATCATACGTTGATATCATGAGACTTATACTTGATTGGAATTGCTCTTATGTTAAGGTGATTATGTGTTGGGTTGCACTGCTATGATTCTGAGTTAGCTTAAGTGTTGAACCATGTTTACTAGTTGAAGGTAACTTATGTGCTTAAATAGAATGTGTAGGGTGACTTGTGTGTTAACTTGACGTTTATGTCTATTATGTGTTATCCGTCGTTATCGGCCTATGATGCTTACGGGGGTACATTGTGTACTCATACTACATTTACTGCATTCTTTTGAATGCAGATACAACACCGTCGATCAGTATCGAACCTCGTACATCTGAGGCGGTGGACTTGAGCTTTTAGGGTGAGATTGCCCATCCTCAGCAGCCCCGGACTCTTCTTTCTTATTTCATGTCTTTGTTTTGCACTTATGAGAAAATATTCAGACATTTCATTCTATTATGTAGTAGTGACTCTTGTACCGAGCAGACTAGATCATAGGGAATGTAATAAGTATATATGCAGTATTTTATAACTCCTTTTAATTATACAACAAGACAAGTTTAGTATTTATTTCTTCTATTTCTGCTTAAGTTATTGTTATGTTTGCTTGGTTTTGGAAGTAGTTCGCTTATCGGTGGGGATAGTGTAGGTGCCACCACGATGCCCGAAAGGGATCATGACAACAAATGAGTCCAAAGCACGTTTGAGCGTGATATAACATTGAGTTCTAAGGATCAAAATCCTAAAAAAATATAAATAAATGTTCAAGATGACACTACGAAAGGACCTCGTAAATTCAAGATTTGAATGATACTGATATTCTTGAAGAAATCAATGAGCATGAGACTCAAGAAAATGAGGAAATATCAATAAATTCAATTGATGTTGAGATTAATTTGAACCGATTGAAAATAAATGTGGATTATGTCTTTGCATATAATGTTGCAACTAGAATTATGCAAGATAGTGAGGATCTTGAACCCCTATCTGTTAAAGAATGTCGACAAAGATGTGATTGACCAAAGTGGCAAGAGACATAATATAATTAGAGTTAAACTCACTTACCAAATGTGAAGTTTTTGAATCTGTAGTCCAAACACCTAATGGTATTAAATATGTTGGTTATAAATGAGTTTTTGTGCGAAAAAGAAATGAGAAAAATGAAATACAAAGATATAAGGCACGCCTTGTTGGACAAGGATTCTTACAAAGGCCTAGCGTCGATTATGAAGAGACATACTCACCTGTCATGGACACATTAACGTTATATTATCTCATTAGTTTCGCGATCCATGAGAGACTTGAGATGCATTTAATGGATTTGGTTACAACCTATCTCTATGGATCGCTTGATAATGAAATATACATGAAAATTCCTGAAGGATTTAAGATGAGTGAAGCATGTAGTTCAAAGTATCAGGAAGTGTATTTAATCAGATTGCAAAGATCATTGTATGATTTGAAGCAATTAGGGTGCATGTGGTATAACCGCCTTAGTGAGTATTTATTAAAGAAAGACTATATAAATGATGTCATTTGCCCATGTGTTTTTATAAAGAAAATAATGTCGGAGTTTGTCATACTTACTGTCTATGTTGACGATATAAACCTCATTGGGACTCATGCAGAGCTCAAAAAGATAATTGATTATTTAAAGAAGGAGTTTGAGATGAAGGATCTTGAAAAGACAAAATTAGGCCTTGATTTGCAAATTGAAAATTTAACAAATGGTATCTTTGTCCAACAATCTGCCTATACAAAAAAAGTGTTGAAACGATTTTACATGGACGAAGCATATCCATTAAGTACTCCGATGGTTGTTAGATCACTTGATGTGAATAAGGATATGTTCCGACCTCAAGAAAAGAATGAGAAAATTCTGGATCCTGAAGTACCACATCTTAGTGCAATTGGTGCACTATGTATCTTGCCAATACCACAAGGCCGAGCATAGCATTTTCAGTTAATGTGTTAGCGAGATATAGCTGCGCTCCTACAAGGAGACACTAGAACGGAATAAACACGTATTGCGGTATCTAAAAGAGACTATATATATGGGCTTATTTTATCCTAACAATTGCAGTTCCGATCTTGTTGGTTATGCCGATGCAGGGTATCTATCTGACCAACACAAAGCTAGATCTCAAAGAGGCTATGTATTTATTTATGGGGGTGTTGCCATATCTTGATGATCTACAAAACAGTCTATCATGGCTACCTCATCAAATCATGCTGAGATAATAGCTATTCATAAAGCAAGTTGAGAAGTTGTGTGTTAGAGGTCAATGATACATCTTGTTCGAGAAAAATATTGTTTGAAATGTGACAAAATACCCACGATCTTATATGAAGATAATGCAGGATACATTGCCCAATTGAATGAATGATTTATAAAAGGAGATAGAACAAATCACATTTCACCAAAATTATTCTTCACACACGAGCTCCACAAGAATAGTGATATCAACGTGAAACATATTCATTCGAGTGATAATATGACTGATTTGTTCATCAAGTCTCTACAACTGCAACTTTGGAGAAGATGGTGCATACGATTGGAATGCGAAGACTCAAGTTTTTGAATTGAAGTTCACATCAGGGGAGTTAATATGCACTGAACTCTTTTTCCCGTATAATGTTTTAGTCCCACTGAACTTTACTTGTAAGGTTTTAATGAGGCGGCCATAATGCATATTATTCAAAATGTGTATTATTTTACCTTCACTAGAATTTTTCTATTGAATATTTTCTAGTAAGATTTTAACGAGATACATGATCTATCAAATTGACATTTAAGGGAGAGTGTTATAAATTATTTGTTATTGTGAATGTCTATAAAGTAGAATTAGTAACTTGAGACCAAGTCAATGTTCTGTTGTAAATAGAGATGCTACTCTCATTATACTTTGATGATTCACAAAGAAATAAAAAACTGCCATTTTTTCTTTCTCCCCAATATTCTTATTTTAATTTTATTATTTTATAACAAAATGTGTATTGATGTGTTTAGTCAATTTTTTTTATGTGCAAACAAGGTGTGCAACATATCATAATCCGGATTCAGGTCTACAACGTATATCATAATCAACACACTAATGCATGTCTCAAGGAATACCATGTGCCAATCTTCTTCTTAGATTTAGCCTCGAGTTTCACATTCTTAGTACGATCACTGTCAAAAAAAAAAAAAAAAAAAAAAAAAAAACCACAGCGCTTTGCATTACAGTCTCTTTTGTCTTTGAATTTGTAATTGATTTTGCCGGATAAGAAGATGATGGGCGAAGAAGGCATGGAGAGTCTATCTCTTGACAATGATGAAGATGAGAACAAGTTGACCTCCAAATCCTACTCTAATTACCGCAGTGCCATGACTTGTCTTTCTGATTCCCACCATCCTCTTTCCCCCTCGATCGTCGCTACACCTGCCGATTCCGACCCCTTATTAGCTCCTGAAACTTGTTCTTATGCCGACATCGTCTTTGACGGCGGTGGCAATGTTGAACAACTTAACGGCATCCAAAACCCAAACGAAGACTCGACAACATCTCCGCCTTTAAACTTGGAGTATCTGAATATCACGGTTTCGGATCCACTGAAGGAGATTGAATCATCGGCGTCAATTGTTCCAGGCAGTAATACTTACGTTACCTATTTAATCACCACAAAAACCAATTTACCCGATTATGGAGGATCCGATTTCAGCCTTCGGAGACGGTTCAAAGACGTAGTTACTTTATCGGACCGATTGAGCGAAGGTTATAGAGGGTATTTTATTCCTCCGAGGCCGGATAAAAGTGTGGTGGAGAGTCAAGTGATGCAAAAGCAGGAGTTTGTGGAGCAAAGAAGATCGGCATTGGAGAAGTACTTGCAGAAGCTTGCATCACATCCAGTGATCAAGAAGAGTGATGAATTAAGGGTCTTTTTGCAGGTGGATGGTAAGCTTCCCTTGCCCACCACCACTGATGTGGCATCTAGGGTTCTGGATGGAGCTGTGAAGTTGCCCAAGCAGTTGTTTGGGGACTCGGGAAATGTGATTGGGCCGCAGGATGTTGTGCAGCCCGCTAAAGGTGGTAGGGATTTGCTGAGGTTGTTCAAAGAATTGAAGCAGTCTGTTGCCAATGATTGGGGTGGATCCAAGTCACCTGTCGAGGAGGAGGATAAGGATTTCCTGGAAAAGAAAGAAAGGTTGCACAATCTTGAGCTGCAACTAAGTAATTCCTCAAAGCAGGTGAATTTCATTTTCCTATTCATCAATTTTATTATTTCTCATTCTAATTCAATGTATTTTTGTGCTTTTATTTTCATTCCGTCATCAGAAGTGATACAATTTCCAGGAAGAGTATAACACAGACTATCTAGAATTGTCAAGTAGCTGAATGGTTTACAAATTTGCCTATATAGCTATATAGACAGGGCATAATGGAAGAAAAAGATCCATATAGGTGATATGTACTAGTTGCGGATAGGTTTTAGACTTGTTAGGAAAACTTCTAATTTTTTTGTTTATTATTGTTATTCTTATTATCATCATTATTACTGTTAACCAACAACAACATACCTAGTGTAGTCCCAAAGGTGTGGCCTAGTGGTCAATGAAGTGGGTTGAGAATCATGGGGTCTCAGTTTCAAATTCCAGCCGAGGCAAAAATATTATGTGATTTCTTCCTATCTGTCCTAGCCTTGGTGGATAGAGGTACCTGTTGTTGGTGAGAGATGACATATATCCCGTGGAATTAGTCGAGGAGCGTGCAAATTAGCGCGAAAATCACGATTATATATATATATATATAATTTTGACTTTTGTTTTATTTAATATGGTGAGGATATGAAATGAGCTTAAATGAAGAAGTGGAGATTCATACAACCAACCCCAACTTGTTTGGGAATGAGGCGTATTTTAATTACCGTTCAGTTCTCTGATTATTGTTCTATTTGCTATCAGTTAATTTATAGAATTTCATTTCAAATTAGGCTGAATCACTTGTTAAAGCTCAGCAAGATATGGGGGATACGATTGGAGAACTTGGGCTAGCATTTATTAAGTTGACAAAATTTGAGAATGAACGAGCTTCAGTGAATACTCAGAGAGAACGGGCTGCTGATATGAGAAACGTGGCTACTGCAGCTGTTAAAGCCAGCAGATTGTATCGGGAGTTAAACTCACAGACAGTGAAGCATTTGGTAACCATTTTATCCTTTGGTAACAAACGTTGAATTATGCGATTAGAGAAATACAGTCAGTGAATAGATTCAGGTGGTTGTCATCTGCACTGCACTTGTACAATGTTTTTTCAGTTTTCTGCCACTATATAGGTTGTTGATCACCTTTATAGAAGACACACTTTAGTGCATTCTAAGATTAACCTTTTAACTTCTAATACTGTGATTAATATGTATTTCAGGATATTCTGCATGAACACCTGAGTCTAATGTTGGGCGTACACCATGCCTTTTCAGACCGATCAAGTGCTTTATTGACAGTGCAGACTCTCAATTCGGAGTTATCTTCTTTAAATTCAAGAGCAGAGAAACTTGAAACAGCAACCTCTAAGATATTTGGAGGTGATAAATCAAGGGTTCGAAAGTTGGAAGAGTTAAAAGATGCCATTAGGGTCACTGAAGATGCCAAAAGATGTGCCATCAGAGAATATGAACGCATTAAGGTATTTGGAATCAACCCATGACATCTGTATTTGGTTCCTTTTATACTTGTAGGATTGCCATCATGTGATCTACTTTATTTGTCATTCGCTTCTGTTTGCTGTTTGGAAAGTGGTTTATTGTCATCAGTTAACTTCACATTTACTACTTTTTTGTGTTGCTGAATTGATATTATCTGGATTCCTTCCCTAGATTTTGTGGATCTATTAATTTCTGAGCTCAAAAATAGAGATAATAGGAGCCCAATTAGCTGAAGCAGACCTTTTCTCATTGGTTATTGAGATATCAGCACAACTAGTGCTGGCAAATGGTCCTGTAGGATCAGATATGTGAGGGTACAAACCGGTTAGTAAAAACAGATAAATTATCCAATTCCCCCATATTTCATACGGATAAAAAGTAGGTTGTGATGGATAATATGAGTATCCATATTATCCCTGGCTTCTTTAGTATTATCATTGTTGGGGGAGTTCATAGCCTTAAATTCTATGGAAGCATCACTTGCAAGTTGTAATCTGTGAGGCACGAAAATTTGCTACACATTTAACCATCCAATATATTGGCATTAAGTCCTCTTAGCCTTGTCCTATTTGAGTTGCCTGTATCTGATAACCTCGCTCTTGTTTTTTTTTTTCGACAGATATTAAGCACACTCTCCTTCTCAGAATTTTTATCATTTTTTAAAAAAATTTCATCTATTTTTTTTTTAATATCGCAACATTTCATAAACTACTCTTCTTTGAAGTACTAGATAGCCCTAGTTTTCCAATGCTATTTTCAGTTCTCTTTTCTCAACACTCAACTTGTAAGAAACATTTGTGGGAAAGAATCAGATATCTCCATACGATGTCTTATTTATAATTATTTTGTAGATTATAACATGTATGATGTATCTAAGATCATATTTGTTTATTTTGGCATCAGCACCTTAAAGTTTTGCTAAAGCATTGTGCCATATACTCTTATTTTGGTTCAAATAATGCCAGTGTATTGTGCCATAGAATCTTATATTGGCTCAAACTTTCAGTCAGTTTTTTTTTAATGGACCAACTTGTCATCGAATCTAGCAAACTAAAAAATAAACTCAGGGGAAGGTCTGGGAAAATCTAGAACTTCCTATCTTTTGGTAACTCAAAGGTCTGAGAAGTTCACTCCGAAGAAATGAACTCAGGAAAGCGTCTCTTCTAGTTTCCTTCCCTTTCATGCAGCTGCATTCTTCGCATTTAAAGTGGGTTTTGATATGGATATCCATATTGTACCGCTGGTTATATGAATATGATCATATTTGATCCGAATTAAATGAATCAGTTATCCAACCCGTTATGAATTTGGGCAGGTTGGTCGGATATGTACATTTTTATCCATTTTTCCAGCACTAGCCACTAGGTGCACCTGCATCTTGTTGGAAGTGAGTAAAAATCCTTTTGTCTCTTATTACTGTACGTCTCTTAATGATATTTTAGTGATTCGTCTTGAAAATCTTTATGATAATTGTTGTTAGGTAATTTTGGTAAATTGCTAATGGCCCAAACTTAACCAAGTTTCCAATATTAGCTGACTGAAGCAAGTCGCTTACTATGCTTAGTCAGTTGCTTACAGCTCATTCCTTTATGAACCTTTCTAGTGACATGACAGTCTTTTTAACCTTGAATACCTTATCTTTATTCTAAATACTAATTTAGAGCAGTCCCCATTAACAAGAATACAATGTTTTCCCTGTTTTCTATTCCTCGTCAATTTTAACTGTATATGCATATATTAATTACTAGTTTTCGAGTATGCGCGTGTATTCTATATTAATGAGTAAAAAAAATTAAAAAATCACATATATTAAAAAGAAATGTGGTCGACTTTAAACTACTTAAAGAAAAAAGTGTAAATTTGTAAAAAGTATGAATGTTGATCCTATCTATTTTGAAAGTGTGGAAAGCCACATTGTAATTGGATTTGGGTGTAATTAGATGTAATTACACAATTTTGGCATGTTTGTCTAACTAATTATATATAGTTATGTTACGTAGTTCAAATAAGGAAATGATTTATGTAAGGTAAGATTTTAATCAATTTTAAAGTCCTAAATATCAAGATATCCTACATATCCTAATAAGGAAAATTTAGTAACCAAAATTTTAGCTAATTTCAAAGTCCTAAGATTAGGAAAAGAATTATATTACAATTTTGTTCAATGCAAAATTTATTTTTACAGGTTAAAACAGTCTATCAACATTTCATGTTAGGACTTCCTGCTTTTATAATATTATTTATAAATATAAATAGGAGTATTTCTAATTGGTGACAATGTACTAAGTGAGGAACTAAGTTGAAAGAAAAAAGTTGATGTTTTAAGTGAATACTTTCTTTCAACCTAGCATATCGTTATTCTGTTTTTCTATCTGATAGAGCTGTTTGATTTTTCCTCCGACAGTTTTCTTCTCAAGTCTTTGTTGTGCTTGTAGGTAATTTAAAAAATTTCAAGATCCAGAGCTAATAATTATTTTTCAGAAAAAGAGCTGATATAGTAATTTATTTATCTATCCCACCAATAAAATCACAACTAATATAATGCTTTTAGTCTCTGTTATTGTCTATAACTACCTAAACTTAATCTCCACCAATAAAATAACAATTGATATAATGGTTTTAGTCTCTGTAAACAAATCGATGCTGTATTTTTATTGTCTAAAACTACCTTAACTTTAATGATGCAGGTATGGACTCTATCTTCGATGAAATGTCTAGTGAATATCCATAAACTTTCTCTTGTCTCGTGTCTTGCAAATTGCTCTATATTTTTTCGTTTCGACAATCTTAGTCAATCTTAGTAGGTTGACAATCCTTAGAAAATCACAATCATAAACTAAGATTTCCACTTTTTCCTTTCAATAAATGTTGGGTACATTATAGTTGTCTTCATTTCCGTCTCATTTGTGAATAGCCCCTGCACTTATCCGTCAATCAACTATTATGGATCATCTGAACTATATGCTCTATTCAGGCCCAGATCATCCCAATACTACTTTGCTTATGAATAAGTTGCCATAAAGGCAAATTAGGTGTTCTCTAAAATTAGAGGGCCTCTAAATCTAACATTTATTCCTATAGGCGTATACAAGTATCTAAGCAGACCAAGAAGAAGAGGGGAATCTTAGTAGCTCAGTTGGTTGGCTACCTGAATTCTCACCTTGTTGGTGAGGGTTCGATTCCCCATTTGTAATCCCCTCCCCCATTTCTCCTTCCCCTACTCCCTATAAAAAAAAAAGAAAAAAAAAGCTGACTAAGAAGACTCTTGGCAAACACCGGAGTCAATGGAAGTGTGATGGACGTACTATACCAACTAGTTGGTATAAACAAAATGGAACTTATTCAAAAAATCTCTAGGATAGTCTGGAATCATCAATCACAATCATAAAATAAGGTAGCGAGTATCTGGGATAATAAATCATAACAAAGTTTAGTCCCTGCCATTACCATTGTGTTTGGTGGAGACTGGAGAGGGAGAAACGTAAAAGGGGTTGCAACGTTTCTTTATCCCATGCAATAACTTCTAACCAACCCTCCCCATGTCATATCCTTTTAGAGGGGATTGTAATCTGCACCCTTTCTAATAAAAGCCATCGCGAGATGAACCTGGATTTTGACACAATCCGCCCTATTCAGTCTATAATTTAGACAAAAAGCAACTCCCCCCCCACCGCGCGCGCGCGCGCACACACACAGAACAAATAAAAAGAAAAAACGTTATTGCTCTTACATAAGAAAGATAGAAAATTGGAGAAAACACTAGAACTATGAGAAGTTGGAGAGAATGTACAAATCATCAGAATCAATTTTCTTAAGCTACCTTGAGTTATTCATAAGCAAAGTAGTCCATGTGTGTCCTAAGGAAATACACAGTCCAATCCTGCAAAAGATAGTCTAGCACCGGTTGTACATGAACTGTGTGGTAAAGTAGAAATGGAACTACTTAAATAATTTGTTCTTAATCGTGGTGAACTAACTTAAAGAGTATTATAGATAGAGTTATGTTCATTTAAGCGAAGCTTGCTATTTAAGCTGGACTGCTAGGCTTATCTTTGCATTCATGCAATTGCAGGCGCCAGCCATAATATTAGCTTGCCACGTGATGCGTATATAGTTTCTTTTTATCATCTTGTTGATATCTCTAAGAAATTTTCTATTTGATCCTTTGCCTATTGGTATTTTTGGGAAATAAGTGATCTCAGGTGTTACTGACTTTTAAGTAATTTCAGTTGTGTTCTTATTTACTGTTCTATTGGGAGCCCTTATACAAATTGTTTTTCTTATTGCAGGAAAATAATCAAAGTGAGATAGATAGAATAAATAGAGAAAGACATGTTGACTTTGTGAACATGTTGAAAGGATTCGTAACTAATCAGGTACTTGTTCATATGACTGTTTTCTTTTAGATAAACTGTTACATTGAAGTTCCATTTCTTGTTTGTTGGTGGTAACAATGTAAGAAGGCTTAGCCTTGTCTCCACCCCTCTATGGATGGGGGAGGGTGGTTTAATGAAACAGACAAAATGGGTGATAGAAACAGGAAAGGAAAATCCATTGAAGGATGATAGCTGAAAAAAGTGATACTGCATTTAAGTTTTTATAGGTGGTATATAGGTGGTATATAGGCTATTAAAGAAAGAAAATCGTGTTCATCTGCATCATTGTTTACATGTCTTTATATGTCCCTAAAGTGCTGTTTTGATATATATCAGCATCCTGTCTCTGATTAGTTGAGACAAGTGACACTTTTTGATTGAGCAGTGTTAGCACAGTTAGAATGCACCAACAAATAATGCTTGGACGAAGCTTCACTGCCAGGCTTTATGTTCTTCTCCACCAAACCCTCACTTTGCCTCATTTTTTCATGTGTGCGTAGCATTTCTCTTACAGATGCATCTATAATTACACATACACATGACCATGTTTGATTATGCAAAGATCACATAAGACAATTAAATGGGATATGATCAAATTTTAAAATACTCTCCCTTGATGCATGCTAGATCCCTCCCTCCCTCCCTCTTGGATAAATGTCGACATTTAATTTGTACACAAACTAACATCCACCGTTGCAAAAAAAGTGAATTAGACAGTTATACTCTATTGCTAGTTATAGCGGACCTACTTTAACGCTTGCCCTTACAAATGTTTTCCTTGTTCAATTTTATATAAAAAAGGACATTATGTGGTCCATGTGTGTCCTAAGGAAATACACAATAATTCTAACTTTTCACTTCTCTTTCCATATAAAGTCAAATAAAGACATTTGGCACCCAAGGTGTGGCCTAGTGGTGAATGAAGTGGGAGGAGAACCATGAGCTCTCAGGTTTAAATCCCGGCGGAGGCAAAAAACACTAGACGATTTCTTACCATTTGCCTAAGCCTTAGTGGGCAGAGTTACCCCCGTGTTGGTGGAATATAGCAAGTACCCGGTAGAATAGTCGAGGTGCGCGCAAGTTTGCTCCGACATCACTGCCATAGAAAAAGACATTTTGAGACAGTTCATTGTTAACTCCTTTTGATTTTTTACATATAAGCTAGAACTTTTGCCTTGGGTGTGGCGGGGAATGTCACATGACATCTAAGCTCAAACCAACGGAATGAGAGATGTGTTCTTTCCTAATGAAGAAGTTGCTAAGAAATCGACATAACACATGGACCCATATCAAGTGCTAGCTAGAATTTGAAATTTAAAGTAACAAACAACCTAGCCCAAGAAGAAATGGATTTTGTATATATTTGGAGGGTGGATGGTGAGAAAGGATACAGTTCATAACTAAATTAGGGATGGGGAAAGGAAGACACAAAAACCAAATAATAAGACCCAAAGAAGGTTATATTGGTCAAATTTATCAGACCGATGCCTATACAATATGAGCCAAGAGTTTAGCAAGCCCATTTGGATGGACCCAATAAATATAGAAGTCGAAGACTCCTAGAAGTTTCATCGATGTTATCAAGTTCCATGCTTGTTCCTTTTTGCAAGGCTTAGGTGATACAAGAATATACTATACTGAGATAAAATCAATAACCCAGATGCGCAACGAAGTACTATTTCGGTAATCCTAGTCGACCCTCCATTAAATATTTACATGGTCCACACTACAGGGATGAAGTACTAATGACTCACTATCAGTTGAACCAAATTGGTAGAGCTCTTGAACTAGATCAAAAGAAACATGGTGAAACTGAGTAAACACTCGGGAGTACAAATCCATGGTTTTAAAGATGAAAGCTCAGGAATTGCATGTGTATTGAGAAAAACAAGACAAAAGAGGATTCTTACCTCAAGGGTCCAGTATTAAGAAAGCATGAGGTGCTTGAATTTAAATGAACTGTGATGCATATAGCTTGGACGGGAAAGGGAAAAATAGGAAACAACCTAAGGAAAGAATATACAACAACTACAACAACTACTAAGCCTCAGTCCCAACAAGTTCGGATTGACTTCATGAATCCTCACAAACTATGTTTCTCCACTTAAATTCATCTCAAGCCGCCAACAACAACTACACCTCGGCCCCAAAACAAGTTGGGGGCTGAATATATGAATCCATACTATTTCATTTAAGCTCAACTCATGTTATCATCACACAAATAGAAATACAAGAGAAAATAAGCTAAATATGTAAATGAATATATTATTATAAGTCCTCTAACAAGACTAAAACCTATTATCAAGTAGTAGATATCACCTATTACATGGAATTTTTTCTTCCATTCTGTCTTTAGCCAAGTCTGCATTGATTACTAGAAATTCTAGATCTTTTGAGACAATTTCTTTCCATGTTATTTTAGGGCTACCTTGCGCCCTTTTAACACTTTGTCACCATAGTTTCACACCTACAAGCCATGCATCTGTAGGTCGACGCATGATATGACCAAACCATCTCAAGTGACCTTTTCCCATTTTATCCTCAATGTGTGCTACTTGGACCTTGTTGCAAATGTGGTCATTTGTAATCTTATCTAATCTTATCTTATCTCAAGTTAACACAAAAAAAATAGTACTATAAGTTCTCTATATTTCTTATTTGAACCGGGAATTTTCTATATTTGTTATTAGTATAAAATCTCAAATAGGGATGAACACTAAAACCTAATGAGAGAATATGAGGATAAAAATTATAAACCAAAAAGTAGGAGTGCTCAATAACAAAGGTAAAGAGGAAAATATAGGGAAGAGCAGGTGTTCTTGCAAAAACAACTTAGGCTGCTGTATAAAAGATATCAAGGAATGGAATCTTGAGGTGTTTCACCAACTGGAGAAAAGGATAACCAAGATCCTCAAAAGTTCAGAAAAATTGGACCATCTCAAGTAATAAGGAGAGTCATCTACCGAAGTGGTGATTTGTTGGAAGAATTGGCAGACATAGCTAAAGGAGGGAAGATTTCTTGGAGACAAAAATATAGATGTCATGCATCAAGCGAGGAGATTAGGCCACAAATCAACTAAGAAGATAAATTCAAAGTTCTTCCCTAGACTGGCAAATGCACATTAGAGATACAATAATACTTATAAGTTGGTAATGAATAGAGAGTTAGTCTAAGGACTCTAAGGTGGTGAACATCACACGTGGAATTTTTATGGAGCTATTCAAAGAAATGAGAAGTGGAGATGGATGAACAGATAACAATCTGGTAGTATTATCAACCCAAGAGAGGGATGAAGGGAAGTGGTGAGAGACATTGAAAAATTTAGTGGTGATAAAAGCCTGTCGAATAAATGGCTTTACTATCTTCTTCCGAAGATGTTGGCCTAGTATAAAAAGGAAGTTATTATGAAGCTTTTGGAATATTTTTATTACGAGGGCACCTTTGAAATAAGAGTGCTTTCACTAGAATGGTCACTTAATCAAGACAAGACTATTATTAAATTGAAAAAAAAGCTTTAGCCTAGGAAACAAACATAAGGCCGTTTTGAAATAAGCAAAGGTTACTCAAGTCTTTTCCGGGATCATAAAAGTACTAACGCCATGAAAAATAAGAGATGATGATTAACAATGTACAATAGGAGTCCGTGTCATTTGAAATAAGAGTGCCATCACTAGAATGGTTACTTAATCAAGACAAGACTATTATGAAATGAAAAAAAAAGCTTTAGCCTATCAGACATAAGGCCGTTTGCTGACAAACAAAGGTTACTCTTTTCCACGATCGTAGAAGTATTGACACCATGTAAAGATAATAGAAGAGAAGAGGATTTTATTGTAATAAATGATGATTGACAATGTACAATAGGAACTCACTATGAGAATCTTGTACTATGTAGAGGATGGTAGGTATTTATGTTTTACGACTAATAACGTAAGTGATTACTAAGGTGGCGGAGAATCTGAGAAAGAAGAGAATTACCTATGTCAGTTGGTGTTTTATGTGTAAGTGTGGGCGAAAGTGTAGATCATCTTCTTTTACATTGTAAGGTGGCTAGCCGGTTATGGAGGGCGGTCCTCAATTTGTTTAGGATGCAATGAGTTATGCCGGGTACAGTGAAGGAGGCCTTGTAAAGTTGGACTCATAGAAGAGGGAAGAAAAGCCTGAGAACATGGTGCGTTTCCCCCTTAGCAATCATGTGGGTCATTTGGAAAGAGAGGAATAAGAGGGCATTTGAGGGGGTGGAACTTGATTTTGTAAACGTGCAGAGTAGTGTTTTGGCTCTAGTTTCTTTTTGGTGTACTTACGAGGTCCCAATTTGTATAGAGGATTGGACCTCTTTTGTTGAGAATCATATTTTGGTGTAGGTTCTCTTCTTTTAGTATATGGCTTGTATACGAGGTTTCCCCCCATTTGTTAATAAAACTATTTACCTTATCAAAAAAAATGTTATACAATGTTCTCCTACTAGTGTAATGAATATAGACATGTAGTTTAATTAAATAGGTAGTTTAATAAGGCGTTGCTTGAGAAGTGGTTGTGGAGAAATATGGGGTCTTGGAAGGGGGATGGAGGACAAAATATATTACACTTCCCTATGGGTGCGGGTTCTGGAGAAATATTTTAAAAAGGTGAGAAAAATTTAATGGAAATGTATCGTTTAGGGTGGGTGATGGGAGTATAGTAAGCTTCAGGGGGCACAAATGGTGTGGAAGTAACATATTCAGTCACTTTCCCTAACATGTACCGGATCTCATGCCAAAAGGAGTTGTCAATCCAACTTATACAGAGGCTATAATGTGGAGAAATACATTGGGAGATGCTTAGGAGGAACTTGCAAGATCGGGAGATCGAAGAGTTCTATAGAGTCTTGTTGGAGGTACTCCACAAACAAAACATTTCACAGGTTATCCGTGATTGGTGGGGGGGGATAATAACACTTTTTATGAGAAGCTACTGAGTAGAGAGAAGGTAAAACTTTACCTTATCAAAAAAACTGAGTAGAGAGAAGGTAGTCTTTTCTTGTCTTTCAATATGAATTCCTATGTGCCGAGAAAGATTTGTTTCTTTACATGGCTAGCAGCGAGGGAGGTTGGATCCTAACGATTGAGAATTCGAGGTTGAGGAGAATTACATGTGTCAGTTGGTGCTTCTTGTGCAAATGCTCGGGGTGAAGATGTAGATCATCTTTTACTACATTATCAGATTGCATCTTGCTTGTGGTGGGAAGTATTGGGGTTTGGCCTTATGTGGGTGATGCCAAACACTGTTAAAGACGTAATGTTTAGTTGGACTTTTAGAGAAGGAGAAGAAGACATAGGGCGTGGGATGTCGCTCCACTTGCACTTTATGTGGACCATTTGGAGAGAGAAAAATTGGAGAGCTTTTGGGGGAATAGAGAAGGACATGTACATCCGAGGAGTAGCCTCTTTTCCCTTATTAGTTTTTGGTGCACCCATGAGATACCTTTAAGCATAGATGATTGGGTGTTTTCGGTAGAAAACCTTTTGTTTCCGTGAAGTTCTCAACTTTTTGGTATATTTCGTATATACAGGTGTTTATGTCCTTCATTAATGAATTTATTACCTTATAGGAAAGAGTATTCTATAATATTCTCCTTATGAGTAATGAATCTACACTTGCAATTTCATGAGTTCTTTTGACATTCAACAAACCACTTAGTAAAGTGTTCTTAGTTAGCTTTTGGGTTGAGTTAGACCAAGGTCCATTCTTTATATTGTAAAAAATAATAATAAAAAAACTTAGTAAAGTGTTCTTTTGACAGGCATGACTTGTCATTGAGACTCCTACCTCAAATTAAGGGATTCAATGACTTGCATTAAAGAAAGAGTTGACTTCTTTCTCTTGAGTGCAGGATAGCCACTAACTCTTCTGATTAATTAAGATATAGGATGTCAAAGTAAAGTCAGAAGCAATACTCTGATCAACCATATGGCTGGAGAATACTCAATTGGAAGGGATATGCCCAGCCAATGCGATCTTGTGTTTAATAAATATTGCATAGTTCTAGATCTCCCGGAAATAGCCGCTCTACCCACCAAGGTAGAGGTAAGGTCTCTGTACACTCTTCCCAGATCCCACGTTGTGGGATTTCACTGGGTATGTTGTTGTTGTTGTTGCATAGTTCTAGAATGCAAAGCTGAGATAGGTTGAAATATACAATTGAGAAGGAACTTCTTTTACTGAAATTGAAAAGGGTGAATTTAATGCTCGAGGAATTGAGAGGTTAGTTAATGATCCTCAACTTGCATTGACTTCCCGCTTACATATCCTATAAAAAGAGTGATCCCTTTAAAACCTTAACTTATGAACATTCCATAACTAGTAACCTACTGAATGACATAAGCGTACATTATCTTGGCAAGTGTTGACATAGTAAAAAGAAAGAAGCGAACAATGAAAATAGGTACTCCACATGTTGTTGTCCAACCACCTCGCCACCATCATCCTCTCCAAATCCCCCCACCTCCCGCGTGATCTTCTCCAAACACTACCTTCAAACACCACTTCCATTTTCACGACATTGTGACTTATCCTCTCCATAGCAGCTTCAAAAAACCTTCAGCCCTCGTTTTTCAACCCCTATTTCCACATATAAGACCTTCCTCGTCTTCATATTATAAAAGAGTTAATACCTCAAAAGCCTCCTAAACTATCCGTTTTATCAGTTATCAAACTATGGGGTGTTGCTGTTATCCCCTAAACTATAACGTTTTCTAACTAAACCCCTCTTGCATTGGCATGGAGAGTGGCCTCACTCTCTTTGTAGTGTGTGGGAGTTAAAAAAATAGGCAAAAAAGCATTCATGTGGCATTTTACATTATTTTTTTATTTGTTATTTTTTGTTTTTTTTCTTCTTCAAATCTCTACATCTTTTGCTAATAACAACAAATTGAAACCCATAACCTTAAAATAATAGTAATATAAAAATTATGAAAAGGATCAAATCTACCCAGCTACTTTCAATCATATACATTTAACCTTCGTTATACTCTTCCCTGCAACATAGGCATCTGAAATTATTGGCATTGCAGCCACATACTGAGACATAGGGGCTCACAGAAGAAGAAATGGGTTTAATTTGCCTATTTTGCTTTGGTTGGAGTGGAAGAAAAAATGGATGGGGAAGAGGGTGGTGAGGTGGCATGCCACACGACGTTCACTTACCCAAATGTTAGGCCATGTCGGATTTTAATAGCCACGGTGGAGCACCGTTAAAAATAGGGGTATTTTTATTACTTTGCTAACAACAGAGATAATTTTGTTCGGATAGTATAACGGAGGTTAAATGTAGACACTAATTGAAAGTAAAGGGGTAAATTTGACTCTTTTCCCCAAGAATTAAATAATAAAAAACAGTCTAGTTAAAAAATCATGACTGGATTTTATCATAACATTGATTTCAATTAAAAGAAGGGGAGTGTTGGCGTAACTAGTAAAGTTGCTACCATGTGATCAGGAGGTCACGTGTTTGAGCCGTGGAAACAACCTCTTGCAGAAATGAAGGGTAAGACTGTGTACAATAGACCCTTGTGGTCCAACCCTTTCCCGATCTCCGCGCATAGTGGAAAGCTTAATGCATCAGGCTGCCGTTTTTTAGAATCAATTAAAAAAGGTAACTCTAAAATAATATTAATAGTAAGAAATTAACAAAAAGAATTAAAAATTATAAATTAAAGCGTAAAACAATTTTTTTCTTTTTTGTTCGTTCTTGGCTTCTCTAAATTTATTGATTTATTTTTCTTCTTCTTCTTCTTCAAAATTCAATATTTTTATAACAATAAATTTTTGTTAAAAACTCATAATTCTAAAATAACAGTAAAATAAAAAGGAAATTAATTATAGTAAGCTTAATTGCAAATTATAACAAGATTTACTCAATAATAATAAGCCAAATTGAAAAGTTTGAATATTAAAATATACTTAAAACAAAATTTTTGCACGTTATGGGTTGTGTCTTTTGAACCGAGTCTACGAGAATGCTAGAAAAAAATTTAAATTTTAAAACATGAATGTAATATGCCACATAAATGCTCTTTCTGGCCTATTTTCTAGCTCTCACACACTACAAAGAGAGTTAGGTCACTCTCTATGCCACTTGGCACTGCAGGGTTTTTTATATAATGAAATGTTATAGTTCAGAGGGGAACAACAACACCCCATAGTTTAAGTATTAAACTGGCAAAACATGGATAGTTTGACGGGGGGGTTTGAGGTAGGAACTCATTATAAAAAGAAAAGATTAAAAAGTTCAAAAGCAACCCTCTACCCCAAAGGCCGATGTTCAGCATCTTGCTGAGCTCCAGTTGTGTTCATCAACATTTTCATTTTCTCTTTATGTTTTTTTCAGTAACAAAGGGAGTGTTCGGGTGTACTCACTGGAGGTTCATCTTGCTCGTAACAAATCAGAGTTGCATTTCACCAAACTTCAGGGATGCTAAAATGAATCTCAATAAATCAGAAATTTCTGCACTATTTTATTCTCCGACAGATAAAAAAGGGAAAAAATAAATAAGCAGACTCTGGTAGGTGGTGGTTTTAGTGGTGGGGTGGTGGTGGAAAAGAGTAAAAAAGAAAGAAAATGAAAAAATGATAACGAAAGGGGAGACTGTTTATTATTCGATCAAATTTGTCTCAGGTTTTAATTAATTTTTTACTATTCATGCACGAGAAATGTTGGGAAAAAATGTGTTTGTCATATGTCCAAATTGTGGGGTATTAGTTATGGAATTTTCAAATTAAAGATTTTTTAGGGCAGATGTATACGGGAAATCGATGCAAGTTGAGAGGCAAAAGTATGTATTATGCCTTGATTAAAATCAGGATGATTTCATACTTTGGTCTGCTAAAGAGAATGTGGAATTTCCTGTGTAGTCATGCTATCAATTGGTGCCAAGAGAAGCTGTTGTTGAAGAGTTGATGGACTATGAAAATGATATTGTGAACTTAAGCAATAAAGATTTTAGTTGCTGCAACTGGTGCATCTTTCACGAAATCACTGAATCAGTAAGCCACCCTTTTGACAATGTAGACAAGCTTGGCATCGTTGGTGCATATTCTGAAATATAAATGGAGTGCAGCAGGCGATATTAAGAAATCGGAAGCAAGCTCTAATAAGATAATCGGGGCGAGGGATAGAAAAGACAAATATTGAAGACATTTATGCACTGTTGGACCATGTGGATAGAGGTTAAGAAGTGTCTTGATGGAGTTGGAGTAGTATGGCTAACTCTGCTATTCAATGTTATATTAGTGGTAAGATGCCATACGAAGAAAGAATACTTTAGTTCCGATACATATGAACAAAACAGATTCAAAATTATTGCAGTATCTTTGTGTTGGACTTGTGAGTCAGACAATGGAACTTTGTAAAGTAGTAGAGCATAGACTTGGGGCATCACAGGGTGACTTAGAACCAGTCTGGTTTTATACCTAATAGATCTGTAATAGAATGATTAATGAAGATTGATAGAAGGGGAAAAGAATCTCCACATGATAGTCATTGACGTAGAGAAAACATATGGTAATATGTTATAGTGATTAGAGTCTTGATCAGTGCTTAAGACAAAGGAACTCATGTAGTAGAGTAAATAAATGTTATGAAGAATAGGTGCGAAGAAGTGGTTACAAGTGTGGGAACAGTGGGAGTAGATACATAGCAGTTTTTTGTAACCGTGTGTGTAATCGTAGGATCTGTCTTGAAGCCATACTTGTTTGCCACATTCCGTGGTAGAGTTGCATTGGTGGAACGGTGGTCGGTCGAACATCCTTCACCAGAAAATTATACTGTGTATATAGGACAAAAATATTATTTTTATCGGGTAAATAATTAATATTGAACACCCTTGACACAACTGACAGCCATAGCTCAACAACCAAGGGTGTTCAAAACAGCCGAGGTGTCGCGGTTTCGATTCACCGGGGTCTCTCATTTGTTTACATTTTTCAAAACAAGATAGGACCAACCGCCAACCTCCAACTGGGCTGCTTGGATTGCATCCTAAGGACCCATATTTCAAACCAATAAATTTAATATTAAATGGAATAGTCTTATTTTTATTTATTAATTTTATCATTTGAAATATCATCTCTCCTTTATATTTTTCATTTTCATTAACAAAATTATTCTCCTATATAGTATTTTTCTTGTTAAGGGCTCTTTTTATTATTGCTGCAAGAACACTGAAATTTAGATAAGAACAATAATTTATTGCTATCTAAAGAAGAGAATTAATTTATTATCTTTGCATTAACAATTATTGATTTATATGCATTACAGAACTAGGTGCAAAGTAAGACACTTTCATTATCGGAGAATATTCTGGTGACAATTACACAGTAGCTTAGCTCTGACTTCAACTTTTCTTTTGTTTTGGTTATGATTTTGTGTCTTTTATTTAGATTCATCTTGCAATTCATTTTAAGATTTCAATATGGGAAATATTTTTCTAATTATCAAAGAATTCTAGTCTTCTAATGAAAATGCCCTACAATGTATTATGAATTTTAAGCAATTTCATAGTGCATTGTATAGATAGAGGTATCTAGTATTGTTTCTAATGAGTATTATAAAATTTCAATGAACGAAACTCTCTCGAACAATTCGAATAATATATTCATTTTATGGTTACACTAGAAGAATTTCTTTGTCAAGTTTTATGTTAGTTTTGATTTGTACAGTTATTAGTTTTATAACAAGTGTTCTTATGATTTAGCTTAATATTACTCCCTTCTTTTCAATTTGTTTGTCTAGTTTTGACTTGGCATGGAGTTTAAGAAAGTAAAGAAGACTTCTGAATTTTGTGGTATTAAATTAAAGATATGTAGAATGTACCAAAATGACCTTTAATCTTGTGGTCTTATCGAAAGTTGGAATAAAAGAGTTGCCTAAAAAGGAAAGAGGCATTCTTTTTTAAACGGGCTGAAAAGAAAAGTAACACAAACAAATTGAAACAGGGGGAGTTTGTAGTTTGACTTAAAAATTTCGTTCGCCGATTTATCGATTATTTATTTACCTCTTCAGAGTTTCAAAACCATTAGCGGAAATCCTGGCTACACCACTAGCCATAGTTATGTATGAGCTAAACAATAGTATGTCATTATGTATGATGAGGTGCTATAGTGCATGTTTTTTTCTGAAGATATTTGCATTAAATTGGCAAAACTAGCAAGGAAGTCAATGAAAAGCTACAATTATGGAGAAACACATTGAGACTTGAGGATTTTACGATGCAACGAGAACCTCATCTGGATGAGGCACCAATCTATTGGTGTATTGTTAAGAGTCCCACATCGGATCGGATATGGAATGGGAACATGGACTCCTTATATGGACTTGGACAATTCTCCCCTCATGAGCTAGCTTTTCGGGTTGAGTTAGGCCCAAGATTCATTTCTTTACATGATATCAGAGTCAGGCCCATCCCAATTCATTGTTTACCCGATGTTGGACCCCCATCTTATATCATCCACCCTCCAGATGTCCAGTCTTGGGCGTATGGGGGGAGAGGTTGTTGAATCTCCCACATCGATTGTGGATGAGTGTTTGGTCTCCTTATATGGCCTTAGGCAAATTTCTCCTCATGAGCTAGCTTTTGGGATTGAGTTAGGCCCAAGATCTATTTCTTTACATGATATCAGAATAGGATCCGTCCCAATTCTCATTTTCAATAGTGGGCCCCATATTAAATTACCCACGCACCGGAAGTCCAGTCCTGGGTGTGAGGTGGGGTGTTAAGAGTCCCACATCGGATATGAGATGAGAACGTGGACTCCTTATATGGCCGTAGGCAAACAAGAACTTCGCATTAGATAAGCACATTGTGTAGTAGTCGGCCTTGAATGCCTATGTTCTTTTCTAAAATACTATAGCAGATGAATGAAACTTTTACGTCCTATGATGATTGATGTACCTAAAGCGGGTGAGGTGGCTTCAAATTCAAATAGGGGAAGTTGTCTCGAGATGTGTCAAGAGACCTATGATATCTGTAGACGTTTTGGAAATGTATCATCTGTTTCTACTAAATAGTAAAAGAAACTTGGCTGGATTGCTTTAGTCCTAGCAGATTGACTGGTTTCCAGGATCACTTTAAATAATGTCCTTGCTTTTAATTGAGAACTTCTTTCCATTTCTTTCTTTAGCTAATAACTGGGACTCTTACTATTGTTTCTCATGAACTATAACACTTGAATTGAGAACTACTTTCTTTTTCTTCCTTCGGCTCATATCTGATACTCTTACTATTGCTTCTCTTGAGGTTTAAAACTTATGGTATATATAGTGGATTTCACTATGCTTTAAAAATATTAAAAGCGCTAATTCCCTAATACGAAGGCTTTCTCATGAATGTAACAGGTGGCTTATACAGAGAGAATTGGACAAGAGTGGTCGAAAGTTGCAGAAGAGACCAGTCGTTATTCAAGAGAGAGTGCATAAAATGTATGCTGTAAAATCAGATATTACCTTTTCCTTCTTGCATTTTGTGTTAATTGATTGTACAATGGGAAATTAAACATTAGAAGACACATCTATACTCTTAACATTTTCCTAATTTTCCACTCTTAAGAGTGTTTTCACACTTCAAAAATTTATTTTCTTGTTTCTGAATAGAAGGCTGACAGGCATGGATCCGAACTGCAGGTCTGTGGTATGATGGCTTGTGTTCTGGACAGCATTAATGGCCAAATTGAGGAACTAGTTTAATTGTTATTCAATGTCAGCACCGGTCTCTTTCTCAGTAAAATGGATAGTGCACAGAGCTTCCTTGCTTCTAACCCACTTGACCTGTGCCTGTTTTAACACGATTGCCTATCTAAGATGAGCACGTCATGTCTTCAAATATTGAGGTTGTCCATTTTTTTCAATCTGACGTAATTTATCTCCAGAGTGCAAACCCAATCCATAATGGGATGTCTCTACAATACTGGCAGCCCGAGTTAGACCCACGTAAGAAAACAGTTACAGTTGTATATGGTGTTTCAGGATAATATCTTTTCCTTGGAGGCAATACGTGCATCTGTCCTGTACTTTTATGATGAGCTGAGTATACATATTTTTGTATTTACCAGAATCCTGCTTAAAGTCTTCAGATTCAATTATTCCATAAGCGAAATTACGTTTTGTACCTATGTTTAAGGGTTGTGTGGTGTTATTCCATAAGCGCAATTACGTTTTGTACATATGTTTAAGGGTTGTATGGTAGGGGAATAAGTTTGCTTCCAACTACAAAAACGGAGGTTGGGAATAGCAGCAGTACTAGTTACACTACTGTTTACATTCCTAAGTCTAACAAAAGAAGTTCCCGAGTCGTCCATCGCTATGTTTGTTGCAGCAAAAGTGGGTGTCTTCAAGAAGCAAAACGGGGAGATCTTGAGCCAGTCTTCCCAAAATCTGCTAGTGTGTTTGCGACAAAGTTCTGTTCCTTGTACGTATGAGCTAGTAGGGGCTCACCTCTAACTGGTGGAGGAGGTACCTGCAATCCAAAAGTAAATTTGTGTAATGTGGATGAATATCAGGTTATTATGAGGCACAAACAGCCGAATTTGTCCTGGAAGCGGAAGAACTGCTGAAATTGCGTGAAACCCTCACAAGGGTTTATGTCTCGGTCTGTTTTTTAAGCAAGAATCACAGCCTTACCTTATCTTCACCATGATACGAACTAAGAGATATGGAATCATTTTCGCATTGACATTTATCTCCAGAGGATGGACTTTATTTTTAGCGAGATGAAGTCATGGAGAAGAGCAAGAAGCTCAATTACTATGATATCTTTCGAGTGAGCTACTCCCAAGTGGCCGTGAATCCATTATCCCTGGGCTTTCGTATTATGCCTCCTATTGCCTCGTGGCTAGAGTTATTTGAGTGTGCCATAACTGTTTAAGTTAAAGTGTGTGTTGACTGGAGGGTGCCCCGTAACAAAAGTGGAGGTGGAGCTTTTAATTGGATGATGAGGGGCAGCCCGGTGCATTAAGCTTCCGCTAGAGGGCTCTGTTGGCATTAGCAAGAACGACAAGTGTAGGTTTTGATGATTGATAAAGTAAATGAATAAGGTGAATGAACCAGGTCTGAGGACTTGATCTATCCAACAGACATATGCAGTACATAGTTTGATGAATTAGACACATATCAACAGTGAATGAACCAGGTCTATAAATATGTTTCATATCAGACACATATGTAGTACATAGTCGAATGGAACAAATGCTTGAACCAAGTCCAAAAGCGTGTTCCTGCTCAGAGTCCTATTGCGAGTACGATTTGTGGTTTATGGTAAGGATTTGACGTTCAAGGCTGCAGGATTTCTTGTCATACGTATCAAGATACTTCAGAGTCCTATAGGGAACCTGAAGATGCGTTAAAGAGCAAGACTCCTAAGTCAACTCAAACACTAACTCTCATATTGGGCCTTACTACATAGGGATTGAGTTCAACCGACTTGATTTAAATCTAAAGTTATATATATTCAAGTCCTGTCATGAAAAAGTTTAAGCACTCATAAAGAGTGAAAATCAGAATATTGAGCAAACCCTGTCAAGCATATTTGAGAGAGTTCTGATTTCACAAGTGCAACCTAGTACAACGAAGGAGATTGAAGAAACTGTTCAATAGAGTTTATGTTTTTACAGTTCTTGATTCTAGTTTTGTGTATTATGATCGATTATCGAGTTGTACCTTTATCAGCTTTGATAGAAGCATATTAATAGGGGTAAAAGTTAGTCAAATTCAACTTCAAGTTGGAATAGCTTGGAGTAGGCTCAACGGTGTGGGCGATTGTTGAGATAAGAGTTAAAGTTTAGTTCCTAGGATAGAGTATAGTGGAGTTTGGGTTAAATCATTTAGAGGTGTAGCTCGTGGTTTTTTCTACCACGTAAAAATTGGTGTGTCCTTACTTTACTGTTCTTTACTATCTGTGGATGCTACGCTTAGAACAAGTAGAGTAACGTGTTCCATCATATAGGCGAAAATTAGGTGTTGCGTAGGATAAATATTTGGCCGTGTCAAATATCAATTAGTATCAGAGCATGTTCTCTTTTGAAGAGGCTAACACCTTAAAAGAAGATTATGATGAATGTTGCACCACCAATCGGACAAAGTGAAGGACAATCACCTCGAAGGCCAACGTTGTTCAATGGAGAATACTATACCTGGTGGAAAGCTCGCATGGAGGGTCATCTGCAAGCAGAAGATTACGAGCTATGGGATAGCGTCATTGGAGGACCAAGGTACCTACCAAGAAGGGTGATGATCAAACAGATGTGAAGAATGAGAAAAGTGAGTACACAGAGGCAGACTAGAAGATACTTGGAAAGAATGCCAAGGCTAAGAACGTTTTGATATGTGGACTTGGACCAAATGAGTGTAACAGGATCTATGCGTGCACCATGACTAAACAGATATGGGATGCTCTGAAAAATGCTCATGAAGGTACAAGTCTAGTAAGGAAGTTCAGGAAGGCATTGTTTGCTACTGGTTACGATAACTTAAAAATGAAACCTAGAGAAGCAGTTGCTGAGATGTTCACTAGGTATGCCTCCATCGTGAATGAGTTGACATCGCTGGGAAATATCATTACAGTTTAAGACTCTGTAGATAAAATTCCGAGGACCTTACCAAAGCACTTCAAGATGAAGGTCACTGCAATACGGGAGACTAAGGTCATATAAAGCATGCAACTTGATGAACTAGCTGGTAACCTGAAGACATATGAAATGGATATGGAGAATTCTAGGAATGAGGAAGAAAGTACAGGAATATCTCTGGCTCTCAAGGCCTCTGAAACTGAAGATGAAGACGAGATGACATTAATCACCAAAAACTTCAAAAAGTTCCTTAAAAAGGAAAAAAAATATGGCAGAAGTAGTTCCTCTGAAAAGGGAGGAAGGGGTTCTGATAAGTCCCAGATCAAGGGATGCTTCAAGTGTGATAAACTTGATCAAGGATTGTCCATTATGGAAAATTGATTGGAAGAAAAGTAGAGCATAGAAGGAGAAGAAGAAGGAGTTGATCTATGAGAAGAAGGAGAAGAAGACCTCTAAGGCTATGGTGGCTGCTTAGGGATCAGATGATGAATTAGAAGATGAAAATGATCATTCTACTTTTGTGGCCATTGAAGACTGTGGGTCTGACTGTGGAAAGGATATCATGGTATCTGAGGAGGGCTTTCAGGTAAGTGCTCTTGAATTAAAAGATAAGTTAGATCTTTTTTTCCAAGAAGAAATTCATGTCCTTGATGTTTACCTTAATCGATGAGTATCAGAATACGAGCACTAAAAGAGTTGAGTCCCTTGATGCCTTAACTAGTTTGAAGGAGAAACTGGTAGAGTTGAAACAAGAAAAGTTAAGGTGGAACAGGAAAACAACTCTCTGAAGGAACAAGTTGCTCAACTTGGTTCATGTATCATGTCACTCTAATCTGAAGTTCTGTCACTAACTCTTAGATATGGAAATAGTGAATCCAGTAGTAGACAACTCAGAGCTGAGGATGAACTAAAAAGGGTAAGGAGTGAATTGCATCTCGAAAAAGAGAAGTCCAGAGAAATGAGTCTAAGACTCACAAAAGTTGAGTCTGATCTAGAAAGATCTAATCGCTCGACTCAATCCTCTCTATTGCTCTCAAACCTCACTAGTCAGACACATAACATAACCACAAGTTTAGGGTATGATAGAATTGCAAATGAGGGATCTGATGAAGGAGATTTGTGCACTATATGTGAGAAGATTGGTCATCTCAAAATTGTGTGCCCAATAAATCTCAAGCAAAAGGAAAAGAGTCAGAAAAAGGCTAATCAAAACATCAAACCTGCAAATAGGGAAGGAACAGGCACGGAGAACAGGTTCACAAGTACGCTGGCAGAATGGACAGATAAAGAGTTGATCCGTCCTATTGTGCAAGGAAAGGGACCCACGTTCGCCTGGATTCCTAAAACTAACCTCTGATTGTTTTGCATGTAAGAGTGTCAGAAAGCAGACAAAAATAATTGATGAATGATATTTGCTCACTTCGTAAAGTAGAAGCTAAACAAAATTATGTCTACTCAGACCTGGAAAGGAAAACAACGACACTTGAAATAGAAAGGAAGGAATCCATGTTGATAGGGGGAACTTATGCTGAAATTCCTATCACTCTTGGGAGTCTTCAACTCAAAAAGAAATATGTTTTGACTAAAATAGGATGACTATTGTGAATAATTGTGATTTCATTAATATTTCTCTATGATTGGTTAAAATATGTTTATATCATGAAATGAGTGCTTCAATTGAATAATACTTTGCTCGGTCTTATACATTGTGTTGTATGTCCTGTACCATTATACATCTCTATCTCATAAAAGTCTAACAAATATTGAATGTCACAGTAAATGGCCTGGATGATGAGAATACAAATAAGTTCACCAAGTGTTAGGTATGTACACCATCTTTATGCTTTGAAATAAATATACAGGCTATAAAATTAACCCTTTACATCCTATCTGTAATGTGTCACTAAAGATTGTGCTCAATCGTCATTATCCTTGAAAGAGTCCTTTAAAATAATGATCTTCTTTTGAAAAGAGGCAACCATCAATCAGATCTTCCTAATGCGCATACCCAAACCAAAATTCTCTTAAACAAGAAACTCTTCCCCCGTCCAATCACTCATTCTCTCTCTTTGATATAAAACCGCTCGATTACTCTCCTTTTCAACTTTCACCTCTCAGAAAAGCTACAAACTAAGCCTAAACCTCTCTTGAAATTCAAAAACTCTCAAATCCCTCTCTTCCAAACTAAAAATGGAACGTACAACTTCAATAATTACCTTCTCTAAAAAACCCCAACCGACCTTTCCAGTCACTCAAAACCCTACCACTGCTGAGATACCTACTAATGTCACACCAATTGCACCTACTCAGCTTAATCAAACCCAAATTGGAAAAATAATCAAAGCTAGAGTCAATCGAAGAGATGAGCCCATCTGCTTCGATGACTCTAATTTTGACCTATCTCTAGTAGAATTTACTTATAACTCTGACGTTCTGGACACTTCCTGTGATCTGTTTGAAGTACATAGAGAAAAAATCAACAATTTGACTTATAGAATGTCTGAACTGCTCGGAGCATACTATACGGGACCACTCGAACAAGTAAATCAAGTTAAAACAAAAAAAGTTGTAATTGTCGACGAATTTGGGGTGACTCATGTAGTAATGTCTATTGAAGACTTTGGGGGTAAAATGGAGAAACTTGAAGAGGATTTGAAAGGTGAAATGAAGAGAGTTGATGAGGAAAGCGGTAAAGCACAATGTGAGAGGGGAGTCACGAGGGATCACACAACTGAAGTTACTTTATCTATTGGGTTGAGAGATGCTGAATTTGGTGAAGAACTAATGGAAGTTGAAAAATTGATAGAAGAGGAAATTGCAGATGTTCTGGGTAGCATGGATGGTGAGAAATCAAAGGAGATAAGTTTTGAAGATGCTCAAGAAGAGTCATCAGCTGCTAATACTCATGTTTGATTGGAAAAAGTTGAGGTACCTGTTTCAACAATGGAAACACATACCCCTATGAAACAGGTCTCTCAACCTGATCCAGGTGAGACAATTGTTTCAGAGGATGAGGTGCTTATTACAAAGTTCACCGTAAAGAAAGTGAGATCAAGACTTAGAAAGGCATTAGGTGATCCCATTCTAAGACCTGATGAGGAAGTAATTGAGGAGGTGAAACTTCAGCAGAGCTTAGGACTCCTCATACCGGAATCGAAAGAGAAAGGCTGAGAAATAGTTGAAGAAGGCAATGCAAATGAGCAAAAAATGCATTGCCTTAAGAACTAGAGCATCTAATCCTACTTCTGAATCATTGGAAGAGTATATAGAGAAGAAGGAATCGAGGGAGAAGAAATAAAAAGGGAAGGTTGTGGCAACTCTACAGTCAAGACAAAAGGGATCAAAGAAACATGTTAGCAAACCAATTTCATCTAAGGGGAAATCTCAGTTCAAGCTAGTAGATTAGCCAATTGAGAGTGAAAAGGATAAATTATTTGCGTTTGAGGAACAAGATTTCAAGGACATTGAGATTTTTTTCGACCCAGAAGAGATAATCAATCTAGCCAAGTAGAGGGTCCTGACAATCAAAAGGTAATTTGTGCATTTGTTGAGTTAAACATTTAAGATTCTTATACATTTTGTTTAACTCAAAATTGACCGTCCAACGTTAAGTGCCAAAAGAAAGAGTCAGGTCTGTTACAAAGTTGCTAAAGGTAAATTCCTTTGAATCAGTGTAATAGTTCCTGCGGGATAAAAGCATAGACTTTATCAAAATTCCAAATACCATTTTATAGGTTATCCAAGAGCGTCAGGCTAGTACCTTGGACGGTAGGGGGACCATGGGTAGATTGCAGAAGAGGTGTATTATTTATTGGGAAGCCAATTGTCTATCTAGAATTGATAGTCAATTTCATTCCCCCTTGGCAAGACTTCCATCTTGAGAGAAGACTTTTCCATATAAAAGTCTGATTGTTTAAGAATAGAACTTCGATTCAACATGTGTTTGTTTAGGAGAGTCGAAGCCCATAGGGATCGAGGGTTTGTCAGTAAATTGCCATACTTGGCTAGCTAACATAGCTTGATTTTTAAGAAATAGCTCGAGGGTCATAACTTTGCTCCATTTAACCAGGTGAACTTTCTTATTGATCTCTGTGGATCCCCATAAAAATTTCATTGGTATCGTTTTAAATATTTAAGAACAGATTTTGGTAGATATGTTTTGCATAATGTTCGTAGGGAGGCTATTTGGAGTGGAACTAATGCGAGTAGTGCGCCCCGCCAAAGTTAGAAATTTAGTTTCCAATTGGCAAGTTGACCTTTGATATTATCTAGGAGAAATTGAAACTGATGTTTATTAGGTCGACTTTGGAATATCGGATAACCCAAGTATTTGCCGAAATGAGCCCCATATGAAATACTGAAATATTCAAGAGCTAGCACTTTGTGATCTAAGGTGCAGTTAAAAAAAAGAAACATCTTTAGTTTGGCAAAGTTAATCTTTTTTTCTCGAAACTTGCATGAATTTTTGAACTATGTCCACAATGGCATGACAAGTAGTAGTGGTAATCTTTGAGGTGAGAATAATCTTGTTAACGATGAATAAGTGTGAAAAGGCTGGATTGTGACACGAAATATAGATAAGTGCCTAGAGACGATAGTCGACTGACATTTTAATTTTTTTGGATAATATTTTCATGCATAATCTATATTTATTATTTTAAAAGCATGAAAATAAATGTTGTGATAGTGAATATATTTTCATATATTCACCGTATCTTTTGCAATATTCTGTAATTAATATTTGAGTGTAATTATGTAAAGTAGAGATCCTTATTCTATTAGAATTACAATTATACACCATATATATATATATTGTATTAATGAAAGGACTCTAGTGATGGAGATTCCCACTCTTCCACACGGTATCAAGAGTCAAAATTTCAAAACCCTATTCGCCTTCCCCCTATTATTTCTTTGTTTCCGACGCCAAACCCTACTGTAAACAACCGATATACACCTTGTATACAACTGATATACCCTCCCTACCGCTATATACAACTCATATACAACCTTATACACAGTCGATATACACCATGTATACGGCTGATATACTATTTCTGCCGCCATATACTACTCGTATACAACCTTATACAGCCTCCCTAAGCCGATATACACCTCATATACGACTGATAATGCCCCATATACACCTCGTATACATCCTGAACCCTCTCTTTTTCTCACCTACTTTCTGGCAGCCCTCACGGCGTCACCTGCGGACCACAGCTTCTCCCGCTTCCTCCTCATCAATACCTGACGTCACAAATCCTCCTCCCTCTTCAACATAATACCTAAAACTAGTGAAGTGTGTTGAATGTATACATCCTAATTGACTAATGTTGCTGAGCATTTCAAAGAGCTCTCAAAATGAATACTCAACCAAAGATATGTTACTTAAATGAAATGATTGGAACATTTCTAAGTACCACTTAATGGTCCATAATTGTGTCTCCCCACTAAACCAATTTCATGAGTTGCCCTCAATTCGGTTGTCTAGGCTTAGTCATTAGGCTTCTCTAATTGCTACCACCAATTAGCTATTTTAGCTTAGTCATTAGGTGCATCACTACAATGTTACACGTACAAAACTCCACTAACCTTGTCCCCCATTTAATAATCAATCCCACAATTAATCAATTATACACACAATTAATTTCGTGATCACAATTCACTTAAATCCTAATAACTTATAATACCTACATATACTCAATGTCATAATTTGTGTGATATGACACTAGTCCATAATCTCTTTATGCGCGCACCAAATTTATTTCTGATTCCCGTCATCACACTTGTTACGTCCAAAATTATTTCGCGGTTTTATCCTTTTATATACTAATACCCTTATCAGCATACATAAATATAACATAAATTTTCGCAACGCTCGGGTCTATTTACACACGCTTAGTGATTTTACATACGCTTAGCGATTTAAACTGTGACCGAAAGTACGGGATGTTACAGTTCGTTTACATTTCGTTCTAATCAGGTCATGCCAAAAGAAAGAAAAGATAGCCTTAAAACGTCGAGGCTCTATCTAATGATATCCGATCTAACTACCTTTATACGTTGATCTACACTGACTAATAATGACACTAGAATTAACCACTTAAGTTAAAAGGAGCGATATACTTGTTATACAACTAGTTTACAACATTCCTTCCCTATTCTATTTTCCTTCAACTCCATACCAACAGCAGCAATTACACACCTCAAACCACCCTAAATCCAATACATTAACCTCATATGAATACCCCAAATACGTAGCACAACATCAACATAACACAACTTTACGATTTTCGACAATCTTCTCGCTAGCTTTCGACAATTAACTCTCCAAGAGCTTAAACAAATTCATATACATTAAGAAAGAAAAAAGGAGGTTCTTACCTTAAACACCACAACCATCTTTTAGCACACCTTACTTTCAATAAACGAAGTCTCCAACTCCACAACAGGAGGAAGAAGAAGCCTGACAAAAGATTTAGGTTACTTACTTCTGAACTATGCTTCGATGGCCATGGAACCTTTAGAGAATCTTGGAAGGCATTAGGGGACTCTTTAGTATTCGTAAGAGTGAAAAATGAGGATTGAATCGAGTTTGGTTGGTTAAATAGTTTGACCACTGCCTCACTTTCACGCCCACTTCACGGACCGTGAAAGTTTCATGGTGGCTCAACCCCGTCGTGAATAATATTTATGGGCCGTGAAGCCACTGTGATTGGTGGTGAAGTTGACCAACTTTTTTCCTAAGAACCCACGGAGGAGACACTCATTTTCACAGTCCGTGAAACCTTTTAATGGACCGTGAATCCTAAATATGGCCACCCTCAATTCAAACTTTGCCGAAATGCGCTTTCGTTGATTCGTTTAGCTCCTATACTTTTCGACACTTCCTTAAACTTGTTTTAAACCTTCGCTATCCTTATACAAGGTTTATACCTTCCCGAATCACTTAAGTTGTCAACGACGTACTTCGACGTAAAATTACGGGTGTAAAAGTGGCACAATCCTTAAAAATAATTAATAAAATTAAGTTTATTATATTATTTTTTGAATATAATCGAGCTTATCCCCCTTTCCAGCTAGAGCTGTTTGTATATAGTTAAATTTAATAATTTAGGAAATTATTATAGTTGATAATAAGGGTAAATTAGGAACTAAATGATCAATTTTGTCTAGAGTTTTTAAACATGACAAGTAAAAATGGATATTACTTTTTAGTATAGTGGATAAGTAAAAGCGAACGAAGTAATATTTTATGTGATGGTGTTTAACTGGACATAAAGTTTAAGAAAGAACATATTAAGACTTTTGAAATTTATGATCTAACTAAAATAAGTCTTAGGGTCTATTTGGAAAGCCACCTAGTAATTGGAATTGATGTAATTACTAGGATAATAATTACACAGCTTAGTAATTACAATAACCTGTTTGTTTGTCATAATGTAATTACAGTGTAATTACAAGCGTACTGTTTGGTTGCACAAGTGTAATTACACAATTAATTTTATTTAAAAATAAAATTTAATTATCAAAAAATAATATTTAAAAAATATGTGCATTTATAAATGATATCAGATTAGGTATTACCAACACATTGTTTCTTGAAATATATTAATTAATAACCATATATTTGTAACTAATATTGTAAAAAATAATTGACATATATTTTTCAAATTAATAATATTTTACTTTTAATTAATTATAAAAATTAAAAGTAGACTTTTTTGTGATAACATCATGGATTGGATGTTTGAAAGAAAAATTAATATTTATCTTATAATGGCATAACATTATTCAAATATTTGATCAAAAATAAGGAAGGAAAGGAACGGAAGGTCACTCGCCTTTACTATAAGGAAGGAGAATCTATCAATTGTAAGTGAAAAATAAACAACATGCAATGTGAAATAACAAGTCAACAGTACTAAAGCAAATAAATTAATATTGAAAATATAACCTAAATTAAAATCCAAAAATAAAAAAATCAAACACAATACTTTTATGTCAAATTCTAACATTATATAAGCAAGTTACAACGTAACTTAAGTAAATATAATTTAAAAGAAAGGAAGATATAAGTCTATAACTTCATTCACAACTAAATTTTACTTTAATAACATCGCTTATTCTATGTCAAGTTTGTTAATGACATATTTTTTCCTAATATTAAGAGTTGTTGTTTTAAAAATTAGAATAATAACACAATTATGCTAAATGAATAAAATAAAATAAATATGAGTAATTATATGAAATCACAAGAAGTAAAAATTGAGAATGACAAGAAATGAAATCAAAGTTAAATAATATAAAAGAAAAAATATATTATAAAAATAAAATAATAAAATTTAAAAGAAAAAAGAAAATAATTTTAAAAAAAAGAAATTAAAAAAAAACTAAAAAGTAACCCGTAATTAATGGTATAATTACACTCAATTTTCAACTGTACTTTGAACTGGAGAGTGTAATTACATCCAATTCTCACCTAAGTAAGTAATTATTTAATCAAATAAACAAGTCAAATTGTGTATTACACACTCAATTTCAATTACCTGAATGACATTCTAGACAAACTTTTAAATTATTTTATTTAGAGATATTTAAAATTAAACTGTTACTCCTAAATAAGGAAAAAGTTTGAGGTTAATTGATATTGAGAGTAGTGAAGAAAATGAAATTGGTTTGCAGATAAAAGTGGTGGATTCTGTGTCACCTTGTCATGAGAAACCTCTTTTTGTTTCTTTACTCTGTTTTAATATTCACGGAAAGCGCGTTTTCCTATCTTTTCCTGTGGGTCTCGCACTCGTATTTCTTCTTCAACCTACTCTCCTCCCCTCCCCTCCCCCCCCTCCCACTTTCTCCATCTCTCCATGGCTGAAAATGGCGAAGAGAAACTGATAGCTGTTGCTCGTCATATTGCTAAAACTCTTGGTCATACTGATACTATGACTGATGATATAATCCAAATCTTCTCTAATTTTGATAATCGACTCCGTGAAAAACTCACTGAAGATCAACCTGCTGCTTCACTTGAACGAACCCTTAAGTCCCTTCATCGTCAGATCGAACATTCAGCTGATTCTGCCACCTTCTTTGATTCTATTGACGAATTGATAGCCACTATTCGTGAATGGAATCCTATGGCGAATGACAAATCAGTTTCTTCTTGTCTTGATAAAGCTGAGGATTTACTTCAACAAGCTATGTTCCGTTTAGAAGATGAGTTCAAAACCCTTATGCAACGCGCTGCTGCTGATCTCACGCGCTACCAGAATGATGAATCTGAAGATGATGATAGTGAGATTCCTATAGCACATCCGGTGACTGACTACGACATCCTTATTGAATCTTTACCGTCTGAAATCATCATAGATCTCCAGGAGATTGCTAAAAGAATGGTGGCCGCCGGGTACGGGAAAGAGTGTTCACACGCGTACAGCGTGTGTAGAAGAGAGTTTTTGGAAGAGAGTCTGAGTAGACTGGGATTGCAGAATCTGAGTATTGATCAAGTGCAGAAAATGCAGTGGACTGAGCTTGAAGATGAGATTGAGAAATGGGTCAAAGCGGTCAACGTAGCGCTCCGGATTCTATTCCCAAGTGAACGTCTACTCTGTGATCGTGTCTTCTTTGGATTCACCTCTGTTTCTGATCTGTCTTTTATGGAAGTTTCTAGAGGTTCTACTATTCAGCTTCTCAACTTTGCTGATGCTGTTTCTATCTCTAGTCGGGCACCCGAGCGACTTTTCAAGGTACTCGATGTTTATGAGGCTCTTAGGGATTTGATCCCTGAATTTGAATTGATGTTTTCCGATCAATATTGTGTGTTATTAAGGAATGAAGCATTTACTATATGGAGAAGATTAGGTGAGGCTATTAGAGGGATATTCATGGAGTTAGAGAATTTGATTCGCCGCGATCCTGCCAAGGCCCCCGTTCCTGGAGGAGGACTCCACCCAATTACTCGGTATGTAATGAATTATCTCCGCGCAGCTTGTCGATCCCGGATTACTCTTGAACAGGTTTTTGAGGAAACCGTTGCAGTTGACTATAGAGAAGGGGATGATAGAGCACTTTCATCTTCTTCCTTGGCGGTTCAAATGGCATGGATTATGGAGTTACTTGAGAGTAATCTGGAAGCAAAATCAAAGATTTACAAGGACTCTGCTTTGTTGGCTGTTTTTATGATGAATAATGAAAGATACATTGTTCAGAAGGTTAAAGATAGTGAGTTGGGATTGCTTTTAGGTGATGATTGGATACGAAAACACACAGCCAAAGTTAAGAAGTATCATTTAAATTATCAACGATGTTCGTGGAGTAAGGTTTTGGGAGCTCTGAAGATTGATAATAACACTATGTCGCCTACTAGATCTTTGAAAGAAAGACTTAAGTTATTCAATTCCTACTTTGAGGAGATATGTAAAACACAATCCACTTGGATAATCTTTGATGAGCAACTGAAGGAGGATTTAAGGATAACTGTAGCAGGGACGTTGTCTCCAGCATACCACAACTTTATCGGGAGGTTGCAGAGTAATCATGATTCGGGGAGGCACGCAGAGAGGCATATAAAGTTTAGTGTGGAGGATCTTGAAGCTCGAATCGCTGACTTGTTTCAAGGGAACAGTGGGAGGAAGTAAGAGCAAAGTCTGTAAGCAAGTGATTGCATCTCTTGTACCATATATGTATGCTAGTTTAGCTGTTAGAAATTTTGGTTGTATGTTCATGTAATGCTGGCCTTTTCATGGCGCTTTAAATCGTGTCCTCTAATACTTATTGTGCACACTAATGGAAACCATAAGAAAACTGCTGGAATGTAGTGCCATTATCTTAGGTGTGATAAGTTTGTTTGAATGGCTTGCTTGTGTTGGAATAACTTTGTGGCTGTATGTATGGGTAGTTACTACTTTCAGAAATGAAGATAACTTTGGGCGTCCATCTCTATTGCAATCTTTAGTATATATTACCAGAAAAGAAACAAACCTTCTTCTAAGCTGATTTTTTTCTTACTTAAACATGCACCTTAGGTGACTTCATTCATATCGAAATTTAATAAGAATATCCTAATAGCAGATTTCAGCACCAGGTGATACAATATTTGTCTGTTTTCAGTTCCGAAGGAACTTGAAGTTGTATAAGTTGATTAATGGGTTTTGTTATGTGATAGTTTGTGATGCAGTAGTTTCTTCATTGCCATATTGGTAAGATACCGGTAGGCCGATTCACCAGGATGTATACTGTCCCAAAACAAGTATTTAGAAGCATTTTCACAGACAGGACGGTCTTTGTTACAGAATGGACCTGCTTCATATGTGCCGCTGCCGCAGCAACCACGACTAGTTTTCACAAATCCTGTCAAATAGAGCAGTTCAGATCTTTTACATCAGAAAAGGTGATGCTATCTCTTCATAACGTTATGTACATAATGGTGAAACATATACTTTTTTTTGTTGTGTATTGCTTAGAGGAACTTCGAAGAGGAGAGTGGAAACCTACCATATTTTTTTGGATGCTTGATCATATGCATGAAGGGATTATATGCATCTGAATACAAGATTTTGCTTCCTAAAAGTGCGGCTTGTATTTCTTTTAGCAACCTTGCAAGTTTCGCATTATAGGATTGAGCATCAAAGTTCTCCTCTTTTATGCACTTTCTCAGGAACGGGGACTTTGCAGTTATTTGTACTGGAAGACAACCAACAGGAGGAAGCCCAGCAACAAGCATGTTACGACATCCAAGATTGTATAGATCCTGAAAAGGTAATGGTAACAATGAGACTACTAACAGATGTTGCTTCTTTACTATACATGCAATGCTTCACTGGTGGTTGGAGATTTTTCTCACTGTAGGCTCTTTGATCAAATATAGATGGACTATAGTGTGTCAGTTATTACCTCAACAAAGTTCTGGAGTTGACTCTGCAAAAAATCTTGATATCCTGTTATATTAAATTGATGCCTCCTTGTTGGGATATCATAGAAATTGAAGATGAAATCGTTAGTCCCTGCACTGATAACAACCAAAGCACCACTGACAATTTTCTGAGCTTTCTCTTCTCCAATAATCCCCTGGAGTTTCTCCATGTAGTGCTCAAAATATTTTATTTGCTGGGACATGGGGATTGCTTTAGATGCTGCTGTGGTTAGGTCATCGTATCCAGAGCCAGCAGATGCAAAGCTGACGCCCGTTAGAAGATCATGGTTTGATAGATATGGTTGTAGGAAAGGAGGAATATATTCTTTAAGGCCTAACATGGATGCCAAAAAGTCAGGAACGAGTTTTCCATCTGAAAATCTTCCTGTGGGAACCCGACCAGGGAAGTTTTCCCCATAAGGCCGATGATTACCTTGAAATATTGTCGAGATGTAATTGTTGTTGCCAGTATCAACTGTCGAATCTCCAAAGATGAGGATGGCAGGGAACTTGGGCAGGGATTTTCCATTGCATGTGGTGGGGATGAGTTGCACCAAGAGGATGAAAAAAAACCAGGTAATAGCCATGGACAAAAATATTCTTTCACTTTTCAAGTGTTCTTTGTTGTTGAGAAAATATGTGCAAGGGCTCTTATGGTTTCATAAGAAACTAGAGATTATAAAGATTTGAAAGTATTAGTAGTTGAGTAGACCTCATTAAAAGTGTGTGCAGTTGCTGATTACACCATATTAATGAAGGGACCTTGCTTGATCTACTATTATTGATAGTCAACTTATTCATTATTCAATGAGGGTAAATATTACTTAAATGAAGCCCAAATTGAATTACAGTTTAAAGGTAATCTGAGCTCTTGACCATTAATGGGAGGCTATTCTTAAGATTGTGTAATGATGAATAATCTAGAAGGGCTCGAAATCAGGTGTAATTCAATCAACTTACAGGCTTCAAGCCTGAAGTCAAGGATTTTCTTTAATACATATAACGAGTCAATCCGTTTTCCCCTTTAGGTGCAGAAAAAAACTGATGCATTTAAAGCTACCAGGTGTTCCTCTTTTCTTTTTTTTTATTTGTTGACAATTTGGATTTTGGCTTAAGATAATCTCTTAAATTTGATATTTTCAAGCAGAATGTTATTTTTGTTACCAACTAAGTTCTGTATACGGGAAATGTTACATACAAAATAAGCAGAAGTGCCCTGGAAATTTTTGAGGCAACTAGATATTGTTCCAAACTGCAACGTAATTGCTCCAAGACGTAAAAGTTAAGTTACTGAATCAAACTGCAACCTGCGTAAATTGGAAATGTTTGTCGTGTCATGTTTTTGGTAAAAAATATAAAAATTTGGGTGAATTTTTTTTTCCGTAAACATAGCCAAAGTCATCACGAAGATTGAAAACATTTGCAGGAATATTATGCAACTGCATGACATGATTTGACAGATTATTAAGAGTAGATTTGATAAGAACAGTTCGTCTAGCAGGTAAAAGAAATTGAGTTTTCATTCTCCTACATCTCTTTGGGCTCAGATTTTATTGAGTAGATATTGTCCTCCAAACAGTAATTTCCGTTCTGCTGCTTCAAGGGTCTGGAAAAACATTATTCAAGGGTGGATACTGGATACCATGCCAAAAGGGTTTAATTTGGAGGACTAATACTGGTACTAATATTAGAATTATGAAAGATCCTTTGATTAAACCTAATATGGTAATTCGTCATCTTATAGAAGGTCCTCTAACAATGGATGATTCGAATCAAACCATTAGTTAATTACATTCTAATCATAATTGTAGCAATAGCAGTAGCCTGTTTAGCCAAGCTTCTAAAAATTTAGAAGTGCTTTTATCCTTTTTGCAAGTTCTTATTTTAGAAAGTTGATGTGTTTGATCAAGCTTTTAGGTAAATAAAGTTTTGAGTAATAGCAGAAACAGTTTTTCAGAAGCTTAAAAAGTATTTTTTCCCACTTTAAGAACGTTTACCAAGCAAAAAGTACTACTCTAATATTGAAAAAGTATTTTTCAAATTGTTTAGCTAAACGCAAACTAATAATCTCTTAAAGTAATGTCCAAAAGCACATTTGAATAAATACTTTTCACAGTAACAAGAATTTAAAAGTTTTGCCAAATAGACTATCAAGGCACTAATTATACGCTCAAAATATCTATTTGACAACTAGGGTCTATGGATCATAGCCTCACTCGCTACATCTCTTTTTAGCAGATGAAGTGATGACTAGTGAGGTTAATTAAAAATGAAAAAAAGGAGACGAGTAGTTATTCGGCCCAAATTATTAACAACCGGATAGTTGAAAAGTTTAAAAGATATTTTTTAATCTTTTCAAAATAATTTCACTTCGTAGCATTTTTCAACTAATTTCAGCATGTGTATAAAAAATGTATCAATATTGTATAGAATATGTATCATTACTATATATGTATAGAAAATATATCATACGTATAAAAGTTGTATCATTGTTATATAGAGTATGTATCCCTATATTATGTGTTTAGAAAAAATAACATTGTTGTATAATTTGTGTAAAATAAATGTATAATCAACATATACTTAATAATTATACATATATTATATAATTATTATACACATATTATACATGTTTTGAGATATTTTTTGAAAGCTCAATTTCCTCCACTACTTCTTTCTTCTTCATTTCTCTTATTTGTGAATTTTTGTGGAAAGCTTAGCCGCCACAAAATATAGTTCTTGTGGCGACCCCCTGGAGTCGTCACAAAAAACCTTCAACCTTTAGTGATAATTTTTTGATCTTTTACGGCGAGTTTAGTCACCACAAAAAGTCTGATCTCTAGTGATTGGGCCGATGGGCTAGTCCTTGTCAATTATTTTCGCCGGCCGAAAGGCTAATTCACTGTATTAAGCCCAAACATGGGCCATTAAAAATTCTGTTGGCCATATAGTGTCCTTTTTCGACTAAAAATTTCAAAAACTACATCATATAAGCCATAAATATTTGAACTTTGGACCTTATGTTCACAAGCAAGGTGCTTCTCCAGCAAGATGAAAAGTTGTTCGTGTCAGGAGGTATTTATATAATTTGTGCAAATATTATATTTTTATATATTATACATATATTATTATTTTGGGCTACGACCTAAGCACTCAAAGAATCAGATTCTTTGAGCAACTATGTAAGAAGATAAGTTGCGGAAAGTAAATCAACACAAGTATTTCAGATGGAAACACTTCTTGTTCAAGGGAGGAAAAAACACAACCTACCCAGTAGGAATTTTTTCAAACTCTTCACTAAATGTGAGCCTAACAAATTTAAGGTGTACAACCGTCCTTGTAACACCTAAGGAATTGTTCCAAACAGTTCCGCCTATACCCTTTTAACGCTCAACGGTTTCAAACTGCTAGCCCACTTCAATGACTCTACTCAGCCAATGAAGTCCCTTACAACTCACTGTACACCTACTACCAATACAACCACAACTAGAACCTAACTATTAAAATACAAGAACTGAATGATGAATCTTGATAAGCTCAGGTTCTTTGTTGGTGTGTAGTTGACTCTCTCGAGACTCTGGTGTTAACTCCGTTCTCACCCTGAGTTCTCTCGTTCTGGTGATTGTGGTTAAGGTCCAAAGCTTTTATCGTATTGTTTATATAGAAGTAGTTATCGCCTTCTCTTATTCAAATCCAACCAAGTATTGGTTTCGAAATTGTGAACTGGCAGCCACATTATGTGATGATACCTTGATCATCAAGTTTTTTTTTCCTGAAAACCCACCTTGTTCTTATGAATGTTCTAAAACGTTAACACTCACTTCTTTCTCCGCCATATGGGCAAAATTCCTAGTGAAGATAAACCCTACCAATGGTTGCGGCCGACGGCTAGCCATCTACGGTTGTTGGTCCGACGAACATGTTGGCATTGGCTTCGTAATTCCATCCTCTAAATCCTACCAATTCTACATCCCCCAATATCTCTTAAACAAACACTACTATTAAGTATGCATCATTAGTAAGCCTTAGCTGTCACGACACGAACCTGGATCTGGACGGATCGACACTCGGTGTCTAAACTTGATCGAGCGGACCACATACATGACATAATCGTGGAACATAGATTGTGTGGAGATATAATTCATACATAATTTAAAGTGCTGAAATTTTTTATAAGTCTTATAAATGAAATACATAAGTAGTTTCAAAACATAAAGTGTATAGCCAACATAAGATAAAGACAATATGTGGTAAACTAACATGATTTGTTAGTATATGAAGCCTCTGAAATGAACATTGTAAAGAATGGATCTTGGGCCTAACTCAACCCCAAAAACTAGCTCATGAGGGGAGGATTGCCCAAATCCATATAAGGAGATCACACATCTTATTAACCACCGATGTGGTATTTTTTTCATTCTTCAACACCCTACCTCACATCCAGTACTGTACATCTGGTGCGGACAAGCCATTTTTTGGCGTTAAATTGGGTCAGGAAGAACAAGTTGTTCCAGCTCACGTGGGAAATATAATTTGCGAACCCAACATCGGGTAAGATGGGCTTGCTCTAATACCATGTAAAGAATGGATCTTGGGCCCCCATTTATATTTTCCACGCTCCAGTTGCAAGCATAGGCCTGCAAGGAGATGTGTTGAATTCTCCCACGTTGGCTAGGATGGGGGACTTGTTCTCTTTATATAGACTTGGGCAATCCTCCCCTCACAAGCTAGCTTTTGGAGTTGAGTTAGGCCCAAGATCCATTCTTTACAAACATGGATCTAACGTTTTACCCGAATAAGGCCCAGACATACCTTAATCGTCTAAAATAACTGAAATGAGATAACACCCCAAAATAGCAAATGGGACTCACCAACAAGATGATACATGTAAATCCTAACGAGGAGTCATGTCGTCGTGGGTCTCTGTACCTAAATCGTGAAATGCAACGCCCTTAGTGAAAGGGACATAAGTACTATGGAATAGTATTGATATGTAAAACCAATTGAATGGAAAAAAAATACGGGGTGCATGAAGGAATGGGCAGTCCAAAGCAAATAACATAAGTCGTAGAGAACACGAAAAATGAGTATCATAATCATAACTAAATTATTTTATTGGGAGAGTCTTATAATAACCGACATATAAACAACTATGTGAGCACATAGAGTCTGATCTCTACCGGATCAGCTAAGTCATCTTATACCTTGTCGGGGTATGAGACATGACTGGAGCCATAAATAAACCCTCAATGGAGTAATATGAAGGAATCATCCAATCAACAGAACAATCCTTATTCTACACTGACATATGTAATTTCGGGCGTTAACCCTCTCGGAAACAATACTATCCTATAAAAATTCATGAATAAACTTGGCATATATGGCCATGGTTTTCATAACGTAGTTCATAACATAGTTTATCATGTATATATAGCATAATATCATAAGACACAGAATCATTGAGAATTCATTGATTCAGGACTACAATAGTTCAACATATATTTCATAGTTCATGGTAGAAACTCATGGAAACCAAGATATGAGCATTCATGGATTACGTAGTGAGTTCATGATGTTCAAAATGATATTCATGAGCGAAGTACGAGGTTCATCATTTAAGATATAAGAACATTAAGGCTTCTCATGAACTAGAGCATAATTCTACTTTTGATGAGAAATTCATAATAAAACTGTGACTTGGAAAATACAATAGATGTTCATACATGTAGAGAGTTAGCGTTACATACTTTTAATTGCTCCAATCTATAGAACAACTATAATTTTTGACGTAGAACCCTTAAAACCCTTGTTTGAACTTCTTGATGCATGAGATTCACCTTGGAACCCTACAATTGTTTTGGTGATTCATGTTAATTGATCATGAATTGATGTTAGAATGTGTAGAAATAGTTATAATAGTCTTACCTTGACGTGAGAGGATCAAATGAGGAGAGAGTTGCTCGCAGGGCTTGAAAATGAGTTCTAGGCTGAGAAATAATGAAGAAAACGCTTAAGTGTTCTATTTATAGGCCAAGGGAAAATCCACACTTTGCCGCGTCGCGATGGCCATCGCAAGGAAGTTAGTCGAGATAAGCCTCGCCGCATGTTCTATCGCAGCCACCTTAGAAGATAAATTGGTTCATGCTTTAGAATCCAAGACTCATACCCTTATACACGATAATATTTTGAAACAGAAACAACAACTGAAGGGAGGAAGGGGAGGGGTATTGGATCAAAAGTACAACTTAGAGAGAGAGGAAAGGTATAGACACATCAAGATACCCACCTCCCTCCTTTGACTCTTTATAGGAGTGTTTTTCCATGTTCCACACACTAACAGACATGTCTAAACCAAATGGAAGTTGTACCATAACCAGGAGATATACAAGTGCTTAACTGAAACTACACTAATTTTTTATCACCATACACCAAATACATACAAGTTAAAGGGATCATACAAGGCAATAAAAGTGTCATACAATTTCAGAAGACAATTTAATGATCCTAGAATACTAAGCAAAATAAAAGGAAGAGAAGCAGCTCAAATGAATCTCAATTGTTTCATTACTACTTCAGATTTTAAACATCTTTATCATACTAGTCTTTGAAATCAAATTAGGTTCTAAAGGAAAGCAGTTACACCATTGATTTCTAAACTAGTTCTTGTAAACTCCAAGGATCATAACTTAATAGGCTAGATTAACCGATACATGACCTAACTAATCACTGAAACTTAACTTAAGTAAACTAAGCAGTTATGAAGAGATTCAAGGTCAATTGACTAATTACAACTGATTTTAAACTTGTAACACCCCACATTCCTACGATAAGGTGCATCGTAAATTAGTCAACGTAGTTTCGGAGTAGCAAAGTCATTCTTAAGGTTACGTTGGGTTGAAATAGTGTTTCGAGTGTGCCATAAGGTACTTGGAGTATATAATAGTTATACGATAAGTTTTGAAGTCAAGCAAGTTGTAAATAGAAATTCGGCAAAGGCAGTCACAAGTTATGTTGTTAAGTTCTTTAATAAATGACTCATATGAAAGTATATTTATGTCCTAGAGACAATCTCTATTAGGACAAATGTACTTTATACACATTCATATTATTATTAATGGAGATTAATATTTTATCATTTGCAATTATTAAATTATTATTTGATTGTTTGTAATTATTCATTAATGTGCATCCCTTGAGCTTGCGTTGTCATTAATAGAGTGAGATATTAATGATAGAGCGTAACTTTTAAAATAGCCTCGACTAATGATCATCGAGAATGAGATATCGATGATATGTGATAAGTAGACATGTGGTCTGCATCACATCCTTAGAGGATGTAGTATGTCTCACCTGCTACGAGTAATGGTTACTTGTGATGGACACATGGATACTTTGGAAGTATTGGTATACCCTGCTGATATATTGTTTGCTATACTTGTCTAAAGTATGATCAGCATGTGGGAGATAGAAGTCCTTAGACTTGAGGTCAATACGCGCCTTGTCTACAAAGTAATGTACTTTGATCCCGTCCTAAGCTCAAATGCCTTATAGGTTGTATACGCCTTGTATTGGGTACATTGCGATATGGATTGAAAGTGGTAGTTGAGCCAATATTAGGATTCATTCCTCGGATGTATATTCGAGGGAACACTCGGATTCTCAGTGATATTAGGTTGATTAAGTCGTTGGCCAACGCAATAGACATATTTAGAGTATGGTCTAGTTGTGAACTAATATAGATGAGATACAATGATTAAGCCATTTGGATAGACACTTGACAAATCCTAAGCTTGATCGGGTGTGTCATGAATGAAAGGATTTTATCTTACCACATAAAGGTTAAGTTTACTGGATTCGTGTAAACATACTTCACATATTGAGTTTGTCTTCCGGCGCCATCTAGGAGTTCCGTGTAGACCTTAATTTGATTAATGTCGTTATGAGAATGCCTGTAGGGTCACACTATGTCGATTGTCCATTTCGATCTAAGGATGTATTAAGCGAGTAATTAAAATGTTCGATTTGGAATCGAGACATTTAAATGAATAATGATTATTTTAATTAAGTCAAAATTGGATTTTGGATTTAATTAAGAATGCACGAAAAAATAAAGTCGAGCCCTGCGGCGCCCATACCCTAGGGCCACGACGCATGCCGAGCGCCGCGGCGCCTCTGCCTCAATTTTTGGGTCAGGCCCAAGGTCAAACCCTAATCCGGTTTTGACTTATTTTTCAACTATAAATAGAGGCATTCACCTCATTATTCAACACACCATTTTCTGAAAAACATTCTAAGCCTTAGAGACTTAGAATCAAATACTCTCGAACCTCTGCCGGATTTCCTAGCTTTTCGAAGGAGAAATACATTAAAGCTTGGAGCTTGCAATTGGAAGGACAATCACGTGTGCACCTCACAGTTGATAAAGATTTCAGATTATTATAACTTGTAAGTAAATGTTTTATATTACAAGTTTCATTGTTGTATAACCATACCAGAAATTATTGTTGGGGTAAGTAAGAAACAAAACTTTTAAACTTCCGATGTGCCTTATTTATGTGCTTTGTACCCAACAAATTCCTTTAGTGGTATCAGAGCTCAGGCTGGTTAAATGGTTATATAACAATTGAATAGAATAATAATATGGGTTAAACATAAAATTGGATTAAAACGAGGGTTTTTTTTAAATCCTATATGTCTTGAATGAATGTTGACCTATTGGTATCATCCTAAATTATCTCCTACGCTAACTCGAGGAAGTCATTCTGCTCTAACTCGAACTAAGCCAAGTGCGTTGTCTGGCTCATTGCACGGTGGACGGCTAAGAACGAGTAAAGAACAGATGATGGTTTATAAGGGCGTTATTGATAATGGTAGGTGATGATAAAGGACCTGTGTATTGATCCCTAAATTGGACTTAGGGGTTGAATGATTTTTTGAAAATCAACACAGAAACATTTGTAAGGACGTCGGCGTCGCGACCCTATGGTAGGGCGTCGCGGCTCTGACTATGGTTTCAAGGAGGCGTCGCGGCTCCACGGTGGAGCACCGCGGTGCTAATGCTTCGTTTTTTAAAATATGAACTCACTGGACAACAGGCGTCGCGGCTCCATGGTGGAGCGTCGCGGCGCTAATGCAGTTTTAGAAACAGAAATGTTTCTGCCTCTGCAGCACCGCGGCTCCATGGTGGAGCGTCGCGGCGCTAATTCAATTGCAGAAGCAGAAATGTTACTGCCTCTGAAGCGCCACAGCGCTAGTGCATTTTTTTAGAAAATTGAGGTTACTGCCTTAGTGGCGCCACGACGCTAATGATTAGCGCCGCGACCCCACCTGCCAGAAACAAAAAAAAATCGAGTTCAAAATATTTAATATTTAACCCAACATTATTATTACACAGTGTATTATTTGATAAGTATACTGTTTATGTGTTAAATGTCAAATTGTTTGTCATTTATATTTCTAGAATAGTGTCCGCTATAACTGTCTGGGCAGGCGGCGCCCAGTGTTTGATTAAACCATCTTATATCATGCATATTGGGTTGACGGTTCCCAAACTATATGTGTCTTTAGTTTGCATGATGTTAAGATGTCATATTGGATATGGCGTAAAAGTGTTGATCTTCTAGAACCTTAAAATTAAAATGTTCCCCAAAACTTTAAATACAAGTCTAAATTAAAACGCATCGTCCATTATAATTGTTAGAGTGCAAAATCCTTTTCGGCGATACGAGTATTTATGGCAAAGCATTTGCTCTAAGTCTACGAGGACTCAGACTCGTTCATAGATGTGTTTTAGTGTAAAGGTAAATGATAAACTTTTGTGGGTATTTACACCAAAGTGTTTGCTCACAAAGGCCAAATTTTCTTAGATACATAAACGCAGTCGTGTAATGCGGTTGACTTGCTTAGACAAATCTTGGCGCCAAAGTGTCGGACTAATCTAAGGACGCAATATTAAATGTAATAATTTGATCAACCAAGAGTTGCGAATAAGTTTTGCAATTGGTTTAGAACCTACCAAGATATGTTATTGAAGTTATCAGCCAAAGAAAACGCAGAGATAGCATAGGCTTGGATCTTGGCACATTATGACCTCAATTAATATAGGTCTGTTTTCTACCACCCTGTCGTAGAAGTATGTTAAAATAGTGGGAGCTAATTGAACAAAAGGCCTTGTTGATTGGCCTAAATGAATGTGTATTATAGGAAATAGATTTGAATTTGATTTCCGGTCTATCTAATTCTTCAGATTATAAAAGATGTCGAGCCTGTGGTTGAAAATGTTGATTTAGATGAATAAACTTACTGGACCGAACTACCTTGACCGTCGAAGGAATTTGCGAATAGTACTCAGACAAGAGAAAATATAATACGTGTTGGACACGGTGTTCCCAACAGTCCCTGCGACAGATTCTGAAGAATATGCCTTATTTGATAAAGATGCTTACTAGAAACATCTGCCACTTCGGCGCAATGCATAATGCTGTCTTCCATGTCGATGGAACTTCAAAGACAGCATGAGAACATGGGGCCCAATGAGATGCTCGAACACCTGAAGAGTCTCTATGACTCCAATCCCAGATAATGGAATATGAGTTGCTAATAGAACTCTTCTAGTGTAAGCTCAATGAAGGGGCTCGGTCTCGCAGCATGTGCTGAAGATGATAGGGCTGATAGAAAGGCTTGCTTCGATTGGAACGAAGCTTAAATAATGTCGCTACCACCCTCATCCTGAACTCTCTCCCTCGTTCCTTTGAGAACTTCATAGTGAATTTCAACATGAATGGAATGAAGGCGACTTTGCCAGAACTGCACAACATGCTCAAGACCTTTGAGTCCTCCACTTCCAAAGGCAAAGTTGTGCTCATGGTGAGCTCTTCTAGCTGACCCAAGCCGAAAGGCAAGAAATGGCATAAGAAGAAGGGCAAGGCAATCGTCGCGCCCTCAGCTATGAAGCCCAAAGGAGGTGTGAAGAAGAAGGTGAGTGCGGCTAAGGATGAATGCCTAGTGTAAAACATGTAGTCTAGATGATACAGATGTTCAACGAGATTGTGTAAACTTCATTTCTTCCTAGAGTTGAGTCATGTTTTGTACTTATATTTATTAAAATTATGGGTAGGTCGAGGCCCTGTCCCAGCTATGTTACGTCAGTCAGATGTTCATAGAGGCTTCATAGACGTCTGTGGTCAGGTTCAGTCATGTACATGATTTATATTCAGTTATACAGACAAAGTAACTTATAGATCACATTATTATATATTTATAGAGATACTACGTCATGTGGACGATTACAGGTCATAGCAATAGTATGTAGAGTGTAGTCCATTCCAGTCGAGACTAGAGTGTGACAAAGTGGTATCAGAGCAGTTCAATCATAGGAAGTCTATGAAGTCGTATCTAGTAGAGTCCTACTTATAGGTGTGTTGTGCACCACACTTATAATTGGGAGGCTACAGGGCATTTAGGAAATGTTACCCTTCATTAGTATTCTAGATCGTGCAGTAGAGCTATATTTTAAGAGGTCATTCTACTTCGTATGAGTAAGGCTAAAAGCGATAACTAATCGCAAGGTCTTGATCAAATCAAATGTGCCTTAGATGTAAAAATCGTGTCTAAGAACCCATAGTTACAATCCACATTCGAGCAAAAATGTTCCTAAAGGGGGTAGGATGTAACACCCCACACTCCTACGATAAGGTGCATCTTAAATTAGTCGACGTAGTTTCAGAGTAGCAAAGTTATTCTTAAGGTTACGTTGGGTTGAAATATTGTTTCGAGTGTACTATAAGGTACTTAGAGTGTATAATTGTTATACGATAAGTTTTGAAGCCAAGCAAATTGTAAATAGTAATTAGGCAAAGGTCGTCGCAAGTTATGTTCTTAAGTTCTTCAATAAATGACTCATATTCCGCTGAGCTTCTCTCCAAACCTACTTGAATTTATGATGTGTTTCATCCACCAAATTGAAGGTCTATGAGTCTAGTATCTAAAACATTAAACAGTTCATCATTTGGACATTCCTATAGGGAGATATGATCATTTTTATAAAAGGTAGCAGAAACAATAATTTGTGCGTTCTGGGACATCCGATAAGAAAATTTGAATTTGATAAAATATACGAAATTCTTTAATCTTTATTAAATATTAGTGTATGTGCTACTTTGATAAAATACTTGTGATTTATTAACAATATAAGAAGAATTTTAGAAGTAGTTATTAAGGATTTTCTTTATTAAAATAATAAAGTATCAAATATATTGGAGGATTAGTAGATAAAATTAATCTATTTTTTTTAGTGGATAAGTGTTGTGGTGGAAACGACACTTCCACGTGGAAGTCATATTGTAAGATATTTAGGTGATTATTCATTTGCATTTATTAGTAATATCTTTAGAGTATATCAAGGCTTCTGGTAAAATTAGTAGAAAAAAAGATGAATGTTACGGCCAAATTAAGTAATAGCTCAAGATGTCCTTTAATTAGATTTTATACTCAAGAATTCATAAGAAAATGTTGGGAAAAATCATGCAGAATATTTACACCTTCATTTTTTTGCAAGTAAAGAAATGTTGCTGAAATTTCGTTCTCATTCTCTGGAAACTAGCGAAGTACTACTCACAAATTCTCACATAAAATGAAGGTTTTTCTTTTGTAGTGAAGTAAAGTGATGGGATGCTTTTATGAAGGCGACCCAAGTATGTTTCATCATCTATGACCTTCTACGAGCTCGTGTGAGAGATTACGTTAGATGTCTATTGGAAGGATTGACTCATTGTAGTCATTTAAAGGCCGAATCGAGGTACGTGAGGCTATTTCTTGACTTGCCACTAGGGCATGGCATGTGTTGTTTGTTTCTTACATGAACCATGAATGTCTAGAGCTTACGAATATACTAATACCATGTTGTAGGTCTTGCAAGTCTCGTAAGAAATGTTATGTGTCTTCACTTAGCTGTGCTCAAGCGTTTTACTCATCAAGCAGAGTCTAAGTCGTGGGATGGGTTTAGAGTTTCCCCTTTAAGTATGACAAAGTTGATATCATACAAGGTATAATGAAGGATGTTATAGAACGTGTCGAAGATATATAACACTTAAGATGGATGATAGTATGTGGTCGAGGACTAAGAAGAGATCATAAGATAAGATACAGTGTGTAATGTAAGATGAACCAGTTAATAAATCCAATTGCTCTGATCGAGTTGTAGAATGTCCTTTGAGTCGAGTCATGATATCGTAGAAAGGCAAGAGCCTTCATAAGAGTCTAGGGGTCTATAGACTTAGCATGTAAGACAAGAGAAGTGAAGATGACACAAACTTCGTATATTCCTCTTCGAGGGTGAGATGATTTCAGAAAGCTAGGATATGAGTCATTCAAGTATCGAATGAGAATCTTATACATGTAAGAGTATAAGTTCTTATGGCGTCTCTTAATAGGTAGTCGAGTCACGTAACATCCTTTATCATAAGTCCCAAAGATGATCAGTAGTTATAAGAAGTAAGTTACAAGTTTTCACAAGTTAAAGATTTAAGATTTCCAGGATGCTTATTGTAAGTATGTTAGCATGTCATATGAGAAGACATTGACATACATTGCATCACGAATCACTGCATATACATCTACAATGCCTTCGGGGCTATATTGAGTGCCTTCTGGGCTATATGCTTGCCTTCGGGGCTATGCATTTACCTCCGAGACTATATTGAGTGCCTTTAGGGCTATACACTAGCATTTGGGGCTATGCTTTTTCCTTTGGGGCTATATTGAGTGCCTTCGGGGCGATACACTTGCCTTCAAAGTTATGCATGCTATTGATTATGCAGTTTCCTTCGGGGCTATACAGATGCGCGCTTTCCTTTGGGGCTATACATATTCAGTTGTCTTTGGGGCTATGCATTACCACCACGAGCATTACATATTTACAACATTGCATTAATATTGTGTGTTGCTCTCAGTTAGTTAGTATGACTTACAGATTCTACAATAAGTGAAGCAAGAATTTAATGAATAGTGATCCCAAGTATTACAGTATATTGATAGGTTGAGAAATCATGTTCAAGTCATTAAATAAGTTATAATTTTAACAAACCCCGTTCACATAAAATATTCTTTGCACAAGCTTCTGTAAGCCTTATCTTTTCCCCGAAAAACAGACTCACATTAATGTGTGAAGCATATAGCCTAACTAGCATGATTGAGCCCTGCAATGGTAGAACCTCCTTCTACTGCTCTAAAATGAAACTGGTATGATGAAATAGACACCGCTTCGGATCCTGCTCCGGCCATTTGGTAGTCAATGAAGCTGGGGCCCTGGATGCGCTAACGATTGGCACATAGGGGAATAGTGCTTCTTTCACCACATTAAAGACCCAAGCTTTAGAAACCAAATTCAATCATTCCATAGTAGGAAAACTCATGTTTAAAAATTATCACTTTAGAAGTCAATTGATCATCCCATAGCAAGGGCAAACAAGTTTAAACATCAATTTTTTGAAAACAAGTTTAAACCATCCCTTATAGGGGCAAAACATATTCAACGATTAAAGCTCCATAATTCAGTTTCAATAATCCTTTGATAGAAAAGATCATGCATACACATATATAGTATGATACAACTAAGGTTTCATGAGGGCTTGTCCCTCATGCACATGAAATCATGCCAACGAAATCATTTTTAAAAGGTTAGAAATATGTTTGAAAAAGAGACATACCTCAAATTTCGTTAAACTATTCCAACGTAAGCTCCATGCTTCAAACAATCATTATATACCTAATTGATGATTGTATGATAAAAACTCTATATGTATTCACCAAATTCGCAGCTATAGGTCATAGCTCAAACCACACTGCTCCGGACATCCAAATTAGATCTTCACTGTTCACATTTAAGACTATCAATTGTGACTACTCAGTTAAAATTTGGGCTCGATCCAAAGTATTTGGGAGTGATAATGTGATTTATTAGTAATACAAAGTATTTTCGAAATAATTTGGGGTGTAAATAATTTCCTAAGGCCATGACAAGTTGAAAAGTGCATAGAAATCAACAATTCCAACAGAGTTTGCATAAGTCCTGACCTTAAGCGGGTATATCCCAATATAGGTACGGAATATAAGAAAACGCAAAACATGAAAGTTGTAGATCCTTGAAATACCTTGCAATCCATATAAGGTCTAGGTAAAACGGAGCTCTATACAAAGAGTTATGACCAATTTACTGAAGATATGTAAAAAAATAGAAATCTTGATTCTTGTAGGATTAGGTTTTAAAGCTCAGGCCTTATGATAACATATAAATACAATCTTAAAATGTTTTATGTGACTATTTTCGACCAGATATTCTATCAAACACCTAAGGTGAGTTCTTACTCAAACCCCTAAGTCAATCATATTAAGTTAACACTAGATTAAGACCGAATCATTATTTGAAATTGCTAGATTTTAAAAAAATCGTTCAAGGTCGAATTTGGGATGAAGCTTTGAGATTTCTTCAAAACGGTAAACCCCTCATTCATTAATGAATTATATGGCATTTTTATTATGTTTTAGACACTAAATGCTCGATAGAATCACGAAATAGAATTTCTTTAGATGCACTCCATCAATGACAAAATCCTAGAATTTTTGTTGTAGAATCCCTCCGATCAATCAGCTTTACTTGGTGTTTTCCACTAATTTAACCATGGGATCGATCCCAAATTTTAACTGAGTAGTCACAATAGATAGGCGTTAAATGTGAACGGTGGAGATATAATTTGAATGTCCGAAGCAGTGTGGTTTGTGCTATGAACAATAGCTACGAATTTGGTGAATACTTAAAAAAACATTATCATACAAACTTCAATTGGGTATATAGTGATTGTTTGAAGCATGGATCTTACATTGGAATAGTTTAACGGGATTTGAGGTATGTCTCTTTTTGGAACATATTTTCTAACCTTTTAAAATGGTTTTTTTACATGGTTTCATGTGCATGAGGGACAAGCCCTGATGGAACCTTAGTTGTATCATACTATATATGTGTATGCATGATATTTTCTATCAAAGGATTATTGAAACTGAATTATAGAGATTTAATCGTTGAATATGCTTTGCCCCTATAAGGGATGATTTAAACTTGTTTTCAAAAACTTGATATTCAATCGTGTTTTCCCCTGCTATGGGATGATCAAATTGACTTCTAAAGTGATAATTTTCAAACATGAGTTTTCCTACAGTGGAATGATTGAACTTGGTTGCTAAATCTTGTGTCTTTAATGTGTTTTGCCATGTGAACAGATTTTGTTGAAGTTGAAACTTATTTAATGACTTGAACATGGTTTCTCAACCTATTAATGACTTGACGTACCCTTATTAATGGGATGATGAACATAATCCATATTGAGTGATGTACCTTCTATGTTGTCATTGTGATTCGGCTAATTTGCCATGATTTCTATTGTTTGTGTTTGGCCTAGCTACTCGGGAGGAAGATTAGTCACAATAGATCCTAGTGTTGTTTGCCTAGCCATTCGGGAGGAAGAGTGGTCACCGAAGGCTAATAGCCTCGGTGTGATTTGCATAGTCATTTGGGAGAAAGAGTGGTCATTGAGGGTTCATAGCCCCGTTGTGGTTTTACCTAGCTATTCGGGAGGAAGGATAGCCATTGAGGATCAATAGCCCCAATGTGGTTTTGCCTAGCTATTCGGGAGGAAGGATAGCCATCGAGGGTTAATAGCCCCAATGTGATTTGCCTAGCTATTCGAGAGGAAGGATAGTCATCGAGGATCAATAACCCCGGTGTGGTTTTCCTAGCCATTCGGGAGGAAGAGTGTCCATCGAGGGTGAAAACCCCAATGTGGTGCTTCTATGCATTTAGGGAACCCTAAGTGGTCGTCCCTTCGTTATATTGATTTAGGCATTTATTGACATATGTTATGCTTTGATTTTTTGTGAATGGTTTGGTGATGATCTTGAGTTCATGATTGAAAAGACTTAACGTGATGAACGATATAATAAGTTGAAATTGATATACTTCCATGTTATTGGCTTTTACTGGTGATTTTACTAAGGTTACGGACTTACTCTATCTTTGGAAATTTCGAATTGTTTTTTTAAGAACTTAAGGTAATGAGAATGACTTGAGGATTCAAATTGATTGTTTCTTCATCATTGACTTATAGTGGATATTCATGAGATGTCATCATTTGTTTTGATCTGTTCCTTAATATTATTTTCAATTACACTTATTACTTATATATTTTGTTATTAACTATTGTCCCGGGGATACTAATTGAGTACCCAATATTCAAGCATACCATTGTTTTTTATGGTATGTTAGGTAAAGAAGAAGAGCAGGTTCGTGATACGCGTACGGAGTAGGAGAACTTCCTGCTTTTCAAACTTATTGGTGAGTCCATATGCTTGTTCGTGGGACACCCCGCTATCTTCATTTATTCATTTAGTTTCTGGGATGTTGTCATGACCCAAAATCCTATTTATGTCGTGAGGGCACATTCCCTGAACACGTAGGCGAACCCCCATCATAATAGATAAATTAAATAATAAACAATGCGAAAAAACAAAGGACAATTTAAAATACTGACAAGTCTCGAATACTTAATACAAAAGCCTTAGAAATATTTACCAAAATCTGGCTGTCATGATTACAGAGCTACTAAAAATATTACAAAGTCTGAAACCTAAACATTATATTGTCTTAAATATAAGATAGAAAATAAAAGATAAGATAGAGGAGTTCCAGTGCTGGGAAAGTGTTTGCAACTCACCATGGACTCCCGATAAGCTATCCAAATGCGTCGCATCTATGCTCCACTCGGATCCGGATCAATACCAGCACACAGAGGTGCAACAAGTGTAGAGTGAGTACAGGAAGCACATGTACCCAGCAGCATCGTCGACCGACCTTAACTATAGTGGTGACGAGGGTTGGTACTTTCTGATACTTCTCTACTAAGTTAGTTAACTAAGGTGTAATCAAATTGAATATCCAACTCTACCAGCACACAGAGGTGCAACAAGTGTAGAGTGAGTACAGGAAGAACGTGTACCCAGCAGCATCGTCGACCGACCTTAACTATAGTGGTGACGAGGGGTTGGTACTTTTTGATACTTCTCTACTAAGTTAGTTAACTAAGGTGTAATCGAATCGAATATCCAACTCTATAAGTAAAGCCCTATAGTTCGCTAAACCACAAGGATCATCAGTGTTATCTAGTCATTCTAAAGTTCTCAACTTTACTAAGGATGAAGTCAACATACTGCTACCGAATCCAACCTAAGCCCCGTTCAGGGCGTCTAATCCCACAAAGGTTCCACCTTTTCATTAACTAAGACACATACATTCATAGGGATTTGACCTTTGCACTATTTAAGGCAATATATATTAATCAAGACTCAGTCTTTCTATCTTTTAGAGCATGGTTAGGCATAAAGGTTCCATCTTTCCATCTTTTACATTAAGAAAACCCATAAAGATCCTATCTTTACAATCGTTGCACTACAGAAGTTGTAAGGACTCTTTCTTTCACTTTCAAGCAAGCAAACCATAAAGTCTCATATTTCAGTCTTACATTAAGAATAAGTTGTAAAGTTCCAGTATTTTCTTCCACTAAAAGCAACATAATCATAAAGTCTACATCTTTACATCACCGAGTACACATAACATAAATTACACATCAAGATGTATGTATGAAATGCAATGCAGATGATATGTATGCAATGCAATTGACATATGTACCCGGTATACACACGCACATGCAGTAGGTGTCACGTGACCCATGGGGGACTCATGAGGTCCATATACCCATTCGAAATTTCCCATCGAATCCCATCTCAGGCTGTAGTATCATCATCATCCGGAATTTCTCATCGGATCCCAGCTCTGTAGTTGTAGTATCATCATCAATCATCACTTTATTACCATGTATCATATCCAGTAACCGGCTTTCAAGCCCTTTTATCAATATCTCAACAGTTCAATGCCAATAATAATATGAATGAATGATATGAATATGCATAAACCATGCAAAAGCATAAATCAATACAATAAGTATTTCTGAATTTACTTTCATGATTTAGACGAGATATAGAGTGATGAATGCATGATAAGTCATAATCACAGAATCAACCAATATGGATCTCATGGCCCAATTAAACAGCAAACATACCACCTAAGTAGATTTATGCACCACGCTCACGACCCAAAAGCTAAACACGTATTTTCTATCATGTACAAAATACTAAGCCATTTTAATTACCCTTTTAAGTACACCGGTACCCGTACAAATGCTTGTCACCTCATGAGTGCGGAACCCCCAATTCCCCGTTACTCCCATTAATTAATCAATTACCAATACATAAGTACTATATTAAGGTCTAGTAAGTCTCAACTTGCCTTATATTTGAAGTCCATAGCTCACGAATGCTTCAAACTCGATCTGTGTGAAGATTAATCCTCTCGGAGACTCCACCATGTACAAACTCACCAAACGAGTTCAATCCCATTATTTAGATGAGAACAACGCCGCGAAAATCACCTTATTCGAAACTCTATAACTCAAGATATAATGAAAATACCAAATGAACGAAATCTGAATTTTTAACACAACGATTTCTGCATTAGCGAGTGAATTTCCACTTCTGCGACCATGCATTAGCGACGGATATCCACATGTACGAACACACCAATAACCAGCAATTTTCTCCGATCCTAAAATGACCATAACTCCCTCATATGATGTCTAAATTCGACGATTCAAGTTGTTACGACTCAAATTTTGATACGCATCTATTCCAACAATCAAAACTCAATTCCAAAATTAAATGGATATAATGGTACATCACAGCGTCGAAAGCGAGCGACTTATAACAACGACTCAAACACCTAAACTTGACCAAATGAAGTCCAAATCCAATTCCGAAAGTTTCTATAAGTCACAAATGATCATGCGAAGCTGCTCGAACTCTCAAAACACCTATAAGAGATTGTTAAGACACGTTTATCCATAAAAATGTCATAACTTTCTCAAAATGACATAAACCTGTATCGAGTATACAAATCTCACCCGAACCCCTCGAGACCCAAAATAATCACTCGACTAAGTCATAAATCACATTCCGGGCCTAACGAAATCGACGAAACTTCAAAAATGATGTGTATACCCAAAAGTCAACTTTTGGTCAAACTTCTTCTTTTCTTTAACTTAAGAGCTTCTAATTTTGCTACACTTGATCTGAAACTCACTCGATTGCCTTGGGAATCACGCCACCTATCCCCGCAAGTCATAAATACCGAGATGAAGCTACGGGAAGGGTATTCTTGAAAAAACAAGTCCAAAAGCTCAAAACGACCAAATGGGTAGATGCATCCCGAAGTTAGACACTTGGTTTGTTTATCTTAGAAGCTCCATAGATAGTGTCAGATTGTGGGTAGATATGGAGAGTCTCGTATGACTTATTGAGGTTTGCCACGTTCATGACTAATTATTTATATTACTTCCGCTGATTTTATTTTATAAGTGTGAACATGATTTCAGTTAGTCTTAAATGGCTTGTATTGAATAAATGTTAAAAGAGATTAGACGTCTATTGATTTTATAAAGTGCTTCCGGTGTTGTTCATAGCATCGAATGTATGTTGCGTCCGGGGTGGATTTTGGGGCGTAACAAATAGTGGAAGATAGATGGAAGCTAATGCATCACTGTCAGGTTTAATTCATGCATCTATACAGAGAAGGTAATGCCTTTGCATAATACTTTGGTCAACCAGGCACTGGAGGAGAATGGAGTGACAATTTATAGATCTTTTGCAGAACTTCCTACTCAAGGAAAGAAATTAATCAATTTGGACAAAAATCAATGTCCAGTACTGAGCTTTAGAGAAACAAATTCCAATTAAAGCAAGCCTTCAGTCACAGATCAATCATAGATATACAACATACAACCAAATCAAGACCGTGGATACAACAGAACAACAGATTTTGTGCAATATAGCTTAAACTACAGATATGCGAGTGAAGAGAACATACCAAGTAAAACACCAGAGCGTATGGTACTTCACAATCGAGTATCACGAGACAGAAATCAAAAGCAGAGATGATGCCATTAAAGACCAAAACTGAGAGATTCAGTAGCAGATCAGACCGCAGAAATAAGAACAAAGAAGAATCTCATATTCTCTTCGTCGATCGGCAATGAGAGAGTGGGAGCAAGCTCCGGAAGGTTTGATTGGAAAAGTGCAAATAAAATGTGGGTCATCCATCTTTTAATTTTCTTTTATGTTGCTTTAGTCTTTTTCGTTTTCAGACTTTTTTGCTTTTTATTGTTGGAATTAGGGGTGGGCAAAAAAATCGGAGAATCGAAAAACTCGAACCGAACCGAACCAAAATTCGATTCGGTTTTTTCTCGATTTTTTTTTTTTAAAAACCATTTTTTTTAAAAACCGAACCGAATCAGGATTTAGTGATTTGGTTCGGTTTTTAAATTTTGGATACGAACCGAACAGAAAAACCGAATTAAATATATATTTTTTTATTTTTTATTTTTTATTTTAGGCTACTACTATCTCTTGAATCATAGTCATTGAAGCTAATCTATGACGCTTTTATGGAAGTCGCATGCGGCATGAACTTGATTAACATATTACGGAAGCATTGACATAAAATGTATCGAGAAAAAATAGTTGTAAATTGATAAAATTTTAAATGGTCATAACTCTGCGCTCGGATGTCCGTTTTACCCAATGTTTTTTTTATTTTGCGTATTTTTTAGAGACGGGGCCGGTCAAACTGGCTTAGCCAATTTTTAGAAAAACGTCCATTTTTCCAATCAATTTGTGTTTTCCCCCAAATCGATTTCTAATTTTTCTTTTTCTTTAGTAAACATCTTACGATACACAATAGATTTCAATGTCGAAATTTCATGATAGTGTAGGTGTGAATGTCAATTTCAGTTTTGGAAACTCAATTTAAAAAAAATTAAAAAAAAATCCCCGACCCGACCCGGCCCGGCCCACTAGAAAAAACTGATATAATCCGATACGTTCAGCATATAAACCGAACATATCAGTTTTTAAAAAAAGTTGATTTTTATTCGGTTCATATTTTTTGGATACAAAACCTAACGGAACCGATATACGCCCACCCCTAGTTGGAACATACTTTAATTATTAATAAAGAGGCCACCATGGCTAAGTTTAATTTTTTTAAAAAAAAATCAATGGTCACCTCTTCAAAACAATGGAGTTGGGGGTTCTTTTCGTTATATAGAACCCCAAAAACTTCAAATATTAAGGTTTGGTCGATGTGGGACTCGAGTGGATGTCAAAATTCACATTTGTAGAAGGGAAAGTGTTAGATATACATAATATACACAATATACATGAGTATATATATGTATATTATGTATATCTCGAGACTCAACATTGCACTGCCACCCGTGGGCAGTCCCCTTCTCATGTACTTTGTACAATTATGTAAAGTAGTGTTTTAGTGTAATTAGTATTGTACACTTACCATAATTGTATAGTCAGCCTCCAAATAGAATAAGGTTTTAGGAGTAGAATAGAAATAGGATTCTCCTATTATTGAAATATGTAAATTGTATATATACTCCTTCAAGTAATGAAAATAATCAAGGGATTATTTCTTTCATAGTATCAGAAGTTTAGGTTGAATATTTCCTCTCCCAATTTTTGACCGATCATGCCACAGATTCTGAGCTCATCTCCCCTCGGTTTTCGTGCCAATTCTCACTCCCAAAATTCTCTTCCAAATCCCTCTATCACTTCGTGTTCTTTCGCTATGTCTACGTTAAGAAACATGTTTCATCCCGCCCTTGTTGTTTCTAACATCAAGAAAACGTCCAATACGCGACATGGGCCGAGTTGTTAAAAATTCACGCTCGTTCGCATCAAGTCATCCATCACATAATCCCCGCGGCTCCTGCAGACACGGAGGTGCCTCAACGCGAGGATGACCCTAAATTATGGACCACACTTAATGTCACCGTCCTTCAGTGGATTTATTCTACTGTCTCTACTGACCTACTGCAGACTATAATTGAGCCAGACGCTACGGCGATGGCTGCATGGGATAGGCTGCGTGACATATTCCAGGATAATCAAAATTCCTGAGATGTTACCCTTGAATAGGAATTTTCCCACGTCAACATGGAAAACTTCCCAAACGTTTCAGCTTATTGCAAAAGGTTGAAAGAATTGGCGGACCAACTCTGCAACGTTGGTGCACCAGTTAGTGAAGATTGTCTTGTTTTACAGATGGTTGTTGGCCTATCCGAGGCCTATAGTGGCGTTGGAACTCTCCTTCGTCAAAGTAATCCTCTTCCGAGGTTCTATCAGGCCCGCTCCATGCTTACCTTGGAAGAAGTCGGTTTGGCTAAAAAGGCGGCTACTAGTGCTAGTCCTGTGGTCATAATGACATCCTCCCCTAATCCTCAAAATTTTGGTGACAATTCAAACCAAAACCGATCTTACGAGGGTGGCAAAAATAGCCGAAAAAATAATGGAAAAAATTGCGGGGTCAAACGCGACAGTTTCGGCAGTAGTAGCGGTGGCCAAAATAGTGTCGATGGACCCCATCCTGGTTACAATGGGCCACCGACCCACTGGTCTCAGCCTTGGGCCTTGTTGGCCATGTGCTTGGAACAGTGGACAGTGGCCCTAAGGCCCAACACCTTCACAGTTTCCAGCCACTGGCCAGTGGGCTTCCCAGCAGCCTCGACGGCCCAATGCACACTGGGCTAGTGGTTCCAGCAGCACGCTGGGGTTCTTGGGCCCCGACCTCCGCAAACCCACCATGCAGCAGGCCCCGCTCAGACCGATATTGAAGTCGCGATACACACACTTGGTTTGACTCCACCAGACCCGACTTGGTATATGGACACCGGTGCCACTACCCACATGACATCCGATTCAGGTACTCTCTCATTTTATTACAATTTGAGCAACCCTCGTGGTATAATTATTGGTAATGGTAATTCTATTCCAATTTGTGGTTATAGTCATAAAACTTTGTCTCCCCCCCCCCATCCACCCCTTATCTTGAAAAATACCCTACATGCCCCCAAATTGATTAAAACTTAGTGTTTGTCTGTAAATTCACCACTGACAATTCCGTGTCTATTGAATTTGATCCGTTTGATTTCTCTGTGAAGGATTTCAAGACGGGGAGTCCTCGCATTAGGTGTGATAGTAGGGGAGATCTTTATCATATCACGCCAAGTTCCGGTCTATCGAGTCAAGCCTTGCCGTCAGCCTTTGCAGCCATTGCTCCTTCCTTATGGCATGCTCGTCTTGCTCATCCGGGGTCGTCTATTTTGTCTTCCTTAGATAACAATAATTTTATTTCATGTAAGGGTACGCGTAGTACTCCGAATTATAAGTCTTGTGCTTTAGAAAAAAATGTTAGGTTACCGTTTGTAGACTCTAATTCTCATACTTTAATGCCAATTGATATTATTCATAGCGACTTATGGACATCTCCTGTTCTTAGCTCTTTGGGTCATCGGTATTATGTTCTCTTTTTGGATGTTAATTCTAAATTTTTATGGACTTTTCCAATCGCGAAAAAAATCTCAAGTTTTTTCCATCTTCATAAATTTTAGAGCATTCATTAGAACCCATTTCGAACAAGAATTAAAAAATATTCAATGTGATAATGGCAGGGAATATGACAAGGGCTGTTTCGGGAATTTTGTGCAACTAATGGGATCAATTTTTGGTTTTCTTGCCCTCATACGTTGTCACAAAATGGAAAAGCCGAACGCAAAATTCGTACCATTAATAACATTGTTCGCACTTTATTGATTCATGCTTCCGTACCCCCGTCTTTTTGGCATCATGCTCTACAAATGGCTACATATCTCCTAAACATTCTTACTTCCAAAGGTTTGACATATTCATCCCCCTTCAAATTTTATATAATAATATTCCTTCGTATTCACATCCTAGGATTTTGGGTGCTTATGTTATCCGTTGTTCCGTCCACCACAATTAACAAACTTCAGGCATGGTCTACTCCGTGTGTGTTTTTGGGGTTTCTGTCTAATCATCGTGGTTACAAATATTTTGATTTATCCCCTAATAAATCATCATTAGTCGTCATGTAATTTTCTATGAATCCCAGTTTCCGTTTGCTAAGGTTAGTACTCCCGTGCCGAGTTCGTATAATTTTTTGGATGATGGTATATTCCCGTATATTACTCACTATTTTTCAGACATACCCCGTACCCCAAATCCACTAGCGGGCCCACTGCCCACTGGTTCTACAGTTCCGATTCCACCCTCATTTTCCGATTTCGGACTTGGGCCGAGTTCCGCCCCCGATTTCGAATCGGCCCGATTCCGAGCCCAATCTAGAATCTGGGCCAGTTTCGGCGTCAGGCCCTATTTCAGATTCCAGATCGGGGCCAGCAGGCCCACTGCCTGTTGGCCGGTCCTTCCCGAGTCCAAAAAATTCCCAAAATCTGCCCAACTCTTCCCCGAGTCATAGACCAGTCACTCGTAGTCAACGGGGTATTTTTAAACCTAAAAGACATTTTAATTTACATTTTGATATACTTAAATCACCCTTACCCCGTAATCCTGTGTCTGCCCTCAATGACCCGAATTGGAAAATTGCTATGACCGATGAATATAATGCTCTTATTGATAATAAGACGTGGGAGTTGGTGCCCCATTCATCTGGTATTAATATTATTAGGTCTATGTGGATTTTTGCTCATAAGGACAATTCAGACGGTTCATTTGCAAGGCATAAGGCGCGGCTTGTGGGTGATGGTAAGACTCAGCAGGTTGGTGTGGATTGTGGTGAGACGTTTAGTCCGGTGGTCAAGCCGACTACCATTCGCATTGTGCTCAACTTGGCTCTTTCGAAAGCATGGCCCATTCATCAGTTAGATGTGAATAATGTTTTCCTACATGGTGATCTCATGGAAACAGTCTATATGCATCAGCTTTTGGGGTTTAGGGATCCCAAATTTCCTCATCATGTATGTTTGTTGAAAGAGTCATTATATGGACTTAAGCAGTCTCCCCGGGCCTGGTATAAGAGGTTTGCCGACTATGTTTTGACTATTGGGTTCACTCACAGCAGGTCGGATAATTCCTTGTTCATCTATCAGCGTGGTTCTTCCTTGGTGAATATACTATTATATGTTGATGATATTATCTTGACTGCCTCATCAGATGCATTACGCCAGTCTATCATGACAATGCTCAGTTCTGAGTTTGCTATGAAGGACTTGGGGCCCTTGAGTTATTTTTTGGGGATTGCTGTCACTCGTCATGCAGGTGGGTTGTTCTTATCTCAAAGGAAGTATGCAGCTGAGATCATTAAAGGGGCTGAGATGTCATCCTGTAAGTCAACTTCCACTCCAGTTGATACTAATCCCAAGCTTAGTGATGCGGGCGGCGCACCATACGAAGATCTGACCCGCTATCGCAGTCTTGCCGGGGCTCTTCAGTAGCTTACATTTACGAGACCAGATATTTCGTTTGTTGTACAGCAGGTGTGTTGTTTATGCATGATCCCAGAGTTGAGCACATGACTGCGCTCAAACACATCATTCGGTATATTCATGGTATACTTGACTATGGCTTGCATTTATATCCTTCTTCTACATCAACACTTGTCTCATATACGGATGCTGATTGGGGTGGTTGTCCGGACACCAGACGGTCTACGTCTGGCTATTGTATGTTTCTTGGTAATAACTTGGTCTTATGGTCTGCGAAGCGTCAATCGACTTTATCATGTTCCAGTGCAGAGGTCGAGTATCGAGGGGTAGCTAATGTGGTCTCTGAATCATGTTGGTTACATAATTTGTTGTTAGAGCTTCATTGCCCTATTCAGAAAGCGACCTTGGTGTATTGTGATAATGTTAGTGTCATCTACCTTTCTAGTAATCCGGTTCAGCACCATCGCACTAAACATATCGAGATGGACATCCACTTTGTTAGCTAAAAGGTTGCTCGTGGTCAAGTACGCGTCTGTCATGTCCCTTCCATGTATGAAATTGCAGACATCTTTACAAAGGGTCTTCTCTCGGTCCATTTTGAAGATTTTAGGGGCAGTCTCAGCGTTCGAAGACCGCCCGCTATGACTGCGGGTGTGTGTTAGATATACATAATATACACAATATACATAAGTATATATATGTATATTATGTATATCTCGAGACTCAACATTGCACTGCCACCCGTGGGCAGTCCCCTTCTCATGTACTTTGTACAATTATGTAAAGTAGTGATTTAGTGTAATTAGTATTGTACACTTATCATAATTGTATAGTTAGTCTTCAAATAAAATAAGGTTTTAGGAGTAGAATAGAAATAAGATTCTCTTATTGTGAAAATTGTTGGTATACTCTATTGTACTTTATAGAGTAGTACGGGAAGTAATAACTATTACAAATGTTCGAAAGGATAAATAAATGGTCAATCTTCAAAACTGCCGCATATGTGTTGTGTCTTGAATCTTGATCACCTTGCAAAGCCAATCTTGAGAACTGCCGCAAGTTTGTTGTGTCTTGAATGTTGATATCCTGAAATCAAGAAACAACTAAATCTGGATTGTTACAACGTTGTGTGTTGAGTCGAGGATAGCCCTCTATCCTTAAGACAAGATTGCCCCGTATATATGCTTTTACGTTAGCGGGCAATAGTCTCCCAAGATAAAACAACACTTTAATCTCAACACTACAAAGCCAATAGGTTGAGCCTGTCGAAGAAAACAAATATGACTCGACTTGCTGAAGATATGGAATAGGAAGGAAGAGTTTCTCTTTACTCTTCTTTTTTTGTCTCTGTGTATATAGTGTGTCTCTATAGTGTATATCTTGTGTATACGTGAGGGTTTGGTCACTGTTTTTGATTGATTTTCAGCCACTGAAAGTGCAGTTATTCCGCCACTGTTTTTCAGTGGTTTACTGCCTGTTTTTCGTTCAGTTTTCTGGCTGTTTTTGGCTATTTTGTTGTCTGTTTTCTGCCTGTTTTTCTGGTACTGTTTTCAGCCAAATGAATCTCAATTTATAGCATGAGGAGGGGCTGTCCAACAGCTGAAAAATAAGGATGTAATGGCCCTTAAAGGAGAAGTAATGGCTAATTAATGCCTCAAAAAACAGTCCCAACGGTAGGCTTTCTGCCTTCCGTCATCTTCCCAGAATTCAGGTGCGGCGGCGGCGCGCGTGTGGGCTTAGCCTTGAACCCAAGCACACCTAGGTCTTCCCTCCTTTAAACACATGAGATACCCCTTGGGGTCCCAAACCCTTTACCAATTTGAGACATATATAGAGAGCAATTCTTCCTATTCCCACCGATGTGGTAGATATGTCCCACACCACATTTCCATGTCTTAAACACCTTACTTCGTGGACCAATATCTCTTTCATTTCTCAACGAAATTTGACGATTCTTGGCCCTACGGTCATCTACTCACTTCGTAGATCATGCATGTGCGAAGAGACAAGGTCTCCAACATGCGGAACACTAGTGTTTAATTCATCAAAGATGGGTGGACGCATCTCCCCGCCAAAGGCAAATTTCCAACAAAAATATGTAAATTGTATATATATTCCTTCCAGTAATGAAAATAATTAAGAGATTATTCCTTTCAGAAAGAAAAAACAAAAAGGGGAAGGGGTGACCCTTACCTTCACGGATTGAAGCTCAAGAGAGAGGTGAGGGTTTTGCCTTCGCTGGATGGCGATGTGTGGAGGAGAAAGTAGACAAAGGTCATTAACATCTTTATCCGAAAAATCATAATTCATATATAAATATTCAAATGATATATAAATGGCAAAATGCATGTCATTTAAATAATTTTATAAAATCCTTTTGACCTTGAAAAATACATATTTCACTCAGATTGTGATTCAAAAAGTCCGACTAATTAAATAAAAATTATGAAGGAACAAAATTGGATGTCAAAAAATATTATATGATGTATTATGAAAATTATTAAGTTTCACGATCTTAAAGTCGTATAGGTTTTCAATTACATTATTTATGTTTCACAATCTAGCTATAACCGAGAAAATTCTAACAAACACAAATTAGGACTCGACTTCAACATCGTTTCGTATATAAAACAAACATTAATGTTTTAGGTTTATTGGTTTAGTTAATCCCTCATATTTTCATCAATAATGCAGAAGGCTCCTTTGCATTGATCGAATGAGCTGCATTTAGCGATTTTATAACGAGTTGAGACTCAAAGAATAATTAAAAAGTTTACACTTATTTTAAACCAATTAGAACGAGGTACTATGTGCTCCACGTGCGCTTGCTCAATAAGACGGTAAGGCTGATGTCTTCTCCTATATGTGAGTATTTTTCACATCAAAATTTTGTTGGTTTTGCCTAACCCCCCACACTACGCTATAATGATATTAAAAAATAGTTTTATAAATTTTTTATTTTAATATTAATGATATGTTTAACCACATAAATTTCATGATATATTAATATTACAAATTTTAATTTATTTAAATTTCATACCTAATCAAAATCATCTCATGAATTGAAACGGAGGGAGCAAAAGAAACAGATTGTATCGGCCTGGCTGAGTAACTTATGCTTTGACTTGGAATGTCTTAAATTAGTTTATTATTTACCTTTATAGTTATCTTTTAGGTTATCGATTAATATAAAAAAAAATTATCGTACATTGAATTTCAAACTGGAACACTAATATATATGATGTTAAAAAGGATGTCAATTTTTTCCCCTTGAATTAAACAGATAAATGTAATAGTAGCTGTCTGTTAGTGCATGACCGGCCGGCCTGAGTTGCTACCTTTGTCTTTATACTACCATCTCTCTTCATATACAACACTAAATTAACACTTCCAATTAACTCCTCTCTTCTCTTCTCCAAAAATTTGTCTAGTTAACAATTTCCGTGCAAACTAACCCAATGGGGGATCTGGAAACTTTGGCGAAGGCAAGAAGAGAACTTGAAGATTTGTATCTTGGAGTTCCTGATGATTCCGTCAATCTTACGTTTGAAGATCTTTTTGAAGTCCGTCCCCACACCCTTTCTTCGGAAAAAAATTTTTTATGTCTGATCATATTGTTATTTCTAAAATAGAGGAACCTCTGCCTAATCCAGCACTAACCAAATTTCCCAGCTTAGACTTTAGTAAAGCTTTTGAAAATACACTCATCGAAAATCATCATCATCATCATATTAATAATCATAATTTCCATCACGGTCCGCAAAACCACGTGATGGAGGAGAATGCAATGTTGCATGGACATAGTGGTCATCATCGTGCAATGTTGCATGGACTTAGTGGCCATCATCATGCAATGGATGGGCATGGACATAGTGGCTATCATCATCATCGTGCAATATTAATGGATGGTCATCATAACTACCGCAGGCGGAGAGCAGGGATTCCTCACTCCAATATATGTACCTTTTGCAACACCTACATCTACCTCTTTCGTCACCGTTGTCTGGTTAGAATTACCCTCTCTTCTCTCCCAATGAAACCTCATTCCAATTTAATTAAGTAAGAAATAGCTATTAGGTCGCTTCTAAAGTAGTTAAATATATAGGAAAACAAACTTTATCTTAAACACATATTTTGAAGTTAAGCCACGGTAGTCTAACATTTAATACAACTAATCATCTAATAATCCTTGTATATTAAATCTCTGCATAACTCCTCCCTACGCTAGACGTCCCCAAGTAAAATACATCACGAATTTGTCGTAATTTTATATGTATGTCCCAAACATAAATTATCAAAAAATTGACATTCCTTTTTATTTGGTACCTTACAAGTAACAGTACGTTGAATATTTGTTTTGTCGGCTAGTTTCTTCTGCTTTATGCCTTTGAAATTACATCCCTAGCACTTGATTATTCGCATGCATATATAATTCTTGCTAGGACAGTTAGAGTTGAATAAAATTTGGGAAATTATATGTATGACAGGTATGTGGAAGAGTGTATTGTAGGCAGTGCGTTGGCATTGGCATGGGAGAGATGTCAGAAGGTAGAAAATGTATTGAATGCTTGGGCAAAAGATTTAGTCAAAGGTTTCAACCCTCTCAACTTCACTTAATTTACTTTTCTTTTTGGTTTTTAACGCTTATCTTTATCGTAGTATATATACAACACGTGGCAATTAATTCAAGTTGATTTTACTCTTTTAGTACCAGATCAAAATCACTTCTTGGATTATCAATCTAAAAGATTGAGCATTTCTCAACTTTAAAAACAAGAAAGTCATCGAGAAAACTTAAAAAGTACATTACTTATGCTCCCACAGGTTTAGTCGTCAAACCATTTTTTTTCATTAGAAGAATTTGTCTACATCGACATTGGTTTATTTTGTACAACAATTTGAAAATGATGATAACAGAGCAAAACAATGTCTCACCCCTGTTTTGTTTTTATTGGATACAAAATTAAGTAGTTTCTCTTTCTTAATTTATCGTGACATAGATAAAATCTTTAAGTTTTTAATTACATATTCAAAAATTACATAAAAAGTACTATAAGTCACAATAAGTGATAATTTAAAATATTCAAAAACAATTACTGCAAAAAAAGACTCTAAATATAAAAAAATATCACATAAATTAGGACGGGAAAAGTAAATTTTTTTATTGATAGAATAGAATGTATGAAAAAATAGTATAGATCCCTATCGAGAAAAACTTGATATGGAATGGGAACATAGATTCCTTATATAGACTTGGACAATCCTCACCCTACAAGCTAACTTTTGATATTGAGTTAGAACCAAAATCCATTCTTTATATGGTATCAGCGTCATACTCATTCCAATTCTATGTTCACCGATGTGGGACTCTTAACACTCCCGACAACTCCTTCCATTTATTTCCAAACAAAAAAGTCCAACAGGAAAGGACCAACAGAAACTAAGCTCCTTAGAGGAATAACAATATTATGTTTGATATAGTATAGATTAATTTAGTATTTATTAATATTTTATGTTTAATAAATTTGAAATAAAAACTAATTTTATATATTCAAATGTAAAAGAAATAAATAATTTTTATTCATATTTTAATAAAACATCTTGATATTCAGACATATATTCAGATTCAAACATCTAAAAGGTACATCTTAATATTCAAATTCAGATATTGTAATCTTAAAAAAAACAAATGAGGCCTACACTCCCGATAAGAATAACAATTTTTGTGCAGTTGTTCATACTAAACATGGTCTGATACATAAAAAAAGAGTAAATAATCTGTAAATATGTGAAAATACTCTACACAGTTAAGACTCCTTAAAATGAGGGTCTTACCCGAACCCATTCGGCAGCCGTATAATTTTATCCCGCCTGCCAATGAATGTGGCCGGCAAATCACCCTGCCACCATTGCATTCCTATTTTGTTTTGGCCCATACCTAGTTTCAGACAGTCCAACGACTTTAACTTCATTTGGAGTTACATTAATTTGGCTTGCAGCTAAACACAATTGATAATTATTAGGTTGATTGATTAAGTATAATAATATGACATGGCAGGTACATAAAAAGAGCAGGAGAGATGGGGTGTTGCATGGGCTACCAAAGCAGGGTGAAACAACAAGAACTGATATGGGCTGAAAAGGGACCCAAGAGGGTAGTAGAGGGCCGCAGTAGCATGATGTCCATATCAAGAAGCCCAGCACCAATGAGTCAAGTTATGGCCCATTCTCCACCCTCATTCATGATGGCCTCATCCGCTCACCATCCCCTTCCATTGTAGCAAGTGTCAACACAAAACAAAAAGTTGGATTTTTATTTCATAAACATTGGCAACTCCAGATTGCTTCTTCATACAAATTCAATTTTGTTGTTGTTAGTCTAAAGTAACTTCATAACATTATATACCAACTATTTACTCATTTTCTACAAAGATGAGTAGCACTGTCATGCTCGGAGAGATTAACACCCTTTTCTTTCTTACCCTTAGACAAGGTATTCAAAAATTACAAATGAAGTTTGAAAAACTTAAGGAAAAATATTTCAATGTTTTCTTGAAGAAAAAAGAAAACATCCTGGTATTTCTGAAAGAAAATTGCACTCTGAAATTCAAAATAAGAACGGATCGTAGAAACGTCTTTTTTCCCCTTGTGATCTCTTTTTGGCTTCCATCTTTTGTAGTTTAATAATTTGGCTCTTAGCCGCAGATTGTGAAGGAACTTTCTTGGTATATGAAAGCTAGCAAGAGAATACACTGAAAAATTACTAGAGAAAGACGAATCGACAACTAAAAAGTTTCAATTATGGTAAGATAGCCTGCCTTAATCCACTTCGACTAGAGCAAATCTTAGTCCTTCAAGTACATGCTGAAGAAAACTATCTTTTAGTCCATGGGCAATACCCCAATTCCTGGATCTAATCCTCCCTGGGAAGTAAGAAATTCCACACATTTTTATTAACTTTATGGTGAAAAATGGGGCAATTGGCACGAATGTCCCCTATTTTGGGCTGGTCTTTAATTTTTTATCCCTCAGAGCTCTTTGATTATTGATCTTCAACGCTTTAAGTAAAAATTAACAGGACGATACTACTCCTAACACAAAAACATATAAAAACACCAACGTCCTTGACGATCCTCAAAAGCAATCACATATTCAATTAACCACCCCAGCGTTTCTACGACAAAAATAACCTTCCAGCACATTGCGGTGGTCGTTTTTTGCTCCAACCATGTTGAAAAAGGTAAATACATAAGATTTTCCTTTCAATTGAACATGATTCTGAAAGTATGTATGTCCTAAAAATAATCATTATTAGGAACAAATGTACTTGAACACATTTGTATTATTAATAAGATTAATATTTATGACATTTGCGATTATTGATTTATTATTTGATTATTTGTAATTATTCATTAATGTGCATCCCTTGAGTTTATGTTATCATTAATAGAATGAGATATTGATGATAGAGCGTAACTCTAAAATAGTCTCGACTAATGATCATTGAGAATGGGATATCGATGATATGTTATAAGTCGACATGTAGTCTGCATCACATTTTTAGAGAATGTAGTATGTCTCACCTACTACTAGTGATGGACACATGGATACTTTTGGAAAGTATTGGTATATTCTGCTGATAAACTATTTGTTAGACATGTCTAGAGTGTTATCAGCGTGTGGGATATAAAGGTCCTTTGACTTGAGGTCAATACGCACCTTGTTTACAGAGTAATGTACTTTGACCCTGTCCTAAGCTTAAACTCCTTATATGATAAGACACGGCTTGTGTTGGCTACATTATGATGTAAATTAAGGTGGTAATTTAGCCAAGAATAGGATTCATTCCTCGATTGGATATTCGAGAGAGCACTCAACTTCTCAGTGATATTAGGTCGACCAAGTCATTGGCCAATGCAAGAGACATATTTAGAATATGGTCTAGTTGTCGACTAATATAGATGAGATAAAGTGATCAAGCCATTTGGATAGACACATGACAAATCCTAAGCTTGATCGAGTGTGTCGCGAATGAAATGAATTTATCATCTCACATAAAGGTTATGTTTGCTGGATTCATGTAAACGTACTTCATATATTGAGTTCGTCGTACGTCGTAGTCTAGGAGTTCCGTATGGACCTTAATTGGATTAGCGTCAATATATGAAGAAGGCCTATAGGGTCACACTATGTCGATTGTCTCTTCGATCTAAGGGTGTATTGCGAAAGTATTAAATATTCAATTTGGGATCGAGATATTTAAATTGATAATAACTATGGGATAATTTCTATTAGATGGAAATTATTTAATTAAATCAAAATTAGATTTTGGATTTAATGTGATGAATATATATATATATATATTAAATGAAAATGGGAAACAGACTTTTACGTAAGGCGCCGTGGCGCGGACCCGGCAATGGGCCCAGTCAGACTGGCCCATTGCACTTCAGTTTTTGGGCCAGGCTTAGAGCCCAACCCTAATTTGATTTGTGACCTAACTTTAACTATAAATACAACACTCCCATTGTTAATTAAAACACACCAATTCTATAAACCAATTATATACTTAGAGTCTAGGACGAAACTCTCTCAAACCTTTGCCAAGATTTCCTGGCTTTCTTGACATAGGAATACACCATAGCATAGTGCTTGCCGTCGAAGGGACAGTCACGTGTAATCTCTAAGTAAAGATTCCACATTTATTAACCTGTAAGTGTTCATGTTTTATGTTACAGGTTTCAATTGTCATTTAACTATACCAGAAGAAATTGTTGGGGTAAGTAGAACAATATTTTAAACTTCCGTTGTGCCTACTTATATGTTTTGAACCCAACAAATTCCTACAGTGGTATCAAAGCTCAGGCTGGTTCAATGGTTATATAACAATTGAATAACATAATATTATGAGTTAAACATAAAATTGGATTAAAACAAGGCTTCTTGAAATCCTACAAATCTTGGCTGAACAAAGTATACCTTTTTATGTCACCCTAAATTATCTCCTACGCTAACTCGAGAAAGTCATTCCGTTCTAACTCGAACTAAGCCAAAAGTGCGGATATCCGGCTCATTGCATGGTGCACGGCAAAGAAGGGATAAGAATGAATGATGGTCGATATGTGCGTTATTGATAATGGTGGGTGATGATAAAGGATCTGTGATTTGATCCCTAAATTGGATTTAGGGCTCGAAAGATTTTAGAAAATCAACACAGAAACCTTTTGTCAGGACGTCGGCGTCGCGGCGCTTGCTAGAGTTGCAAGGCGGCGTCGCGACTCCATGGTGAAGCGTCGCGGCCCTAATGCTTTGTTTTTTAATTCTGGACTTTTTGGACATTAGGCGACACGGCTCCATGGTGGAGCGTCGCGGCCCTAATGCAAGCCGAAAGGTTTCTGCCTTGCCAGAGCCGCGACTCCATAGTGGAGCGTCGCAGCGCTAATGCATTGCAGAAGCAGAATTTCGACTTCTGCCTCACTGGCGCCGCGGCTCTAATGATTAGCGTCGCCACCCCATCGGTCCCAAAAAAAAATCAGAATGTTTAACCCATGATTATTATTATACAATATATTTGATAAGTATATTGTTTATGTGCTAAATGATTGTCATTTAGATTACTAGAATAGTGTTCGCAAATAATTGTCTGAATAGGCGGCACCCAGTATTTGTTAAACCGCTTAATATCATGCTTGGGCAGGCGGTACCCAATAAGTGTTTAATAGACTTTGCATTAAGATGTTATATTTGATATAACATACTAGAGTTGATCTTGGTTAAAACCATGAATTAAAATGTTCCCTAAAATTTTAATACAAGTCTCATTTAAAATGAACGCGTCATCCGTTATAATTGATTGTAGTGCAAAATCCTTTTCGGCGAGATGAGTATTTATGCCACAGCATTTGCTCTAAGTCTACGAGGACTCAGACTCTTTCATAGATGCATGTTAAATGTAGAAGTGGGCGATAAACCTTCATGAGTATTTACACCACCGTGTTTGCTCTATAAGGAAAAACTCACTTAGATACATAATTGCAGTCGCATAACGGGATTGACTTGCTAGGTTGTCTTGGCGCCACAGTGTCGGACAAGCCGAGGGACGCAAATCGTTTGTTTAGAACATTCGGTCAAACATGAGTTACAAATTGTTTGAAATTGGTTTAGAGACCTACCAGGTTGTGCTGTTTAAGTTATCAGCCACAACAAACGCGGAGATAGTATGAACCTGGATCATGGCCCATTATGCCCATATTTGATAAGAGTTTGTATTCTTTCATGGGGTCGAAGAGTATGTTAAAATAGTGGGAGTTAATTAAATTAAAGGCAATGTTATTTAGTTAACGAATGTGTTCAAATAGAAATTATATTAGAGTTTAATTTCAAGTCTATCGATTTCTTCAGAATATATATAGAATGTCGAATCTATCACTGAAAATATTGGTCGAGACAAACAAGCTGATTGGAGCAAATTACCCTGACTGGTTAAGAAATCTGCGATTGGTGTTAAGATTAGAAAGAATTGAGTCTGTGTTAAACACAGTGTTCCCCACAGTCACTACTGAAGATTCTGCTGAGTATGCCCTGTTTGACAAGGTGGCTTATCAGAAACATCTAAACGATGCGACCTCAGCACAATGTATAATGTTGTCCTCCATGACCTTGGAGTTACAGAGGCAATATGAAAACACGGTCCCCAACGAAATGCTAGAACACTTGAAGAGTCTCTATGACTCACAGTCTCAGACAATGGAGTATGAACTGTTGAGGGACCTTTTCAAGTGTAAGCTGAACGATGGGGGTCAAGTGTCAGCACATGTTCTAAAGATGATTGGGCTGATAGAAAGGTTGGCTTCGATTGGAACGAAGTTGCCTATAAATGTCTCTATCAACCTGATCCTAAATTCACTTCCTGGTTCATCTGAGAATTTCATTGTGAACTTCATTATGAATGGGACCAAGGCAAGTCTTCCAGATCTTCACAACATGTTGAAGACCTTTAAACTATCTACCTCTAAAGGTAAAGCTATGGTCATAGTGGGCTCTTCTAGCAAGTTCAAACCCAAGGGTAAGAACATGCAGAAGAAGAAGGGTAAGACAGTTGTTGCACCTACAGTTATGAAACCTGGAGGAGGTGTTCAGAAGAAGGCAAAGGTAGCTTCATATGTGTGCCTCAACTATAAGAAGAAGGGGCCTTGGAAGAAGGATTGCACAACTCCAGGAGGGGGCAAAGCACTAGGTGCTCCTGGCTCTACTGGACAAGGTATGTTTGTCATTGAGATAAATATGTCTATAAATAACTCTCACTGCTGGGTATTGAATACCGCATGTGGTCTCACATATTTGTAATAATGTGCAGGGTATGATTGACAGCAGAAAGGTTAGACCTTGAAAGGTAGACTTGTGCGTTGGAAATGAAGCACGAGTGGATGCTGAACGCGTAGGAACTTATAGACTAGATTTACCTTCAGGCTTTGTTTAGAATTAAATAATTGTTATTTTATTCTCTCATTGACGAGGAATATTATTTCTATCCCAGTGTTAGACATTGAGGGGTTTTACTCATTTATTGCCAATGGCAGTTATGTACTGTCTTTTAATAATTTTATTTGTGGAAATGTTCCACTTATAGATGGTTTGTATGTTCTAAATTGTAGTCGTGAAATTTTTAATATGCAAAACAAATGAGCTAAGATAAGTAATCCAAGAAACCCCACCTACTTATGGCACTGTAGACTTGGTCACATCAATGAATCAAGGATAGTAAGATTAAGAAAGTTAGACTACCTGGAACCATTTGACTTGGAGTCTTATGGTAACTGTGAATCTTGCTTGAGAGGAAAGATGACCAACAAGCCACTTTCTGGGAAAGGGGTGCGAGCCAAAGAGGTATTTGAGTTGGTCCATACTGATGTATGTGGGTCATTTTCAACTCAAGCTAAGGGAGCTTCCCTTACTTCATCACTTTTACAGATGATTTTCACAAGGTTTGGGCATGTGTATCTTATGAAACACAAGTCCGAAGCCTTTGAGAAATTCAAAGAGTACAAGTCAAAAGTAGAGAAGCAACTTGAAATAAGTATCAAGACCCTTCGATCAGATCGAGAAGGTGAATAAAGTAAAGAATTTCTGGATTACTTGAAGCTTCATGGAGTCCAATCACAATGGACACATCCTAGAATGCCACAGATGAGTGGTGTTGCTGAAAGGAGAAATCGAATTAGATATAGTTAGATCCATGATGAGTTTCTCAGCTCTACCATACCTTTGGGGCTATGCATTGCAAAGCTCAATTTATATTCTTAACAGGATTCCTTCAAAGTCAGTAGAGAAAACTCCATATGAGATATGGAATGGCAAGAAGCCAGCACTTAAACACATACGACCCTAGGGGTGCCCTGCATATGTAAAGAAGATGCTTACTGACAAGTTGGAATCTAAAAGTGAGAAATATTATTTTGTGGGGTATCCAAAGGAAACTAAGGGATACTATTTCTATCTTCCTGGAGAACATAAGGTCATTGTTTCCAGAAATGCAACTTTCCTTGAAGAAGACTATGTCTACAAGGAACGGAGCTGCAATAAGGCAGAACTTGAAGAAATTCAAGAACCACAAGATAACACAGAAGTTGAACCCTTGTCAAAAGACCTAGACAAAGATTTAGTGGGAGTATTTGGTGAAGATTGGGTTCTTAGAGTACGCCTTTCAGCCAGTGGGAGTGTTGTGAGAGATAGTGCAGAAATGCAAGGCTCTCATACACAACCAATGGAAGATGATACAATGGATATACATCATTCCATTCAGGAAATACATGAAAATGACATTCCTGAAAGCTCTCAAGGTGATGGATTTTCGAGCACACAAAGACCTTCTCACAATCAGAATACAACAAACACTGAAGCGCAGAATAATCAACTCCGTAGGACCACTAGGACCTATCGTCCGCCAGTAGACTTAATCTCCTTGTTGAAACACACAATGAGATAGATATTCCTGATGACGATGAACCTATAACCTACAGCGAAGCTATGTTAGACATTGATTCGCAGAGATGGCAAAAAGCCATGAAATCTGAGATGGACTCGATGTACATCAATCAAGTTTGGAACTTGGTTGATTTGCCAACAGGAGTTAGACCCATAGGATGCAAATGGGTCTTCAAGAAGAAGATTGATGCATATGGCAAGGCACATACTTATAAGGCAAGATTGGTGGCCAAAGGTTATAATCAACGGCCTAGGGTCGATTATCATGAAACCTTTTCACCTGTTGCGAAAATTAAGTCCATTCGAATTTTTCTTGCAATAGCCGTATACTATGATTATGACATTTGACAAATGGATATTAAAACTGCTTTCATCAATGGTAACCTAATTGATGAGGTGTATATGATACAACCTGAGGGTTTTACATCCAAGACTAAGCCCAAAGAAGTATGCAAGCTACATAAGTCCATTTATGGACTTAAGCAAGCCTTAAGGAGTTGAAATATTTGCTTTGACAAAGCAGTCAAATCGTTTGACTTTGTTAGAAGAAAAGAAGATCCCTACATTTATAGTAAGCGCAAGGAATGGAGTATTGTCTTCATTGTTATATATGTAGATAACATATTAATAATGAGAGATAATAAGACTCTCATGCAATCAGTCAAGGAATGGTTATCCAACACCTTCATGATGAAGGACTTGGGTGAAGCCTGCTATATTCTTGGAATTAGGATCCATAGAGATAGACCTAATAGATTGTTGGGGCTGTCACAGTCCATATACATAGACAAAGTGCTAAGACGATTCTCTATGGAAAACTCCAAGAAAGGAAGTCTTCCTATGGGTCAAGGAATCAAGTTATCAAAGAAAGATAGTCCTTCTACTGTTGCATAATGTGAACGCATGAAAAGAATCCCATATGATTCAGCTTTAGGATCTATCATGTATGCCATGACCTATACGAGGCCAGATGTGGCCTGTGCACTTAGTATGACTTACAAATTCCAGCAGAATCTTGGGGAAGAACACTGAAAAGCAGTCAAGAGTATTCTTAAGTATCTTAGACGAACTAAAGAATATTTCTTAGTCTATGGTGGACAAGAGAAGCTAGTGTGTACTGGGTACACTGATGCTAGCTTCCAGACAGATCTTGATGACTTCAAATCTCAATAGATATGCCTTCATTTTCAATGGCGGAATAGTGAGTTGGAAAAGTTCCAAGCAATTTACCACTGCTGATTCGACAACTGAAGCCGAGTACATTGCTGGATCGGAAGCTGGTAAAGAAGGTATCACGATATCTGAGTTCCTAAAGGAACTAGGGGTTGTTCCAAGTGCCACTTGTCCAATAATGATTTATTGTGACAACACTGGGGCGATTGCGCAAGCTAATGAACCAAGATCAACAAACAGAGACAAGCATGTACCGAGGAAATACCACATGGTGAAAATTGAAGAAATAAGATTAGACTATGTTCCAGCAGATGATAATCTAGCTGACTTGTTTACTAAACCATTAAGCTTAGTTAAGCATAATGGTCATTTTGAAAACATGGGTATTAGATACATCGGAGATTGGCTCTAGGCCAAGTGGGAGATTGAAAGTATGTATGTCCTAGAGACAATCATTATTAGGGACAAATGTACATCAACACGTTCATATTATTAATAAGATTAATATTTATGGCATTTGCGATTATTGAATTATTATTTGATTATTTGTAATTATTCATTAATGTGCATCCCTTGAGTTTCTGTTATCATTAATAGAGTGAGATATTAATGATAGAGTGTAACTCTAAAATAGCCTCGATTAATGATCATCGAGAATGAGATATCGATGATATGTTATAAGTCGACATGTAGTCTGTATCACATTCATAGAGAATGTAGTATGTCTCACCTACTACTAGTGATGGACACATGGATACTTTTAGAAATTATTGGTATACCCTGCTGCTAAACTATTTGTTAGACATTCTATAGTGTTATCATCGTGTGGGATATAAAGGTTCTTTGACTTAAGGTCAATACGCACCTTGTTTACAGAGTAATGTACTTTGACCCTGTCCTAAGTTTAAACTCCTTATAGGATAAGACACGGCTTGTGTTGTCTATATTATGATGTAAATTAAGGTGGTAATTGAGCCAAGAATAGGATTCATTCCTGGATTGGATATTCGAGAGTGCACTCAACTTCTCAGTGATATTAGGTCGACCAAGTCATTGGCCAATGCAAGAGACATATTTAGAATATGGTCTAGTTGTCGACTAATATAGATGAGATAAAGTGATCAAGCCATTTGGATAGACACATGACAAATCCTAAGTTTGATCGAGTGTGTCGCGAATGAAAGAAATTTATCATCTCACATAAAGGTTATGTTTAGTGGATTCATGTAAACATACTTCATATATTGAGTTCGTCGTACGTCGTAGTCTAGGAGTTCCGTATGGACCTTAATTGGATTAGCGTCGATATATGAAGAAGGCCTATAGGGTCACACTATGTCGATTGTCTCTTCGATCTAAGGGTGTATTGCGAAACTATTAAATATTCGATTTGGGATCGAGATATTTAAATTGATAATAACTATGGAATAATTTCTATTAGATGGAAATTATTTAATTAAATCAAAATTAGATTTTGGATTTAATGTGCTGAATATATATATATATATATATATATATATATATATATTAAATGAAAATGGGAAACAAACTTTTACATAAGGCGCCGCGGCGCCTGATAGGCCGCGCCGCGCCGCCGACCCGGCAGTGGGCCCAGTCAGACTGGCCCACTGCACCTCGGTTTTTTGGCCAGGCTTAGAGCCCAACCCTAATCTGATTTGTGACCTAATTTTAACTATAAATACAACACTCCCATTGTTAATTAAAACACACCAATTCTATAAACCAATTATATACTTAGAGTCTAGGACTAAACTCTCTCAAACCTTTGCCAAGATTTCCTGGCTTTCTTGACAGAGGAATACACCATAGCATAGTGCTTGCAGTCGAAGGGACAGTCGCGTGTAATCTCTAAGTAAAGACTCCACATTTATTAACCTGTAAGTGTTCATGTTTTATGTTACAGGTTTCAATTGTCATATAACTATACCAGAAGAAATTGTTGGGGTAAGTAGAACAAAATTTTAAACTTCCGTTGTTCCTACTTATATGTTTTGAACCCAACAAATCCCTATAGATTTAACTCAAAAATCGTAAATCAATCAGATTTGCTGCTTTGATTCAATTTAAATCAATTTATAATGGACAAAGCATCTTTATTTTGTTTAATATACAATGATTGTTCTTAAACAATTGATAGTCCGATGAATTTTAGTTGAAATTCAATTTTGCGGCTGATAATTTCACTCAACAACATAGAATCGATTAGATTTATTACTTTGTTTCAATTTGAATCAGTTTATACGTTCTTTTTTATTAATAGATAAATCTTGTTTACTTCGAGTTCAAATTATAATGAATTTAAGTTAACTATACGCAGCTAACTACTTTAGTATCGCATAGAGTTTGAGCTATAGATTCTTAAACAAGTTATGTCCGAAGCATAATCTCCTATCTACACTTTATATATATACTTAAAATCAAGAATTAGCTACGAATTTCATCGTTATATTGCTCGTAGCTAATAAAATTGTATGATAATTCGTCGCTAAATAGGATTAGTGATGGATTTTGCTGTTTAGCTATGAAATTTGTCCATCGGTAAACCATGTTTTAGTAGTGATATAGGCTCCTCCCAACACCTTAAGGTTGTCCTCTCGTCATCTTTATTTTCTATTTGACCTATCTCCTAATCAATTCCCTTTCTTTCTCCGTCTAATTCGAATTCAAAGCAAAAGAGTTATTGAAAACAGAAAAGAAAGACTGAGTGAGATCAAAGAAACTAAAGGGATGATCACTAAATATATATAAATAGGCTTAAGTCATGCCTTTACTAAAGAATTCTCGCCATCTCAGAGAAAATCTGATGTGGAGCCCAGGCCAAGTTATGTCGTACGGCGTAAGAATAATCACCTACCGACACTTTATACATATAAGAGAGAAAACAAACGCCTCTGGTTGATAATGCAATTATGTCTTATGGCATAAATATAGTATCTACCTACACTCCTTATACATATAGAAAAGAAAAGAACAAACTTTGCCCAATAAGAAAAATCTTTACTATAAGACAGACTGAGGCCTTGAGAGTTCTGAACAAATTATGTCTTTCGGCACAAGTATAATCACCTACCTACGCTACAACACATATAGAGAAAATAAAAGAATAAACTCTGCCTCATAAGGCAACACTTTACTATAAGACACACTGAATCCTAGAGAATTTCAAACAAATTATGCCTTACGGTATAAGTATAATCACCTACCTACACTCCAACACATATAAAGAAAAGAAAAGAACAAACTCTTCCTCATAAGGAGGGATGGAGACCATGTTTAGCTAACTCTCACACAAAAGGGTGAATCTGAAAGAACATAATCAGGTTATGGGATGAATTATTTTATCATACCAGTTTAGAAGTGGGTAAATAGTGAGAGATTTAGGGTCTGGACTAATACTTGGATAGGCAATGAGAGTATGAGAACTAGATTTCCAAATTTATATAACTTTTTTATCAACAAAGAATGTACTATAGCTGAATTCTATTCAAATTCAGGTTGGCAATTTACTTCTAGAAGAAATTTGAACGATTGGGAGATAGAAGGATTCTGTCAGATGATGCAACAATCAGAAGCAATGCATATTGACACTAATAAAAAGGATTCTGATCTGGATTAATAGCAAAGACAAAACGTTCTATGTGAACAACTGTTATAAGTTGTTAATGAGATAGACAAGTTTTTAAAAACTCAATTGGCCATGGAAGATGATCTGGAAGACAAAAAGCCCCTATGAAAGTAGTTACCTTTGGTTGGATTGTAACTTGGAAAACCTGTTTAACTCAATAAAATCTCCAAAGAAGAGATTTTTTTTTCTGGCTGACAAGTGCTATTATGTGAGGAGGAACAAGAATCAGTTGAATATCTTTTTTGCACTGTAGAATTTCTAGACAGTGTTGGTACCTTTTTTGAGTATTTGTGGTATTTCTTGGGAAATATCTAATAAATAATCCCTTAATTATTTTCATTAATTGAAAGAGTATATATACAATTTACATATTTCCATAATAGGAAAATCCTTTTCCTATTCTACTCATAAAACTCTATTCTAGTAGTACAAGACTTCTATAATTATGGTAAGTGTACAATGCTAAGTAATACAAATATTCTACACTAATTACAATACTAAAAGGACCAAAGTCCCGTGATATACACTATGTATATCACGGGAATATACACTGTCTAACACACCCCCGCAGTCATAGCGGGCGGTCTTCGAACGCTGAGACTGTCCCTAAAATCTTCAAAACGGATCAAGGGAAGACCCTTTGTAAAGATGTCTGCAATTTGATACCTAGAAAGGACATGACAGACGCGTACTTGTCCACGAGCTACCTTTTACGAACAAAATGAATATTCATCTCGATATGTTTAGTGCGATGGTGCTAAACCGAATTCCCAGACAGATTGATGGCACTAATATTATCACAATAAACCAACATAGCTTTCTGAATAGGACAATGAATCTCTAAAAGAAGATTACATAACCAACATGATTCAGACACCACATTGGCTACCCATCGATACTCGGCCTCTGCACTAGAGCGTGATAAAGTTGACTGACGCTTGGCATACCATAAGACCAAGTTATTACCAAGAAATATACAATATCCAGATGTAGACCGTCTGGTGTCTGGACAGCCACCCCAATCAGCATCTGTATACTAGACAAGTATAGATGTCGATGAAGGATATAAATGTAAGCCATAGTCAAGTGTCCCCTGGATGTATCGAATGATGCATTTGAGCGCATGCATGTGCTCAATCCTGGGATCATGCATAAATAAACACACCTGATGTACGACATACGTAATATCTGGTCTCGTGAACGTAAGATACTGAAGGGCCCCTGCAAGACTGCGATAGTGGGTCGGATTCTCATACGCTGAGCCAGCCGCAGCACCCAACTTGGGTTTAGTATCAACTGGAGTGGAAGTGGACTTACAAGATGACATCCCGACCCTTTCAATGATCTCCATTGCATACTTCCTCTGGGATAAGAACAATCCACCGACATGACGAGTGACAGCAATCCCCAAAAAATAACTCAATGGTCCCAAGTCTTTCATAGCAAACTCAGAACTGAGCATTGTCATGATAGACTGGCGTAAGGCATCGGAAGAGGCAATCAAGATAATATCATCCACATATAAAAGTATTTAAGCCAAGGAAGAACCACGACGATATATGAACAAGGAATTATCCGACCTGCTGTGAGTGAACCCAATAGTCGAAACATAGTCAGCAAACCTCTTATACCAGGCCCGTGGAGATTGCTTAATCCCATATAAGTACTTTTTCACCTGACTGACATGATAAGGATATTTGGGATCCCTAAACCCCAAGGGTTGATGCATATAGACTGTTTTCTTGATATCACCATGTAAGAAAACATTCTTCACATCTAATTGATGAATGGGTCATGCTTTCGAAAGAGCCAAGCTGAGCACAGTGCGAATGGTAGCCGGCTTCACCACCAGACTAAACGTCTCCCCACAATCCACACCAACCTGCTGAGTCTTACCATTACCCACAAGCCGAGCCTTATGCCTTGCAAACGAACCGTCTGAATTATCCTTATGAGTAAAAATCCACATAGACCTAATAATAATAATACCATATGGACGGGGAACCAACTCCCACGTCTTATTATCAATAAGAGCATTATATTCATCGGTCATAGCAATTTTCCAATTCGGGTCATTTAATGCAGACACAGGATTACGGGGTAAGGGTGATTTAAGAGCATTATAATTTAAATTAAAATGCCTTTTTGGTTTAAAAATACCCCGTTGACTACGAGTGACCGGTCTATGACTCGGGGAAGAATCGGGCGGATTTTGGGAATTTTCTAGACTCGGGACGGACTGGCCAGCAGGCAGTGGGCCTGCTGGCCCAATTCGGTAACGGGATGGTGGAACTGGGATTGGACCAGTGGCGTTAATGGGCTGGGTCACTGGCCTAGTTACCGTTACTGGTCTAGTAACTGGACAGGACCCAGTTGCGGGCATTGTAGTTTGTGACATGGCAGTGGGCCCGCTGGAAGATTTGGGGTGCGGGAGATGTCCGAAAAATAGTGAATAATATACGGGGATATACCATCATCCAAAAAATTATATGAACTAGGCACGGGAGTACTAATCTTAGCAAACGGAAATTGGGATTCATAAAAAATAACATGGCGACTAATGATGATTTTATTAGAGGATAAATCAAAACATTTGTAACCATGATGATTAGACGGAAAACCCAAAAACACACACGAAGTAGATCAGGCCTGAAGTTTGTTAATTGTGGTGGACGGAAATAACGGATAACATAAGCACTCATAGACCCTAAGATGTGAATACGAATGAGTCTTATTATATAAAATTTGAAGGGGGATGAATATGTCAAACCTTTGGAAGGAAGATTGTTAAGGAGATATGTAGCCATTTGTAGAGCATGATGCCAAAAATGAGGGGTACTGAAGCATGAATCAATAAAGTTCGGATAATGTTATTAATGGTACGAATTTTGCGTTCGGCTTTCCCATTTTGTGAAGACGTATGAGGACACGAAAAATGAAAGTTGATCCCATTATTAGCACAAAATTCCCGAAACACCCCATTGTCATATTCTTTGCCATTATCACATTGAAGATTTTTTATGTCCTGTTCGAATTGAGTTCTAATGAATGCTCTAAATTTTAAGAAGATAGAAAAAACTTGAGATTTTTTCGCTATCGGAAAAGTCCATAAAAACTTAGAATAATCATCCAAAAAGAGAACATAATATCGATGACCCAAAGAACTAAGAACAGGAGACGTCCATAAATTACTATGAACAATATCAAATGGCATTAAAGTATGAAAATTAGAGTCTACAAATGGCAACTTAACTATTTTCCCTAAAGAACAAGATTGACAATTCGGAGTACCACGCGCAGTTTTACAAGAAATAAATTGGTTTCTATCTAAGGAAGACAAAATAGACGATCCCGGATGACCTAGACGAGCATGCCCCAAAGAAGGAGCCAGAGCTGAAAAAGTGGATGGAAATGCGTGACTCGAGAAACCAAAACTTGGTGTGATAGGATAAAGATCGCCCCTACTATCACACCTCATGAGAGGACCCCCCCATTTTGAAATCCTTCACAGAAAAACCAAATGGGTCAAATTCTATGGAAATAGAATTATCAGTGGTGAATTTGCGGACATACACCAAATATTTAATCAATTTTGGAGCGTGAACAATATTTTTCAAAAGAAGGGGTGGATGGAGGAAGACAACGTTTTATGACCATAATCACGAATTGGAATTGAATAACCATTACCAACAATTATACCACGATTGTTGTTCAAATTGGAATAAGACGAGAGAGTACCTAAGTCGGACGTCATGTGAGTAGTGAAGCCGGTGTCCATGTACCAATTTGGGTCTGAAGGATTTATTCCAAGCGTGTGCATCGCTGCGGCAATGTCGGTAGGTGTGGGGCCCGCTATATGATGGGCCTGGTGGGGCCCAAAGTTGACTCACTGCTGACTGGAACTGCCACTGTAGCGTTGGTCTAGGGCTGGAGAAAAAATAGTGGGCCGTTGCGGAAACTGGGCAGTGGGCCGAAATCGTGGTGTCATCTGGGCCCAATTTGCTAGTTGACCGTAGGGACAATTGGGCCAAGGGTTACCAGCCCAGCCCCATGGCGAGGGGGTCCACTGCTGGGACCAGGCTGTCTGGGACCCACTGCCCAGATGATGTCCACCGCCACCATTATCGGAACCACCGCGTTTGCCCACCCGATTTTTGTCATTATTTTTTCGACTATTCTTGCCGCCACCGTGACCACGGTTTTGGCCAGAATTATCAACAAGACCTAGAGAATTTGTAGAGGATGTCATCATGACTACAGGACTAGCACTAGTAGCCGCCTTTTTGGCCAAGCCGGCTTCTTCGAGGGTAAGCATAAAACGAGCCTGATAAAATTGCGGAAGAGGGCTGCTCTGACGAAGAAGCGTGCGAACACCACTATATGCCTTTGAAAAGCCCGCAACCATTTGTAGGACCAAACGATCATTCGAAATAGGCGCTCCAACGTTGCGGAGTTGGTCCGCCAATTCCTTTAACCTTTTGCAATATGTTGAAACGTTTTGGAAATTTTCCATATGGATGTGGGAAAATTCCTGTTCAAGGGTAACAACACGTGAATTCTGTTTATCTTAGAATATATCACGTACTCTATTCCATGCCTCCATCGCCGTAGCATCGGTTCGATAATCGTTTGCAAGAGGTCGCTAGAAATAGTGGAGTAAATCCATTGAAGAACAGTAGCATCAAGGGTCGTCCATAACGTAGAATCATCCTCTGGTTTTGGCACCTCCATATCTGTAGGAGCCGCGGGGATAATATGATGGAGAACGTGATGCGATCGTCCATGTATTTTGAACAGTTCGACCCACGTCGCGTATTGAACATTTTTTCTATTTCAAGAATAATAGGAATGTGATTCTTGCTATTAGAAACATTAAGGGCAGGGTGAAACTTGTTCCTAGCCATAATAGCAACGCAATACGTGAAGTAGGGATTGGGGAGAAAAAATTGGGAAGAGAAAAATAATTTCCGGGCACGGAAACCGAGGAAGGGGCTCGAATTCGGTGGTTTGGACGGAAATATTAGGGAGAAAATATTAGCCTAGACTCTTGATACCATAAAAGAAATAATCCCTTGATTATTTTCATTAATTGAAAGAGTATATATACAATTTACATATTTCCATAATAGGAAAAAAAAATCTTATTCCACTTCTAAAACCATATTCTAGTAGTACAAGACTTCTATAATTATGGTAAGTGTACAATGCTAAGTAATACAAATATTCTACACTAATTACAATACTAAAAAGGACTAAAGTCCCGTGATATACACTATGTATATCACGGGAATATACATTGTCTAACAATAAGGGACTATCTTGAGTGCTGGCAAAGGTAGAGAATTCAAAAAGGCTTGAAGCAGATTTGAAATATTTCTTTGTGCATATTTTGGATCTTATGGCTGAAGAGGAATACAACTGCTTTTGAAGGACACAGAGACCATATTTCTAAAATTAAGAATAAATATTGGTAGCATAATGAGTATATAGAGTTTTTGAATTTGCTAGAGGGAAGACAATAGATGTGGAATTTATTTTTTGATCTGCATAAATGTTTACAGAATCCCTTTGTTTTTGTACTACTTTTACCATCTTCATACTTCCTATAAATAAAAAATTTACCATTTTAGAAAAAATAATATAAGAGATCAGATACATATAGACATAACTAACCAGTATATATTAATTGTATTAAATTGGGAAAAGTTTAACTTACTCCTCTATTATATGAAATACCTTAAGTTTAGCCTTTGCTATACTTTCAGGGCATTCATAGCCATCTTGTATTTTTTTTTTTTTTTGAGCTCCAACGTGGATTGAGTAGATTCCACGTGTCAAAATACTTCAGAAAAAGAATTTAAATTTATCTTTTTACTTTTAACTATGTTTTAAAATTATCCTTATACTTCACATTGGAGCTCTAATAAGATCAAGGGCAAACACAAGACGATTTGCTAACAATAGTATGAATTTCACTAGAGCATAACAAATGTTAAATTGAAACAATATATATCTAATAAAGTATATTATCCTTCCCCGACCCCACTCTTGTAATTACATTGAATTTGTTGTTGTTGTATAAATTCAATTAATGCCTCATGTAGTATTTGATGTAGTGATGCCAACCAAACAGTTTTATAAAAACAAAGTATGATGAAGAAAGGTCAACACCGCAAGTCAAGTGTTCCAGTTGCAGTGCTTAGTCAATGTCCACGGACAATTTGACTCTCAAGTATGAAGTCCAAACTCGCGAATTGTGACTAATGCATTTTGTATTCAGTAAATTAGAGTTCTCGATATGGGTCAATCCGGTCCAGCCTAGCCAGTTCACGTAGGTTTTGGAATTTGATGGGTTAGGTCGGGAGTACCACTTTAACGGGTCTTAAAATGGCTAGTCCAGCCCTACCAAGCCTCACGTGGGTCGTGGGCTAAGTCGGGCCGACCTACCTTTCTAAAACATATTTTTCTTTTTTTTAAATTTAAACTATAACCAAAAATGTTAACATGTATATTTACAAGACAATATTACATAGTGTTGCTAACCAAGTCTCAAACCACAATTAAATTATCTCAATAATAATTATTAAGTAAGTATTGTTATGAAATCAATTGTGTGGATGTCCACGACTCAAATATAGATTCACTAGTCCTCTCCATGATGTAATTAATTTCCCAGTACTCCTCACTATTATGTGTAGTAATGCTCATATCTTCACTACTTTCTCATTCATCTCCCACACTCTCATAATCTTCCCCACATTCTCAAGGATTAATGTCATGTTTATGACACCCTTTGATGTTACTCAATGTAACCCTATAAATAGAGATATTGAGAATCATGTGGTATACACTTATGGAAAACTTGATACCCGGAAGAAATAAGTACTCTCCTCTCTTGTCTCTCTTTATCTCTTTGTCATTCTTGTTTTCATCTTTTGATATATTATAGTAACTCTTTTAGATTGATTTTACAACACGTTATCAGCACGAATCTCTAATTTTGTGTCACAACTTTCGAATTGAGCATTTCCTTTAACATACAAGTATTCATTCTTCAGTAATCACCTTACTATTATCCTACTCGTAATCGCCCATGTATGTGACTTATAATGTGTATGACTCTAGTACTCCAGAAAATATATTCTGAGTAAATTGTTTGTTTTGACCAAGCACAAATTTTACCAAGTCCGTTTTATAAATTTTCTAATTAAATTTGCATGATGCAGTCCCACAGGATTTTAATATCTTAAAATCATGTTTGAATAATCAACTATTAAGCATCTACATATGTCTTATATATTGTATGTTTAGTTTGTTATTCAGCACTTTGCAATTCGTTGAAGATTGTAGATTAGTTAATTAGTTCGTCCAAATCAGTGGATGTGAAAATTATATGTTACCGGTTTTGAATTTTTGCTAGTTGACCTAGTTAATTTAGTAGTTTTTAGATCATTGTATGTGGCAATAAATATAATTATAGTTCATTCCTGGAAGAGAATGTGGCTTGTAATAAGCATCGTGAATGATCACCCATTTTTTAAAATAAAATTATAACATTATAGATAAGAACGTGCTCATGTATTATTGGATAAATATCACAACTCACCTCTACGGGAGTTTGAGAGAAAAAAGTTTTATTTTGACATAAACGTTCATTGGTCACGTACTTTTAGCATGTCACTGAAAGAAATAATCCCTTGATTATTTTCATTAATTGAAAGGTATATATACAAGTTACATATTTCCATAATAGGAGAATCGTATTCCTATTCTACTCCTATAACCTTATTCTACCATAATTCTAACTATACAATTATGGTAAGTGTACAAGACTAATTAAGGTAACCTTTACACTATAATATTACAACAATATACATACCAAATATACACCAACCCGTGATGGGCCAACCCGAGATGGGTTTGTTGCCTTTCCGTGTTGGGCTGTTTACCGAGAGCACCCGTGATATACACTTATGTATATCACGGGTGTATACATTTGTTTAACACACCCCCGCAGTCATAGCGGATGGTCTTCGAACGCTGAGATTGTCCCTAAAAATTTCAAACAGGACCGAGGGAAGACCCTTTGTAAAGATGTCTGCAATTTGATATCTTGACGGGACATGACAGACGCGTACCTGACCTCGAGCAACCTTTTCGCGGACAAAGTGTATGTCCATCTCGATATGCTTAGTGCATTGGTGCTGAACCGGATTACCAGACAGGTAAATGGCACTAATATTATCGCAATAAACCAAGGTTGCCTTTTGAATTGGACAATGAAGCTCTAAAAGCAAATTACGTAACCAACATGATTTCAAGACAACATTGGCTACTTACCCCTCGATATTCAGCCTCGACACTTGAGCGGGATAGAGTCGCCTGACGCTTCGCAGACCAAGAGACCAAGTTGTTGCCAAGGAACATACAATAGCCAGACGTAGATCGTCTGGTGTCTGGACAACCACCCCAATCAACATCTGTGTATGAGACAAGTGTGGATGTCGAGGAAGGATATAAATGCAAACCATAGTCCAGTGTACCCTGAATATACCGAATGATGTGTTTTAGTGCATTCATGTGCTAAATTATGGGATCATACATGAATAAACACACTTGTTGGACAGCATACGTAATATCTGGTCTTGTAAAGGTAAGATACTGAAGGGCCCTTGCAATCTGCGATAGCGGGTCGGATCCTCGTAAGGTACGCCGGTCGCGGCATCAAGTTTGGGCTTAGTATCAACTGGAGTAGAAGTGGACTTACAGGATGACATCCCAGCCCTCTCGGTGATCTCGGCTGCATATTTCCGTTGCGACAAGAACAACCCATCCGAATGACAAGTGACAGCAATCCCCAAAAAATAACTCAAGGGCCCCAAGTCTTTCATAGCAAACTCGGAGCTGAGCATGGTCATGATAGACTGGCGCACGGCATCGGAAGAGGCAATCAAGATAATATCGTCCACATATAACAGAATGTAGGCGAAGGATGAACCACGATGGTAGATGAACAAGAAATTATCCGACCTGCTGTGAGTGAACCCAATAGTCGAAACATAGTCAGCAAACCTTGTATACCAAGCCCGGGAGATTGCTTAAGCCCATATAAGGACTTCTTCAATAAACAGACATAATGAGGATGATTGGGATCCCTAAATCCCAAAGGTTGATGCATATAGACTGTTCCCTTAAGATCTTCATGTAGGAAAGCATCATTTACATCTAACTGATGAATAGGCCATACCTTCGAAAGAGCCAAGCTAAGCACAGTGCGAATGGTAGCCGGCTTGACCACCAGACTAAACGTCTCCCCACAATCTATACCAACCTCTGTTGAGTCTTACCATCACCCACAAGCCGCACCTTATGTCGAGCAAATAAACCATCTGAATTCTCCTTATGAGCAAAAATCCACATAGACCTGATAACATTAATACCAGATGGACGGGGCACCAACTCCCACGTCTTATTATCAATAAGAGCATTATATTCATCAGTCATAGCAATTTTCCAATTCGAGTCGTTTAAGGCAGACACAGGATTACGGGGCAAGGGGGATTTAGAGACATTCGAATGTAAATTAAAATGTCTTTTTGGTGTAAAAACACCCCATTGACTATGAGTGACCGGTCTATGACTCGAGGAAGAATTGAGTGGATTTCGAGAATTTGCTGGGCTCGGGTCGGACTAGCCAGCAGGCAGTGGGCCTGTTGGCCCAACTCGGGAAGCAGTAACAGTGGTAGAAATAGGAACTGGACCAGTTCCAGTATTGGGCTGGACTGGCCCAATTGCTGGAACTGGCCCAGTGACACAACTGGGCAGAGAGGGCTGTGACGGGCCATTGGGAGATGTAGAAAAATGCTGAATAATATACGGAGATATTTGTTCATCCAAAAAATTATACGAACTAGGCACGGGAGTATGACTTTTAGCAAATAAAAATTGGGATTCATCAAAAATGACATGGTGATTAATGATGATTTTATTTGAGGATAAATCAAAGCATTTGTAGCCACGATGATTAGATGGAAAACCCAAAAACACACACGGAGTCGACCGGGCCTAAAGTTTGTTAATTGTGGTGGACGGGAATAACGGATAACACAAACACCCAAAAACTCGAAGATGTGAATATGAAGGAATTTTATTATATAAAATTTGAAGGGGGGAAGAATATGTCAAATCTTTGAAGGAGTTTTGTTAAGTAGCTATGTGGCCATTTGAAGAGCATGATGCCAAAAATATGAGGGTATGGAAGCATGAATTAATAAAGTGCAGATAATGCTATTTATGAAATGAATTTTACATTCGGCTTTCCCATTTTGGGAAGATGTATGAGGACAAGAGAAACGAAAATTTATCCCATTATTAGCACAGAATTCCTGAAATACCCCATTGTCATATTCTTTGTCATTATCACATTGAATATATTTTATTTCACGGTCGAATTGCGTTCGGATGAATGCTCTAAATTTTAGAAAGATGGAAAAAACTTGAGATTTCTTCGCTTTTGGAAACGTCCATAGAAATTTAGAATAATCATCCAGAAAGAGAACATAATACCGATGACCCACAGAACTAGGAACAGGATACGTCCATAAGTCGCTATGAATAATATCAAATGGCATTAAAGTATGAGAATTTGAGTCTACAAACGGCAACTTAACAATTTTTCCTAAAGAACAAGAGTGACAAATTGGAGTACGACTCGTACCCTTACATGAAATAAAACTATTTTTATCTAAAGCTGACAAAATAGAGGATCCCGGATGACCAAGACAAGCATGCCACAAGGAAGGAGAAATGGCTGCAAAGGCTGATGGCAGGGCTTGACTCGATGGACCGGAACTGGGTGTGATAGGATAAAGATCCCCCCTACTATCACACCTCATGAGAGGACTCCCCGTCTTGAAATCCTTCACAGAGAAACCAAATGGATCAAATTCAATAGAAACGGAATTGTCAGTAGTGAATTTATGGATAGAGACTAAGTTTTTAATCAATTTGGGGGGGGGTGTAGGGTATTTTTCAAGATAAGAGGTGGATGAGGGGGAGATAATGTTTTATGACCATAACCACGAATTGGAATAGAATTACCATTACTAACAATTATACCGCGATGGTTGCTCAAACTAGAATAAGACGATAGAGTACCTGAGTCGGATGTCATGTGGGTAGTGGCATCGCTGTCCATATACCAATTTGGGTCCAGTTAAGTCAAACCAAGTGTGTGCATCGCGACCTTGATATCAGTCTGAGTGGGGCCTGCTGTGTGGTGAGCTTGCGGAGGCTGGGGCCCAAGAATTCCAGAACTGGGCTATCCTGGGTCGTAGCTACTGAAACTGGAATTACTGGGCTAGTGGGCAGTGGGCCATCGAGGCTGCTAGGAAGCCCACTGGCCAGATGCTGGAAACTGCTGTGGAATTGGGCCGTAGGGCCACTGTCCATTGTTCCAAGACCACGGCCCAGAGGCCCAAGGCTGAGACCAGGGGGTCGGTGGCCCACTGTAACTGGGATGGGGTCCACTGCCACAGTTTTGGCCACCGTGACTGCTGCCTGTGCCGCGCGTTTGCCCCCGCAATTTTTCCCATTATTTTTCCGGACATTCTTACTACCCCCGTGAGATCGGTTTTGGTTCGAATTGTTACCAAAATTTTGAGGACTAGTGGAGGAAGTCTTCATGACCACGGGACTAGCATTAGTAGCCGCCTTTTTAGCCAAACCGGCTTCTTCCAAGGTAAGCATGGATCGGGCTTGATAGAACCTTGGAAGAGGATTACTTTGACGAAGGAGAGTTCCAACGCCACTGTAAGCCTCGGATAGGCCATCAACCATCGGTAAAATAAGATGATCTTCACTAACTGGTGCACCAACGTTGCGGAGTTGGTCCGCCAATTCCTTCAACCTTTTGCAATATGCTGAACCGTTCGGGAAATTTTCCATGTTGACGTGGGAAAAATCCTGTTCAAGAGTAACTGCTCTAGAATTTTGATTATCCTGGAATATGTCACGCAGTCTATCCCATGCAGCCATCGCCGTAGCGTCTGGCTCAATAATCGTCTGCAATAGGTCGGTAGAGATAGTAGAATAAATCCACTAAAGGACGGTGGCATCAAGTGTTGTCCATAACTTAGGATCATCCTCGCATTTAGGCACCTCCATATTATCAGGAGCCGCGGAGATTATGTGATGGATGACTTGATGCGAACGAGCGTGAAATTTGAACAACTCAGCCCACGTCGCGTATTGGACGTTTTCTATTTCAGGAATTAGAGGGATATGATTCTTGACGTTAGAAACAACAAGGGCAGGGTGAAACGTGTTCTTTGACGTAGACATAACGAAAGAATAATAGGTGATAGAGGGATTTGAAAGAGAGATTTGGAGAGCAGAAGAATAAATGGCAAACCTGAGGAGGGGGCTTCGGTCTTGGCCAAGAAGAGAAACAAGAATTTGAGAGAAATTTTTGTTTGACCTAAACTTGTGATACCATGAAAGAAATAATCCCTTGATTATTTTCATTAATTGAAAGAAAGGTATATTTACAAATTACATATTTCCATAATAGGAGAATCTTATTCCTATTCTACTCCTAAAACCTTATTCTACCATAATTCTAACTATACAATTATGGTAAGTGTACAAGACTAATTAAGGTAATATTTACATTATAATATTACAACAATATACATACCAAATATACACCAACCCGTGATGGGCCAACCCAAGATGGGCTTGCTGCCTTTTCGTCTTGGGTTGTTTACCGAGAGCACCCGTGATATACACTTATATATATCAAGTGTATATCACGGGTATATACCTTTGTTTAACAGTCACAAATATTGTGGTATGTCTTATCATGAATTACCAAAGAGTAAAAGTATAAAATAAGTCTTGCTTATAAAGGTTTTGACCATGACCATAATGACAATTACTCCCTAAAAGGATATGTTCACTATACAGATGGTATTACGAAATACGTGGTAGTACATAATTAATTGGAGCTCTGAAAAAGCTAATTTATTACTATCCGAAGGAATGAATTTGTTCATAATAGTAGTGTAGTAGTAAGTCTCAAAAAACAATTTTACGTTTCAAAGGCATTGACTAAATATGAATTATATTGAGACTATAAATTATGAGAACGTTTAATATTTTCATATTACTACAACAATAACGGGTAAACAAAAATACAAGTATGATGGAATAATATGCTAGGGAGGTTGGCATGACCGATTGGCCATCCCCATTAAATATGATACGAAATAATTGAGAAGTCACGTGGTTAAATATTGAAAGAATAAAAGATTTTTTAAGAATTTTGTGGGTTGATTGTTTTCACGATAAATTGATTATTGTATCATCTAAGGTTAGTGTTGTATCCCCTGGATTTTGCAACGTATAAAAGGTGATATATATATATATATATATATATATATATATATATATATATATATATATATATATATGTATCGATTTACTTTTATATAATTTTAATATATGCATCTATATTATGGATACATGTGCATTTGGTTCAACCTGCAATTTGATTTTTGCAAGGTTGTTTGCTCTTAAATTATAAGCGTTGTTCCAAACTATGAAATTATGTTGATAATGTTGGTTTATATAGCAGAAATTGTATGGCTCCAATTATAGCTAAATCATTGTTTATGAGAAAAACAAATTCAGTATGAGATGTGTTATTTAACATGTAGCATCATTTGTATGCATCAAGCCAACAAGGTTCCCCTATCATAATTGGTTCAAGGGCAGGAACCAAATAATTCTCATCTAAAAATTTGAATGTGCGATATATGATTTAAATATTCCATCATAACGTACAAAGATGGGTCCCCAAATAAGGTTGAGAGGTAAATGTTAGATTTCCTAACATTAGGGGAGATATGATAAGCAACTAAAAAATAAGTTATATGTAATGAATTATCACTAGTATGATCCTCGTTAAAAAATAATTCAAGTCAACTGTCAAACGCATTAAATGACCCAAAAGTGAATATATATTCTAGCTGCAAATGCTCCAATTAAAATTAAAATCCTTGAAAGATAGAGTATGTGGCGATAGACCAATCGATTTCAAAAGATTAAACTTCTTGAAGAAAGAGAGGAGTAAATGATTAAGATGATCATAATATTGAGGCAAGTGCTTTAAAAGAGCACCACGATATAATATTTCATACAAATCTTAGGATAGATCCAGGTACCTGAAAATGATGAAAAATAAAGACATCTCGATAAATTATGTCGTATTGAAACCGAAATCAAATGACCGCTGACGGTATCTTTGATATAATGTAGCACTCAAAATTAATGGTTACGAGGATCTTGAATTTAAATATTTCAAAAAGTGTGAACAGATAAATGATATTACGCAATTCAAGTATATTTTGTTTCACTTGAAAAAGTGATGTTTTGTACCTATAGTCCAAAATCTCAAGGTATAATGCTAGTGGGGTACAAAAGAATTTTTGTACGGAAATAAAATAAAAAATTAATCCCTAAGATATAAAGTGCGGCAGTGCCTTGTGACACAAAGATTTTCGCAAAAGTCCTGGGCTTCTAGCATTATTATATAGAGATGTGTTCTCCTATGGTGGATGCAATGAAATTTTTATATGGCAATACATAAATAATTTGGTATGTGTATGATAAATTATTGTCATTATAGCTATATAGACAATGAAAGAAATCCAAGAGGAGTTTACATTGTTCTGAAGCATATAAAAGTTTATGAAAATAAAGCTTCAGCAAATCTTTATATGGATTAAAGTGATTCCATTGAATACCCAATAGTTGTGATGTCGCTAGATATAAATTAAGGCATATTGGATAGTATTGTTACATCCTGTATTTTCGTTCAACATATATACAACTAATTTGATGTTTACGAATGCACTTAAATGTGAGAAATGAGATTCTGAACAAATAAAAATGACTTGCTTGCTTACCCGACGTGTCTGCTTCACCAACTTACTTCCCGTACTACTTGCTTGAACTACTTAACACGTGTCATGATTATTAAATGAGGGCAAGATACGTATTTAAATTAAATAAAGACAACACGTGACACATCCTAATTAAACAAGTAGGTTTGTCTCCTACTTTCCAAAAGGAGAGGCCACAATTAAAAACTTCCTAAAGAAGCTAGAGAGGGGCAGCCAAGAGGGCCATTATAAGGCTGATCCTCTTCATTTATTTTCATATATTTTCATAGCTTAAAATGAATATAGAAACCGCTGCAAACATTCTCGCAAGAGCTCCACACAAACCCTAGGTGATTTCGAGTGATACGATTCTAGTGCCGAAAAACCTGGACTGCTTGCTAGTTTCCCTTTCTCCTTCTTGTAGCTGCGTTGGGGGACTAATTTCAGATGAATAGAGCTTAGGTTTCGTGGGTTCTACTCATTCCAAGGTAAGTTTATGCTTCTATTTCCCTTATCTATGCTTCTATGAGTTGTAGCTCGATCGTAAAAACTAGAACTTGGGAGTTTTGAAAGAGTAGTATGTTGTTTGTTATTGCGCCACTGTTGGCTGATTATGAACTTTCTTTTAAGTGGAATTAATGGTTGGTTTACATGGAAAGAGGCTTAATTATGTACTGTTGGTTGTGTTGCTCGATTTGAAAGAAAAGACAAGTCAGAAATGTGCTTTAGTAATCTGAAAAATCAGTTTTGAGTTGCTAAACTTGTGGGACTGTTATGGAATTGTTTTAAAATTGTATAGTGGCTGCAAATCAGTAAGAATAATTGAATATTTTGTGGTTAATGTTGTTGATAAACTAGGGAAAGAAAAAAGGGGTTTAAAATTATAGTTATTTAATCACAAACTGAGCTTGTCGCTCGTTGCACTATTGTTTGAATTGTTGGAGTTGTTCTTACGTTGTTGAGGGGATGAATGGATGGGATTGGTTATTGATATTGTTAATATCGTTGTTGGTGCTATTTTGAATTCGGAGAAGTGAGCAAATGTAGGGGAAGTGCTGCCCAATTTTTCGTAAGAGAGCTACTAGCTTAGAAATGTGTTTTGAGTTCTTCCATGGCATTAATCATAGTTATAATACCTTGATGTAGGTTGAATTACTACGGAAAATATATATTGAGTTGTTAGCAACAAAGGTATGTTAAGGCTGACTCTCTTTCTTTTGGCATGATCCAAGTAAATGAAACGTAAATGTAATGTCATTCCATAACTTAACTCTACTCTTGAAAGCTAAGAATGTACATGTTATTCATTCCTATGTTATGTATAAAAACCATGTCTATATATGATTCCTAGGTCCCTTTTGAGGCATATGATAATGATGTTAATGATCATACTATATTCGGAGGGTTATCGACTGCAAGTCACTCCGAAAGATGTTCTAATGTTCCATAAGAGTCTTCATGCATTATATATATTAAGGAGTTATACACGAATATATGATATCTATATTGGTTATGGGAAAGGAAATGGTGTCATATATGCAAAACCACACGATCAACTGGTTACATGATGATAATTATGCCCACAGAGGTTCGTATGGTAAGAAAGATGCCCAATGAGGCCAATGGTGTTATATACGCATATATATGTACAATGGCCTTATATACTCATATATGTATAAGTATGTAAATATAAGTATGCATGTTCATGGCCCACAGAGGAAGTTCAAGGTACATATTGATCTTTATATCCCTTTTATTGATGATGTCTTATTATTATGTTTCATTTATGCCTTACATATTCAGTACATTATTCGTACTAATGTCCCTTTGCCTGGGAATGGTGTGTTTCATGCCACGTAGGTGCAGGTAGACGGATAGAAAACCCCTCATATTAGGCTATCTTTGGATATCAGTTTGGATTGGTGAGCTCCAATTTCATCCGGAGCCTTACCGAGTCAGGGTACATATGTATATGTCATTTTATATGTTGGGTATGTCGGGGGCCCTGTCCCGACCTATGTATGAGTATGATATTCCATGTTAGAGGCTTTGCAGATACTATCATGTGTATAGTACACATTTGATGTCGTTGGTCTATTATGGAGGCCTTGTTGGCCCGTATATATATATGTATACTCCTTTTTGGGTTATTTATCATGTCTAGAGTTATGATTCTTAAAGAATGAATGTTAATACAACCTTATCGGCTTATGTTGAGTCTAATGATTGAAAGAGATAAAATGAATGTTAGCGCTCGCTCGAGTAGGGCACCGGGTGCTAGTCATCGCCATCCGGGTTGGGTCGTGACAAACTTGATATTAGAGCAGGTCTGTCTTAGGGAGTCTGCAAAGCCGTGTCTAGTAGAGTCTCACTTATGGATGTGTTGCGTTCCACACTTATAATTGGGAGGCTATAGGACATTTAGGATGGTTACCTTCTCTTCATGCTCTAGATCATGTGATAGAACTGAGTCATAAAGAATGAAATTCTTAACCCTAACCTTTGTTTGTTTTATATTCGGGGGATGAATTATTCTAGAAAGATTATAGGTGATCCGAGTGCTAAAAGGATAACAGGAATGGAAGTGAGTTACTCTATGAAGGAGGACCTATCCGAGATTATGTCCTCTATCGAGACTTATCCATCTGAGATTCGAGATAAGTCATCTCTACGGGTGTCTCTGACCCTGATGGTATTAGAGGAGCCAGGAAGAGCTCCAGTATCACCAGTTCCACATGTGTCCCCATTTGAACGGGAGGTAAGGAAGGCAATACAGATTCTGAAACAATTGGTTGATTCCCAAACCCGGTACCATAATAGAGCACTAGGGATCTGGGGTCCTCTGAGGGATTGAGAAGTCCGCAATTATGGGGGTCAGTTAATGAGGACTCACCAACATCTACATGGCATGACATAGACGAGGATAGTGGTCAGACAAAAAGGGTCAAAATAGATGGCACTTTCATAGGATCCCCAAGCTGCATCATGCCGCAGGTGGAGGGGCAGCAGGCTAGGCAACTTCCCCAGCCTATACCAGTGTAGTTTTTGTCAGATCAGGGCTCCCGGGTAGGTCCATGGCATGGTTCATATATATCGGGATCCTAGGATGATGTAGGTCAAGTGAGGCCAGACTGTAGTCAGTGCGGATGAGCACATACCAGCCTTATCGTATGAGTGATGGGAGTTATTTCTGGTGCAGAAGCTAGTGGCACCAAGTTCGGAGATGTCCTAGGCTAGACTAAAGGAATCAAGGTAGGGGTAGAGTGAGAGCCCAGGTGCCGGTACAACGAAAGGGAGAACGATGACGGCATGTACACTTTCTATTTTTATAAGATGTCTATATACCTACGAGTGTGGTGTTGATATGTTATATTATATGTTGTAATGATAACTCTTAAAGTATTGCCGATAGAGCTAAAAGGATTAATTAAATGAAAAAGAGTAATGTTAAGAGAAGAGACTTAGATGGGATTTCCAGTTGAATGATAGTTAAGACCGTGTTTATGTTATGACTGATTGGTAAGGTTAGGGGTGCTTGATTAATAAGGTAACTGTATGTTTAGACAGAAGCCATGTTTCTTTATAAGAAGGGTCACGGAAAGGATACATATATGTTTTAGTTAGACGGTTAAGTTCACCTACGCAGTTATAAGTAACGAATGTTAGGAGTAATTGGTAAGATGCGAACAGTTTATAAGCTAGAGGTGAAGTGCAAATTATGGAATGATAAAAGAGTATATATTATAATGGTTATGATATTTTGTATCCATGACAATATGATATGAGGTTGAGAGGTCCTTACGAAGGTAATTATATCACTTCCTATCCTAACAAGATTAAATATGGTCAGAAAGGGCTAAAAGATGGCATGCATCACTCGATGAGTTATAAAGCGACAAGAATATGATTGATTATTATCTACAAAGCTGTTATGAGATTATACAGACAAAAGTTATAAGGAGCACAGACTGACATGGAGAGAAATATAAACGAGTAGTGAAGATGGGTAAAAGACGATCAAAAGCATATACGGGTTAATTCGAAATTACGAATGGAGCAAATAAGTCATGTAGGAATAAAAGTGTTGTTCGTGTATTAGTTAATCGTTTGGGGGATAACTTAATTTGGGGTTAACAAATTGAAATAAAATTTAAAGCAAAAGTCCCGAGAAGAAGAGTTTGGACTTCACATTTTGGGCAAGTTAACCCTATAAGGGGAAAAAGTAATTTCGCTACACCTAAAGACGAAAAAATGGTTACTAATCGAAGGAAAGAAACATACGACTATTATGAAATGTTCATACATTCCCCATACTATTGAGTAAGAAGAGAACTTCATATATGTTTCTGAATAACAAATTAACCTAGGCATTGATATGGTCCCCTATAATCGACTGAAGTTGAGGTTAAAAAAGAGTTAATAATATTATAGTACAGGATGAACATTGTTTTCAAGGAAGAATCGCTTACCTAACTTATTGTGGTAAGTGGGACACGTTTGAAGGCTCGTGTGTAAACTCAATCAGAAATAGAAAGAATTGAAAGGAATACGTAATGAAGAAGGATTTTCGAAAAATATGAGGGTGATTAATAAGGATTGGTAAGACGTGGATAATTATTATGGACATGTCGGAGGGAAGATGCACTCATAACGGTAACTAAAAAGGATATGCCGGTGTATCCCCATCAAAAGGAGAAATAAGTAAAGTGCCTACTGAGGACGTTATGAACATTGTAAGTTCAGATTTAAGCAGATAAGTATTTTCCTGATCGGATAGCGTTTAGTGGGAATATTTAAGAGAAGGTTGTAAGGAGTTGGCCTAAACCTATGGACTTGACAAGTTTGAAAGTTACCAGTAGAAGTCTCCATGAAAAAGGGTGCCTTCCACTACAACCCAATAATAGAATGGACTTAGGAAAAGATTAAGTATATGTTTGTGAGTAGATAATCTCGGATCAGGAGATTAAGTTATTAGTATAACATGAGGGGGAAAACAAGGTATGATGTTCATATACCCTAAAGGAGCAATCAGGACGTGCGGTATTTTGAAATGTTTTGAACATTGGATGACTTAAGTCGTATATTAATGTGGTATGACAAATAACTGAGTATGTTTTAGATAATTATGAAAACGTGGAAGAGAGCTATCTTATTTCAAATTTTAGGGTAAATAACAACTAAGTATCGACGGAATGATAAGACGATATTACCTATGGATCGAGAAGAAACCAAAATTCTATAAAAAGGAAGTTGAGGCTACGGTAAGGAATATGGAAGACTACAATATCAATACCCTATATCACCAGAGAGATGAGTGTTGTAAGAAGTTTGTCGTAGTATGGGTAATTCAAGTTTCTAGTAATGTGACGCGGGCTAACTAATGTGACAGTAACCTTATGTTTATGATGAACAATGATGTAATGAAAAGTTAAGTGTTACATGAAATGCGAGTAATCGATGAGCCAACGTGATGCTCAGTTGGTAGAATGGAGGCAAGGAATGTGACCAATAAGACACTATGACAGGTAATCCTTACACATATATGCTACGAGATTGTTACAGATTTATAAAGGTTATTTTGGGTAAATGTAACACTGATTAGAGGTAAAGGAAGGATAAGCGACTATAAAGATTTAAAGACATGATGGGCCCCTAATAGGGGTAGTAAACCATTGAAAAATAAATCTGTAGTTTAGTATACTTTTAATGATGAATTTTTAATGGAAGTTTTACGCATACAAATGAAGGAAAGAAATGATATCTTGGGGATCTTAGCGATTATTTGATATTCAGATTAAGTATTTGAACCCCAAGAACGAGGTTGTCGTTGTGCGGAATCACATCTTGTGGTCATGGTAGAGAAATGACAATATAAGGATCTCAAATTGGTATGGTACAGAGAAAGAAGTTAACATGAATGAGTCATACCTTTTGAACTTGATTCAAGTGATTCCCTAATCAGGGTTATGAGATAAGATCATAATAAAATTTTATTACTTCTACTGTTTAGTTATCTAAGTACAATGGAAATGTACTATGAGGTGAAAGCAACATATTGGTAAGATGATACGAAGAAGAAAATGACAAAGCTTTAACCAACAAGTTAAGTAGGAACATTAGAAATTCGATAAGCTAGCCCAGGATATGAAAAATACGATCAAATTTATGTGCGTTTTGAAGCAAGAATCGGTAGGAGATGGTTGCTTACTCCTTTATTAAGTTGTATGCAATGATAATTATCAATACATGGGTAAAAATATGGGACTCCGACTGGATAGTTGAAAACCAAGAAGATGAGACAATTTAAACAAAATCTATCCCACTGGGTGGTGGAGGAAGTAAAGCGAATACAAGGACGTTAAGGGTAACTTAGGACGGACAAAAGTTTTAAATAAATAAGCAATGAAGTAACTCAGAGTTGATTCAAATGGAAAGGGTAGCCCAGAAATATCGCCAATTAACAGCATTATACAATTCGATAAGAATGACAAGCTCAGCCACGATATGCAGGGTTACAAAAAGTAATTCAATGAGTTGAGTATGTAACCAAGCCGAAAGTTGTGGAAGGCTTAACAAAAAGGGGTCTTGATTACCATATTGGGCCAGCAAGAAGAGAACCAAGAAATAAGCATCGTGATATGAAAACATGGAAGAGAGCTATCATATTTCAAATTTTAGGGTAAATAACAACTAAGTATCGACGGAAAGATAAGACGATATTACCTATGGATCGAGAAGAAACCATAATTCTATAAAAAGGAAGTTGAGGCTACGGTAAGGAATATGGAAGACTACAAAATCAATACCCTATATCACCAGAGAGATGAGTGTTGTAAGAAGTTTGTCGTAGTATGGGTAATTCAAGTTTCTTGTAATGTGACGCGGGCTAACTAAAGTGCCAGTAACCTTATGTTTATGATGAACGAGGGTGAAATCAAAAGTTAAGTGTTACATGAAATGCGAGTAATCGATGAGCCAACGTGATGCTCAGTTGGTAGAATTGAGGCAAAGAATGTGACCAATACGACACTATGATAGGTATTGCTTACACATATATGCTACGAGATTGATATGGATTTATAAAGGTTATTTTAGGGAGAAGTAACATTGATTAGAGGTAAAGTAAAGGATAAGCGACTATAAAGATTTAAAGACATGACCGGCCCCTAATAGGGGTAGTAAACCATAGAAACATAAATATGTAGTTTAGTATACATTTAATGATGAATTTTTAATGGAAGTTTTACGCATACAAATGAAGGAAAGAAATGATATCGTAGGGATCTTAGCGATTATTTGATTTTCAGATTAATTATTTGAACCCCAAGAACGAGGTTGTCGTTGTGCGGAATCACATCTTGTGGCCATGGTAGAGAAATGACAATATAAGGATCTCAAATTGGTATGGTACAAAGAAAGAAGTTAACAGGAATGAGTCATACCTTTTGAACTTGATTCAAGTGATGCCCTAATCAGGGTTATGAGATAAGATCATAATAAAAGTTTATTACTTCTACTGTTTAGTTATCTAAGTACAACGGAAATGTACTATGAAGTGAAAGAAACATATTGGTAAGAAGATACGAAGAAGAAAATGACAAATCTTTAACCAACAAGTTAAGTTGGAACATTAGGAATTCGATAAGCTAGCCCAGGATATGAAAAATACGATCAAATTTATGTGTGTTTTGAAGCAAGAATCGGTAGGAGATGGTTGCTTACTCCTTTATTAAGTTGTATACAATGATAATTATCAACTTGGGTAAAAATATGGGACTCCGACTGGATGGTTGAAAACCAAGAAGATGAGACAATTTAGACCAAATTTATCCCACTGGTGGTGGAGGAAGTAAAGCGAATACAAGGAAGTTAAGGGTAACTTAGGACGGACAAAAGTTTTAAATAAATAAGCAATGAAGTAACTCATAATTGATTCAAATGGAAAGGGTAGCCCAGAAATATCGCCAATTAACAGCATTATACAATTCGACAAGAATGACAAGCTCAGCCACGATGTGCAGGGTTACAAAAAGTAATTCAATGAGTTGAGTATGTAACCAAGCCGAAAGTTGTGGAAGGCTTAACAAAAAGGGGTCTTGATTACCATATTGGGCCAGCAAGAAGAGAACCAATAAATAAGCATCGTGATATGAAAACATGGAAGAGAACTATCTTATTTCAAATTTTAGGGTAAATAACAACTAAGTATCGGCGGAAAGATAAGACGATATTACCTATGGATCGAGAAGAAACCATAATTCTATAAAAAGGAAGTTGAGGCTACGGTAAGGAATATGGAAGACTACAAAATCAATACCCTATATCACCAGAGGGATGAGTGTTGTAAGAAGATTGTCGTAGCATGGGTAATTCAAGTTTCTAGTAATGTGACGCGGGCTAACTAATGTGCCAGTAACCTTATGTTTATGATGAATGAGGGTGAAATCAAAAGTTAAGTGTTACATGAAATGCGAGTAATCGATGAGCCAACGTGATGCTCAGTTAGTAGAATCGAGGCAAAGAATGTGACCAATAAGACACTATGACAGGTAATCCTTACACATATATGCTACGAGATTGTTACAGATTTATAAAGGTTATTTTGGGGAATTGTAACACTGATTAGAGGTAAAGGAAGGATAAGCGACTATAAAGATTTAAAGACATGACGGGCCCATAATAGGGGTAGTAAACCATTGAAAAATAAATATGTAGTTTAGTATACATTTAATGATGAATTTTTAATGGAAGTTTTACGCATACAAATGAAGGAAAGAAATGATATCGTGGGGATCGTAGCGATTATTTGATTTTCAGATTAAGTATTTGAACCCCAAGAACAAGGTTGTCGTTGTGCGGAATCACTTCTTGTGGTCAAGGTGGAGAAATGACAATATAAGGATCTCAAATTGGTATGGTACAGAGAAAGAAGTTAACATGAATGAGTCATACCTTTTGAACTTGATTCAAGTGATGCCCTAAGTTGTGTTACAAGATAAGATCATAATCAAATTTTATTACTTCTACTATTTAGTTATCTAAGTTCAACGAAAATGTACTATGAGGTGAAAGCAACATATTGGTAAGATGATACGAAGAAGACAATGACAAAGCTTTAACCAACAAGTTAAGTTGGAACATTAGGAATTCAATAAGCTAGCCCAAGATATGAAAAATAACGATCAAATTTATGTGCGTTTTGAAGCAAGAATCGGTAGGAGATGGTTGCGTACTCCTTTATTACGTTGTATACAATGATAATTATCAATACATGGGTAAAAATATGGGACTCCGACTGGATGGTTGAAAACCAAGAAGATGAGACAATTTAGACCAAATCTATCCCACTGGGTGGTGGAGGAAGTAAAGCGAATACAAGGACGTTAAGGGTAACTTAGGACGGACAAAAGTTTTAAATAAATAAGCAATGAAGTAACTCAGAGTTTATTCAAATGGAAAGGGTAGCCCAGAAATATCGCCAATTAACAGCATTATACAATTCGATAAGAATGACAAGCTCAGCCACGATGTGCAGGGTTACAAAAAGTAATTCAATGAGTTGAGTATGTAACCAAGCCGAAAGTTGTGGAAGGCTTAACAAAAAGGGGTCTTGATTACCATATTGGGCCAGCAAGAAGAGAACCAAGAAATAAGCATCGTGATATGAAAACATGGAAGAGAGCTATCTTATTTCAAATTTAAGGGTAAATAACAACTAAGTATCGACGGAAAGATAAGACAATATTACCTATGGATCGAGAAGAAACCAGAATTCTATAAAAAGGAAGTTGAGGCTACGGTAAGGAATATGGAAGACTACAAAATCAATACCATATATCATCAGAGAGATGAGTGTTGTAAGAAGTTTGTCGTAGTATGGGTAATTCATGTTTCTTGTAATGTGACGCGGGCTAACTAATGTGCCAGTAACCTTATGTTTATGATGAACGAGGGTGAAATGAAAAGTTAAGTGTTACATGAAATGCGAGTAATCGATGAGCCAACGTGATGCTCAGTTGGTAGAATTGAGGCAAAGAATGTGACCAATAAGACACTATGACAGGTAATCCTTACACATATATGCTACGAGATTGTTACGGATTTATAAAGGTTATTTTGGGGAAATGTAACACTGATTAGAGGTAAAGGAAGGATAAGCGACTATAAAGATTTAAAGACATGACGGGCCCCTAATAGGGGTAGTAAACCATTGAAAAATAAATCGTAGTTTAGAATACATTTAATGATGAATTTTTAATGGAAGTTTTACGCATACAAATGAAGGAAAGAAATGATATCTTGGGGATCTTAGCGATTAATTGATATTCAGATTAAGTATTTAAACCCCAAGAACGAGGTTGTCGTTGTGCGGAATCACATCTTGTGGTCATGGTAGAGAAATGACAGTATAAGGATCTCAAATTGGTATGGTACAGAGAAAGAAGTTAACAGGAATGAGTCATACCTTTTGAACTTGATTCAAGTGATGCCCTAATCAGGGTTATGAGATAAGATCATAATAAAATTTTATTACTTCTATTGTTTAGTTATCTAAGTACAACGGAAATGTACTATGAGGTGAAAGAAACATATTGGTAAGATGATACGAAGAAGAAAATGACAAAGCTTTAACCAACAAGTTAAGTTGGAACATTAGGAATTCGATAAGCTAGCCCAGGATATGAAAAATACGATCAAATTTATGTGTGTTTTGAAGCAAGAATCGGTAGGAGATGGTTGCTTACTCCTTTATTAAGTTGTATACAATGAAAATTATCAATACATGGGTAAAAATTTGGGACTCCGACTGGATGGTTGAAAACCAAGAAGATGAGACAATTTAGACCAAATCTATCCCACTGAGTGGTGGAGGAAGTAAACCGAAAACAAGGACGTTAAGGGTAACTTAGGATGGACAAAAGTTTTAAATAAATAAGGAATGAAGTAACTGAGAGTTGATTCAAATGGAAAGGGTAGCCCAGAAATATCGCCAATTAACAGAATTATACAATTCGATAAGAATGACAAGCTCAGCCATGATGTGCAGGGTTACAAAAAGTAATTCAATGAGTTGAGTATGTAACCAAGCCAAAATTTGTGAAAGGCTTAACAAAAAGGGGTATTGATTACCATATTAGGCCAGCAAGAAGAGAACCAAGAAATAAGCATCGTGAAATGAAAACATGGAAGAGAGCTATCTTATTTCAAATTTTAGGGTAAATAACAACTAAGTATCGACGGAAAGATAAGACGATATTACCGATGGATCGAGAAGAAACCATAATTCTATAAAAAGGAAGTTGAGGCTACGGTAAGGAATATGGAAGACTACAAAATCAATACCCTATATCACGAGAGAGATGAGTGTTGTAAGAAGTTTGTCGTAGTATGGGTAATTCAAGTTCCTAGTAATGTGACGCGGGCTAACTAATGTGCCAGTAACCTTATGTTTATGATGAACGAGGGTGAAATCAAAAGTTAAGTGTTACATGAAATGCGAGTAATCGATGAGCCAACGTGATGCTCAGTTGGTAGAATGGAGGCAAAGAATGTGACCAATAAGACACTATGACAGGTAATCCTTACATAGGTTATTTTGGTGAAATGTAACACTGATTAGAGGTAAAGGAAGGATAAGCGACTTTAAAGATTTAAAGACATGACGGGTCCCTAATAGGGATAGTAAACCATTGAAAAATAAATCTGTAGTTTAGTATACATTTAATGATGAATTTTTAATGGAAGTTTTACGCATACAAATGAAGGAAAGAAATGATATCGTGGGGATCTTAGCGATTATTTGATATTCAGATTAAGTATTTGAACCCCAAGAACGAGGGTGTCGTTGTGCGGAATCACATCTTGTGGTCATGGTGGAGAAATGACAATATAAGGATCTCAAATTGGTATGGTACAGAGAAAGAAGTTAACAGGAATGAGTCATACCTTTTGAACTTGATTCAAGTGATGCCCTAATTTGGGTTATGTGATAAGATCATAATCAAAGTTTATTACTTCTACTATTTAGTTATCTAAGTACAACGGAAATGTACTATGAGGTGAAAGAAACATATTGGTAAGATGATACGAAAAAGAAAATGACAAAGCTTTAACCATCAAGTTAAGTTGGAACATTAGGAATTCGATAAGCTAGCCCAGGATATGAAAAATATGATAAAATTTATGAGCGTTTTGAAGCAAGAATCGGTAGGAGATGGTTGCTTACTCCTTTGTTAAGTTGTATACAATGATAATTATCAATACATGGGTAAAAATATGGGACTCTGACTGGTTGGTTGAAAACCAAGAAGATGAGACAATTTAGACCAAATCTATCAAATTTGGGTGGTGGAGGAAGTAAAGCGAATACAAGGACGTTAAGGGTAACTTAGGACGGACAAAAGTTTTAAATAAATAAGCAATGAAGTAACTCGAGTTTATTCAAATGGAAAGGGTAGCCCATAAATATCGCCAATTAACAGCATTATACAATTCGATAAGAATGACAAGCTCAGCCACGATGTGCAGGGTTACAAAAAGTAATTCAATGAGTTTAGTATGTAACCAAGCCGAAAGTTGTGGAAGGCTTAACAAAAAGGGGTCTTGATTACCATATTGGTCCAGCAAGATGAGAACCAAGAAATAAGCATCGTGATATGAAAACATGGAAGATAGCTATCTTATTTCAAATTTTAGGGTAAATAACAACTAATTATCAACGGAAAGATAAGACAATATTACCTATGGATCGAGAAGAAACCATAACTCTATCTAAGAAAGTTGAGGCTACGGTAAGGAAGATGGAAGACTACAATATCAATACCCTATATCACCAGAGAGATGAGTGTTTTAAGAAGTTTGTCGTAGTATGGGTAATTCAAGTTTCTAGTAATGTGACGCGGGCTAACTAATGTGACAGTAACCTTATGTTTATGATGAACAAGGGTGTAATGAAAAGTTAAGTGTTACATGAAATGCGAGTAATCGATGAGCCAATGTGATGCTCCGTTGGTATAATAGAGGCAAAAATGTGACTAATAAGACACTATGACATCTAATGCTTAAACATATATGCTACAAGATTGTTATGGATTTATAAAGATTATTGTGGGGCCAAGTTACACTGATTAGAGGTAAAGGATGGACAAGCAACTATAAGAATTTAAAGACATGAAGGGCCCCTAATAGAGGTAGTAAACCATTGGAACATGAATCTGTAGTTTAGTATACATTTAATGATGAATTTTTAATGGAAGTTTTACGCATACAAATGAAGGAAAGAAATGATATTGTGGGGATCTTAGCAATTATTTGATATTCAGATTAATTATTTGAACCCCAAGAACGAGGATGTCGTTGTGCGGAATCACATCTTGTGGACATGGTAGAGAAATGACAATATAAGGATCTCAAATTGGTATGGTACAGAGAAAGAAGTTAACAGGAATGAGTCATACCTTTTGAACTTGATTCAAGTGATGCTCTAATAAGGGTTATGAGATAAGATCATAATCAAAGTTTATTACTTCTACTGTTTAGTTATCTAAGTACAACGGAAATGTACTATGAGGTGAAAGCAATATATTGGTAAGATGATACAAAGAAGAAAATTACAAAGCTTTAACCAACAAGTTAAGTTGGAACATCGGGAATTTGATAAGCTAGCCCATGATATGATAAATACGATCAAATTTATATGTGTTTTGAAGCAAATGTTAGGAAATGGTTGCTTAATTTTTTATTAAGTTGTCCACAATGATAATTATCATTACATTGGTAATATGGGACCCCGATTTGGATGGTTGAAAACCAAGAAGACGAGACCATTTATACCAAATCTAGCCCATCGGGTGGTGGAGGAAGTAAAGCGAATACAAGGACGTTAAGGGTAACTTAGGACAGACAAAAGTTTTAGATAAATAAGTAATGAAGTAACTCGAGTTGATTCAAATGGAAAGGGTAGCCTTGAAATATCGTCAATTAAGAGCATTATACAATTTGATAAGAATGACAAGCTCGCCCATGATGTGTAAGGTTACAAAAAGTAATTCAAGTGAGTTGAGTGTGTAACCAAGCCGAAAGTTATGGAAGGCTTAACAAAAAGGGGTCTTGATTACCATATTGGGCCAGCAAGATGAGAACCAAGAAATAAGCATTGTGATATGAAAACATGGAAGATAGCTATCTTATTTCAAATTTTAGGGTAAATAACAACTAATTATCAACGGAAAGATAAGACAATATTACCTATGGATCGAGAAGAAACCATAACTCTATATAAGAAAGTTGGGACTACGGTAAGGAAGATGGAAGACTACAATATCAATACCCTATATCACCAGAGAGATGAGTGTTGTAAGAAGTTTGTCGTAGTATGGGTAATTCAAGTTTCTAGTAATATGACGCGGGCTAACTAATGTGACAGTAACCTTATGTTTATGATGAACAAGGGTGTAATGAAAAGTTAAGTGTTACATGAAATGTGAGTAATCGATGAGCCAATGTGATGCTCCGTTGGTATAATAGAGGCAAAAATGTGACTAATAAGACACTATGACAGGTAATGCTTAAACATATACGCTACAAGATTGTTATGGATTTATTAAGATTATTGTGGGGCCAAGTAACACTGATTAGAGGTAAAGGACGGACAAGCAACTATAAAGATTTAAAGACATGAAGGGCCCCTAATAGAGGTAGTAAACCATTGGAACATGAATCTGTAGTTTAGTATACATTTAATGATGAATATTTAATACAAGTTTTATGCATACAAATGATGGAAAGAAAGGATATCATGGGGATCTTAGCGATTATTTGATACAGATTAAGTTGTTGAACCCCAAGAACGAGGGTGTCGTTGTGCGGAATCACTTCTTGTGGTCAAGGTGGAGAAATGACAATATAAGAATCTTAAATTGGTATGGTACAGAGAAAGAAGTTGACAGGAATGAGTTATACCTTTTGAACTTGATTCAAGTGATACCCTAAGTTGTGTTACGAGATTAAGATCATAATCAAAGTTTATTACTTCTACTATTTAGTTATCTAAGTTCAATGGAAATGTACTATGAGGTGAAAGTAACATATTGGTAAGATGATATGAAGAAGAAAATTACAAAGCTTAACATCAGGAATTCGATAAGCTAGCCCAGGATATGAAATATACGATCAAATTTATGTGTGTTTTGAAGCAAGAATCGTTAGGAGATGATTGCTTACTCCTTTATTAAGTTGTCTACAATTATAATTATCATTACATGGGTATAAATATGGGACTCCGACTGAATGGTTGAAAAACAAGAATACGAGACCATTTAGACCAAATCTAGCCCATCGGGTGGTGGAGGAAGTAAAGCGCATACAAGGACGTTAAGGGTATCTTAGGTCAGACAAAAGTTTTAAATAAATAAGCAATGAAGTAACTAAGAGTTCATTCAAATGGAAAGGGTAGCCCTGAAATATCACCAATTAACAGCATTATATAATTCGATAAGAATAACAAGCTCAACCCATGATATGTAGGGTTACAAAAAGTAATTCAGTGAGTTGAGTATGTAACCAAGACGAAAGTTGTGGAAGGCTTAACAAAAAGGGGTCTTGATTACCATATTGGGCCAGCAAGATGAGAACAAGGAAATAAGCATCGTGATATGAAAACATGGAAGTGAGCTACCTTATTTCAAATTTTAGGGTAAATAACAATTAATTATCGACGGAAAGATAAGATGATATTACCTATGGATAGAGAAGAAACCATAACTCTATCTAAAGGAAGTTGAGGTTACGGTAAGGAATGTGGAAGACTACAATTAGGATGGTTACCTTCTCTTCATGCTCTAGATCATGTGATAGAACTGAGTCATAAAGAATGAAATTCTTAACCCTAACCTTTGTTTGTTTTATATTCGGGGGATGAATTATTCTAGAAAGATTATAGGTGATCCGAGTGCTAAAAGGATAACAGGAATGGAAGTGAGTTACTCTATGAAGGTGGACCTATCCGAGATTATGTCCTCTATCGAGACTTATCCATCTGAGATTCGAGATAAGTCATCTCTACGGGTGTCTCTGACCCTGATGGTATTAGAGGAGCCAGGAAGAGCTCCAGTATCACCAGTTCCACATGTGTCCCCATTTGAACGGGAGGTAAGGAAGGCAATACAGATTCTGAAACAATTGGTTGATTCCCAAACCCGGTACCATAATAGAGCACTAGGGATCTGGGGTCCTCTGAGGGATTGAGAAGTCCGCAATTATGGGGGTCAGTTAATGAGGACTCACCAACATCTACATGGCATGACATAGACGAGGATAGTGGTCAGACAAAAAGGGTCAAAATAGATGGCACTTTCATAGGATCCCCAAGCCGCATCATGCCGCAGGTGGAGGGGCAGCAGGCTAGGCAACTTCCCCAGCCTATACCAGTGTAGTTTTTGTCAGATCAGGGCTCCCGGGTAGGTCCATGGCATGGTTCATATATATCGGGATCCTAGGATGATGTAGGTCAAGTGAGGCCAGACTGTAGTCAGTGCGGATGAGCACATACCAGCCTTATCGTATGAGTGATGGGAGTTATTTCTGGTGCAGAAGCTAGTGGCACCAAGTTCGGAGATGTCCTAGGCTAGACTAAAGGAATCAAGGTAGGGGTAGAGTGAGAGCCCAGGTGCCGGTACAACGAAAGGGAGAACGATGACGGCATGTACACTTTCTATTTTTATAAGATGTCTATATACCTACGAGTGTGGTGTTGATATGTTATATTATATGTTGTAATGATAACTCTTAAAGTATTGCCGATAGAGCTAAAAGGATTAATTAAATGAAAAAGAGTAATGTTAAGAGAAGAGACTTAGATGGGATTTCCGGTTGAATGATAGTTAAGACCGTGTTTATGTTATGACCGATTGGTAAGGTTAGGGGTGCTTGATTAATAAGGTAAGCGTATGTTTAGACGAAGCCATGTTTCTTTATAAGAAGGGTCACGGAAAGGATACATATATGTTTTAGTTAGACGGTTAAGTTCACCTACGCGATTATAAGTAACGAATGTTAGGAGTAATTGGTAAGATGCGAACAGTTTATAAGCTAGAGGTGAAGTGCAAATTATGGAATGATAAAAGAGTATATATTATAATGGTTATGATATTTTGTATCCATGACAATATGATATGAGGTTGAGAGGTCCTTACGAAGGTAATTATATCACTTCCTATCCTAACAAGATTAAATATGGTCAGAAAGGGCTAAAAGATGGCATGCATCACTCGATGAGTTATAAAGCGACAAGAATATGATTGATTATTATCTACAAAGTGTTATGAGATTATACGGACAAAAGTTATAAGGAGCACAGATCGACATGGAGAGAAATATAAACGAGTAGTGAAGATGGGTAAAAGACGATCAAAAGCATATACGGGTTAATTCGAAATTACGAATGGAGCAAATAAGTCATGTAGGAATAAAAGTGTTGTTCGTGTATTAGTTAATCGTTTGGGGGATAACTTAATTTGGGGTTAACAAATTGAAATAAAATTTAAAGCAAAAGTCCCGAGAAGAAGAGTTTGGACTTCACATTTTGGGCAAGTTAACCCTATAAGGGGAAAAAGTAATTTCGCTACACCTAAAGACGAAAAAATGGTTACTAATCGAAGGAAAGAAACATACGACTATTATGAAATGTTCATACATTCCCCATACTATTGAGTAAGAAGAGAACTTCATATATGTTTCTGAATAACAAATTAACCTAGGCATTGATATGGTCCCCTATAATCGACTGAAGTTGAGGTTAAAAAAGAGTTAATAATATTATAGTACAGGATGAACATTGTTTTCAAGGAAGAATCGCTTACCTAACTTATTGTGGTAAGTGGGACACGTTTGAAGGCTCGTGTGTAAACTCAATCAGAAATAGAAAGAATTGAAAGGAATACGTAATGAAGAAGGATTTTCGAAAAATATGAGGGTGATTAATAAGGATTGGTAAGACGTGGATAATTATTATGGACATGTCGGAGGGAAGATGCACTCATAATGGTAACTAAAAAGGATATGCCGGTGTATCCCCATCAAAAGGAGAAATAAGTAAAGTGCCTACTGAGGACGTTATGAACATTGTAAGTTCAGATTTAAGCAGATAAGTATTTTCCTGATCGGATAGCGTTTAGTGGGAATATTTAAGAGAAGGTTGTAAGGAGTTGGCCTAAACCTATGGACTTGACAAGTTTGAAAGTTACCAGTAGAAGTCTCCATGAAAAAGGGTGCCTTCCACTACAACCCAATAATAGAATGGACTTAGGAAAAGATTAAGTATATGTTTGTGAGTAGATAATCTCGGATCAGGAGATTAAGTTATTAGTATAACATGAGGGGGAAAACAAGGTATGATGTTCATATACCCTAAAGGAGCAATCAGGACGTGCGGTATTTTGAAATGTTTCGAACATTGGATGACTTAAGTCGTATATTAATGTGGTATGACAAATAACTGAGTATGTTTTAGATAATTATGAAAACGTGGAAGAGAGCTATCTTATTTCAAATTTTAGGGTAAATAACAACTAAGTATCGACGGAATGATAAGACGATATTACCTATGGATCGAGAAGAAACCAAAATTCTATAAAAAGGAAGTTGAGGCTACGGTAAGGAATATGGAAGACTACAATATCAATACCCTATATCACCGAGAGAGATGAGTGTTGTAAGAAGTTTGTCGTAGTATGGGTAATTCAAGTTTCTAGTAATGTGACGCGGGCTAACTAATGTGACAGTAACCTTATGTTTATGATGAACAATGATGTAATGAAAAGTTAAGTGTTACATGAAATGCGAGTAATCGATGAGCCAACGTGATGCTCAGTTGGTAGAATGGAGGCAAGGAATGTGACCAATAAGACACTATGACAGTAATCCTTACACATATATGCTACGAGATTGTTATGGATTTATAAAGGTTATTTTGGGTAAATGTAACACTGATTAGAGGTAAAGGAAGGATAAGCGACTATAAAGATTTAAAGACATGATGGGCCCCTAATAGGGGTAGTAAACCATTGAAAAATAAATCTGTAGTTTAGTATACTTTTAATGATGAATTTTTAATGGAAGTTTTACGCATACAAATGAAGGAAAGAAATGATATCTTGGGGATCTTAGCGATTATTTGATATTCAGATTAAGTATTTGAACCCCAAGAACGAGGTTGTCGTTGTGCGGAATCACATCTTGTGGTCATGGTAGAGAAATGACAATATAAGGATCTCAAATTGGTATGGTACAGAGAAAGAAGTTAACATGAATGAGTCATACCTTTTGAACTTGATTCAAGTGATTCCCTAATCAGGGTTATGAGATAAGATCATAATAAAATTTTATTACTTCTACTGTTTAGTTATCTAAGTACAATGGAAATGTACTATGAGGTGAAAGCAACATATTGGTAAGATGATACGAAGAAGAAAATGACAAAGCTTTAACCAACAAGTTAAGTAGGAACATTAGAAATTCGATAAGCTAGCCCAGGATATGAAAAATACGATCAAATTTATGTGCGTTTTGAAGCAAGAATCGGTAGGAGATGGTTGCTTACTCCTTTATTAAGTTGTATGCAATGATAATTATCAATACATGGGTAAAAATATGGGACTCCGATTTGGATAGTTGAAAACCAAGAAGATGAGACAATTTAAACAAAATCTATCCCATCGGGTGGTGGAGGAAGTAAAGCGAATACAAGGACGTTAAGGGTAACTTAGGACGGACAAAAGTTTTAAATAAATAAGCAATGAAGTAACTCGAGTTGATTCAAATGGAAAGGGTAGCCCGTAAATATCGCCAATTAACAAGCATTATACAATTCGATAAGAATGACAAGCTCACCACGATATGCGGGGTTACAAAAAGTAATTCAATGAGTTGAGTATGTAACCAAGCCGAAAGTTGTGGAAGGCTTAACAAAAAGGGGTCTTGATTACCATATTGGGCCAGCAAGAAGAGAACCAAGAAATAAGCATCGTGATATGAAAACATGGAAGAGAGCTATCATATTTCAAATTTTAGGGTAAATAACAACTAAGTATCGACGGAAAGATAAGACGATATTACCTATGGATCGAGAAGAAACCATAATTCTATAAAAAGGAAGTTGAGGCTACGGTAAGGAATATGGAAGACTACAAAATCAATACCCTATATCACCAGAGAGATGAGTGTTGTAAGAAGTTTGTCGTAGTATGGGTAATTCAAGTTTCTTGTAATGTGACGCGGGCTAACTAAAGTGCCAGTAACCTTATGTTTATGATGAACGAGGGTGAAATCAAAAGTTAAGTGTTACATGAAATGCGAGTAATCGATGAGCCAACGTGATGCTCAGTTGGTAGAATTGAGGCAAAGAATGTGACCAATACGACACTATGATAGGTATTGCTTACACATATATGCTACGAGATTGATATGGATTTATAAAGGTTATTTTAGGGAGAAGTAACATTGATTAGAGGTAAAGTAAAGGATAAGCGACTATAAAGATTTAAAGACATGACCGGCCCCTAATAGGGGTAGTAAACCATAGAAACATAAATATGTAGTTTAGTATACATTTAATGATGAATTTTTAATGGAAGTTTTACGCATACAAATGAAGGAAAGAAATGATATCGTAGGGATCTTAGCGATTATTTGATTTTCAGATTAATTATTTGAACCCCAAGAACGAGGTTGTCGTTGTGCGGAATCACATCTTGTGGCCATGGTAGAGAAATGACAATATAAGGATCTCAAATTGGTATGGTACAGAGAAAGAAGTTAACAGGAATGAGTCATACCTTTTGAACTTGATTCAAGTGATGCCCTAATCAGGGTTATGAGATAAGATCATAATAAAAGTTTATTACTTCTACTGTTTAGTTATCTAAGTACAACGGAAATGTACTATGAAGTGAAAGAAACATATTGGTAAGAAGATACGAAGAAGAAAATGACAAATCTTTAACCAACAAGTTAAGTTGGAACATTAGGAATTCGATAAGCTAGCCCAGGATATGAAAAATACGATCAAATTTATGTGTGTTTTGAAGCAAGAATCGGTAGGAGATGGTTGCTTACTCCTTTATTAAGTTGTATACAATGATAATTATCAATACTTGGGTAAAAATATGGGACTCCGACTGGATGGTTGAAAACCAAGAAGATGAGACAATTTAGACCAAATTTATCCCATTGGTGGTGGAGGAAGTAAAGCGAATACAAGGAAGTTAAGGGTAACTTAGGACGGACAAAAGTTTTAAATAAATAAGCAATGAAGTAACTCATAATTGATTCAAATGGAAAGGGTAGCCCAGAAATATCGCCAATTAACAGCATTATACAATTCGACAAGAATGACAAGCTCAGCCACGATGTGCAGGGTTACAAAAAGTAATTCAATGAGTTGAGTATGTAACCAAGCCGAAAGTTGTGGAAGGCTTAACAAAAAGGGGTCTTGATTACCATATTGGGCCAGCAAGAAGAGAACCAATAAATAAGCATCGTGATATGAAAACATGGAAGAGAACTATCTTATTTCAAATTTTAGGGTAAATAACAACTAAGTATCGGCGGAAAGATAAGACGATATTACCTATGGATCGAGAAGAAACCATAATTCTATAAAAAGGAAGTTGAGGCTACGGTAAGGAATATGGAAGACTACAAAATCAATACCCTATATCACCAGAGGGATGAGTGTTGTAAGAAGATTGTCGTAGCATGGGTAATTCAAGTTTCTAGTAATGTGACGCGGGCTAACTAATGTGCCAGTAACCTTATGTTTATGATGAATGAGGGTGAAATCAAAAGTTAAGTGTTACATGAAATGCGAGTAATCGATGAGCCAACGTGATGCTCAGTTAGTAGAATCGAGGCAAAGAATGTGACCAATAAGACACTATGACAGGTAATCCATACACATATATGCTACGAGATTGTTACAGATTTATAAAGGTTATTTTGGGGAATTGTAACACTGATTAGAGGTAAAGGAAGGATAAGCGACTATAAAGATTTAAAGACATGACGGGCCCATAATAGGGGTAGTAAACCATTGAAAAATAAATATGTAGTTTAGTATACATTTAATGATGAATTTTTAATGGAAGTTTTACGCATACAAATGAAGGAAAGAAATGATATCGTGGGGATCGTAGCGATTATTTGATTTTCAGATTAAGTATTTGAACCCCAAGAACAAGGTTGTCGTTGTGCGGAATCACTTCTTGTGGTCAAGGTGGAGAAATGACAATATAAGGATCTCAAATTGGTATGGTACAGAGAAAGAAGTTAACATGAATGAGTCATACCTTTTGAACTTGATTCAAGTGATGCCCTAAGTTGTGTTACAAGATAAGATCATAATCAAATTTTATTACTTCTACTATTTAGTTATCTAAGTTCAACGAAAATGTACTATGAGGTGAAAGCAACATATTGGTAAGATGATAAGAAGAAGACAATGACAAAGCTTTAACCAACAAGTTAAGTTGGAACATTAGGAATTCGATAAGCTAGCCCAGGATATGAAAAATACGATCAAATTTATGTGTGTTTTGAAGCAAGAATCGGCAGGAGATGGTTGCTTACTCCTTTATTAAGTTGTATACAATGAAAATTATCAATACATGGGTAAAAATTTGGGACTCCGACTGGATGGTTGAAAACCAAGAAGATGAGACAATTTAGACCAAATCTATCCCACTGAGTGGTGGAGGAAGTAAACCGAAAACAAGGACGTTAAGGGTAACTTAGGACGGACAAAAGTTTTAAATAAATAAGGAATGAAGTAACTCAGAGTTGATTCAAATGGAAAGGGTAGCCCAGAAATATCGCCAATTAACAGAATTATACAATTCGATAAGAATGACAAGCTCAGCCACGATGTGCAGGGTTACAAAAAGTAATTCAATGAGTTGAGTATGTAACCAAGCCGAAAGTTGTGGAAGGCTTAACAAAAAGGGGTCTTGATTACCATATTGGGCCAGCAAGAAGAGAACCAAGAAATAAGCATCGTGATATGAAAACATGGAAGAGAGCTATCTTATTTCAAATTTAAGGGTAAATAACAACTAAGTATCGACGGAAAGATAAGACAATATTACCTATGGATCGAGAAGAAACCAGAATTCTATAAAAAGGAAGTTGAGGCTACGGTAAGGAATATGGAAGACTACAATATCAATACCCTATATCACCAGAGAGATGAGTGTTGTAAGAAGTTTGTCGTAGTATGGGTAATTCATGTTTCTTGTAATGTGACGCGGGCTAACTAATGTGCCAGTAACCTTATGTTTATGATGAACGAGGGTGAAATGAAAAGTTAAGTGTTACATGAAATGCGAGTAATCGATGAGCCAACGTGATGCTCAGTTGGTAGAATTGAGGCAAAGAATGTGACCAATAAGACACTATGACAGGTAATCCTTACACATATATGCTACGAGATTGTTACGGATTTATAAAGGTTATTTTGGGGAAATGTAACACTGATTAGAGGTAAAGGAAGGATAAGCGACTATAAAGATTTAAAGACATGACGGGCCCCTAATAGGGGTAGTAAACCATTGAAAAATAAATCTGTAGTTTAGAATACATTTAATGATGAATTTTTAATGGAAGTTTTACGCATACAAATGAAGGAAAGAAATGATATCTTGGGGATCTTAGCGATTAATTGATATTCAGATTAAGTATTTAAACCCCAAGAACGAGGTTGTCGTTGTGCGGAATCACATCTTGTGGTCATGGTAGAGAAATGACAGTATAAGGATCTCAAATTGGTATGGTACAGAGAAAGAAGTTAACAGGAATGAGTCATACCTTTTGAACTTGATTCAAGTGATGCCCTAATCAGGGTTATGAGATAAGATCATAATAAAATTTTATTACTTCTATTGTTTAGTTATCTAAGTACAACGGAAATGTACTATGAGGTGAAAGAAACATATTGGTAAGATGATACGAAGAAGAAAATGACAAAGCTTTAACCAACAAGTTAAGTTGGAACATTAGGAATTCGATAAGCTAGCCCAGGATATGAAAAATACGATCAAATTTATGTGTGTTTTGAAGCAAGAATCGGTAGGAGATGGTTGCTTACTCCTTTATTAAGTTGTATACAATGAAAATTATCAATACATGGGTAAAAATTTGGGACTCCGACTGGATGGTTGAAAACCAAGAAGATGAGACAATTTAGACCAAATCTATCCCACTGAGTGGTGGAGGAAGTAAACCGAAAACAAGGACGTTAAGGGTAACTTAGGATGGACAAAAGTTTTAAATAAATAAGGAATGAAGTAACTGAGAGTTGATTCAAATGGAAAGGGTAGCCCAGAAATATCGCCAATTAACAGAATTATACAATTCGATAAGAATGACAAGCTCAGCCATGATGTGCAGGGTTACAAAAAGTAATTCAATGAGTTAAGTATGTAACCAAGCCAAAATTTGTGAAAGGCTTAACAAAAAGGGGTATTGATTACCATATTAGGCCAGCAAGAAGAGAACCAAGAAATAAGCATCGTGAAATGAAAACATGGAAGAGAGCTATCTTATTTCAAATTTTAGGGTAAATAACAACTAAGTATCGACGGAAAGATAAGACGATATTACCGATGGATCGAGAAGAAACCATAATTCTATAAAAAGGAAGTTGAGGCTACGGTAAGGAATATGGAAGACTACACAATCAATACCCTATATCACCAGAGAGATGAGTGTTGTAAGAAGTTTGTCGTAGTATGGGTAATTCAAGTTCCTAGTAATGTGACGCGGGCTAACTAATGTGCCAGTAACCTTATGTTTATGATGAACGAGGGTGAAATCAAAAGTTAAGTGTTACATGAAATGCGAGTAATCGATGAGCCAACGTGATGCTCAGTTGGTAGAATGGAGGCAAAGAATGTGACCAATAAGACACTATGACAGGTAATCCTTACATAGGTTATTTTGGGGAAATGTAACACTGATTAGAGGTAAAGGAAGGATAAGCGACTATAACGATTTAAAGACATGACGGGTCCCTAATAGGGATAGTAAACCATTGAAAAATAAATTTGTAGTTTAGTATACATTTAATGATGAATTTTTAATGGAATTTTTACGCATACAAATGAAGGAAAGAAATGATATCGTGGGGATCTTAGCGATTATTTGATATTCAGATTAAGTATTTGAACCCCAAGAACGAGGGTGTCGTTGTGCGGAATCACATCTTGTGGTCATGGTGGAGAAATGACAATATAAGGATCTCAAATTGGTATGGTACAGAGAAAGAAGTTAACAGGAATGAGTCATACCTTTTGAACTTGATTCAAGTGATGCCCTAATTTGGGTTATGTGATAAGATCATAATCAAAGTTTCTTACTTCTACTATTTAGTTATCTAAGTACAACGGAAATGTACTATGAGGTGAAAGAAACATATTGGTAAGATGATACGAAAAAGAAAATGACAAAGCTTTAACCATCAAGTTAAGTTGGAACATTAGGAATTCGATAAGCTAGCCCAGGATATGAAAAATATGATAAAATTTATGAGCGTTTTGAAGCAAGAATCGGTAGGAGATGGTTGCTTACTCCTTTGTTAAGTTGTATACAATGATAATTATCAATACATGGGTAAAAATATGGGACTCTGACTGGTTGGTTGAAAACCAAGAAGATGAGACAATTTAGACCAAATCTATCAAACTGGGTGGTGGAGGAAGTAAAGCGAATACAAGGACGTTAAGGGTAACTTAGGACGGACAAAAGTTTTAAATAAATAAGCAATGAAGTAACTCAGAGTTTATTCAAATGGAAAGGGTAGCCCATAAATATCGCCAATTAACAGCATTATACAATTCGATAAGAATGACAAGCTCAGCCACGATGTGCAGGGTTACAAAAAGTAATTCAATGAGTTTAGTATGTAACCAAGCCGAAAGTTGTGGAAGGCTTAACAAAAAGGGGTCTTGATTACCATATTGGTCCAGCAAGATGAGAACCAAGAAATAAGCATCGTGATATGAAAACATGGAAGATAGCTATCTTATTTCAAATTTTAGGGTAAATAACAACTAATTATCAACGGAAAGATAAGACAATATTACCTATGGATCGAGAAGAAACCATAACTCTATCTAAGAAAGTTGAGGCTACGGTAAGGAAGATGGAAGACTACAATATCAATACCCTATATCACCAGAGAGATGAGTGTTTTAAGAAGTTTGTCGTAGTATGGGTAATTCAAGTTTCTAGTAATGTGACGCGGGCTAACTAATGTGACAGTAACCTTATGTTTATGATGAACAAGGGTGTAATGAAAAGTTAAGTGTTACATGAAATGCGAGTAATCGATGAGCCAATGTGATGCTCCGTTGGTATAATAGAGGCAAAAATGTGACTAATAAGACACTATGACATGTAATGCTTAAACATATATGCTACAAGATTGTTATGGATTTATAAAGATTATTGTGGGGCCAAGTTACACTGATTAGAGGTAAAGGACGGACAAGCAACTATAAGGATTTAAAGACATGAAGGGCCCCTAATAGAGGTAGTAAACCATTGGAACATGAATCTGTAGTTTAGTATACATTTAATGATGAATTTTTAATGGAAGTTTTACGCATACAAATGAAGGAAAGAAATGATATTGTGGGGATCTTAGCAATTATTTGATATTCAGATTAATTATTTGAACCCCAAGAACGAGGATGTCGTTGTGCGGAATCACATCTTGTGGACATGGTAGAGAAATGACAATATAAGGATCTCAAATTGGTATGGTACAGAGAAAGAAGTTAACAGGAATGAGTCATACCTTTTGAACTTGATTCAAGTGATGCTCTAATAAGGGTTATGAGATAAGATCATAATCAACGTTTATTACTTCTACTGTTTAGTTATCTAAGTACAACGGAAATGTACTATGAGGTGAAAGCAATATATTGGTAAGATGATACAAAGAAGAAAATTACAAAGCTTTAACCAACAAGTTAAGTTGGAACATCAGGGAATTTGATAAGCTAGCCCATGATATGATAAATACGATCAAATTTATATGTGTTTTGAAGCAAATGTTAGGTAATGGTTGCTTAATTTTTTATTAAGTTGTCCACAATGATAATTATCATTACATTGGTAATATGGGACCCCGACTGGATGGTTGAAAACCAAGAAGACGAGACCATTTATACCAAATCTAGCCCATCGGGTGGTGGAGGAAGTAAAGCGAATACAAGGACGTTAAGGGTAACTTAGGACAGACAAAAGTTTTAGATAAATAAGCAATGAAGTAACTCAGAGTTGATTCAAATGGAAAGGGTAGCCTTGAAATATCGTCAATTAAGAGCATTATACAATTTGATAAGAATGACAAGCTCAGCCCATGATGTGTAAGGTTACAAAAAGTAATTCAGTGAGTTGAGTGTGTAACCAAGCCGAAAGTTATGGAAGGCTTAACAAAAAGGGGTCTTGATTACCATATTGGGCCAGCAAGATGAGAACCAAGAAATAAGCATTGTGATATGAAAACATGGAAGATAGCTATCTTATTTCAAATTTTAGGGTAAATAACAACTAATTATCAACGGAAAGATAAGACAATATTACCTATGGATCGAGAAGAAACCATAACTCTATATAAGAAAGTTGGGACTACGGTAAGGAAGATGGAAGACTACAATATCAATACCCTATATCACCAGAGAGATGAGTGTTGTAAGAAGTTTGTCGTAGTATGGGTAATTCAAGTTTCTAGTAATATGACGCGGGCTAACTAATGTGACAGTAACCTTATGTTTATGATGAACAAGGGTGTAATGAAAAGTTAAGTGTTAGGGTTTAGGGTTTAGGGTTTAGGGTTTAGGGTTTAGGGTTATCATTACATGGGTATAAATATGGGACTCCGACTGAATGGTTGAAAAACAAGAATACGAGACCATTTAGACCAAATCTAGCCCATCGGGTGGTGGAGGAAGTAAAGCGCATACAAGGACGTTAAGGGTATCTTAGGTCAGACAAAAGTTTTAAATAAATAAGCAATGAAGTAACTAAGAGTTCATTCAAATGGAAAGGGTAGCCCTGAAATATCACCAATTAACAGCATTATATAATTCGATAAGAATAACAAGCTCAGCCCATGATATGTAGGGTTACAAAAAGTAATTCAGTGAGTTGAGTATGTAACCAAGACGAAAGTTGTGGAAGGCTTAACAAAAAGGGGTCTTGATTACCATATTGGGCCAGCAAGATGAGAACAAGGAAATAAGCATCGTGATATGAAAACATGGAAGTGAGCTACCTTATTTCAAATTTTAGGGTAAATAACAATTAATTATCGACGGAAAGATAAGATGATATTACCTATGGATAGAGAAGAAACCATAACTCTATCTAAAGGAAGTTGAGGTTACGGTAAGGAATGTGGAAGACTACAATATCAATACCTTATATCACCAGAGAGATGAGTGTTGTAAGAAGTTTGTCGTAGTATGGGAAATTCAAGTTTCTAGTATTGTGACACGGAATAACTAATGTGTCAGTAACCTTATGGGTATGATGAACAATGGTGTATTGAAAAGTTAAGTGTTACATGAAATACGAGTAATCGATAAGCCAACATGATGCTCAGTTGGTAGAATAGAGGCAAAGAATGTGACCAATAAGACACTATGATAGCTAATGCTTACACATATATGCTACAAGATTGATATGGATTTATAAAGGTTATTTTAGGGCGAAGTAACATTGATTAGAGGTAAAGTAAAGGATAAGCGACTATAAAGATTTAAAGATATGACGGCCCCTAATAGGGGTAGTAAACCATTGGAACATGAATCTGTAGATTAGTATACATTTAAGGATGAATTTTTAATGGAAGTTTTACGCATACAAATGATGGGAACAAAGGATATCATAGGGATCTTAGCGATTATTTGATATTCATATTAAGTTGTTGAACCCCAAGAATGAGGGTGTCGTTGTGCGGAATCACTTCTTGTGGTCAAGGTGGAGAAATGACAATATAATGATCTTACACTGGTATGGTACAAAGAAAGAAGTTCACAGGAATGAGTCATACCTTTTGAACTTGATTCAAGTGATGCCCTAAGTTGCGTTACGAGATAAGATCATAATCAAAGTTTATTACTTTTACTATTTAGTTATATAAGTTCAACGGAAATGTACTATCAGGTGAAAGCAACATATTGGTAAGATGATACGAAGAATAAAATGACAATGCTTTAACCTACAAGTTAAGTTGGAACATCAGGAAATTCGATAAGCTAGCCCAGGATATGAAAACTACGATCAAATTTATGTGCGTTTTGAAGCAAAAATCGTTAGGAGATGGTTGCTTAATTTTTTATTAAGTTGTCCACAATGATAATTATCATTACATGGATATAAATATGGGACCCTGACTGGATGTTTGAAAACCAAGAAGACGAGACCATTTATACCAAATCTAGCCCATCGGGTGGTGGAGGAAGTAAAGCGAATACAAGGACGTTAAGGGTAACTTAGGACAGACAAAAGTTTTAGATAAATAAGCAATGAAGTAACTTAGAGTTGATTCAAATGGAAAGGGTAGCCTTGAAATATCGTCAATTAAGAGCATTATAAAATTTGATAAGAATGACAAGCTCAGCCTATGATGTGTAAGGTTACAAAAAGTAATTCAGTGAGTTGAGTGTGTAACCAAGCCGAAAGTTGTGAAAGGCTTAACAAAAAGGGGTCTTGATTACCATATTGGGCCGGCAAGATGAGAACCAAGAAATAAGCATCGTGATATGAAAACATGAAAGTGAGCTACCTTATTTCAAATTTTAGGGAAAATAACAACTAATTATCGACGGAAAGATAAGATGATATTACCTATGGATCGAGAAGAAACCATAACTCTATCTAAAGGAAGTTGAGGTCACGGTAAGGAAGATGGAGGTCTACAATATCAATACCATATATCACCAGAGAGATGAGTGTGTAAGACGTTTGTCGTAGTATGGGAAATTCAAGTGTCTAGTAATGTGACGCGGGATAACTAATGTGCCAGTAACCTTATGGGTATTATGAACAATGGTGTATTGAAAAGTTAAGTGTTACATGAAATACGAGTAATCGATGAGCCAACATGATGCTCGGTTGGTATAATGGAGGCAAAAAATGTGACCAATAAGACATTATGACAGGTAATGCTTACACATATATGCTACGAGATTGATACGGATTTATAAAGGTTGTTTTGGGGCCAAGTAACACTGATTAGAGGTATAGGAAGGATAAGCAACTATAAAGATTTATAGACATGACGGGCCCCTAATAGGGGTAGTAAACCATTGGAACATGAATATGTAGATTAGTATACATTTAATGATGAATTTTTAATGGAAGTTTTACATATACAAATGGCAGAAACAAAGGATATCGTGGGGATCTTAGCGATTATTTGATATTCAGATTAAGTTGTTGAACCCCAAGAACGAGGGTGTCTTTGTGCGTAATCACTTCTTGTGGTCAAGGTGGAGAAATGACAATATAAGGATCTTAAATTGGTATGGTACAGTGAAAGAAGTTAACAGGAATGAGACATACCTTTTGAACTGGATTCAACTGATGCCTTAAGGTGGGTTACGAGATAAGATCATAATCAAAGTTTATTACTTTTACTATTTAGTTATATAAGTTCAACGGAAATGTACTATCAGGTGAAAGCAACATATTGGTAAGATGATACGAAGAATAAAATGACAATGCTTTAACCTACAAGTTAAGTTGGAACATCAGGAAATTCGATAAGCTAGCCCAGGATATGAAAACTACGATCAAATTTATGTGCGTTTTGAAGCAAAAATCGTTAGGAGATGGTTGCTTAATTTTTTATTAAGTTGTCCACAATGATAATTATCATTACATGGATATAAATATGGGACCCTGACTGGATGTTTGAAAACCAAGAAGACGAGACCATTTATACCAAATCTAGCCCATCGGGTGGTGGAGGAAGTAAAGCGAATACAAGGACGTTAAGGGTAACTTAGGACAGACAAAAGTTTTAGATAAATAAGCAATGAAGTAACTTAGAGTTGATTCAAATGGAAAGGGTAGCCTTGAAATATCGTCAATTAAGAGCATTATAAAATTTGATAAGAATGACAAGCTCAGCCTATGATGTGTAAGGTTACAAAAAGTAATTCAGTGAGTTGAGTGTGTAACCAAGCCGAAAGTTGTGAAAGGCTTAACAAAAAGGGGTCTTGATTACCATATTGGGCCGGCAAGATGAGAACCAAGAAATAAGCATCGTGATATGAAAACATGAAAGTGAGCTACCTTATTTCAAATTTTAGGGAAAATAACAACTAATTATCGACGGAAAGATAAGATGATATTACCTATGGATCGAGAAGAAACCATAACTCTATCTAAAGGAAGTTGAGGTCACGGTAAGGAAGATGGAGGTCTACAATATCAATACCATATATCACCAGAGAGATGAGTGTGTAAGACGTTTGTCGTAGTATGGGAAATTCAAGTGTCTAGTAATGTGACGCGGGATAACTAATGTGCCAGTAACCTTATGGGTATTATGAACAATGGTGTATTGAAAAGTTAAGTGTTACATGAAATACGAGTAATCGATGAGCCAACATGATGCTCAGTTGGTATAATGGAGGCAAAAAATGTGACCAATAAGACATTATGACAGGTAATGCTTACACATATATGCTACGAGATTGATACGGATTTATAAAGGTTGTTTTGGGGCCAAGTAACACTGATTAGAGGTATAGGAAGGATAAGCAACTATAAAGATTTATAGACATGACGGGCCCCTAATAGGGGTAGTAAACCATTGGAACATGAATATGTAGATTAGTATACATTTAATGATGAATTTTTAATGGAAGTTTTACATATACAAATGGCAGAAACAAAGGATATCGTGGGGATCTTAGCGATTATTTGATATTCAGATTAAGTTGTTGAACCCCAAGAACGAGGGTGTCTTTGTGCGTAATCACTTCTTGTGGTCAAGGTGGAGAAATGACAATATAAGGATCTTAAATTGGTATGGTACAGTGAAAGAAGTTAACAGGAATGAGACATACCTTTTGAACTGGATTCAACTGATGCCTTAAGGTGGGTTACGAGATAAGATCATAATCAAAGTTTATTATTTCTACTGTTTAGTTATCTATGTTCAACGGAAATTTACTATGAGGTGAAAGCAACATATTGGTAAGATGATACGAAGAAGAAAATGGCAAAGCTTTAACCAACAAGTTAAGTTGGAACATCAGAAATTCGATAAGCTAGCCCAGGATATAAAAAATACTATCAAATTTATGTGTGTTTTGAAGCAAGAATCGGTAGGAGATGGTTGCTTACTCCTTTATTAAGTTGTATACAATGATAATTATCAATACATGGGTAAAAACATGGGACTCCGACTGGATGGGTGAAAACCAAGAAGATGAGACAATTTAGACCAAATCTATCCGACTGGGTGGTGGAGGAAGTAAAGCAAATACATAGACGTTAAGGGTAACTTAGGACGGACAAACTTTTAAATAAATAAGCAATGAAGTAACTTAGAGTTGATTCAAATGGAAAGGGTAGCCCTGAAATATCGCCAATTAACAGAATTATACAATTCGATAAGAATGACAAGCTCAGCCCACGATGTGTAGGGTTACAAAAAGTAATTCAATGAGTTGAGTATGTAACCAAGACGTAAGTTGTTGAAGGCTTAACAAAAAGGGGTCTTGATTACCATATTGGGCCAGCAAGATGAGAACCTAGAAATAAGCATCGTGAGGAAACAATATGATAAAGAATGTGATCCCCTTATTTATTTCAGACTAACAAAGGTATTAAGATTTAAGACATTACCGTCTATTCGAGTGTAGGAGAAATGAGATGATAATGAGTTGCGTTAAATGGTTTATGGTCCAGTGAGTCCGGTATCGTGATATACCTAACCATGTATGGCTTATAGTATGTTTTCTGTATTACATGTAGGTAAGGGGTATGTTGTAATTATACAAGAAGCTCTGTCAAAGTGATATAAAGAGCAGCAAAATCAATAGGCCCTTTGTGTGACTTAATATTCGAGGATGAATGTTCCTAAGGGGGAGGATATTACATCTTGTATTTTTGTTCAACATATATATGACTAAGTTGAAGTTGACGAGTGCACTTAAATGTGAGAAATGACATTTTGAGCAAATAAAATTGAGCTGCTAGCTTACCCGACTTGCCTGCTTTACCAACTTACTTCCCATACTACTTGCTTGAACTTCTTAACACATGTCATGATTATTAAATAAGGACAAGACATATATTTAAATTAAATAAGGGCAGCATGTGCTACACCCTAATTAAACAAGTAGGTGTGTCACCTACTTGCCAAAAGGAGAGGCCACAATTAAAAGCTTCTTAAAGAAGTTAGAGAGGGGAAGCCAAGAGGGGCCTTATAAGGCTGATCCTCTTCATTTATTTTCATATATTTTCAGAGCTTAAAATGAAGAGAGAAACCCCTGCAAACATTCTCCCAAGAGCTTCACATAAACCCTAGGTGATTTCGAGTGATACAAATCGAAAAACCTGGACTGCTTGCTAGTGTCCCTTTCTCCTTCTTGTAGCAGTGTTGGGTGGACTAATTTCAAATGAAGAGAGCTTAGGTTTCGTGGGTTCTACACAGCCCAAGGTAAGTTTATGCTTCTCTTTCTTTATCTATGTTTCTACGAGTTGTAGCTCGATCGTAAAAACTAGAACTTGCGAGTTTCGAAAGAGTAGTACATAGTTTGTTATTGTGACATTGTTGGCTGGTTGTGGAATTTATTTTAAGTTGAATTAATGGCTGGTTTATATGAGAAGAGGCTTAATTATGTATTGTTGGTTGTGTTGCTCGATTTGAAAGAAAAGACAAGTCGAAAACATGTTTTAGTAATCTGAAAAATCAGCTTTGAGTTGCAGAACTTGTGGGACTGTTACGGGGTTGTTTTAAAGTTGTATTGTGGCTGAAAATCAGTAGGAATAATTAAATATGTTGTGGTTAATGTTGTTGATTAATTCTGAAAGAAGAAGGGGTTTAAAACTATAATTGTTTAATCACAAACCGAGCTTGCCGCTCATTGTATTGTTTGAATTGTTGGAGTTGTTCTTATGTGTTCTTACATTGTTGAGGGGCTGAACGGATGGGATTGGTGCTGTTTTGAATTCGGGTAAGTGAGGAAATGTGGGGAAGTGTTGCCCAATTTTTCGTAAGAGAGCAACTAGCTTAGAAAAATGTTTTGAGTTCTTCAATGACATTAACCATAGTTCTAATACCTTGATGTTGGTTGAAGTACTACGGGCAGTATATATTGAGTCGTTAGCAATAAAGGTATGTTAAGGCTAACTCTATTTCTATTGGCATGATCCAAGTAAACAAAACGTCAACGTAATGTCATTCCATAATTTGGCTCTACTCTTGAAAGCTAAGAATGTCCATGTTATTCATTCCTATGTTATGTATTAAAAGCATTTCTAGATATGATTCCTAAGTCCCTTTTAAGGCATATGATAATGATGTTGATGATCATACTGTATTCGGAGGGTTATCGACTACAAGTCACTCCGAATGATGTTCTAATGTTCCATAAGAGTTTTCAAGCATTATATATATATATATATATATATATATATATATATAAAGGCGTTATATACGCATATATGATATCTATATGGGTTATGGGAAAGAAAATGGTGTTATATACGCACCACCCCCTGATCAGCTAGTTATATGATGATAATTATGCGCACAGAAGCTGTTATGGTAAGGAAGATGCCCAATGAGGCCAATAACGTTATATAATCATATTTATGTACAATGGAATTATATACGCATATATGTATAAGTATGTAAATATAAGTATGCATGTTCATGGCCCATATAGGCAGTTCAAGGTACAAGTTGATTCTTATATCCCTCTCATTGATGATGTCTTATTGTTATGTTTCATTTCTGCCTTATATATTTAGTACATTATTCGTATTGATGTCCCTTTACCTGGGGATGTTGTGTTTCATGCCACGTAGGTGCAGGTAGACGGATAAAGAACCCCTCACATTAGGCTATCTTTGGATATCAGTTTGGATTGGTGAGTTCCACTTTCATCCGGAGCCTTACCAAGTCAAGGGACATATGTATATGTAATTTTATATGTTGGGATTTTAGGGGCCCTATCCCGACCTATGTACGAGTATGATATTCCATGTTAGAGCCTTTGCAGATACTGTCATGTGTATAGTACGCATATGATATGTAGTAATGCCTATATCTCCACTACCTCCTCATTCATCTCCCACTACCCCATAATCTTCCCACATTCTCAAGTATCAATGTCATGTTTATGACACCCTTTGATATTACTCAATGTAACCCTATAAATAGAGATATTGAGAATCATATTGTATACACTTATGGAAAACTTGATACTTGGAAGAAATAAGAAATAATATCCTCTCTTGTCTCTATTTATCTCTTTGTCATTCTTGTTTTCATCTTTTGATAGATTATACTAACTCTTTTAGGTTGATTTTACAACAAGTATAAATTATCCAATGCTTTTAATTGTTGTAATGGCCATCACGTAGCGGATTTTTGCATTGATTTGTTGAATTCATACAATTTTCGTTGCATATGGTATGCTCTTATTAGTTTGATGGTCTTAGTACAAGTTTTGTGATTTTTAATCAAGTTTGACTTTAAATAAAGTTTTGGTTGCAACTTTATATCATCTTATTAAATTGCATCTTCAATCTGAAATCCCTATCAACACCAACAACAACAACATACCTAGTGAAATCCCACAAACATGAGATTTGTTAAGGGGTAGAGTGTACGCAGACCTTACCCCTACCGAAGTAGGAAGATTGTTTTCGAAAGACCCTCGGCTCAAGAGAAAATATAAAAAGAGGTCAGATACGACAAGAAATTCAAAGAAGTATGGAAATAAAAATAACAAAAGCGACTAATTCCTAATGAAGCAGTTTGAAAAATGGGCAGTAACTACCACAGATAAAATAAGATAATCGAAGTACAAAAAATAACATATAGTATCAAAAATCAAAGCACAAGAAAGTATAGAGCGATAGTGCGACTACTAATATGAAAGGATAAACGAGACTATATACTAGCCTTTTACCCTAATCCGAGTCCTTCATACCCTCCTATCTAAGGTCATGTCCTTGCTGAGATGTAACTGCGTCATGTCATGTCTAATCACCTCTCTCCAATAATTATTCAGCCTACTCCTACCTCTTCTGAAATCATCCATGGGCAACCACTCACACCTCCGCACTGGGGCATCTGTATCTCTCATCTTCACATGCCCAAACCATCTCAGTCCCGCTTCCCGCATCTTGTCCTCCACCGAGGCCACTCCCACCTTGTTCCAAATTGCCTCATTCCTAATCATGTCTCTCCTAGTTTACCCACACATCCATCGCAACATTCTCATCTTTGCAACTTTCATCTTTTAAACGTGAGAGGACTTAACTAGCCAACACTTCGCCTCATACTACAAAGTCGGTCTAACCACCACTTTATAAAACTTGCCCTTAAGTTTTGGTTGCACCTTTTTATCACATAGCATTCCGGAAGTGAGCCTCTATTTCATCAACTCTGCACCAATACGTTGTGTGACATCATCATCAGTTGCCCCGTTGCCTTGTATAATAGACCCAGGATACTTGAAACTACTTTTCTTATGGATGGCCTGGGTACCAAGCCTCACTTCCACGCTAGCCTCATGAGGTGCTTCACTGGACTTGGACTCCAAGTACTCTGTCTTGGTCTCACTCAATTTGAACCCTTTAGACTCCAAGGTTTGTCTCCAACCCTTCAGCTTAGTGTTAACTCCGCTGCAAGTCTCATCGATCAGGACTATATCATCTGCAAAAAGCATACACCATGGAACCTCACCTTAAATTTTCCGCATCAATCCATACATCACCAAGGCAAAGAAAAATAGACTAAGAGCTGATCCTTGATGCAACCCCATCACAACTGGGAAATTCTCTGAGTCCTCTCCTACTATCCTTACCCTGGTTTTGGCTCGATCATACATGTCCTTGATTGCCCTAATGTACACCACATGTACACCTCTAGCCTCCAAGCATCTCCATAAGACCTTCCTTAGAACTTTGTCATAAGTCTTTTCTAGGTCGATGAATATCATGTGTAAGTCCCTATTCCTCTCTCTATATTGTTCCACCTGTCTTCTTACAAGATGGATGGCTTCCGTAGTTGAGCATCCCGGCATGAATCCAAATTGGTTCTCTGAAATAGACATGTCTCTCATCACCCTTATCTCCACCACCATTTCCTACACTTTCATAGTACGGCTTAGCAGCTTGATACCTCTATAGTTGTTGCAACTCTGGATATCGCCCTTGTTCTTATATAATGGAATCATTACACTCAACCTCCATTCTTCGGGCATCCTCTCCATCTTAAAGATGACATTAAACAACCTAGTCAGTCACTCCAAACTTGTCGTTCTTACGCTCTTCCAAAATTCCCCAGGGATCTTGCTACGCCCGGTCGCTCTTCCCTTCGCATCTTACAAACAACACCCTTAACCTCCTCAACCTTAATACTCCTACAATACTCAAAATTGCGATGCCTCTTGATATGTTCCAAATCTCCCAACATAATGTCTTTGTCCCCTTTTTCGTGCAAGAGTTTATGAAAGTATGACTGTCATCTCCATCTAATGAGAGCTTTCTCTACCAATACTTTTCCATCCTCATTCTTGATGCACTTCACTTGATCCAAATCACGTGCCCTCCTCTCCCTCGTCTTGGCTAGCCTGAACAACTTCTTATCCCTATTTTTGTCTTCTAGTTCAGTATATAGGCATTCAAAAGCTGCCATTTTTACCATCGAAACTGCCAACTTCACCTCCTTCCTCTCCATGTTTTATAGTTCCCTATTCATCCACTTATCCACCTCATCCTTATTTTCTACCAACTTCGCATACGCCACTTTCTTTGCTTCCACCTTCTCTTGAACTTCTCTATTCCACCACCAGTCCCCTCGATGCCCACCATGACTACCTATAGAGACCTCTAGCACCTCTCTAGATACTACTCTAATGCAACTAGCCGTCCTATCCCACATATTGTATCCACACTACTCTCCCAAGCCCCCATAATCATTAATTTCTCCCCCATCTCTAGTGCATTAGTCATGGTCAAACTCCTCCATCTGATCCTAGGCCGGTCATCCACGACCCTCTTATTCGTTTTCATCTTGTTCTCTAAATCAATCACCATAAGCTTATGTTGGGTTGTAAGGTTCTCACTTGGAATAACATTACAGTCTTTGCACATACATTTATCATCCTTCCTAAGGAGCATAAACTCTATCTGAGTCTTAACCACCGAACTACGGAAGGTTACCAAGTGCTCCTCCTTCTTTGGAAAACTCAAATTGGCTATCACCAACCTAAAAGCTCTTGCGAAATCCAAAAGTGAGACTCCTCCTCTATTCATGTCCCCAAAGCCAAAACCTCCATGCACATCATCATAATCCCCAAAATAGACCTGATGTGTCCATTGAAATCAACACCCACAAATAGCTTCTCAGGAGGCGGTATACCTCCGACCATCTCGTCCAAACCTTTCCAAAAGCACCTATTCTCCTCCTCGTACAAGCCCACTTGCTGCTCATAATCACTATTAATGTTCGAAGTGACCCTTCAATGACCACTTTAATCGACATCATCCTATCAGTGACCCTCCTAACCTCTACCACATTATCCCTTAGCTCACTATCTACTAAAATTCCTATCTCATTCCTATACTTCGACCTACCATAGAACCAAAACTTATACCCGTCTACCTCATTAGCTTTAGGACCTACCCATTTAGTCTCTTAGACACAAGCTATATTAATCCTCCTCTTCTTCAGAATCTTAAATAGCTCAATGGACTTCCCCGTTAACGTCCCAATGTTCCAAGATCCCACTCTCAGCTTAGAATCTCTTTTAACCCACTTAACCCCCTAACCCTTGCCCACATCCTCGACCGAGAACATGACCCTAGTCTACCATCGGTTATCAAAGCCACTAAAGCAAGTATAAACTAGTAAACTAGTCAAAGGTTTAGCCTAGAACATGAAGAGATCAAAGAGAAAGCACAAGTTATCAAGAATCTAGAGGCAAGTAAAATCACTATGCCAAGATTGCTATAACTAAAGACAAGAAGAATATAACAAGAAGAAACAATAAAATATAACTATAAGTATAAGGACAAAGAATGGATACGGGCAACCAGAGGTACCAACTCCAGTTAAATTGAACCTGGTCGCCACTGAAAATCACTGTTCAACGTCGGTGTTACTGTTCACTATCGAAGTACTAGTCACTGTCGGAGTACTGTTCATAGAGTAGTTTGGCCAAAAAAGTCATCGGTGTTTGATCAGCCTAACTGGTCGGAGCCGCTGACCGTGGGGCAAGAGGGAAGTGCGGCAAGACCTAGAGGGGACGACGAGAAAGAAGAGTGGGGTTAGGTTCTCACCGGTGGAAAACCTTAGGTCATCATTGGGGAAGAAGGGGGTGGGACATACATTTACCGTTGACACATAGAGAGTCTAGAGAGAGAAAAGAGTCAAGTTGTTTGACCTAGCTTGAAATCCATATTGTTATGTAGATATCTTGTTAGACCGAGAACTTCTGAAAAATTGAATAAATTTGACATTGTTAAGGAATAGATAATTAATATTACTTGAACAAAATAGAGATATTAGTAAAAAAAACCTAGATTGTTAATTAATAACAAAAAAAACTAGCTAAACTGAAATATTAACCTAGCTTTGTTCCAATAGATTACTATAAAACACAACAAAGGGAGCAAAGGGCATTCATTTATTTTTACGGTTAAATCTTAGATTACATAAATAGTTTATAAATATAGGTTTACATTTAGATTTTTTAAGACCTTGTTCATTTGGCTGGTGTTAAGTAGACTTTGAGTTTGACGATGTTCGGCTAAATATGCATATATTTACTCATTGTTGTCTCATATTTTAGTACTTTTAATCGTCTTTTGAATATAGTTATATTGTTTTGTGTTTAATATTATATTTTATTGTGTAAGAATAAAGGAATGGAAAATTCAAAAAACTAGGAACAAAATTAAATAAAAAGTGGGCAATAGAATGAATCAAGGAATTTAGAAGTGAAAGAGGCTCGTGGCAGCAAAAGTTTGAAGAAGAAAAAAAATGGGAATTTGTCATGATGACCTAATGAGTGGGGCAATGATTGTGCTGGGAATTGAATAAAGAAAGGATACAATTGAACTTTAAAGCGAAAACGCGAAAACGTACTGGCAGCAGTCACGCAAGCACAGAACAATTTCTCATAATTTTAACTTTTAAATTTCATTTTGGACTTGGTTATTTTGTTTAGGCTTTTTTCCTACACTTATATATAGTTCATAAGACAGGGTTTTACATAATTTGTGATCCTGAGTTCAAAATTTTGGATCTAGGGAAAGTTTGCCGCCGTCGCAGAGGCCGTAATTATTGGTTTTACCTTCTCTTCTCTGTAATACTTGTTTTTACGTTTTTATTCGATGATTATTTATTTTTCTTTCATATCTATGTGGAGATAAACTCTTTATTTCTAGAGTTGCGACCCAAATATGAAAGTTGACGTTTGATTATCATTTTATCTATTGGTTTTCCATTATTTATTTATTCGTGGTCTTAATTGTTTGACAATTTGACAAAATAGTTGAACACTATCTGTGACGTGTAAATTGAACTAGGGATAGAAAATTTGCATGTGTAATAAGAATAAATAGATCATGTTCGTAAAATATATGTTTTGCTACTGAGGAAAGGAATATACCCTTAAGCCTTGCTAAGTTGAATACCAAGATTTAAATGTGTTCTTGTTATTTTCTGATGACCATAGGAATACAGGCGTTGGAGTAGCTTGAATAGACTTGTGAGCAACTCGGAAGATACTCATAAAGTAAATATTAACCCGTCAACTAGTAACTTCGAAAATCAGTAGATATACGATTGGAAGACTAAAGTAGATTAGTAGTGGTCATAGCCCTAGATCTTTCTCTTCTCCAATAAAAATCAGTTCTTTGTTGGTCGAAGTTCATTATTTGTTGTCTTCTATTTTTAGTTAGTTATAAATATAATTTTGGATTCTATTTCTTGTTTAGATAATTAGCATTAGTTTAATTTAGTATATAGTTAATCACAAGTCCATGTGGGTACGATATATGTACTTCAATCCTATATTACTTTTACGACCGCGTACACTTGTGTGTACGTTTGGGAGAAACAAGTTATTAGCGTCGATGTTGTGGACTTAGAAATTAACTGTTTATATAAATTATGTAACACCTCGTACCTTTAAACTAAGTCATATTTACGATTCAAGAATGTGAGAAGCCAGAGTGGGCAGTTTGGAGTTGAAAACCAGTTTCAGATTCTACAGAATCAATTTTACGCCAGGATTGACGGACCATCGAGTTCCCTTTTGAATTTGATGAAACCTTGTGGCTTTTGACGGACCTTATAATTTTTTACGACCCGTCCTTTTTTACCGTCTCTAAATCCTCAAGTTTTGAAGTCACTGAAATTGTACAAGTTCATGACGGTCCAATTATATGGACCGTCAAATTGAATCATCAACATATTGACGGACCAGACTCAGACCGTCAAATTATTGATGGACTATCGATTGCAACCGTCGAATCGTTCCGACAGCAAACGGTATAAATACGCCACTTAGACCCAAAAATCAGGTTTTCTTATTCTTTCAAGCCCTAGAATGACGTGCTCTACTCTCATCATCCCTATAACTCAAGGTAAGCATTTTTCATGCCATTTCATATGATTCTAATCAAGCATAATCAATTCCTAAGTAAAATTTATTATTCTTAATCTGGGGTTTTCAAGTTAAACCCAATTCAAGGTTTCAAGGTGCAATCTTTGGAGTTCTTCTTCAAATCCAAATTTTTATTACAAGTATTGGAAGTGAGTAAGATATGTAGAGCTTTTATCCACTTGGGGACATCATTGTTTTTCCCCACGCCACATATAATCCATGAAACAAGATTTCTTCAAACCTAGAGTTTTCGCTCAAGTTCATAAATAACATTATACATGTTCAAATATATATATATCATTCCATATTCATGATACTTCAATTGTGATTGTCATGAACCTCTCTGTAATCCAAGAACACGTGTCTTGATCCCTATGAGTTCTAAAATACAAGTTATGATCATTATTACTCAGTTCCATGAAGTCATAGATATTTCTCATGATTTATATAAGCTATATTATGTATTTATTTACATGTTAAATTATGAATTTTCAAGATTATGTTTAAAAGTTATTTCATGAAATTCATGGGCTTTCAAGCCAACTATTTTTAAGTACATATTTTGGGAGTTGCACAGATTACTGAGAAGGCTCAGATAGCCTAAAACTACGTATACCAACATAGGATAAGGGTTGCTCCTCCAGAGGATGATACCTTCAGATTGTTATTGGACCCATCATGTTCATGTTCATGTTCATGTCTCGTACTCCGACAAAGTAAAAGATGACTTAGCTGATAAATCAGATATCATACTCCATATTTATGCTTGGTGGTTCATGTCAGTTTTGCTAATGCTCTCCCATAGATATATGCAAATACATATACAGTTTTCAAATTTTACACATGTTATTATACTCATGTTTCAGTTTCACTTTCATGTTTCTATTATATCATGTGCTTGCTTACTTTAGTTGTTTTACATACAGTACAATTCAAATGTACTAACGTCCGTTTTCATGGAGCCTGAACTTCACAGTGCAATTGCTGAGTTTTAGGGAGACGGATCTGCTCAGTAGGATTGCTTTAGTACCAGATATTTGGTGAGCCCCATCTCATTCAGAGTGTCAGTCTAGTATTTTATGACTATGCATTATTGTTAGGGGTATGCCAGGGCCTTGTCCTGGTAAACAGTTTTGCAGACTCATGTTACCAGAGGTTACATAGACTAGCCTTGTTATCATGACATGTCAGTTTTTTAGTTATTCATACTTACGATATTTTCAGACTATTTCCGCAACATATGTTTTTAGCATATGTTTTACATGTTTCAAGAGTAATTACTTTTGTATATTTTGATGCCCATTATGACAAGAAAGTCATGTGGTTAACTCGGTCATATGTAGTTAGGCATTGGGTGTCGTTTGTTGCCCATGCCATGGTTCGGGGTGTGACAAAGCTTAGTATTAGAGCCTAGATTCAAGTATCTTAGGGTATCTATGAAACCGTGTCCAGTGAGGTCACTTTTATGTGTGTGAGGGACCCATACATGTAAATAGTTAACCACCAAGTCATCTAGGATTATCTCGCTTCTTTCATACTCTAGATCATGCAGTTAGAGCTATAACTATAGAACATCCTTCTAACTCATGTGTATTACGTATTTTAGAAAATGTACGCTAAACAGAAATCAACTACCAGCAAGAGAGTTGCTGCCAATGCTGCTCGCGAGGATGGCGCTTAGTCTCAGGGAGCCAATTTGGGTACAGCACTCTCACTCGATACTACAGGGCCTGCGGAGATCCCAGTTCTACTGGCCAGTTCTACTGACTCTGATGTTAGGGGAGCTATTCAGCTACTCACCCAACTTATGGCTGCTCAATCCCAACGTCATGGAACGACTCCAAGTACGGGAATGAATGGAGAGTCATCCAGCTTCAGGACTCGGGAATTTCTGCGAATAGACCATCTGGTATTAACAGGGTCAAGCAAGACAGATGATCCGCAGAATTACATTGATGGGCTTCAAAAAATCTTCCATGTTATGCATGTTAATGAGGTAGAGGCAGCAGAGTTTGGAGCTTATTAGTTGTAGGATGTTGTCAATATCTGGTGTGAATCATAGGAACAGTCCCAAAGGGAAGATGCATCTACAACAACTTGGGATGAGTTTGTTAATGCTTTTATTGAACATTTTCTTCCAATTAAGGTCATGGGGGAAAAGGCTATAGAATTTGAGAAGCTCAAACAGAATGGCATGAGTGTTTAGGATTACTATTTTCGGTTTGTCTCTTTAGAGAAGTATGCTTCATATATGGTCCCAAACATGAGGGCTAGAGTTAGATGCTTCGTGTATGATCTTGATCCCTATTTTTTATGATGCAGCCAATATTACAGCTCAGAACAGAGAGATGACTATTACGAAGATGGTTGCATTCGTGCAGGATAATGAGAATAGGTTGAAAGAAGGGGAAGCCTTGCAGGAAGAGAAGGATAGAGAATTTAATAAGAGAGCCAAATCTTCAAGTCACTTTAGTCATGGGGGAGGTTGAGGCAGACATTACTTCAAGAACAAGTCATCAGGACTTGCTCCATCAGCAGCTAGCGCCACTGCCCCAAAATTTAGGAATGATAATAAGAGATAGAACTTCAGAGCATCAGGCTCCCAGTCACAGGCCAGTGTGGGTCAAGGTACTTTCAGTAATCCAGTGTGTGGAAAGTGTTGTAAGAGGCACGCATGAGAGTGTCGCTCGGGTATGAATGTCTGTTTTGGGTGTGGCCAACGAGGTCACTTTCAGTGAGATTGCCCATCAGCGAGGTAGGGTATAGGAGGTAATATGGCTCAGTTTGCAAATTCTATAGTTCCTCGTAATTCTTAGGCCTATCCAGGCGTGGTCTAGCTAAGTCTGGTAATACAGGCGGAGGCCCAAACTGCCTATATGCACTATCAGATTGTCAGGATACAGAGGACCGCACAGATGTGGTCACATGTATATTAACCATTTTCACTATCAACATTTATGCCCTTAGGGATGCTATATCCACTCTGTCATATGTAACCCCTTTTTTTGCTAAGAAATTTGGGATAGAACCCAAAAAGTTGCATGAACTTTTTGAAGTATCCACTCCGATTGGCGGGTCAGTTATAGCTAGGTTGGTTTATAGGGGTTGTCTAGTGCATTACCATAGCCGATTTGGTAGAGTTATAAATGGTAGACATCGATGTAATTATGGGTATGGATTGGATATCGTCATGTTATGCCACAATAGGTTGTAGAACTAAAATTGTAAAATTCGAGTTTCCCGGTGAACCAGTCATAGAATGGAAGGGTGATGCAACAGCACCCATGGGTAGATTTATATCCTATCTTAAAGTCTGAAAGATGATATCCAAGGGGTACATTTACCATCTAGTTCGGGTTAAAGATGCATATGCCCAGACTCTAACTCTTCAGTCCACACCAGTTGTTAATGAGTTTCTAGAAGTCTTTCCAGAAGATCTTTCTGGAGTTCCTCCCGATAGGGAGATTGAATTCAGAATCGATCTACTTTCGGCACTAAGCCGATATCTATTCCACCATATAGAATGGCTCCAGTAGAGTTAAGATAATTAAAAGCCCAGTTGAAAGATCTTATTAATAAGGGATTCATTCAACAAAGTGTCTCACTATGGGGTACACCAATCTTATTTGTTCAGAAGAATGATGTGTATTTGCGTATGTGCATTGACTACCTGCAGTTGAATAAGGTCACCATCAAGAATAAGTATCCTTTTCCCAAAATTGACAATTTATTCGACCAACTTCAGGGTGTTCAGTGTTATTCCAAGATTGACCTCAGATCAGGGTACCATCAGCTTAAAGTTAAGGAAGTTGATATTCCAAAAACTGCCTTCAGAACCTGTAATGGTCATTTTAAATTTTGTGTCATATCATTCAGATTGACGAATGCACCAACTGCTTTCATAGATTTTATGAACAGGGTCTTCAAGCCTTATCTCAATCTTTTCGTCATTGTCTTCATCGATGACATTCTAGTTTATTCCCGTAGTGAGGCTGATTATGCAGAATATCTCAGAATAGTGTTGCGAACACTTCAGGACCTCGAGCTTTATGCTAAATTTTCCAACTGTGAATTTTGGCTTAAGTCAATGGAATTATTAGGCCATGTGATTTCAAGTGAATGCGTCCAAGTTGATTTTTAGAAGATAGAGGCAGTAAAGAATTGGCCTAGACCCACTTCTGCTTCAGACATACGGAGTTTCTTGGGTCTAGCAGGCTATTACAGGCACTTAGTAGAAGGTTTTTCTTCCATCTCAACTCTATTGACTAGACTGACTCAGAAGAAAGCCAAATTTCAGGGGTCAGATGTATGTGAGCGTAGTTTCGAAGAATTCAAAATGAGACTAACTTCTGCTCCAGTGTTGACATTGCCATAGGGAACCGTGGGGTTCGTAGTATATTGTGATGCTTCAGGAATTGGTTTTGGATGTGTTTTAATTCTGTATGGTAAGGTTATAGCTTATGCATCCAGGCAGCTTAAGCCTCATGAAAATAATTGTCCGACATATGACTTAGAATTGGAGTCATGATTTTTGCACTCAAGATATGGCGTCATTTTTCGTATGGAGTTCATGTTGACATTTTCATATATCACAAGAGCCTTTAGTACATTTTCAAATAGCGGGAGTTGAATCTTGGACAGAGAGAGATGACACGAATTGATAAAAGATTATGATGTAGATGTACTCTACCATCCAGGAAAAGCAAATGTGGTAGCTTATGCTCATAGTCTGAAATACATGGGAAGTTTGGCTCATGTTGAGGAAGATAAAAGAATCGTGACAAAAGAGATTCACCGACTATCCAGTCTAGGAGTTCGACTCATGGACTCTGAAGATGGTGGTGGTGTTGTTCAGAACAAGTTTGAATCCTCCTTAGTAACCGAGGTGAAGGAAAAGCAGTTTAGTCATCCATACTTGTTACAGCTGAAATATGGGATTCACAAGCATAAGACTACGACTTTTGAACAAGTGGGAGATGACGGTACCTTGAGGTACCAAGGCAGGTTATGTGTTCCAGATATAGACAGCCTCAGAGAGCGAATCATGGCAGAAGTGCATAGTTCCAGGTATTCTAGTCACCCGAGTTCTACAAAGATGTATCATGACCTTAAGGAAATTTATTGGTGGAACGATATGAGGAGAAACATAGCAAACTATGTAGCCAATTGTCTGAATTGTCAGCAGGTGAAAGCCGAGCACCAGAGGCCTGATGGGTTGGCTCAGAATATTGATATAGCTAATTGGAAATAGGAGATGATAAATATGGACTTCATAACAGGTCTACATCGCTCAGCCCGAAGGCATGATTCGATTTGGGTGATTGTGGATCGACTCACTAAATCATCCCATTTCATTCCAATCAAGACCACAGATTCAGTAGAAGATTATGCCAAGTTGTATATCCGAGAAATCTTCATGCTTCATGGGACCCCAGTTTCTATTATTTTAAATCATGGTGTTCAGTTCACAATGCACTTTTGGAAGTCTTTCGAGAAAGGATTCAATACCAAGGTAAATCTCAGCACAACTTTTATCCTCAAACAGATGGCCAGGCAGAGCGTACTATTCAGACTCTTGAGGATATGTTAAAGGCATGTATTTTCAATTTTAAACGTAATTGGGATGATTAGTTACCTCTCATTGAATTTGCTTATAATAACGGTTACCATGCTAGTATCCAGATGGCACCGTCCGAAGCTCTTTATAAGCGAAGGTGTAAACCACCAATTGGTTGGTTCGAAGTTGGTGAAGCAGAGTTCCTAGGACCAGACTGGGTCTATCGGGCTTTGGAGAAATTCAAGTTGACTCAGAAGCATTTGAAAATAGCTTAGAGTCTCCAGAAGTCCTATTTAGATATGAGGCGTAGAGACTTGGAGTTTCAAGTTGATAATTGGGTATTTTTGAAAATTTCACCTATAAAAGGAGTCATAAGATTTGGGAAGAAAGGAAAGCTCAGTCCCAGATATATCAGACCATACAGGATTTTGAGGAGAGTTGGCTCGGTTGCTTATGAACTTGAATTGGCATAAAATTCAGTTGTTGTCCATCCATTGTTCCATGTATCTATGTTGAGGAAGTGTGTGGGAGACCCATCATTGGTTGTCCCTACCGATTCTAGTATAGTTAGGGATGGTTTGACCTATGAGGAGATCCTTGTGGCTATTTTGGATCGTCAGATTTGAAAGTTGAAAACTAAGGAAGGTGCCTTAGTGAAAGTGTTGTGGAGAAGTCAGAATATTGAGGAGGCTACATGGGAAGTCAAAGAAGACATGAAGTCCAAATATTCTCACTTATTCGAGGTGCAAGCAGAAAATGAACAAGGTAAATACCCTCAGTATTCATGTTATGTCCCTTGCGTATCCATGTCTCATGTTTCACGTTCATGTATTCAGTACCCATGCCCCATGCCCCATGCCCCATGCCCCATGCCCCATGCCCCTGTTCATGTTTTCATGTAATCATGTCAGTTTGTTCCCATGTTTCATGTCATATTTCTTCACGTTCTTGTACTTATGCTATGTCCAGCTCATTCCTAACCATGACCCATCATTCGAGAATGAATGATCTCAAGGAGGAGATATAGTAATACCTTATACCTTTAAACTAAGTCATGTTTACTATTCAAAAATGTGAGAAGCCAAAATGGAGAGTTTGGAGTTAAAAACCAGTTTCAGATTCTGCAAAACTATTTTTATGCCAGTATTGATGGACCGTCGATCTATTGATGGACCGTCGATATATTGATGGACCGTCGATCTATTGATGGACCGTCGATCTATTGATGGATCGTCAATTTGGACTGTCGAGTTCACTTTTGAATTTGACGGAACCTTGTGGCTTTTGACGGACCATATAATTTTTTATGGTCCGTCCTTTTTTACCGTCTCTAAATCCTCAAGTTTTGAAGTCACTGGAATTGTATAAGTTCAAGGCGGTCCGATTATATGAACCGTCAACATATTGACGGCCCAGACTCGGACCATCAAATTATTGACAGACCGTCAATTGCAACCGTCGAATCGTTCCGACATCAAACAGTATAAATATGCTACTTAGACCCAAAAATCAGATTTTCTTATTCATTTAAGCCCTAGAACGACGTGCTCTCCTCACATCATCCCCATAACTCAAGGTAAGTCTTTTCAGTCATTCCATGTGATTCTAATCAAGAATAATCAATTCCTAAGTAAAATTTATTGTTTCTAACCTAGGGTTTTCAAGTTAAACCCAATTCAAGGTTTCAAGATGCAATCTTTGGAGTTCTTCTTCAGATCCAGAATTTTATTACAATTCTTGAAAACGAGTAAGGTATGTAGAGCTTCTATCCATGTGGGGACAACATTGTTCTTCCCCACGCTCCATGTAATCCATGAAACAGGATTTCTTCAAATCTCGCTCAAGTTCATAAATAACTTTATACATATTCAATTATATATATATATATATATATCATGCCATCGTTATTATATTCATGATACTTCAATTGTGATGGTTATGAACCTATCTGTAATCCAAGAACATGTGCCTTGATCCCCATGAATTCTACAATATAAGTTATGATCATTATTACTCAGTTCCATAAAGTCATAGATGTTTCTCATGATTTATATAAGCTATATTACGTATTTCTTCACATGTTAAATTATGAATTTACAAGATTATGTTTACAAGCTATTTCATGAAATTCATGGGCTTTCAAGCCAACTATTTTCAAGTACATATTTTGGGAGTTGCACAGATTATCGGGAAGGCTCATATAGCCTGAAACTATGTATGTCAAAGTAGGATAAGTGTCGCTCCGCCAGAGGACGATACCTTCAGATTATTATTGGATCCATCATGTTCATGTCTCGTACTCCGGTAAAGTACGAGATGACTTAGCTGATCGGGCAGAGATCAAACTCCACATTCTCGGATGGTGGTTCATGTCAGTTTTGTTAATGCTATCCCACATATATATATATAGATACATATACAGTTTCCAAATTTTACACATGTTATTATACTCATGTTCATGTTTCAATTTCACTTTCATGTTTCTATTATATCATGTGTCTGTTTACTTCAGTTGTTTTACATACAGTACAATTCAAATGTATTAACGTCCCTTTGCATGGGGCCTGCAATTCACGGTGCAGGTGCTGAGTTTCAGAGAGACGGATCTGCTCAGTAGGATTGCTTCAGTACTATATATTTAGTGAACCCCATCTCATTCAGGGTGTAAGTCTAGTATTTTATGACTATGCATTATTATTATTAGGGGTATGCCATGACCTTGTCCTGGTAAATAGTTTTGCAGGATCATGTTGTCAGAGGTTTTATAGACTAGTCTAGTTATCATGACATGTCAGTTTTTCAATTGTTCATACTTATGATATTTTCATACTATTTCCGCAATATATTTTCAGATCATATTTTCAGCATATGTTTTATATGTTTCAAAAGTCATTACTTTAGTATGTTTTGATGCCCATGTTGACAAGCAAGCCATGTGGTTCGCTCAGTCATATGCAAATAGGCACTGAGTGTCGTGTTTCACCCAGGTCATGGTTCGGGCGTGACAGATTAGACTTTTTTTTGTCTATTCAACTTTTTAGTTTTATTTCCTCTTATTTTATTTTTTCATTCAATATTTTGTTATTTTTCTTACATGGCGTTTTGGGCTTGTCATGACCTGGCATCTTGGAAGTCTGAATTTGAATATGGGATTAAGGGTTGATATTGTGACAAATATTATCGATTTAGCGAATATGTGGAACGACATTGTTTTTCAACAACGTTTGTGAATGATTGGTCTAAGGAGATAGTTGATCTTGCACAAGAAATTGAGAGATTTGGCTTGGTTGTGCGCAACTTGCAGGCAGATTTGAGTGCAAAGGTTGATGCATTTAACGCTCAACAATTTAGTGATGAGTTATGTGAAGCTGAAAAATATCTTCTTGGCCAAATTGAGAAGCTAAAACGAGAATATCAATCATTAGACCATATTTTTGTTGATGATACCGAGGTTGAGGAAGTATAAACTAGTGAAGTGTAAAAAATAATGTAATTTTGGAGTGGGGGTGTGTTGGTCCTCATTCTAAACATTTTTCTACATTATGTTTGGTTGATGAGATGGAAATCGAGCCTTTGGAGAGATGTATAGATGAAGAACAAGACTCTTACATTCTAAAATTTGCCACACCGAAAAGACAAAACGACATTCCTCACTAAGGAACAAAAAGTGCAATATGTGATATTTATTGCTTGGTTCCTTTATTTTCACACCACCGCCCTAAAAACATGACAGAAAATTTGATGCAAAATTGGGAGCACAATTTATATCCTCAAAGTGGAAGGAAAAGTGATGAAAATGATGGTGTCGTGTCGCGACATTAAATCAAGCGCATGTTGGGAGGCAATTCAGCTTGTATTTTATTTTAAGGGTGAGAAATACTCCTTGAGAGCTTCTTTGATATGTCTTGTAATTTTAGCCTTTTCAGATTTGTATCCCTAGTTAGCCCTTTGAGCCTATAGCCTTTTCTTTGGAAGCCGTATTTTTGCCTTGATCCTTTTGTTGAATCCCTAATTTTTGCACCCTGCTTCCTTGAACATTGTATCTTAGACGGTGTAATACTTCTGAAATCTGAAGAAAAATGATGGCCGAGTGAAAAATGGTGACCAATGATAGCTACAAAGTGATGAAAAGGCCCTCTTAGAGAAAATGTGACATAAAAAATAAAAAATTGCTTTGAAAAAAAATTAAAATGTTTTTGATATGAGGAAATTTGTGAAATAATTGATAAAGAGAGGACTGAAAATAAAGTTAAGGGATGAAAATAATGGGTGATGAAGTCTAAAAGAGTAAAAAGTGCTTAGGGAAGTGTAAGTCACTATCATATAGTTTTCCTACCCGTTCCCTAGCCAACATTACAACCCGTTAAAGTCATATTTGATTATATTCGAGCACGCTTAATTAGTAGAGATGTATATAATGGAAAAGTTTATGGTTCTTTGTGCATACATGTGGATTTCTTTGTGAGTGTGAGAGTTGTGCTTTGATGCTAAGTCCTTAAAATTACATTTGATTCTTTGATTTGAGTGTGTGGACTATTCTTTCTTCTGAGGGCACTTATAGATAGGTGTATTATTATATTTTTTTAATAGAGTAGGTGAGCGAGCTTAAATTTAACGAGTTAGAGTCTGTCTATGAGGTTAGGAGGTTGAACGTTTGTTGTTTGATTATGTTCATTTGTATATCTTGCATAATGATCGGGAAGTGCATATTTGATTGTTTGAGTTGTTATAGGGCTTAATTGTTGGTATCAATCAAAGTGGTGGTGTTCCTAGGCTGGATTTATTGAGAGTGATTTTAATGCTTACTCGAGGACGAGCAAGAGTTTAATTGTGGGGTGGTGATGTCTGACAAAAAATGCATATATTTATCCATTGTTACTTCATATTTTAGTACTTTTAATCATCTTTTGAGTATAATTATACTATTTTATGCTTAATATTATATTTTATTGTGTAGAAATAAAAGATTGCAAAATTAAAGGAACTCGGAACAAAATTAAATAAAAAGTAAGCAATAGAATGAACCAAGGAATTCAGAAGTGAAAGAGGCTCGTGGCAGCAAAAGTTTGAAGAAGAAAAAAATGGGAATTTGTCATGATGACCAAATGAGTGGGGCGATGATTGTGTTGGGAATTGAATAAAGAAAGGATACAATTGAAATTTAAAGCGAAGACGTACTGGCAGCTAGGGCTGGCAATGGATCGGAGGTGGATCGGGTGGAGCTCAATCCGCCTCCACCCGTCAACCATCTATCCACCACTTCACCCAACCATCACCCTATTTTTTCTTCATTCACATCCGATCCACCCATCATCCACGGATGAATTGGATGCTTCGCGGATGAAATTTGTTATAAGTTTAACCATTTGTTCTAGTTTAAAATCAGTGCTAATGTTAGTAATTAGTGTTCTTAAATCTTTTTTTTTTTAAATTCACAACAAAAATGGAGTGACCAAAACCAATAAAAATACTCTTAATTCCAATGTAGTAGTGTCTCATCTGATTAGCACCTTAAATATTTTTATTCATATTCCATTTTTATGTTAGCTCAAACAAATCATACTTTACGTTGCAAAATAAATAATAAAATTAATCAGACCTAACAATGAATATTTTTTTATATTTTCATAAATGATCACTAGCTAAGATCATTATAAAACTTTACTGTAATGGAAGTGAACTCTGGGCCAAAATTATGTTATTCTTGATTTGCCAAGTTTCATAAAATCATTTTTTTTAAAATAATAAATGTTTACTCTTACCCACTTAACACTTTATAAAGCTTGAGTTATCATGGAACATGAATGTAAAGGCTATGAGCTTATTTAGTTTACCACTGCAAATTTCATAATAAACTAGAAATTACGACAGCAGATATCGAGCAGCATTTTCTCTCAATTCTAACATCTATAGTTTATTAGAATAAAAGAAACATGTTCACAAGTAAAAATAATAGATTAACTTAAATTTCAAGAGTGTTTTTTTTTTACATTCCTTAGAAAAGCAAATAACCAAGAGATATCAATACCATGAAACAAAATACGTAAAGACCAAGTTATAAGCTACACACGAGCAAGACTTTGAAGAAACATGCATATTTCATATATTAAATAGCTTATGTCAATACACGAGCAAAACTTGAAGAAAACATACATATTTCATATATTAAATAGATTTTGTCAAACTTTCATGTATAATAAGAAGAATTCTAATTAAATAGGTATAAGAAGGGTGGAGAGAACCTGTTAAATTAAATAGAGCGCAGCAAGATTACTTTTGATGCCGGAAAATGGATAAAGTACGGTAACAAGAAGTGTCACGTCGGAACTCGGACAAAACCAGTACTTAAACTCACCTAAGCTTTCAAAAATCAAAACTCTCCCTTTTTACTAAATAATATGTTGTGCTCATTTCTTTTTACTCTCTATCTGTGTCCTTTTACTCTCTAAACTTAAAAGAGAAGTGACTAGCGAGGGAGCGTAAAAAAAAATCTTCTGACGAGGGATTTTGGGGATTAGTTAGGGCCTTCTTTTCATACAAAGACATTGAGCATTTAATGTGATGTAGACTATGGCTTAAATGTTTTCTTTTCTTCTTGTTTTGGTCTTTCTTTCTTTTTTTATTTAATAAAATATATACAATATAATGATAAAAAATATTATCTAACTATTTATAAACGGATGGATGGATGGGTCGGGTGATGGGTCGGATGGTGGCCTGGATGTATGTCTACCAGAATCCGACCCGATCCATCCGTCACCCGATTAAAATCCGTGTTTTGTCGAATTTTCGTCCATATATTCGGGTTGGGTGGATCGGATATCCATCGGGTCATGATGAAATTGCCAGCCCTACTGCCAACAGTCACGCAAACACGGAGCAATTTCTCATAATTTTAACTTTTCCAATTTCATTTTGGACTCGATTATTTTGATTGAGTTTTTTCCTACACTTATAAATAATCCATAAGACATAATTTTTATATAATTTTGGGATAACTTGTGACCCTGAGTTCAGAATTATGGACCTAGATGAGAGCTTGGAGCCTCCGCAGAGGCTGTAATTATTTGTTTTACCTTCTCTTCTATGTAATACTTATTTTTGCGTTTTTATTCGGATGATTTGTTGTTTTTCCTCCATGTCTATGTGGAGCTAAACTCTTTAGTTCTAGAGTTTCGACCCAAACATGAAAGTTGACGTTTGATTATCGTTTTATCGATTGGTTTTTCATCTTTTGGGTTATTTATTTATTCTTGGTCTTAGTTGTTTACCTATTTGACGAAACAGTTGAACACTATCTGTGATGTGTAAATTGAACTAGGGATGGAGAATTTGCATGCGTAATAAGAATGAATAGAGCTTGTTCGTAAAATATATGTTTCACTGCTGAGGATAAGAATATACCATTTAGCCTTGCTTAGTTTAATAACGAGATTTAAATGCGTTCTCGTTATTTTCTGATGACCATAGGAATACAGACGTTGGAGTAGCTTGAATAGACTTGTGAGCAACTCGGAAGATACTCATAAAGTAAATATTAACCCATCAACTAATAACTCAGGGAAATCAGTAGATATACGATTGAAAGACTAAACTGGATTGGTAATGGTCATAGCTCTAGATCTTTCTCTTCCCCGATAAAAAATTGTTCTTTCTTGGTTGAACTTCATTATTTGTTGTCTTCTATTTTTAGTTAGTTATAAATATAATTTTGGATTCTATTTCTTGTTTAGATAATTAACATTGGTAAAATTTAATAAATAGCTAATCACAAGTTCATATTGGTACGATATCTGAACTTCAATCCTATATAACTTGTACGACCACGTATACTTGTGTGTGTTTGGGACCAACACTCCTCTTTTTATTACTTTTAGTACTCATCTGTCTTTGTTTTTATATAAATTTTAATTAAATTTACCGAAAAGGGTCATATATACCCCCTTGTTATACTTTGGAAGATATACCCCTCATTTTAACAAGGACAGGTGTCATCGTTCTATTGGTCTATTTTAAATTATCCTCAAATTAATTAAAATTCAACCCATAACCCCGTATCCAATTAAAAGTCTCATACTCATATCTGGTATCTAATTAAAATGAAAGCTTTGCTCCCTTCTTTTTTTTCGCAGATTCGGGAAGCCTACTTATGAAGTTCATGTTCTTGCTGTTGTTGATGATAGTCTTGTGGAAATAATAGTAATTGAACGTCACCTCAAAATTACATCTTGCAGAAGTAATTTCTTTTAGCTGATTTTAAACTGAATTTTTTTTATTATCAAATTTTAGTCATTGTGGATAGGGATGAGAGCTTTGCTATCTCTGGAGCATTTGGCTCAGCAGAAATAAAAGTTAGTTCAACAACTTGAACACCCTTGTCAACTATAATGACATCATCTCAAGTGCTTTGGAAGACATCATGATGATCAGTAACTCTTCTAAGCCCTGAAGCAAGATCACCCTAAACATCAAATGGAACCCTCCTTAGAGGGGAAAATACAAGCTCAATAGTAATGGTTCTTGTCATGAAGAAAAACAGGAATAGGTGGCATTGGAGGTCTCATTAGAAACCGGAATGAAAACTGAGTCATAGATTTTTCTAAAGGGTTGCCTAACACTTCTAGCACCCATGCAGAACTAACAACTTTATTGCAGGGATTGAAGTTAGCTCATGAGCAAGGCCTAACACCATTGAAAGTAAAATGTGACTCTACTGAGGTAATAAACATGCTAGAGCAGGATCGTGATACTTTTAACCCTTTAATCTTTGAATGCATATACTTGATTGAGAATATGGGGAGACCACTAATCAAGCATGGTTATCCAGAACTGAACTCAGCTGCTGATGCACTGGCCAGAGAAGGAGAAAGAAGAAAACTTATTGGTGATAACATAATTTTGATAATTCCTCTGATGTATGTGGCTGCCGACTTTGGGCAGACATGGAAGGAACTTTGTACAGAAGGAAAGTTCTTAACTCTGATTGTCTCAGTCTAACTTTGAATGCTACTTCTAGACATTCCCGGAGCGACGCTCCAAATACTTCTGTAAGTTAACTTTAGGCAACGGAATGAAGTTGTTTATTTACCAAAAAAATAATGATGTAAGAAAATTTATAATTTTAGTGGACTTTTTGCAGTGAAAATTGAAGATTTGTATGAATTTTGATTTGTTTTACTGTTAGGGTTTGAAGGTGGATTTGATAATTACATATTCATTTTTCCATCGAGGAATTTGCGAAGCAAAAGGAGCAAAGCTTTCTTTTAATAGGTACGGGTATGGGTCTTTTAATTGGATACCGAATAATGGGTTGAATTTTAATTAATTAAGGGATAGTTTAAAATAGACCAATAAGATGATGACACGTGTTCCTACGTTAAAATGAGAGGTATATATATGCCAAAGTATAACTACATGAATATATTTGAATTCAAAAAATATAACGACCTTTTTCGAATATTTTATATCTAGCCCACAAGCTAAGCCTTGCTCAAGCCTCAGGGGACGATGAACTAAAAAGTCTTGTTTTGAAATGGGCTCCAAAAATAACTTAGTTCAACCCTATCAAATCACAGGCTAGGTTGGGCTAACGGGCCAAGTCCATATTGACCCAGTTTTTGCACGAATTTCCCTTCATACAGACTGGTCTTTAGTTTTTGTCTATCCTATGTTTAATTTTTGTCACTGTTCTGATTTAATGAAAATTGATGGACTAAAATACCCTTGCCCATCCGACCCCTTTCTTTTGTTGCCTTTCTTTTTTCACGTTAAATAGTTGGGCAGCATAGACGGCGAATTTATCGAGCTCAGAGTCCTCAACTCCTAATTCAGCGATTTGTGCTTGATTAGAGAGCGCACAGTTCGAAGTCATCGTAGACGACGATAATTTGATTCTGTTCGAGATTGGAAATGAATTGATATCGGAATGCGCAAAAGCAAGGCAACCGGAGACGATGGAGATTGACGAGGAAAGTGGCAAAGAGCTGCCGCGATTTAGGGAAAGGAAGTGAGATTGCGAGAGTATTTTGCATCTGCATTGAAGAGATCGGTGGGAGTTGAAATTTGAGAAAGAGGCAATGTTGTTTCTGGGATTGTCACGCAGAGCTGCTTTGATGATGACTTTAATTTTAATATTTGGGTCTAATTTGTGCAAAGGGGTAAAGGGTAATCGCCCAAGTAGGATTCTATTGTAGTCCATGTAGATGTACTTTTGTGCCCAATTTTCTTTTAGAATACATTATAGCTTTCTATATTTTTGATCAAGTATAGTAGATTTCTATTAAGGGAAAAGGGTCAAATTTACCCTCCAACTATGTTTTATTGAACACATTTGCCCTCCGTTAAACTTTGGGATTAAATATACCCTCATCGTTTGCAAACTTGTTAAATTTTTTCTCAATTGGACGAAAAGTTGACGTGAACGCCACGTTGGATCCACGTCAGATCCACTGCCTGATCTCAAGTGATGACTTCAGCTCATACCTGTAACAAACATTAATTCGCCACCAACACCACCGACAGATCCTCCTCCGCCACCATAATTTCCACCGGAACAAACTCTCCACCTGCCTTTCCCGCCAACACCTCTGTTCCTGGCAAAGCTCGCAGCAAGCGTTCACGCGTCGCTCCCTGCGACTGGTCGTCACGCCTCCAGCTGCTCTTATCCCCTTCCACGCCATCATCGGAGAGCAACAACGCCTCCGCCACCTCTAATAACACTTTCTTCACTAGTAAAGCCACCAAGGTCGAAGAAGCAAGAGTGTAGAAACTCCGGGACGGAAATGTCTGCATTGTGCTTCTGAAAAGACACCTCAGTGGCGCACAGGACCTATGGGTCAAAAACCTTTGTGTAATGCATGTGGAGTTAGGTACAAGTCCAGTAGGTTGGTACCAGAGTATCGGTCGGTGTCAGGCCCGACGTTTATCTCAGCAAAGCACTCGAATTCTCATCGGAAGGTTCTGGAACTCCGGAGGCAAAAGGAGATGCAGAGACACCAAGCACATCATCAGCCACCACCATGTCGGAGTAATGACCGGCGAAGCCACCAACCATCATCGTCTCCGCCAACCACGACCACCAACTTCCCATCTCCCTCCTCTCCGATCGATCACAACCCACTGCTTCACCACCACCATACCATCGTCAACAACTAGCATCGCCACAACCACCATCTCCTCTCCGTAACCCGTTACGTGGCATCCACATGGATCCAACGTGGCGTCCATGTCAACTTTCCGTCCAATTGAGGGAAAATTTAACAAGTTTGCAAACGATGAGGGTATATTTGATCCCAAAGTTTAACGGATGACAAATGTGTTCCATAAAACATAGTTTGAGGGAAAATTTGACTATTTTCCCTTCTATTAATAAAGAAAAAGCTCATGTGTACTAGCATACATTTTGTCTTAATGATTTGCTAAGCGTCATGTTCTTCTGGTTGGTGCGTTGCACTTGCACACAACTTGCTTGATGATTTGCCGCAATGATATTTTCAAGCTCATGTTTTATTTTCTTGCATGGAATTGGTTCTATGTAACTTTGCACGAATAGGCATAGTTTCTATGAAACCTTGCCTTGCGAAATAATTATCACACAACATATGTTTATTAACTTAATTTCTACAGAATTATGCCGGACATGACATAATTCAATGTAACTTTCCCCGAATAGGCATAGTTTGTATGAGGCAAGTGAAACAGTTACTACACAACTTATGCATGTTAACTTAATTTCTACAGAATTATGTCGGACAAGGCATGTGTTCTATGTAACTTTGCCGAAATAGGCATAATTTCTATGAAACCTTCCCTTGCGAAATAATTACTACACAACTTATGCATGTTAACTTAATTTCTACATAATTATGTGGGACAAGACATAGGTTCTATGTAACTTTGCCCAAATAGGCATAGTTTCTATGAAACATTGCCTTGCGAAATAGTTACTACACAACGTATGCCATTTAACTTAATTTCTACAAAATTATGTCGGATAAGGCATAGGTTCAATGTAACTTTGCCCGAATATGCATAGTTTCTCTTAAACTTTGCCTTACGAAATAGTTACTACACAACTTATGCATGTCAACTTAATTTCTACAGAACTATGCCGGAAAAGACATGGGTTCTATGTAACTTTTCCCGAATAGGCATAGTTTCTATGAAACATTGTGATGTAAAAATCCCCATGAGCTTAAAGTTCCGATTTGATCCTCAAGGTGATAAGCTCGGAGTTCCAAAGATGGTTGATCATCCAATGATAATATGCTTAAAATGGCATGGAAAATGGAGTGGGGTTGGAGTTATCACGTGAAGATTTAAGAAACATGTTTTTTTTATTCGGCATTCTTGTTGGTGTTGGCCGAGACCATGTTTGTCTTTTAGCTTCTTTTTATCGCTTAGCTTAGCTTTTAGTTCTTCTTAGGATACATTTAATGAGCCATGTAATAGGAAGGAATGACCAAGCCTTGTAATAAGGTGACTAGGCCGTGTGAAGTGATCAAGCCGGGAGGACAAGGACGAGAAGCATCTAGACGTTGAGGCTTCCGAGGGGAAGTGCAAGTGTTGGTCGAATTGATCATCCAAACAAATACCAAAAATGGAACCTTCCAACACATTCCAAGAAGATGAGGTTGTTAGAAGAATCAAGTTCATGAATATTGTTACATAGGAGACAATAATTTTGGTCTAGGGAAGATGAAGGGTTGGCCGAACTCCCTTGGTCACCAAGTCAATCCAAATGCGTCCACACTTGGTGTTAGTTTGTGTCTTTTTATTTGCTTTCAAGAATAATCTCTTTTGTACTATAAATAGAGGCCTTAGGCCATTTTAAAAGGTAGAGTTGATTAATGAAAATTATTTGAGTTTTACTCAATTGCTAAAGTATTCAACTTGTGTGTTGTCTACATTAGTTGGTCCTTGTGTGGACCTTCGGTTCTTGTGTGAACCAACTCCTTAGTGTAAGTTGAAGTTATGACTTGTGTGACCTAGTTAAACCCAAACTAAGGTCCCTTCGGTGTAAGTTTGGTTAGAACTTGTGTGACCTAGCTAAGCCCAAGCTTAAGGAACCCCCTTTGTTCAAGTGGATGTTGGAACTTGTGTGATCCAACCAAACCCAAGCCTAGGGTCTATCTTAAGGTTACCGGCCACCCTCACTTGGTTAGTACTCGAGCTTGTACTTAGCAACCTCGGTCTAGACCTTGTCCAATTGGCCAAACTATACTTGGTGTCGACACGAGCATTAAAACCCTTGTGTCATTATCCTTGTTCATATCGACCGTCCCAAATATTTGGTTTGTACTCGGGTTTGCACCTAGCATCCCGTGTTCATTCCTTGCCCAAACCACATCATTCTTCCAACCACCACATCCCACAAAACTCCATAACCATCCCCACTAAAGTTCATTGACCGAAACCAGCCATAACTTCTCATCCAAATACGACAACCACAAATAGTCCACTAAAACAACCCTTACCGATACCTTACTATTTCAGCCAGTTTCCGTGGCCTTTCCACTATCCAACCACCGAACCCATACCATAAAAACCAATTATAACACACCCGCAATAGCCCCACAAAATGTCTAAGTCTGATTCCCTCTATACCTACCCGAAATTACCCCACAACACCACACTGCCGGCAGAAACACCCAACCCGAGAACCCCACTTTGAATCCCATTTTTGGGTCGATCCATTTACAACCAAGCCTTGACCCACTTACACACTTACACCCCTCCTTACATATATCATATTGGTATCAGAGCGAGGCCATTTCGTCCCACGCTTTGACGCTATGGCTCACGTAAACAAAGAAGAACTAAGGAGGATTGTAAGGGAAAGTTTTGTGAAACATGCGCAAATATTGAGAGAAGAATTTGCAAGGCATGCCGTGGTAAGTAAAGCCAAGTCTGGGGTTGTACAAAACAACCCAAGGCTTGAAAGTCTGGGGTTGTACAAAACAATCTAAGGCTTGAAAGGAAAGATTCATGTCACTTCACGCTCAAGATTGAAATACAAAAGAAAGGCGTCCCAAGACCCTATGCAAAGCCCACTAATGTTAAAGAGAATGGCAGTACCTCGTTTACTAACCCCTTGTATAATCGAGGAAGTGTAGAGAAAGATACAAAGGTATAAAAGAGGAGTACCTCTTTTACTAACCCATTGTATATTCAAGAAAGTGTAAAGGTTACAAAAGGGGTAGATAAAAAGAGAAAGATGTGTTTTCAATGCCAAGAATTAGGACACTTTGCAAGTGAATGTCCTAATCCCCGCGTCGTGGTTAGAGAAGAGTATCGAGAGTATGGGTTTTCCTTGGCTATTATGGAACACGTACTACTTGAAGAACAAGAGAAACCCAAGACCCCATTATTTGATACACTGGAGATAGACGAAGAGTCAAAGAAAGGGAGTGTTATAGATGCCAACTTAAGGTAGCCCTTAGGAGATATGTGCGCGGACGAGCTTGCAATCGGATCACCAACGATGGGAGGTATTGAACATACTCTTGGTTTATTTCCAAGGAGTTCATTACTTAATCATCAAGCCTATAACCATAATCTGGACAAGGCACCGATCTTGATGGTGCCAAAGAAAAGTGAAACTTGGCACACGAGTATTGAGGGCCGAAAAGTCGACACCATCATCATGGGGTGCAAACTTCCTATGCCAAGATTGAAAGACCTTGTTGATGTGTTGAGTGAGGCCAAATTATTCGCCAAGTTGGATTTGAGAAGTGGCTACCTGCACATGAAGATCCGAGGAGGAGATGAAAGAAAGATGGCTTTCGAAATCAAGCATGGTTTCTATAAATGGCTTGTGATGCCATTTGGGTTGTGCAACGTTCCAAACCCTCTCGTGAGTTTCATACGCAAGGTGATACAACCACCTATGGGTTACATCGCACCATCCGATGGCAGGTATAACATTCCATCCACGGTGTTAACTTTCCGGAGTTGGCTCAAACCGTTGAATGGAAGTGTGGAAAAGGTTTCCGTGATTCGGCTTCCTTTCCTCGTCAATTCACTCAAAATATGTGGGCTCGTACTACCCCTATTCCGAATATTGGAGTTGAATGTGACATTGGAGTCGTCTTACTTCGAGACCAAGAGTCAATGGCTTCCTCTAATGGAAGATTGGGTGATACACGGCTTCCTTATCCTACTTGCGACACGGAATTTGATGTGGTGCTAAGGAAGTTGAATTCGAGACTTGCTAAGTGGGTAGCATACTTACCAACTCCCACATTCGCCACAAGACATAAAGATGACAAGTCCATTATAGTGGCGGATACACTTCTTCGAAGGCACATAATATTGACCATGCTTAAACGAAAGTCGATGGGATTTGAAGTGCTAATGGAGTTCCATGAACGAGATCCCAAATTTGAAGATGTAAAGGAAGTGGTAAGGAAGTGTTCCACATTTCAAAAGGCTAAAAGATTCTTCCACCAAGAATCGCATATTACTTGGCCGGTTCCGAAGCAACCATAGGAAGAGGTGCACTTGGATTTCATCCTTGGCTTACCTAAAACACCACGGGACAAAAACTCTATCATGCAATTTAGATTGTGCAATGCTACAAGCTATACCATGAGTTCAATGAACAAGATTCTACCACAATCCATGGGCTATATCGCATCATCTGAGGGCATGTGTGATAATCCAACTACGGTGGACTCTAGCCAAAGATGGCCCGAGTCTATGGGAGCCAGTGCAGTAAATAGCTTCTTTGGTTCGGCTTCTTCTCCTTATCTTGTCATCCGGAATTATTGTACCCTTGCTGACCCATTCTGTACCTTGAGATACCAATTGACAGTGAATGTGATATTAGAAGAATTGGAACCGGATTAATCCAAAACAAAGAGCCCATCACTTTCTATAGCAAGAAATTGAGTAGTCATCGGCGTAATCCTCCCACTTATGACTCCTTGATCGAATGGAAAAATTATTAGGAGTGTGGTCTTTTCCAACTATTTGTTAGGTTCCGAGAAGGCACCTACAAGGAGGAACCCCCAGTTGATTGTGGAGGTTCAACGTTTCGTGGTAAAAACTTGTCCTCATAATTAGATGACGAGAATTCGAGGACGAATTCTTTTGAAGAATGGAAGTATGATGTAAAAATCCCCGTGAGCTTAAAGTTCTGATTTGATCCTCAAGGTGATAAGCTCGGAGTTCCAAAGATGGTTGATCATCCAATGATAATATGCTTAAAATAACATGGAAAATGGAGTGGGGTTGGAGTTATCACGTGAAGATCTAAGAAACATATTTTTTTTATTCAGCCTTCTTGTTGATCTTGGCCGATACCATGTTTGTCGTTTAGCTTCTTTTTATTTATTAGCTTAGCTTTTAGTTCTTCTTAGGACACATTTAATGAGTCATGTAATAGGAAGGAATGACCAAGCCTTGTAATAAGGTGACTAGGCCGTGTGAAGTGATCAAGCCGAGAGGACAAGGACAAGAAGCATCTAGAAGTTGAGGCTTCCGAGGGGAAGTGCAAGTGTTGGTCGAATTGATCATCCAAACAAATACCAAAAATGGAACCTTCCAACACATTCCAAGAAGATGAGGTTGTTAGAAGAATCAAGTTCATGAATATTGTTACATAGGAGACAATAATTTTGGTCTAGGGAAGATGAAGGGTTGGCCGAACTCCCTTGGTCACCAAGTCAATCCAAATGCGTCCACACTTGGTGTTAGTTTGTGTCTTTTTATTTGCTTTCAAGAATAATCTCTTTTGTACTATAAATAGAGGCCTTAGGCCATTTTAAAAGGTAGAGTTGATTAATGAAAATTATTTGAGTTTTACTCAATTGCTAAAGTATTCAACTTGTGTGTTGTCTACATTAGTTGGTCCTTGTGTGGACCTTCGGTTCTTGTGTGAACCAACTCTTTAGTGTAAGTTGAAGCTATGACTTGTGTGACCTAGTTAAACCCAAACTAAAGTCCCTTCTGTTTAATTTTGATTAGGACTTGTGTGACCTAGCTAAGCCCAAGCTTAAGGAACCCCCTTGGTGCAAGTGGACGTTGGAACTTGTGTGATCCAACCAAACCCAAGCCTAGGGTCTATCTTAAGGTTACCGGCCACCCTCACTTGGTTAGTACTCGAGCTTGTACTTAGCAACCTCGGTCTAGACCTTGTCCAATTGGCCAAACTATACTTGGTGTCGACACGAGCATTAAAACCCTTGTGTCATTATCCTTGTTCATATCGACCGTCCCAAATATTTGGTTTGTACTCGGGTTTGCACCTAGCATCCCGTGTTCATTCCTTGCCCAAACCACTTCATTCTTCCAACCACCACATCCCACAAGACTCCATAAACATCCCCACTAAAGGTCATTGATCGAAACCACTCATAACTTCTCATCCAAACACGACAACCACAAACAGTCTACTAAAATAACCCTTACCAATACCTTACTGTTTCAGCCAGTTTCCGCGGCCTTCCCATTATCCAACCACTGAGCCCCGACCACAAAAACCAACTAAAACCAACCACAACACACCCGCAACAGCCCCACAAAATGCCTAAGTCTGATTCCCTATATACCTACCCGAATTTACCCCACAACACCACACTACCCAGCAGAAACACCCAACCCGAGAACCCTACTTTAAGTCCCATTTTTGGGTCGGCCCGTTTACAACCAAGCCCCGACCCACTTATACACTTACACCCCTCCTTACATACATCACATTGCCTTGCGAAATAGTTACTACACAACTTATGCCTATTAACTTAATTTCTACATAATTATGCGGGAGAAGGCATAAATTCTATGTAAATTTGTCCGAATGAGCATAGTTTCTATGAAACCTTGCCTTGCGAAATAGTTAGTACACAACTTAATCTTGTTAACTAACTTTCTACAGAATTATACGGGACAATGTATAGGTTCGATGTAACTTTGCCCGAATAGGCATAGTTTCTATGAAATCTTGCCTTGCAAAATAGTTACTACACAATGTATGCATGTTAACTTAATTTTTACAGAATTATGCCGAACAAGGCATATGTTCGATGTAACTTTGCCCAAATAGGCATAGTTTATATGAAAACCTTGCCTTACGAAATAGTTACTACACAACTTATGCATGTTAACTTTAATTCTACAGAACTATGCCGGACAAGGCATGGGTTCTATGTAACTTTGCCTGAATAGGCATAGTTTCTATGAAACCTTGCCTTGCGAAATAGTTACTACACAACTTAATCTTGTTAACTTAATTTCTACATAATTATGCGGGACAAGGCATAGGTTCTATGTAACTTTTCCCGAAAGGCATAGTTTCTTTGAAACCTTGCTTGCAAAATAGTTACTACACAACTTAATCATGTTAACTTAATTTCTACAGAATTATGCGGGATAAAGTATAGATTCTTTGTAACTTTGCCCGAATAGGCATAGTTTCTATGAAATCTTGTCTTGCAAAATATTTACTACACAATGTATGCTTGTTAACTTAATTTCTACGGAATTATGTTGGACAAGGCATAAGTTCAATGTAACTTTGCCCGAATAGGCATAGTTTATATGAAAACCTTGCCTTGCGAAATAGTTACTACACAACTTATGCATGTTAACTTAAATTCTACAGAACTATGCCGGACAAGGCATGGGTTCTATGTAACTTTGCCCGAATAGGCATAGTTTCTATGAAACCTTGCCTTGTGAAATAGTTACTACACAACTTAATCATGTTAACTTAATTTCTACCGAATTATGCGGGACAAGGCATAAGTTCTATGTAACTTTTCCCGAAAGGCATAGTTTCTTTGAAACCTTACCTTGCGAAATAGTTATTATACAATGTATGCCTGTTAGCTTAATTTCTACATAATTATGTCGGATAAGGCATAGGTTCAATGTAACTTTGCCCGAATAGGCATAGTTTATATGAAACCTTGTCTTGCGAAATAGATACTACAAATTTATGCATGTTAACTTAATTTCTACATAACTATGTCGGATAAGGCATGGGTTCTATGTAACTTTTCCCGATAGGCATAGTTTCTCTGAAATCTTGTCTTGCGAAATAGTTACTACACAACGTATGCATGTTAACTTATTTTCTATAAAATTATGCGGGACAAGGCATATGTTCTATGTAACTTTGCCCAAATAGGCATAGTTTCTATGAAACATTGCCTTGCGAAATAGTTACTACACAACTTATGCATGTCAACTTAATTTCTACAGAACTATGCCGGATAAGGCATGGGTTCTATGTAACTTTGCCCGAATAGGCATAGTTTCTCTGAAGTCTTACCTTGTGAAATAGTTACTACACAACTTATGCATGTTAACTTATTTTCTATAGAATTATGCGGGACAAGGCATAGGTTCCATGTAACTTTTCCCGGAAGGCATAGTTTCTTTGAAACCTTGCCTTGCAAAATAGTTACTACACAACTTAATCCTGTTAACTTAATTTCTACAGAATTATGTGGGACAAAGTATAGGTTCTTTGTAACTTTGCCCGAATAGGCATAGTTTCTATGAAATCTTGTCTTGCAAAATATTTACTACACAATGTATGCTTGTTAACTTAATTTCTACAGAATTATGCCGGACAAGACATAAGTTCAATGTAACTTTGCCCGAATAAGCATAGTTTATATGAAAAAATTGTCTTGCGAAATAGTTACTACACAACTTATGCATGTTAACTTAAATTCTACAGGTTATGTGAGACAAGACATAGATTCTATGTAATTTTGCCCGAATAGGCATAGTTTCTACGAAATCTTGCCTTGCAAAATAGTTAATACACAATTTATGCATGTTAACTTAATTTCTACAGAACTATGCCGGATAAGACATTGGTTCTATGTAACTTCCCTAATAGGGATAGTTTCTATGAAACTTTGCCTTGCAAAATAACTACTACTACACAACGTATGTCTGTTAACTTAATTTCTACAGAACTACGTCGGACAAGGCATGAGTTCTACGTAAACTAGCTAAAACTGGTGTGCTTGTTTGAGCCTTGAAAACATGTGTTGTGAGTAAGACATGAACTTGCACCAAAAACAGATACCATGACTATATGAGATAAATGTATTTTAATTTAGTTACTGCAGTAGCATGTTATCATGTCTATAAATCTGAAATGTTTTTTTAGTTAAGCTCACATGATGGAGCTTGTAGAAGTCCTAGTCTCCCCCCTCCCCCTAATTGACACTGCCTATGGAGCTAATATTGTGTCTTTGTGTGAGCTAAATTGATTCAACTACAGTTTATGTGTTCTCCTGTCGAAGTATAAACGTGTTTACTAGTTTAGTATATAGCTGATCCATTTAAGGTGCTTGAGTAGTGCTCAGATTGTGTCAAATACCCTTCAAAAGTTAAAACATGATTCTGGAAATCAGTTTAATAGGTTTGCACCATTTGAGATTCATTGTGTGTGTGTTCTTCATTATTCAGTTCTACTTATTTCATTTTATCGAAACTTAGGTTGTTCTAAACTCTCCTCTTTTCCATGTTTCTAATGTACAAAATTGGAACATTCATTTGGAGTTGTAATAAACTCCATTCCAGTCCAAATGGACCGAGTCACATTTCGATAGGGATCTGGTTTGAGCAGCATATGAGCCTACTTGATTAAAATTCCCATTGAGTTCCAGCAAACCATATTCTTATCATCCATTCCATCAAACATACGCGCCACTTCTAAATTCTCATTCTTTGCATACCCACTTAACAAACTTTGTCCAAGAAATAACATTTGTACTCGGCATTGTGTCAAACATTTGTTGAGCATCATCGAGCATCCCATTTCTGATATACCCAAATAACATACAGTTCCAAATTACTATATTCTTTTGGGGCATTTCATCAAACAACTTGTGTGCCGCCTTGACTTTGTTTTTTTGCTAGAAATCAAACTCAATGGAATAGTGGCTGAAGCAAAATAAAATCCCATACATTATCAAACTGACTAGTCTTATTCTACTAAGCATGCAAAACTGAAGCATCTACCTAGTCATTATCATTTCCTCATCATTATCATTTCCTCCAGCAGCATTCAACGCATTCAGTCTCTCGATCAATAGAGCGACGCATATGCACTTTAACTCACATAACGAATCCCAATGTCGTTCGCCTCTAGCTTCAATTGAGAACATCGAGATTCCTCCGGCATTTATAACTCCGGTGAAAGTCGAAGAGAATGTGGTAGTCCTAGACGGTATTCTGGATCTGGATTTGGTACTTTGGGAGAGAAAGAGAAGGATGAGAGGAAGAAGGTAATATGCGTTTAGGGGTATTTTCGTCCTAATATGTTAATTTAAAATATTGAAGGGCAAAAAATAAAGACCATCCAATTAGAGGGTAAAAATTAAACACCATCTCAAAATAGGGCATTTGTGCCAATGACCCCATACTGACGGCTCTACAGCAAATACTGAGATTTTTTACATACCATTAACACATTTAATGATGCCTTAAAAATGATGGCCAGAGAGGAGCCCAAGTGTGTTTGTGAATTCATAAACAAGTTGATCACATGAAAGTGTAACGTGTAGTTGATAAGAAATCATATGAAGTGTAAGAGAGTACTTTGAGGTCTACGACAAAATTGTGAGCCACATCTATTCTCTCTTTTCTCAAATCTCTTCCAATAATTGCCCTAAATATGACTACTCTATCTCTTATAAAAAAAAAACTATTCTATGTACATACCAAATTATACATGTTCCCCAGCTTTGTCTAGAGGGGCATCTCAAACATCAGAGTACATTTGTGATATTACACATCAAGCATGATCCTTGTAGACAGCTTGCATTTACAATATGAAAAAGTTATACAACAGCATACCTCCTTAAGAAAAGAAGGGTGTCCATGCATTAGCAAATCTCTTCAAATTTATCACTAGGATGTCAAGTTTCTCCACTTGTCCTTCAAGTCAACCTGACAAAAATGTATGAGACTTCATAGATAGGAGTATTATATTATGTGCTAGAACATTAATGTGAGAGAATGCACTTACTGGAGTTCTATCTTTGAATATTTCACGGTAAGTATCAAAGATGAACTTCCAATTTCCGACACCATACCTTCAAGAGAAAAACACGTAACTTAAAGAGATAAACTCATGCTCATATTTCTTTAACACTGAAATTTTTTTATAGGATAGATTCAAGGAAAAACGTACTTCTGTACACCAGATCTCAAAGTGTCTTCTTCCAACGCACTCCATCTCTTGGCTTTCCTCCTCGTTGTAACTTTTTAAAATTCATACTTCTTCAAGGGAGAAACTATTGTCCTCCTAGTGCTAGGTAATGTGAACCTCCTCCCACTACTTGGTGATCCTTCACTTAAGTCATCAATTGAATCATTCCACTGAGTACACATTTCAGAAATTGTTTTCACAAGTAAAAATAAAAGTAATGAATCAGCAAACACTTGAAATAGCATAAGCTAATGTGAAAAAGGTTGAAGGAAGGAGACAAAGAATTGAGGTAAATCTAGCTCTCCAACGAGCTAGAACAAGGGTAATTTTCTAAAATTAAGATCTGTTGTACCTTGGATAAACGTTTTCAGCAATAATTCCTAGACGTTAAAGTTCTCATATCCAAATGATGGCAGAAAATCTATCAGGATTCTCTTCCAGAGAACCTCAATAACACAGTTCAAGAAATTTGTATATTGTCAAAAGAACCGCAAGAGTCTTTTCTCCACCTAATCTGGCAAAAGAAAAACTACAGAAACATCTGATCTAACCTATGATTTGACAAAAGATTCCTTTAGTTACTAGGCTATGCAAACATAGCTTGTTTGGGTTCTTTGTCTGAAGCATCTACAACGTTACTAAAGTATAGTCAACAGTACCATGTGTCACAAATAGTACAACTAACAAAGATATCCAAAGAAAAATGATAAATCAAGGATAGGTAGAAGTTTTTGTCCTTGCTAAAATAAAATACTGATAGCATGCTCTAAAATTTAATTGATCCAAGGAACCTCCCCACCTCACCTAACTTTATGTTTCGAAACTCAAAACAAAAAGTTCATGGGATAATGTATAAATTTATAATATTAACTTAATTATATAAGATTTCCCTCCAACCTCACTTGGAAATGAGACTTATAGACTATCTTCTTCCTTGTTTCAGTAACTGGTTCATAATATCAGATAAACTATCGAAAACTTTCCTGCATGCTTAATTATCAAAAGTAAAGCTCTCCTGCATGATGTAATGAAGGAGTACGATATTGGAAAGACAAGTCTGATTAACAGCTGTAAGTAACAAATTATATCAAAGGAAAACTGTTTTTAGTTCAAATCTTCATTACTAGGATATGAAGTTTTCATTCTTGTCATAAGCAACATCATACATAAAAATATTACTATCTCCAGCTAGTATTGGTTTAATACAGAGCTCTTCAAGCAACAAATCAAATTCTCAACAAAGGTAATCATTAGGAGTCTGCTTTTCTTCTATTTCTTTCTCTTCCTTGAACTTCAACCAGGACACAGTAATATATGTCCTTAAGTTTCCATTTTGAGCAAAGCTTACTATATAACATGCCCAGAGAAACATAAAGCTACCGTACCATTTGGATACAGCAATCAACAACGTTTTATCGGATTTCAGCCTAGCAAAAACTTAATAAGACCCCTATGCCAATTGTCACATTCGCAAAATCTAGGAGTTTCTTTGTCGTTGTAAATTAAGTTTGTAACTAATTAACAAATAATTATTCCACGTTAGGCTAGTAAAAATGAGGATTGGAGTAGGTTGATAACCAGCATAAATCTAATCATATTGAATACTTGACCTGAATAAAACAGGATTAATTTAGAAAATTCAGATGTAGTTGATTGATTGATACCACGATTATGTTGCATTCTTATTCGGTAAGAATAGTTTTAGGATAGTTGTCAACCTACCACAACCCTCCTCTATTATACAGGGCGGCAATGTGAGCAAGCGTGCACAGGCGGAGTCCGGATTACCTTCTTCTCTTTTATTTTTTTGTTAAAAGTAGTTCAAAATTATCTTGCATCATGTGTAGAAAACTATCTTCTGTAGTCAGATACATAATATATCCATATTTTATTCTACAGTCACTTATACACATTCAATAGCCTACATAAGAGATTTTGCATTAAATAGGGAAAGGAAGCATTCTAATCATTAGTTCTATGCAAGAAGAGACAACAAAAATGCAATACGCTAGTATATACCTCAAATGTATGAGCAGTGTTGTTTCGATCCATTAAGCTTGGCTTGGGTGCAGCATTATGATGACAACTGTGCTGGTCATCTTCATTAGCTCGAACCACTCCTTTACAATCAACCACGAGATTATGGGCTCTTCCATTGTCATTTTCTACAGGTTGCTGAGCACTATTATTCCTTCCCAAAGACGTGAGAGTCTCAGCAAGCTCCAGTGCCTCAGGGAGATGGTCCTTCACCGCTGCACGCAGCTCCAAAGAACTCAACTTAAGTGATTCTTGTGCTTCATGAATTTTAGGTGTAGGCAGCAAATCATCATGTACGCATGATGCCTCAACTCCTGGCTCAGCAGAATCCGCAATTTTGACACCTCTGCAAATCCCTGATGTTGTTCCTCTAGTGAGCTTGACAGCAATATGCTTGCGCCTAAGCAATGCATTTCCCTTGTTTGCCTCTGCGAGGAGATAAACAACATAATTGAGGCATGTCTAACATACAAAATGTTTAAAATCGTATAGTGGTTTCCCTCCATAAGGGTGACCATATGGACTAAGTAATTTAGAGCAACAAAATTCAACCTCTATAGCACCAGAATCCAGAAGTTACAACCATCCACTGAAGTACAGCAGCAATCAGATTTGTGTGGGTAGGTAAAGTGTTTTTGCAATCATATCCAATAAAGATTTAGAAAATCTCTAGTTATGAGAACCTTAGACAAATTACTGGGAATTGTAATGAAATGGATCCAAGCAAAGCATAATGGACATAAAGTTTTCATATGGGGTCAGCTAGTTTATAATCAGAGGCATCGTTGTTCTTGTCGTACTGTACAGTTTAACAAACCACATGTTCCTAGAAACATTTAACCCCAAACACATAAATACATATCGTAATATAGCATTTACCGTATACTTCCATAGTGTCAAGATTACCTCTATCATGGTTACCTCTACAAGTGAAGTCCTGACAGTTGCAAGAGTTTTCCCAACCTAAACATGTCTTCGATGCATCATCACGCCTCAAAGTTTGTACCATAACCTCGAGAAAATGAGGCCCAATTCTCTCCTTAACTTCTTCAACAAAAACCTTAACTGCATCAACAGCTAATATGGTTTTACTCCGCATTATCACATTATGACAACAGCTATCTTCCCATAATGCTGCTTCAATTTCATCTCTCCACTCCCATAATTCTTTTGATACGATGCTGTTGCTGCCTACATTCTCCATTTTATTGATTCTCTGTTTCCATATCCTCTTTACTGCTTCAAAATACTTCACTTTTTCACTTTCTTTCCCCAAGAACATCACTGTACAATCCACTGCCACCGCACAATAAGCCGTTTGCATTGCTTCAGAAGCTTCAATTCCTTCTTGAGTATATACTTGTTCCATTAACTCGAGTAATTCAAGGAGTTTCTCCGAGACGGACCCATCGGAAATCTCCGAGTGGATTTTGCGCAGAATTAGGGCCTTGTTGAGCCTACATCGTTGTTGGGAAGAGGAAGAACACCAATTAGAGCATCAAGAATGCAGTAGTCTTCGAGAGGTTTCAAAGAATAAACTCCAAAATCCAACGTGATATGTCCATGTCCATATCCATCGCCATCGGTAAAGCATCAAATCAAAATCTTTTTTGTTTTCAACTCATTATTAATTAAGGTTATTTTGAGGGATTAAAAAATACAGAAAATCCTGATGAAAACTGCAATTCTAGGGTTTTGGTTACTTCGTTGACGGAAGGTTGTACAAATTATTTGAAGTGGCATATTCCTTTCTCGACTTGGCAACGGGGTGGTGCGGTGCTGGGCAGTGCAGGTGTCACATAAGCAGGGCGGATTTGTGCTTTTAGCGGACGACACTAGTTGAAGCAATTTTTTTGAAAAATCTTGTGCGAGGCGGGTGGCGAGCTGGGGTCATTTGATACGGTGTATAAGAATAATGGTGAATATAATAGCTTTGTTTGGGCAAATAACAAGCAAACAGAACAGGACTATGTGATGCACAATCAATCACATGTTTGCTAAACCCACCATGTGAAGTTTCTGTTCATACACTTGGGAGCTAAAGCAGCAAGCAATCTTCGCGGGTTTAGAAATTGCTCAACACCCCATTCAATTAAGTTAGGAGAAGTAAAGTTGATATTTTTCCTGTCCAAATCGTTTGACAACTTCATTTGTAACAACCTAAAACTAGTGACAGGTTAACCAGTAAACAAGTTCATGAATACGATACAACTCCGACATTTCACATGTTCTTATGGCGTTATAATACAAGGAACAGAAAAAAGCTTTCAAGATGATCCTTTGATTCTAACAAGTCTAGAAATAGAGTTGAAAAATATTTTCTTTCTCTTCATTCCAAGATGTCTAGGAATAAAAGATGAAAATAATTTCCCTTCATTCCTAGATGTGAAAGATGTAGCCTCTTCTCAATACTTACTAGTATCATCAGTAGCCAATGGAAAAAAAGGAATAAATTCAGGAGCGCACAACAGAGGAAATGCACTAATACAAATTAAACTGCAACTCGGCTTCCCCTTAACGCTACATCTTGATTTAGAAATACATGTACTAATTATGAGCCATGGCAATACAATAACATACTAGTCATGCATAATACAAAAGTATCACGCAATTAAAAAGGTAGCACGCATTACATGGTTAATCAAGTAAATAACATTATCCAACTAGCTTCATTATCAGCTATACAGTTGCTAAACCAGCAAAACATGAGTAAGACAAACACGTCGTTAAGAATATGGTTTTGTGAGAATAATGAATTATTTAGCTATTACAAACCTTCAGCATTACTGACAAAGCCAATTTGTTTCTTCATATTTTCTACAAGTTTGTAGAAAAAGGTTACGACGTTTCACATAAACATTGACCTACAATGGTCTCCAAAATGATAGAGAGTGACACAACTGAAGCAGCACAAGAAAACACAAGATAGGGAGTTGGGGTAATGTCCACACTGATATCAGCTGATCTTGAATACAAATAATCAAATTGAAAACAAGTATCCCGTTACACCAGATGGAATCCCAAGATACAAGGTTCCATACCTTAGAACATGCAAGTACAAACTTCCACCCATATCAATCAATAAAAAAGGGCAGCCCGGTGCACTAAGCTCCCGCTACCGGACCACAAGGATCTGTTGTACACAACCTTACCTTGCATTTCTGCCAGAGGCTGTTTCCACGGGTTGAACCCATGACCTCCTGGTCACATGGCAGCAACTTTACCTGTTAATCCAAGGCTCCCCTTCACCCATATCAATCAATGAATGCAGTTATTTATTGAACGCTTCGCTAAATTGAGTCTCTCATATTTCCTATGATGAAGGCCTTGAGTAATTTTCCCGCATATTCAAATGATAAATGAAGACCTCAGACTAGATGTCTAGCCAACACTAATAATAAAGGAAACAGGAATTTATAGTTCTCAACATAGACTTGGATAAAACTTGGCTGACTTCTTGAAGGAAGTAAGATCTTTGATGACCTGAGCAGATGCTACAGGTGAATCAGCATCTTTCCAGTCAGTGTTGCAACCCCATACCCGAACAGAGAGTCTCCGGCACTTGGGAGATGGTCGTCTTAAATAGGTACGGTACCACTCAATTAAATCACTTTTCTGGATGCTCCGCAGCTCCTCTGCTTCTTTCTCGGATATGTCAAACATGTACCTGAAAATCAGTAAAACAGAGTTGAGGCGCACACTAAAACTTGAAGCTATTTCTTTTTCTATTTCATTTGACAACAATGACTCATTTTCTACAAGTCTAACTGCCATCACGTGAAATCTTTAAGCCCGTTCCCTACAGTTGCTGGGAAAAATGAAAGTTCTTCTGAACCAATATGGATTGGACACCACAAATTAGAAGTAGAAGCACTGCATAGATTACTATCGTAGTAAATTCTGCTGGTTACAACTATACTAGAGCCACCATGCTGTTAAAATTTAAAACCTTTTTGGAAAAAATGGTACGTATTTAATACTTTAAGCAATGAATAAATATACATAAGATGTACACTTTTTAGACAAAGCAAAAGGCGAGCTGCTTGGAGTTGAATTAAGCTAATTCCTTCCCATCCAGTTTTATCTTAACAAATATATTAGGACATTTAATATATACAGCCAGCAAATCAATCCCCCCCATCAATAGCGATTCAGATCATCTCCATAAACCTGCACGCTCTAATTAATTTGTGACCAGCCGATCATCACATGCCAACAGATACCCAAAATAAAAACACCTCTGAATACTCTTTACTTTATATAATATGTATGTTATGTGTAAGTATAATCCAGATGCGGATGCTGAGATGGATGTGCGGGCATACCATGAGAGATATGATTCGGAATGAAGTGATCCGGGACAAGGTGAGAGTGGCCCCATGGTGAACAAGATGCGGGAAGGAAGGTTAAGATGGTTCGGTCATGTGCAAAGGAGATGCGCAGATGCTCCAGTGAGGAGGTGTGAGAGGTTGGCGGTCGTGGGCCCAAGGAGAGGGCGTAGGCCAAAGAAGTCATTGGGAGAGGTGATTAGGCAGGATATGGCGCAGCTTCAGCTTAAAGAGGACATGACCCTTGACAGGAGGGTATGGAGGTCGAGTATCAGGGTAAAAGGCTAGTGGGTTTCCGCAAGGATTTCTTTTTTGCACTAGGAGTTTTATTATCTTTGTGCACTAGCTTATACTGTTCTAGATCTCTATTACGACTTGATTGTTGCATTACTTCATTTATCTTATTATATTGTTGCTATTACTGTCTATTCACAACTGCTTCTTTTCATAATGTTTTATCGCTTATTCACTTTCGTTAGTTGCATTTTCATACTGTTCTATTGAGCCGAGGGTCTTTCGGAAACAATCTCTCTATCATGGTAGAGATAAGGTCTGCGTACACTCTACCCTCCCCAAACCTCATGTTGTGGGATTTCACTGGGTATGTTGTTGGTTTTGTTGTTTGTGCAAGTATAACCCAAAAATTGAAACCAGAAAACCCAACCAACCTGGGCTTCTCAGCCATAATTGTAGACAACCACGTAGGTGAATTGATCAAATCTAGTGTTTATTCCACACAATTGTTTTGTTTGCATGATGGTGCTTGAGACAACTTGCCGAACCTCGACTAATTGACAGGACAACCTACTACATTACACATACAAAGTGTCATAGCTAGGAAACGAACTACCTCAGTCATCTCCTCAAGGACACATCCACACCCAAATTGACTTGGATTGACACAGCTGCGGCAGGGGATTCTGTGATGACTATCACAGGTATCCATCCTGGTGAAATTTCAGCCTCAATTCCCAGTTTTGCTCCACCCAGAAGCATGCTGGGGTAACTCATGACCCTTACATACCATCACCATCAATTGAGAAACTTCCTTTGTCACCATATGAGCTGACAGGTCGCACCATTTGGCAAAATACAGTTACCTCTTTGATAAACTACTATGTTACTCCCCTTGTCCCATTTTATGTGGTACACTTTCCTTTTTAGTTTGTCCCAAAAAGAATGAAACTTTTTTGTATTTAGAAAAACAATTTAACTTTAAACCTCCCATTATAACCTTAATGAGATGATTTACGGCAAAACAAATATCTATGACTTGTTTTAGACCACAAGTTTCAAAAGTCAGTCTCTCTTTCTTAAACACCATGCCAATCAAACACCGTCAATAAAATGGTATGGAGGGAGTAATTGTATCCGTGCTAACATATCACCACAACGAAAATGTAATAAGCTTCCACCTTATAATTACAACTTATAATTTGTTGGCATGTTCATGAAGTAGTAAGACCATGTGGAGACTTAAAAAGCTTTTACATGATTCTACATGTTCACATTAACTACAATGATAAAAGTACAATTAAATAACCGAAACTATTATACTTCAAATAATGCATCACATTTCTAAACTATCATAGTTAATAGGTGATATCTAGATATCCACCATTCTGCAACATGGCATAGACCAAATACCTTTTATCAGTGATCTGACCCCAAAAGCGATTTGTTTCATATGCGAGCGATGGATCTTTCTCCAAAAGTTTTGCTATCAACCCACTCCTGTAGCTCTCAAAAGATTTATCATCGAGGCCGTCCTGTCAATTGAATAATATTTAAATTAATGTACCTGAAATTAAACATCACAAATTGCAGCTAGGCAAACATCAGCAACCCTATCTCCCTATTCAACTCATCCCAGCACCCAACCAATGGCGCAAACTAAGATTTTCAAATATACAAATTTGGGACAAACTCCTAGAAATAGCATTAGGCATATGGAAAGTCTCTGGCCAATAACTATAAAATTCTATCCTACAATTCTATCCTACCTTCAAAGTTTCAGATCTTACATCTTAGTTCATTTTAGCTGTGCTCTAATTCATAATCCTTTTTGTACACATGAATTCCTAATGCCAAAGCATTCTCAAACAGCGAAACCTGCTACTAATATCCTACTCCATGCAACATTCTCAACACAATGTAGAATTTTGGTATTTCAAAACAAGTGTCACTGCGATGAACCATCTTCTACTTTTCTGAAAGGTACTAGGGCAAAACCCTAAGCAGAACAAGAAACAAGTAGTTAAACAGAGCATTGGAGCAACTCATGAACAACTTAACAGAACTAAAATTCATGCTTACCAGCAATTCTTCCACACCATTTATGAAGTTGTCAATCCTCCCTTGTAAGTAGATAGGATCATAGTCAGATGACTGAACACGGAAACAGAAACCTATTATGCGATATGTTACACGTGCACTACAGTCAACAACATAACCAAGCTGCTCCTTTGTCCTATTCCAGAGAAGAAAAGGTAAGACTTATAAAGTACCAGCAGTCCTTATGCTAGAAAGTCACAAGTGTGAACAGATTACGGACATGTTTGCTGCTATATACATAACCAGGACTAAAGCAACACAGTTCTCAAAAGAAAAAGGAAGCAGCTTTGAAAGATGTCCTAAAATCACTATAGCATAAGAAAACTTGAAGATGTGTCGCTCAGAGTGTAAAAGAGGTAAAAGGACCCATCAGGAAACATCAAAGACGCATGAAAGAGAACACTTGACCAGAGTGGCATTAGGTGGGTCAGGAACTAATAGAAAACTACACGCAAGCCTGGACATCAATGTGACAGCCACATAAAGCATGTCAGATTTGCAGAATGCGAGTCGTATCACTCTATCACAAGAAAGTTGTATTTAATCCACTCTCTCTATTAAGGGCGGCTTGGAGCTTGAGAAGAATCAGATGATACATCTGCAGTCAGAGTACTTATTAAAGCCTCAAAAGATGGCCATACAAGAGTGAACACTCTCACTATACCTTAGCTGATTAAAAAGTGGCTCCTCCACAAGTTCATCAAAGAGATCTATTACTGCTTTCAATTTTATCAATGCAGTGCCTTCTTCAGGTTCAATCTGAAAATACAGCTGCAGACAAAGAGAACAGATTAGTCACATGATTCATTGGATTTCTGGAAGAACTGAACAGACTGAAAAGATGTGTGTGTGTAGATATATATAAGGGCAGCCTGGTGCACTAAGCTCCCGCTATGCGCGGGGTCCAGGGAAGGGCCGGACCACAAAGGTCTATTGTACGCAGACTTACCCTGCATTTCTGCAAGAGGCTGTTTCCACGGCTTGAACCCGTGACCTCCTGGTCACATAGCAGCAACTTTACCGGTTACTCCAAGGATATATATATATATATATATATATATATATATATAGAGAGAGAGAGAGAGAGAGAGAAGAGAGAGGAGAGAATTATAAGACTAAATAAATGCATAACAAATCATTTTTAATTACCTCAACCACAGAGTTTGTTTCCAGTTTATTTTTTACTCTGACATCTCTGACTAGATCAGCGGCGGCTGGAAGACACATGACATACTCTTTATGCCTCATCTCAAATGGTAGGGGTTGCATAGAGAAATTACTTCTAAATATGTTTGATATGTCGAGTGCTTCTTCCTCCAGCAAATTGCCATGGCAAAGGCCCTCAATATACAGCTGCAATAATAAAGCGGTTAGTAACAAATGGTTGCCTCAATACTGTATATTGATGAAATTCATCACAAGGCACAAGATGACTGATAGTGTAAAGCGCAACCTGTGTAAAACACCACGTTAAGCCAATAAATAGTCAGACTAAAAAGTGGCTAATAATAATATATTGCCAGACTCGAAATCGCAAAATATTTCTTGTGCATTTGTTGTACACTTCTTTGCAATTCTTTGAAGTATGCAGCTACCATAGTTATCGAGGCCCGCCTCAGCAGAGGGCCCTCTTTAGATTTATCGTTCTGCTTGTGATTTTTATTTTTCTCATAAGTAGCTGAAAGAACCTAAAAGGCCTAAGGTTTTCTGATCTCCTAAGACCTAAATTCATTCCCAGCTTCTGGATCTTCCAGTTACCAAATATGTCTCTTATAAATATTGATAACCTAGAACTACGTAACCAGTAATGTTCCTTGCCAAAAGGATTTTTCATTAATCAAGAGCTACAAGAGAAGCAAAAACAATATGGTAAAGGTCAATCACTCGAGGCATGGTAAAAGCGCTCAGAAATATGCATCAAGGTCACTGGCTAAACTCTATCGGCTTTTATTAGGATATAGCAATAAATAGTACCTTCAGTTATATATTTTGGCAGGCAACCTTCAGTATCATTTCTTAGTTTATTTATCCATCTGAGTCATTTCAAGGCAACAATTACCCAAGACAATAAACATGATACCAAAACTTTAATCCTGTCTTTTGCTTATTATAGGAACGTACAGCTTCAAGAAAAAAGGGCTTCCCCTTCAGCTTTTGCGCATACCACTCAATTGTTGTGTATATACACAACCATTCACAAATACCATCATCATTCAGGAAAAAAAATAAGGCTCTTAAAAAGGTCAAGACCTCCACGGATAGTTGTAGATAAGTTGATGACAATTGACAATTGACAATCTCCAAGAGATTAATAACTTTAACAGGCACACCTGGGAAAGAAGCTCTGGAATGAAGGCTTTCAGATCAGTGAGAGTCAAGTCATTCAACAAGAACAACTTCTCTTCCACGTCCCAGAAGCTCTGACACAAGACTTGCAGACGCAGGTATGATGAATGATTCAAGGGCTTCATGTTGGCGTTTTTCAAAGTTCTCACCATATCTTCCTTGATAACCTGTCAAACATCACCCTTATTTCAGGAAATAAAGCACCTAAATCATTAATACCAAAATCATTATTGCGGACAGAAGGTTCTAAAATGGTCAAGTAGGTAATGTGTTTAGCTCATGCTAAAGATGCTAAACAGTCACCAATCAGGCCAAAAAGTTCTTCAGCAACAATAGTGATTATAAACACATGCCCATTTAACATGCACCAAACTGTGGTCGTAAACACACATGCCCATTTACAAGCACCTCACTAACTAATTAGCAACAGAAGTAAAATAACTTAGGCCTCAACTGAACTCAGGTTCATACATGAAACACTCACAAAGAGGAGACAGTGAACGAGTAAGCCGAAAATGAAAAGAGTCGGTGATCATCAAAGAGGTATCCTTTAAGTCCTCAAGCATAGACTATTAAATGAATGGTGGTGAACTTCTTGCGTTTCTCTTCCTTCAACTCTAACCACAAAAATGCATCATTTCATTTTGTTTCTGATAGGTAAACGGGACTCAAAAATTTCAGTAATTGAAGTGAATGTTTCAGAACAATCCTTTTCCAATCCCTTTTTTATTTCCTTCCTTGATATTCCAACATAGCAGCAGCAAAGAGATTATGAGAAATATAAGAGATTATGAGAAACATAAGATTCAAACAAAAGAACAAGCAATATCAAGGGAGGCATGTTCAAGGCATTCGCATATACCATGAAGCGATCATCCCTTGGCGAAAATGATTTTGTCATTGCCAAAACCTTTGATAAAAGGACTGGAAGCTTATCATTGAAACCATAGACCTTAAGTTCCAACTTGTCACCATATAGGGAAACAGAAGTTTCCAATTTGGCCACACTAGCCTGCATTTAGATGCAACATTAACAGCCAAATACCACAAAATGAACGTTAGAAATTCAACAACTAAAAAGACCACTAGTAAAAGAACTCTGACAATTGACAGTATTACACCTGCTCTTAATAGTTCTCATGTAAATGAGTTACAGAGTATTTAAAAGCTGTTCATGTTTGTAGAAGGCAAAAATCAAGTAAATAACCTGATATATAAGCTCATTCAGCTCATCTTTTAGAAGGTGAATAAATAATTCAGTCAGCAAAGCGTTCTTCAAATTACTGTATCCCCCTCTTAGTGTAATACGGAAATATGTATTAGCACGAGGAAGCTTAAACATGTTATCCAGCTTGTACCAGATCTTGATCAGCGGTTCATCAAGTATGCATCTTGGTCGCGCATTTTCTGAGTCACACTTGTCCTTCTCAGCACGTATTGAAAAATCAGATGGAACAAACTCATTTGTCGCAGGCAGATGTAAGTAGACATTAATTTCTGTAGGGTCCTTCCATAACTCAAATACAGAAGATGGAATATCTTTTTCCACATATCGTGACCCAAACCATGGTTCCTGCTGAACATCTGAAGAAAAAGGACATTAAGAAAAAAACAAGAAAAGGGAAAACGCAGGTAAAATAGATGAGATATAGATCACTCCGTACATTTTGGCTTTCTTTTCTGAGAAGGGGAGGGGGGAGGAATGAGAAAAAGGGGATGCATATGAATATGAAGCTACGTCCCAGAAATAAAAATACTTGCTAGCTGAGGTAACGCAGGGAAGTGGATCCAACTCGTTGCATCTTTTCTGTCAAATCATATAACTAAAATCTCATATCTTGAAGACAGTTTATGATCATTTTCCATGGAGAACTTATTTGGAAAAGTTTAAATGATATGGACAGCATGTATGGGATAATTTGACTTGGTATAATCTTCGACTTGGATGATTCAGATTAGCAAATTGATTCTTACCTGTCAAAAACATTCTTCGTAAGAAAGAGGAAGAATCAGCTAATCATATTAGTTTTTTATTGTTAATCAGCTAATCATCCTTTTAAGGCTAAATACATAGACAGCCCTTAAACTTGACACCATTTTCCAAGGGTTCAACCTATTGAACACTTGAACTTGGAAGATATGTGTCTATTGAACCCTCCACTAACAACCAATAAAACAAACAAAGAGTGTGAAATGTACACGGAATGAGATGGAAAACGAATCAAAATGACATGTGGCTTTATGCCAAATAGTTAAAGGGTTTTGAGCAAAAAACCCTAGTTTGAGAAACGCCCCCCCCCCCCCCCCCGAAAAAAAAATCTGTCTTCTCAAAAATTCAGACCCTCCTCTCTTTCCTCCTCTCTCTGTTGTCTGTGTCATCAATTCTCAAACAGATTCATCCCTCCATTCTTTTTTTCTTCCTTTTCATTTTTGTTACTTTTTCTTCTGGTTCTTTGCAGCCAAAAATCAGAGAAACACCCATTACGCATAAAACTCACTCTTTCTCAGAAGGGTCATCTTTTATCGATCTTTTTCATGGTTATTGAGAGAAAACCAAGTGGTGAACTCGAAGGACTACAAATGGCTTCTTTTCCCTAGTTTTTTTTTGAGAAGGTAACTTATATATTATAGACAAGGAGATAAACCAAGGGTATATTCCAGTAATAATAAGAAGTAGCAGTCAGAAGAGCAAAACCTACCATCTATCAACTCATAAGTAATCTAAAATACTAGGAATATCTTCAGCTTCTTGAGGATATTCATGTTTACACAGAAAGTAGAAAAGCACTAGACAATTCATCTTCGATTTTTGGAGAGAACTACTCGTCCTCAAAACACCTCTGATTCCTCCCATTCCATATAGACCACCATATACAAGCTGGGACAATCTTTGATTACCGTCTCTATTTCAGCAAGCAAGGCTTCCCTTATGCTTCTTGGCATAGACCACCTGATACCCCTTATGTTGATGAAGATCTGCCAAAGTTTAACAGTCAATTTACAGTGTAAGAAGAGATGATTTATTGTCTCAGCCTCAGTTTCACAAAAGAAACACCTGGAGCATAATTGAAGACCCCTTTTCATGAGATTATCTTGAGTCAGAGCAGCCTGTCTAGCCAATAACCATGTGAAGCAAGCTACTTTATATGGGATCTTTACTTTCCATATCATCTTCCATGGCCAATATCCAGGTTGTGTACTTGATCTCTGAAGGCATCTGTAAGCTGATCCGACAGAAAATTTGCCCTGCTTGTCTTAAGTCCATACTAAGCTATCATCTCTTGTATTGAAGTCTTTGACCTGCTCCAGTATGTTAAGGAAATTCGTCAACCTGCTGACCTCCCAATCATTTAGAAGTCTCCTAAACCTGAAATTCCACCCTAGGTTGTCCCTCACCTCTTTGATTCTGGCCATTCTCTGCTGACTCAGAATATACAAATCAGGGAACATAGACCTCAAAGTGTACTGGCCAGCCTAAATATCCTCCCAAAATAAAGGCTTCCCACCATTGCCTACCTTGATCTTTGAATTGCTGGTAAGTTTGGGCCACAAGTTCCTAGTGGACCTCCAAACACCAGTTCCATAAGGATGCATTACTGCCTTGCTAGTCCAGAAATCCTCCATCCCATATCTTGTCTTGATAGTTTCTTTCCACAGTGATTGCTCATCAGAAGCAAATCTCCACAACCATATCAGAAGAAGGCTATGGTTTTGTATCTTCAAATTCCTTATCCCCACTCCACCTTCCTTCTTGCTAGTTATGACATGCTCCCGTTTTACCAGATGAATCTTGTCGGAATCACAGTTCCCTTGCCAAAGAAAATTTCATCTAATTGCATCCAGTCTGTTCATGACATTGACTGGCGTGGGAATACGGACATCATGATAAGTGTCAATCTACCTCCCAAAGACAGGTATTGGCTCTTCCAGTTGACAAGTTTCTTCCCACATTTCTCCAAAACAGTGTTCCAGATACCCTTTGACTTACTCTTAGCTCCCAAAGGCATGCCAAGATATACAGTTGGTAGCTCTCCTATACTGCCACCAAAAACATTGGCTACGTTGATGATATCAGGTACCTCATTTACTGGGTAAATGAAGCTTTTACCCGTTAATATGAAGTCCTGAGATTGCTTCAAACATAACGAAAATGACTCTTAAATTTTTCCGTTGATCACTATCCGCATCACAAAATAGCGAAGTGTCATCCGCATATTGAAGATAGGAGATAGCCAAACCTTGACTATCACCAATCTTAGCATTAAAACCCCTTATCCACCTGTTTGTATGCGTTGTTCTTAGCATGTCATTTAGGCCCTCCATGGCCAGAATAAATAGAAAGGGGGTAAGGGATCCCCTTGCCTTAGGCCTCTCTCCGAAAAAAAGAAACCAGAGGGAGAACCATTAATCAGGACTGAGAATTTCACAGTTGCAGCACAGAACTTGATCCATTTGATTCATCTGCAACCGAAACCCTTATTTTCTAGAATCTTCCAAGGAAATTCCCAATTTAGATGATCATAAGCTTTCTCAATATCTAATTGGTGTTAGAAAATAAAATTTCACTTCTCTAGGAACACGACAAAAAATGCTAAATCTAAATTGGTGCCAAGTTTAAGGGGCCAGCGATGTATTTGGCTCATTTTAATGTTACAACGACATACCAGTGTATTCCCACAAGTGGGGTCTGGGGAGGGTAGAGTATACGCAGACCTTACCCCTACCTCACGGAGGTAGAGAGGCTATTTCCGGAAGACCCTCTGCCCGAGTAACACACAACAAGGCCTATATCGTAAACTTAGAAGAGGAGATTGGCAGACAGTTTGATTTGCCTGACTAGGGCCTACTTAATAAAGATATAGTAGATGTTCTAAAACAAATCTTTCTTTTATGATGGAGGTGCGTCAATCAGCTTGTGCACACCTCGACCATCCCACCGGACACCTGCTAACTCCCACCAACACAGGTATTGGGCAACTCTGCCCACCAATCGTTTAGGCAGATTGGAAGAAATGACTGGTGTTTTTTGCCTCCACTGGGATTTGAATTGACCTTATGGTTCTCCTCCCACTTCATTGACCACGCCTTTGGGTGCAAAAGAGAATCTTTTACCATTTACAGTATGATATCTTAGATTATCCACTTGGGTTAAGAAACTGTCTAGTCAAGGTGCTGATGAACTTTCCAATTTCAGTTTAACTCTTCCTAGGGGTAGTTATTCTGTTGACTAGAATTTTTTCTTCCTTTATCCCCCCCCCCCCCCCTCTCTCTCGCTTCTTTTGAATGTCGTATATCAAGTTGCAGTTTCTCATATCAATGCACACCCACACTATCTATATATAAAATAGCGAATGGAAATTACACAAAGGAACTCCAATCACAAAATATTCCAGGCAAATCCTTCTTCCATTCAATAGAATTAATATTCTAAGCTTCAAGCTGAAGAAAAGTATCACCAGACACCTATCTGAAACCCATTGTCTACACTTTTTCTTGATCAACTGAATAGGGTACTAAAAGTCATATTTACAAGACCAAGATGCTACTGTAAATAAAGTCATCTTTACAAGACAAAGATGCTACTGTAAACTTGAAATGCTAAGAAAAATGAGGTTGTGGAAGTTACCATCTGACTTCTGAAAAGACTTCGTTACAATGTCAACTCTCATGTTCTCGGGCCTGAAGAAATCCAAAACATGCTTTATGAACTCCGCATCCCAAACATCATATGCGTAGTCACCATAAATGACATGCTTGGGAGGATAAACAAGTAAACCCTCTGCAGCAAAGAAACTATATTAGTAGACACGAGAAATATGATTGAGAACTACAAGACTTCCCCTGCAACACATCACGCCTATTATATTAAAGACGGAGAAGGGTGAAAGGGATTCTGAACAACTTTCTACAGATAAAATAACAAGCTTGTTGCACACCACCAAATACTCGCACCAAGACCCCCGTGAAAAGGGGTGAGCAAATTTCTCTTAAAGAGATAATGGTGGTGTTTGAGACAGCTTGTCATACCTTGACTAATTGTATCATCACACCAGTACAGATACAGGATGAGCATGTATTTAATACTTGTATGCCTCTTTTAGTCGAGGTACAATTTCACAAGAAAGAATAAAAACTAATCTCTCTTCTGGAATATGGGGAAACAAAGGAGTTTTTGTTTTTTGGGTAAGTGGGAAATGAAGAGGCTTCTCCTTGTCATAAATGACGTATTCAAAGACCTCAAGTGTTCAACTACCAGATAGTGCTTAAACGGTTGCTCCACAACCCCACCCACCCCAAACTGCTGACCTCATGTTATTCTAAAATTTCTCAAGAACTAAGATATTCTAGGAAACATTTCTCTTTGTGCTATTCAATGGATCCTTTGAGGTGCACCCAAGGGTTTGGCCTAGTGATTAATGAAGAGGGCTGAGCACCATGAGGTCTCAAGTTCAATTCCCTGCAGAGACAAAGAGACAAAAACACTAGGTGATTTCTTTCCATCTGTTCTAGCCTGGTGGACAAAGTTACCTGGTACTTGTTGCTGGCGGGAGATGGCAGGTATCCCGTGGAATTAGTCGAGGTACGCGCAAGCTGGCCCGGACACCACGGTTATCAAAACGAAATGGATCCTTTGAAATGGTCAGAACACTAAATGGGGGTGCCAGATTACACATATTTTGAAAACAATAATTTATTTAAAGAAAAGAATAGTTCCAGCAACTTGCAAAAGGTTGGATCAACTGACTGTCTGTATCAATGTTGTTATAAGCAGAAAGAGATCCAGAAATACACAAGGAAAGGTAGATAACCAGCAAGTTCTGCAGCATAATCATCTTGAGGTTGCTCCTCTGCATATCTAAATTCCACATTTGCAATATCTTGGAGTTCCTTGAATATCCACTCTTGAGGAGAATTTTGACGCAGGAGCTTGAGGTATTGATAGACAAAGCCAATGATCTCAAATATCTATAGAAAATAAATAAGTACATATTAAAGCCACCAATCAAGCGAAGTATAGATGATTATGTACTCCTAAAGGTACAGCTGTAGTTACTGATATTAGTGAGACAATCAGAAAGCTGCAGTTGCAGGCATATATGAAAGCCATGGATTCAAATTCCATTTAACCCACACAAAGATCTATAGCTTATTGGTAGCGGTGAGAGTCTCCTTCATAATAATAGGTGGGTTCAATTCTCATTGTCCTCCTCTGATAGCACCCAAAGTGGCTACTATGACCCCGCCTCCCTTTCTATATCCTCTTATGTAATCATAAAAATACTATATATTACTACAATTGAGAGTGAATGTTTTTGAGAAAGGTAGAAATCTATGAGAGTGAATGTTAGGCCTCTAAGGTCTCAAGATATCCACTAAATGAGCATCATACCACTGCAAATATAGAATTTAAGATGAATGTGCTGTCATACAAGATTATAAATGATCACCTTCAACAGAAGATGCAAGTAGTACACACAGAGGATAAAATGAGAGAAGATCAGAAGTGAGAACAAAGGCCTTGTAAACAATAGTTCCAAGTCCCAATAGAGACAAAAAGAATACTAGGTGATTTCTTATAGCCTGCCTAAGCTTAGGTGAACAGAATAACATGGTACATGTGCTGGCGGGAGGTAGCACGTTTCCACTGGATCAGTTGAGGTTCATTAGCAACCAAACAAAAGTGAGTGAATAGGTCACATGAGATGGTTCATTCATGTCCTACGTCACAACTTCCAGAAGCAACGGTCCAAAGTGTGAAACCATGGTGATTGAAGGTAAGGGGGGACAAGGTAAACCTAAAACGGCATGGAAGGAAGTTGTCTCGAAAGAAATATAATCTCTAGGGATAAATATATGGAATCTATAAAGATGTAGCACAAAGTAGAGCACAATCGAACGGGAAAATATCCATATAAATGATACCAATTAATTGTAATTAAGGTTTAGATTTGTTATGAGTCTTAGTCTTGTCAGAGATTTGGTATGTCAATAGAAAATGTAGAGAACTTCTAGTAGAAAACCTAAATCTTCAATATTGGATTGCTACGAATCTCAATTTTTTTGTTTTTTGATAAGGTAAAATTTTATTAAAAAACAGTATCAACATGATACTGTGAAAGTACAAAGAAAATGCAGGCTAGATTACATTAGAAGCCTAGGCAGTCTAGCATGTCATCTAAATTCATAACAACATTTCCATCCTTCCAATAGTATATGTTGTGCAAACAACTATATTTCACAGACTGCAACTGCTCCTTTTTGCCTTCAAAACACCTCTTATTTCTTTCTTTCCATATAGTCCAAGCAATGCTAAGAGGAATGGCACTCCAAATCTTCTTCAGGGATTCATTTGGACACGCAACTTCCCAACACTCTTAACACACTTCTGAATGTCATAGGACTTGTCCAAATGAATGACAAAATTAGCTATGAACATGGAACAACATGGTCAATGAGAATTTATACAACTAACCCCAACTAGCTTGTGATTGAGGATACAATTGTTGTTGATCAAAAAATGTTGCCAATTTCAAAAAAAAAAAAAAAAAAATGTTGTTGATCAAAAAGCTATAATTTCCCTCTTGAGGATATTTTTTCCTGGTCAGAATTCCCATCTTAATGACCTTATATAAAAATTCCCATCGTAATGATTTTATGGATCCGCATACCTACATGTTCATATTCTAGTATCAGCAGGATATAAACTACTGAAGATCTAATGTTTATGTAAACCAAAGATACTTCTCCCGACTATCAATCAACGGTCATGCATAAAAAAGTTGTCTTACCACACAAATTATACTGAAACCTTTACAAGCATCAATGATTATGAAAAGTGTGAAATGACTCCACTGTTCAATATGAAGTATTTATTAGAAAAATAAGGGAAGCAAAGTAAACAACCTTTTCCAAGCCAAAATCAGTAAGATGTATTGACATGCCAAATATGTACGCGAATGACGAGCGATGCATTCCTTCATCACCAACACCAGCAGATATTGATGTTATCCAGCCTCTAGCCTTTAGGAAGAAAAGCAAGGACCCTTTTCCTTCTGAAACATTTTAATTTCCTCAATGCTCAGATCTCAATAAAACTACCTCTTTCATCAAGTAAAAGCACACTTGTACAAGCACAGAATTTAAAATTTCCAGCCACAAAATCATCACAACTGAATATTTTCCAGTGAATATAAGTGTGATAACGATACAGTATAAATTTCTTAGAGACTGTTATCAAGTAAGGTCACGACACAAAACAACTCAAATAATGAATATGACATATAAACACATCAAACAGAAAATAGAGAGTTGGAGATACCAAAACTGTATCTTCCAAGTTTAAATCAGCTTCAGCAGCATTAGATTTTATATGATAGTGTTCTCTTAGCCCCGGATGATGTCTTACTAATGTATCACTACCAAATTATGATGTTGAGTAACTGCACTAGAACACATGACAGTCTTTCTAACCAACTGCAAACAAAAGCTAACAGACATTGTAGCCTGAAAATAATAAAATAAGGGGAAGCGGAAGCAAGCCAATAGGCTACTATAATGCATAACAAGGTGCCTGGTAATATATCTTTGATATGAAGCCACAAGAACTCATTGTAACATATGTTTGACATGAAACCAAAGGTAAGACTGATAACACCTCTGATACACCTTACCATGCCCCAGTAGATGAGCCAAGTAGTCTTCAGCTTTCTTTATGTACCCTTTTCGAAGAGAAGGCAGCGTCCATGATAAATCAAGGATATGAACATCTTTAACTGCCTCTAACCAATAAAGTTTGCCAACCTTCCAAATTGGAAGTTCACTTCGTCCGTCTGGATTTACCAGAGGGCCTTTCTTGACACTGCTAAATAATTCAAGAACCCAACTTTCAAGGATATCTAGGGACTCTGCAGTATTCAAAAATTATAAAATTAGCACGGAACACTTCAAAATGAAAACTTACGTGGCTACTTCCATAACTATTCGAGGGCCAAGCTAAAGTAAAATATCATGAACATATTACCAAAAATCAAATATAATAAAAGAGCATTTAGAGTGGAGATCATCCACATCAATGTGGCCAGTATGTGTCTTGAGACCAGTTTCTACAGACTACAGAAACTAATACTCTTTTTCAAATCGTCGTCTACCAAAAAAAGCTCCTTGAAGTGGATTTAGCCTGAAGTATAACTTCTAAGTATTATTTATTGCAGTTCCTTTCCTTATTCTGAATCGCAGAAGAGTTACCTCCCCCTATAATAACCAGTTTCATGGATCCACCACGATAATTGTCATGGTATAGTTTTAGAATTTGTTCCCTCAAATTGACTCCTTTCTCCACCGCATCAGCAAGGCTCTTCTTATTCCCTTCACAAAATCACGACAAGATCATAAAAGGACAGCAGTTCATAGATTAAAATATCACATCCAAAGGAAAAGACAAAACAGAGATGATTTTGATGTCGTAAACTTACCCCAAAAGAACCGGTTAAAGGGATGGCCAGGATTAGATGTATGGCACTGTAGTTGTTGCAGGCGGCAGGAATCATTTTGCAAGACCTGGTTAAATTCTGTAACACAAGCGTCAAATAACAGCATTTAAATTGGTAAGACACTTGGGTTAGTGAGATTAAGAAAATTATAGTGCTGCATACCTGAGTCCACAGCTTGTACCTCTCGCTCCATGGCTTCAGCTTTAACCAAAGGTGAAACAAAAAATTGAGAAAACCTGAAAAGGACACATAACGAGGTGAAGAACATAACCACCTATTGCACAAAAACTTAAAAGAGATATAAAACATGCATTTTACCTTCTCAGGGCGCCCTCAAGGCAATCCCTCTTAACTTCAAAATGGTAGCAGGTGTGTTCTGTTTCTGTGTATGCATTTGAACACCCTCCATGCTTGGACAAATAACTATCATACTAGCAAAGAAAAGAGTCAAACTGAGATCACATTCTCGAATTGGCTGCTAGAATTGGCACTTAATTCCTCTAAGCCATGGACTCATATTTCTTAATGCTTTAACATAAGCATGAGATGTGAGAAATTGCAAATAGAACATAACTAGGTTTGAGAGGATGATAATTTTTTCAGTGAGATTGAGAAATAAGCAGAGGACACCATAAGTATATCCAGAAGCAAGTAAAGAACGACGCACCTCGTTTTCATCAGGAAAATCAGTGCTTCCCATGAATAGCATGTGTTCTGAAAGCATAACAAATAGGAAGGATTACTTGAGTGTCAAGACGAATGATATCAAATGCACATAACCAAAGTCAGGTTTGTGAGCTGGTCTTCAGTATTATTATTGACACTGGTGAAGGAGAAAGTTGAACATTATAATAATTTTTTCTTTGGGTAGGAGGAAATAAAGATAAAAAGGAAATTGCAGACTGTCACTGTACTAAGAAATTTTAATACCAAGGTGGTTTTTAAAAAAAATGTTAATTTTGTCTATATTTCATATGTAGCAAAACATTACTTAGGTAGTACGGGTTCAAGCCATGGAAACAGACCCTTGTGGTCCAGCCCTTCCCCGGACCCACGCATAGCGGTAGCTTAGTGCACCGGGCTGCCCTTTACTCTGAATTTTACTTTCCTCCATCTATATTGAATCTAAAACATCGATAATAGTGACTGTATCATTTGAGTAGATCTTTTTTTTTTGAGATGGTAACAAGCTGTATTAATCAAAAGGGGCTTGAAAGGCCATAGTTACAACGAGGCTATCAAAAGCTATAATAGTGACAGTATCATTTGAGTAGATCTGATTACAGCAATAACACAACAGCAAAATAAAAGTTTAGCTTGATCTTCTGCACCCCATTCTCCACATTCTCAAAACATCTGAAATTTCTCTCCTTCCAAATTGTCCACCAGATGCAAGCAGCGATAATTCTCCATCTTGTCATGTCCTCTGCATGTAAGCATTTTTCCTCCCAACTTGAGCTTCTGTAACCTTTCTAGGCATGGTCCAGGAAATGCCTTTGAGGTTGAGAATAATTCTCCATAGATGAGTTGTTATCTTACAATGAAGGAAGAGATGGTTAATGTTGTTTCCCCACACAAAAAACATCTTGAACACAAAGTGAACCCTCTTTTCATCAAATTGTCTTGTGTAAGGGTTGCTTCTTTAGCTAGTAGCCACACAAAACAGGCAACTATGTGAGGAATTTTTGTTTTCCAGATGTGTTTCCAAGGCCAGATGGCTATTTGCTGGTTGGAATAGTTCATCAACTTGCAAGCTGCATTAACCTTGAATAAACCCCTACTGTTGCCTTGCCACCATAATACATCTTCATCTGTCTGTAGTCCACTAAACTGCTCTAGTTACTAAAGAATTCAGCCACCCTTTGTACTTCCCGGTCATTGATATACAACAACATACAGTCATTGATATACAACAACATACCCAGTGAAATCCCACAACGTGGGATCTGGGGAGGGTAGAGTATATGCAGACCTTAACTCTACGATCAAGTAGAGAGGCGGTTTCCGAAAGACCCTCGGCTCAAGAAAAAGCATAAGCACAAGCAAAAGCAAGAGATAAGGTCAGACCCGGACAAGAAATTTAAAGTCGTATGAAAAGAGAGTAACAAAAGCGAACAAGTCATGATTAAGCATTCTTGAAAAAGGAAGCAGTAACTACCACAGGTAAATAAGATAAACAAAGTACACGAAAGAACATACCGCAGCAGAAATCAAAGGAGAGAAACTATAAAATAATATTGCGCCTACTAGTATGATAAGCTAGGCACGGCTACAATCATAACACTACAACTAGGGCTACAATCATAACACTACAACTACCAGTATGTAAGCGTAAGTAGGACTACGATCAACTACCTACTACCCTTCTACCCTAATTTGTGTCCTCCACAACCTCCTATCTAAGGTCATGTTCTCAGTAAGTTGCACCTGCGCTATATCTCGTCTAATCACCTCTCCCCAATACTTTTTCGGCTTACCTCTACTCCTCGTGAACTCGTCCATAGCCAACCTCTCACACCTAGTGCATTTGTGCCTCTCCTCTGCACATATCCGAACCATCTCAACCTCGCTTCCCGCATCTTATACTCCACCGAGGCCACTCCCACTCTGTCCCGAATATCATCATTTCTAATATTATCCCTCCTTGTATGCCACACATTCATCTCAGCATCCTCATCTCTGCAACTTTCATCTTTTGGATGTGCAAAGTCTTGACTGGCCAACACTCCCCTATACAACATAGTCGGTCTACCGCCACCCTATAGAACTTGTCTTTAAAATTTTTGGAACATTTTTATCGCATAAGACTCCAGATGCAAACCTCTATTTCATCCACCCTGTACCAATACGATGTGTGACATCGTCATAAATCTCTCCATTCCCTTGAATAATAGACCCGAAATACTTGAAACTTCCTTTCTTTGAAATGACCTGAGTACCAAGTCTCACCTCCATGCATGTCTCATGGTCATCCCGTTATTGAACTTGTACTCCAAGTATTCTGTCTTGATACTACTCAACCTGAACCCTTTAGACTTCAGAATCTGTCTCCAAACCTCCAGCTTAGCGTTCACTCCGCTGCGAGTCTCATCAATCAAGACGTCATCTGCGAATAAAATATACTATGGCACCTCCCTTTGAATTTGTTGTGTCAATCCATCCATCACTCAGGCAAATAGAAATGGGCTTAGAGTTGATCCCTGTTGCAACCCCATAATCACTGGAAAGTGCTATGAGTCTCCTCCTACTGTTCATACTCTGGTCTTGGCTCCATCATACATATCATTAATCGCCCTAGTGTACGCCACAGGTACATCTCTAACCTCCAAACATCTCCATAGAACCTCTCTATGGACTTTGTCGTATGCCTTCTCGAGGTCGATGAAAACCATATGTAAGTCCATCTTCCCCTCCCTATACTGCTCCACCAACCTCCTAATAAGGTGAATGGCTTTTGTAGTCGAACGTCCCGACATGAATCCAAACTAGTTCTCGAAAATAAACACGTCTCTTCTCATCCTCATCTCTACGACCCTTTTTCAAACATTCATAGTGTGGCTTAGCAGCTTGATATCCTATAGTTGTTGCAACTCTGGATGTCATACTTGTTCTTATACGAAGAAATTATTCTACTCCACCTCCACCACAAGACAAAAGTATTTAAATAAGTAGTAATAATATACAAAACTAACCAAGAAAATGTGCAAGACCCTGAGCATCATAAGGATCAGAAAAACTGCCCATTCTAACACACATTGCAGCTGCTGCCTGCAAAATGCCAACAGAAAAGAAGAAAAATATAAGAAATTGATAGCTAAATTCATTTGTTGATTATAATTAAATGTAACTGACCTTTTTCTGTGAAGCAGCTTTACTCCTTTGGTCTTTAACTTCAGTTTCTTCTTCATCAGCGCCGTCACTTTCTTCTTGGTCAAAATCGCTATCTTCTGTATCATCATCATCTTCACTTCCTTCATCTTCTTCAGCATCGTTGTTTCCGGAATGTCCATCGGGGTAGATATCGGGATCGTGAACCAGAAGAGCACAGAGGCCATTAAGGAGTTGCATGTATCTGTACAAACGCTTATCATTTGGAGACTTTTCTACTATGTCATCCGTTGTAAAAGCAGGGCCGCAGACCGCCATTGTCTATGCTCTCTCACAATCTCTTCACACAAGTCTTCACTTTGACCGACGTCTCCAGGCTCAGTGTTTAAGCAGTCTTTTCCCTCACCCGCTTTCTAGGGTCTATTCCGGCTCCCACTTTCTCACTTGCGCATCACCAAAACCCTCCAAATCCATATCCATATTTTATTTTAAAAAGGGATTAAGTCAAAAGTTAAATTATTAACATACCCTTAATTAAATACCATTTTAAATAATTAAGTGTAAAGACTGTATTGTCGTTTTGACATTTTTACTTAGAAATTCTAAAATACCTTTTTGTGACTTTATTTATGTGTTCATGACTTGTGGGATGGTCTCCCGAAAACAGTCGTTCTACCTATCAAGTTGAACGTAAGGTATGTGTACACTCTATCCTCCTCAGATCCCATAGTGTGATTTCACTGGATATGTTGTTGTTGTTGACTTGTGGGGATGGGTAGCACGGTTTCCAAGGGTATCGGGAGAGTTTCGGATTGATTTTAGCAAGTTTAGGAGTTTTCAAGTTAAAGAAATAGAGAGTTTTGACTTATAGTTGACTTTTGGATAAATGCGTTATTTTCGTGGTTTCGTCGATTTCATTAGGTCTGAAATGTCATTTATGACTTAGTCGAATATGTGGTTCAGGTCCCGAGGCATCCGAGTGCGTTTTGGATAATTGGTTGACATTTAGTATTTTAATGGTTTAAGAGTTTGACTTTGGTCAGCATCGGGTCAAGGACCTTTTTCGGAGAATTTCGAGTACGTGAGCAAGTTTGGAACGTGTTTTATGATTGAAATGCATATTTTTTTTATGTTCGAGGGTCCCGCATGAGTTTTGAGTTTTTGGAAGAAACAAGAAAAATCATATCGGTTGTCATTTGGTTTCTTTCATGGCGATCGCGAGATGGGGGGCCCGCGATCGCGATGAGTCAGCAGGGGTGGGGTCACGATCGCGCCATTGTGGCTCGCGATTGCATAGAGTGTCAACTAGGCTGGGTCGTGCTTCGCGATCGCGGATGGTGGTCCTCGCGATCGCGAAGGCCATTTTGATGCCTGGGCAGAATTAAATCCCTAATTAGATTTCATTCTTCATTTACCATTTTAGAGGCTATAGAATTCAGATTAATGTGAAATCAAATGCAAAATTCAAGTCTCTTCATCGGGGTAAGATCTAAACCTTCATCTGAGTGATTTCCGTTGAATTCTTCCATTAGTTTACAATTACAACAACAACATACCCAGTGAAATCTCATAATATGAGGTCTGGATGGTAGAATGTACACAGACCTTACCTCCACCTTAGTAGGTAGAGCGGTTGTTTCCGGGAGACCCTCGGCTCAAGACAAAGCATAATCAGGCAAGGCAAGCAAAGCAAAACAAAGTATGAGAAATCGTCTGACTCAGACGAGAAATTAAAGCATTGTGGACATGCAGATAGTAAAAATCAAATACGCAATGGTAGCGCATTCTAACAACAGGAAGCAGTAGCTAACATGAAGTAGTAGCTAACACAACTAAATAAGATAAATAAATTACACTAAAGAACACATAGCAGCAGAAATCAAACTAAGTGTGACAGGCTAATCGAGCCTACAGTAATAACACTACACTATTATTTTGAAAGCGTAAAGAGGACTACGCTCGACTACCTACTACCATTCTACCATAATTTGTGTCATCCACAATCCCATATCTAAGGTCATGTCCTCAGTAATTTGTATTTGCGTCATATCCCTTCTAATCACCTCTCCTCAATACTTTTTTGGCCTACATCTACCCCTCATGAACCCGTCCATAGCCAACCTCTCACACCTCCGCACTAGGGCATTTGTGTCTCTCTTCTGCACATGCCCGAACCATCTCAACCTCACTTCGCGCATCTTATCCTCCACCGAGATCACTCCCACTTTATCTCGGATATCATCATTCCTAATCATATCTCTCCTTGTATGCCCACACATCCATCTCAGCATCTTCATCTCCGCAACTCTCATCTTTTGTATGTGCGAAGTCTTGACTGGCCAATACTCTGCCCCATACAACATAATCGGTCTAACCACCGCCCTATAGAACTTGCATTTAAGTTTAGTCGACACTTTTTTGTCGCACAAAACTCCAGATACGAGCCTCCATTTCATCCACCCTGCCCCAATACGATGTATGACATCATCATCAATTTCTCCATTTCCTTGGATAATAGACCCTAGGTATTTGAAGCTTCCTTTCTTCGGAATGACCTGAGTACCAAGCCTCATCTCCACGTCTGTCTTAGGATCGCTCCGGTTGTTGAACTTGCACTCTAAATATTTTGTCTTGGTCCTACTCAACTTGAACCCTTTAGACTCCAGAGTCTGTCTCCAAACCTCTAGCTTGGCATTCACTCCGTTGCGAGTCTCATCAATCATAACTATGTGGTTTGCGAATAACATACACTGTGGTACCTCCATTTGGATTTGTTGCGTCAGTCCGTCCATGACCAAGGCAAATAGGAATGGGCTAAGAGCTGATCCCTGGTGCAACCCTATCGTTATTGAGAAGTGCTCCGAGTCTCCTCCTACTGACAGTACCCTAGTCTTGGCTCCATCCTACATATCATTGATAGCCCTAGTGTATGGCACAGGTACACTTCTAACCTCTAAACATCTTTATAGAACCTCCCTAAGGATTTTGTCGTATGCCTTCTCGAGGTCGATAAAAACTATATGTAAATCATTCTTCCTCTCCCTATACTACTCCACTAACCTCATAATAAGATGAATGGATTCGGTAGTTGAACGCCCCGGCATGAATCCAAACTGGTTCTCAGAAATAGACACGTATTTTCTCACCCTCGTCTCTACGACTCTTTCCCAAACTTTCATAGTGTTGTTCAGCAGCTTGATACCCCTATAGTTGTTGCAACTCTGGATATCACCTTTGTTTTTGTACAAGGGAATCATTGTACTCCACCTCCATTTTTCGGGCATTCTTGTCGTCTTAAAAATGACGTTAAACAACTCTGTCAGCCACTTCGAACCTGCACTGCCTGCGTTCTTCCAAAATTCAACTGGGATCTCATCAGGCCCGGTCGCTCGTCCCTTGCACATCCTGCTAATAACACCCTTAACCTTCTCAACCTTAATGTTTCTACAATACCCAAAATCCCGGTACCTACCATAATGCTCCAGATCTCCCAGCATAATGTCTACATCTCCTTTTTCGTTCAAGAGTTTATGGAAGTAAGACTGCCACATCCGCTTATTATGCATTTTCTCCACCAGGACTTTGTCATCCTCGTCCTTGATGCACCTCACGTGATCCAAGTCATAGGTCCTTCTTTCCCTTGCCTTGGCTAGTCTGTACAACTTCTTATCCCCGCCTTTCTCCTCTAATTACACATACATGCGTTCAAAAGCCATCGTTCTCGCCGACGTAACCGTTTGTTTTGCTTTCTTCCTCGCTATCTTATACAGTTCTTTATTCGTCCACTTCTCCACCTCATCTTTGCTTTCTACCAATCTCACATACGCTAATATCTTCGCTTCCACCTTCTCTTAGACTTTACCATTCCACCACCGGTCCCCTCGATGCCCACCACCGTTACCTTGCGAGACCCCTAGAACTTCTCTAGCGACCTTCCGAATGCAAATGGTCGTCTTGTCCCACATATCGGTCGCATCACCACTACTCTCCCAAGCCCCACTAGCCATCAACCTCTCCCCATCTCATTTGCACTAGCCATGGTCAAACACCCCCATTTGATTCTTAACCTGTCATCCACCACTCTCTTCTTCTTCTCCAACTTGATCTCCAAATCCATCACTAAAAGCTTATGTCGGGTAGTAAGATCCTCTTTCATAATAACCTTGCAGTCTTTACAAAGACCTTTGTCAACCTTCCTAAAAAGCAAAAAGTCTATCTGAGTCTTAGCCAACGAACTACGGAAAGTCACCAAGTGTTTCTCCTTCTTCAAGAACCTCGAATTGGCTATCACCATCCCACTAGCTCTAGCGAACTCCAAAAGGGAGACGCCTCCCCCGTTCTTGTCCCCGGTTCCAAAGCCTCCATGCACGTTATCATAACCCCCCGGAAGTGATCCGATATGACCATTGAAATCCCCTCATAAAAATAACTTTTCAGTGGGTGGTATGCCACCACTTCGTCTAAATCCTCCCAAAAATATCTCTTCTCCTCTTCGTCCAAGCCCTCCTGCGGCGCATAAGCATTAATAATATTCATAGTTCATCCTCCAACTACGAACTTAATCGTCATCATCCGGTCATTGACCCTCATCACCTCTACCACCTGCTTCCTTAGCTCGTTGTCTACCAAAATGCCTACCACATTCCTATATTGCGATCTACCCGAGAACCATAACTTATACCCGTCTACATCCTTAGCCTTAGGTCCTACCCACTTGGTCTCCTGGACACAGGCTATATTAATCCTTCTCTTATTAAGAATCTTAGCTAGCTCTATGGACTTCTCCATTAAAGTCCCAATGTTCCAAGACCCTATTCTAAGTCTAGCCTCTCTCTTAACCCACTTACTCCCAACCTTCGCCCCTGTCCCCGACCGAGAACATGACCCTAGTCTACCATCAATTACCAAAGCCACTAAAGCAAATATAAAATAATAAACTACTCAAACGTTTACCCTAAAACAGGAAGAGATCAAAGTGCAAGCTCAAGTTAACAAAAATCTAAAGGCAAGTAACACCACTATGCCAAGAATGCTATAACTAAAGACAAGAGATGGCAAAATTTAACATTAAGGACAAAGAATGGATACAGGCAACCGGAGGTACCAACTCCAGTTGAATCGAACCTGTTGCAGGTGAAAAATATTATTCACTGACACTGTTCACAAATAATGTTTACGATCCTTCGTTCAATCGATATCGTTCACGAACATTGTTCATCGTCATCGTTCACGATCCATTCGTTCATGTGATCACATCGTTGTTTCCGGTACTATTCACTCGCCGAAGTACTATTCACCGGAAGTTTTCACCCAAAAAATAAAATAAAAATAAAAAATAAAATAAAAATAAAAAATAAAATCGAGCATCTCATCGTTGATCCCTATATTGCTAGGAGCGATTATAGGTATGTGAGGCTCTCTATAAGTGTGGGAACATTATTACTCATCCCCACGCCTCGTTTATCAGAATCACTACAAATTACTTCAGAATTAGAGATTATGCCCTAGTTCATTAAAAGTCCAAAACTACTATCTTTTAAGAATAGAATTTCGTAGTTGTTCATAATTATCATTTTAAATATTGTGAACTCATTACGTAATCAGTATAGACTCGTGTTCAATTTACCATGAGTCTCAGTTATGACAACTCAGTTTACTATGAACATTTAATGCTTCAAAATCCATAATAAGTTTATTAGTGAATGTCTCAGTCTAGTTCTATTCAGTAGTTTCAGTATGATTTAGTATTCCAGTATCATGTAATTTAGTATGATTCGGTATTCTAGTATCATGTACTTCAGTATGATTCAGTATTTCAGTATCTTGTATTACAACATGATTTTCAGTTTCTTCATATAAATGTTGAATGTTGAACAACTGTAACTTTTCCCAATGGCATAGTCTGATGTATACGTATACTTGGCCAAGCCCATAGACTAACAGACTTACCTGGCCAAGGCCATGGATTTATGCAATTGTTATTGGGCTAAGGCCCCACAATTACTATATTATTGGTCCAAGGCCCCGCAGTTAATTGCAGTTATCAGATGATTTCACATTCAACTTAAGGAATATTCATGATTGTAGTTTCAGTTATAGTTTCAACTTCTATTTATTCATGCAAACATGTTTATTGATTTGGGTTGCCCTTTTCCGAGCACCCCACATCTATTTATTCTTTCAGTTGCTTTACATACTAGTACAATTCAAATGTACTAACGTTCCTTTTGCCCGGGACCTACACTTCACGGTGCAGGTAATAATTTTCAGGACGACGCATCTGCATGCTAAGATCTCTAGTATCAGTTGAGTTGGGGAGCCCAATCCTTTGGGGCCTTATTAGTTATTTTGTAGTCTTTATCGTTATTACAGACAGTTAAGTATGTCGAGGGCCTTGTTCTGACAACATTCAGTTATAGTACTTTATTATAGGCTTCATAGATTATGTCAGCAGTCAAACAGAGTCACATGCTTTATGTTAGCTTGTTGACTACAATACATATCTTTCAAACTTTATTCAGTATTCGGCACTTTCAGTTAATTATTCAGTTAGACCTTAGTAGATCATCATGAGTTAAGTTTATTTTTCGCTTTCAGTATATCTGTATACATCATGTTGATTAAGAAAGTTAGTTGGTTCACTTGGTCACATGTAGTCAGGCACTTGGTGTAGTGTCACATCTAGTCCATGGTTCGGGGAGTGACACCCATTTAGGGGTACGAATCCTAAACTAAGCCACTATGGTGGTCTTTTATTGTCTCTCGTACTTTCCGTACTCCTATCAGATGAAGTATAAAAAGCAAAAATTCCCAACCCCAAGAACAACCGATTCGTATAACGGCATGCACATCCTTCAAATTTTTCACATAGTTGTATGCGGTGTCTTCGGGTCATAGATCGTCTTGACACAAGGTGGTCTCCTAATGAATTTAGATACGTCTAAAATATCCAAACCCGTCTAGGTAAGCATGCGCTAGTACATTGAAATTTAGCTTTACTCTATCCTAGGCAAATTAGAGTGGTTTTTCGAATGACTTGGGACTCGAGCGGACTACTCGAGGTGAAACGTTTTCGGTTGTTGGACGATTGCGAAACCGCATAACCGTCTTTGTGCACTGATGCAAGTATGTGTGCGATTTGGTAGAATTTATGATATGAATGCTACGTCAATTATATTTTCAAGAATTTAAACACATAAGCAATTATTCACAATAAAAACATATTGTATTTAAATCCTTATGGTTAAAACCTAGGATTATCCCCAGCATAGTCGCCATTTTTTACGGTTCACTTTAAGTGAAGGGCATAAAAGCTACTAAGAGATTGTGGACTTTATTTAGATAATTTATTTTATTAGAGTTGCCAAAGTAAAAGGGTTTTATCAAGCAAAATAAAAATCCTTTAAAAAACCAGAGTTTGAGGTAAGGGTTTTTGGTGATTTCTCGGGGAAGGCGTGGGACACCCCGATATTAAGAATCCATAGAATATTGTTGACCTTCTAATTCCATAGTATGCTTTATTGTGATGAATTGCTTAAAATAGTGTTTAAATTCTTGTAAAAATAAAAGTCATAGCATATCATTTTTTTTGGTTTAAAATATTTGAAAAAGACTTTATTTAAAATAAAAAAAGTTGGATTTGTTTGAAAAGTTCATATAAGGTTAATTTGGTCATTTTATTTTTCGGACTAAGACACACTCAAAGTCTCCTTTGAGTAGAGTCCCACTTAATTTAGCCCAAATGTTATGTCCTATTTATCCTTATATGTCTTAATTTTTTTTGGAAAAATATATATAATATGCCATGATCTTTATACAAGTATTGTTTGTAAAGTTTTCTTTTTATTATTCTTTAGAAGGCCAACCACATCACGGGAACCCCTTTCTCAACCTTGGGCTTTAAATGAAATTCCACTTATTTGAATTCATTTAAGTTGGACCTGGCCCAAAATCAGCTTTTGAAAAGTTATTTTAAAAAGTCTATAACTTGTCCACAATTTAGCCTTTCAAAACCAATTCAAACTTTTAAAAATCAACAATTTTGGAAGATATCTTTATCCATTTTTGTCCTTTAACACAAAATAGGTCATTTTCCCTTTCCTTTCTCAAAATCTTTAAAATCATGAAATACATTTCAAAGGTATATTTAATGGTAATCAGTTTTGTATAAAAAATATTTTCACTTTTATTTATTTTAAACAATAAAATACAGTCCTTATCTTTCTTGTCCAATTTGAAAACATGCCCGTGTGTTATCCATTCTAAACGATGTACGTATCGTTTTGCCTAAATACTAAGTTCCAACCTATAAGAGTTTCAATATAAATACCACTATAATACAATATATGTCAAAATAAATAAATAAAGAGAGGGAGAGAGGGAAGGGGAGAAAGGCTATTTATGCTAGACCTATCTCCTAGCCTTATTGAACCTTTAGTTGTAATCCCGTTCTTTTCTAATTTTTCATCCAAAGCTCCAATTCTTACAGTCTGTAATTTCGCACGCTAAGTTGTGTCATGAGTTAGTTGACGTAAGCTAATAACAAGATCATCTTTGAAATTATAAATTAGTTAAGGTGAACGTGACTCAGAGAGGTTAAGATACCACTATAAGGTTAAGGAAGGTTTTTGTAATACCCCGTATCTTCCAACACGTGTACGATTAAGTTGATGTCGACGAACCTATGTAAACTCAGGAGGATAAGGTTACGTTTGAGCCTAAGTCTAAGTGACCAGATGTACATACATGTGTTAAATGGGAGTAATAGTTGAAGCGAATAAGATGCGGCAAGGAAATGAAAATGAAAAAAAGTAACTTGCTTAAGCTACTTGTTTCACGTCCTACTTTCTTAACAAGCGCAACCCACATGTTCAAGGAGAATTAATAACCTACTTGCCTAAATAAGTGATAAATAGGTGATCCACCTAGAAATAAGAGGCCCAAATTAAAGGGCAGAAAGTGGCCCAATCTGGTATTTAAGAAGAGGCCAATTAGAGGTAAGATATGTTCGACCAAATGGACCTTTTTAAGGCCAATATCTGGCCATTTTCACATGTACTCATCCAAAGAAAAGTCCAGAAACTCTCTCTTTCTCTCCCAACCCAAACAACCACTTCTTTCTTGCTCTTAGGGTTCTAAACGGAAAGGGCTTCAAGTTTCACTCCCATCCCATGGTGTGAAATTGATTTTCGTGGGTTTTCTCTTCTCTCCTAAGCTCTCACACATTTTTATACCAAACAACCAAGGTAACCCCTCTCTCCAAGGTTAAACCACATAAGTTCTTCACTAAATGTGTTGTGGAAGTGGTGGAGATCCCTTATATGATGTTATTGTTGAGTTGTGAGCTTTTTCAAGTTTAAGGAGATTGCTCTAAGGCTTCTTCTTGTTGTATAGGGTAAGTTATTCTTCTATTACTACTAATTGAGGTGTATTCAAGTTCTAGTTAAGTTGTATGGATGGAAAGTGCAAGATAATACTTGGAGAGTGTTTGTAGTGTTGATGTAGCTTGTTGGGCTATTTGTTGAGGTTCTTGTGATGGGTGTAAGGATGAATATTGTATATATTGTTGTATATATATATTTGTTTGTATGCTGGATGTGTTGGTCTTGTTGGTTAAGATTTGAGGAAAGTGAAAGGAATAGGGAAGGTGCTGTCCAATTTATTGTAGACGAGCTTGTCACTCACTTTTGTTGAATTCTAGCTTCTATAGCTTAACGATGGTTCCCTATCGCTTGTTGTAAATTGAGGTGCTAACAAACTGAATTTACATCGTCTACTTAAGTAGTCGACAAGGTATGTAATGAATATCCTTATTTTATGCATGATTCCATATCTAAAACGGTACTCGTAGAAGTTGTATTAAGGCTATCCATCTGATGCTATTGTTTGTCCCTTGTCGGGAGTACTTTTACCTTAGAGTTTATTCTTCTCGCTTAGTAAGTGTATATAAAGCTTGCGAACATAGTCCATGCTTGACGACATCTGATATAAAAGCTATTCCTTGTTGGAAGCTTACATTCAGTTCCCTTGGTCGTACGTTGATAGAAAGAACAGAGAATTCAGATGTACAGTGATATATTACCACTATTATTATATACAGAGTTACTATATCTTGGCCTATTGGTTGGTGAGATACCTAGCTTACGAGCTAGTGAGATGCCTAACCTGTTAGCCGGTGAGATACTCGGCCTTACAGCTAGTGAGATATAAACCGAGCCCTATATGTGGCCGCCTATCTATACTATTACATTACATAGGCATTGAGTCAGAGCAGGTAAGTGTACCCAGATTATCCTTGAGTTCTCAGTTGTTGATTATTTTAGTTATAATTATTTCAATTGCCTTACATACTCGGTACATTATTTCATACTGATTTTCCTTTGCAGGTGGTGCAGCATTTCATGCCTACAGGTTCTGACAGTCAGAGAGATAGGCACCCGCAGTAGGCGCGCCGAGCATCAATTTGTGGTAAGCTCAATATCATCCGGAGTAGTATCAAAGTTTTGTGTACAGACATTATGGGTAGGTAAGGGTCAGTCGGACCACAATATAATTGTTATCCTTAATGGCTTGCAGACTTGTTTTGTTATTGTACAATTGTTAGTTTAGCAGCCTTATCGACCCTTGTACATTTCTCTTTTGAGTTTTACTTTGACAACACTCATGGTGGCCTCGTCAGCCCGTTTATGTATATATGTTTTGGAGTTGTTTTAGTTACAAATGAGATTCTATGTTCATCATTTATCATGAGCATGGCCTTATCGACCTCTCATCTTGGCCATATAGGCTTATGTATGCTTAATCGCATCTAGAGCTACGAGTTACAGTTTGGTACGCTCTGTCAAGTAAGGCATCGAGTGCCGGTATCGCCTCTCTTGAGCTGGGGTGTGACACCAATGCTCCAAGTATCCGTTTTTGCTCTACTTCATCTTCTCAAGACTTTGCTCCATGAACCCGCTTTTATATATACCTCGCACAAAGGAAAGAAACATAGTTAGTAAGATGATACACCACCCTTCGGTGTAGCATTTGTAAACATAACAATAATTTTCTTCGGACTCATATCAAAACAGTTGAGAGTTTTGAATATGAAGGCTCAGATTTATGCTTATTGATTTAGGCTAGAGATTGAGTCAAGTCGTGGTTACGAATACTAGTTTGCTTGTTAGCCATCGTGATTACGAATACTAGTTGCTTGTTAGAATACTAGTTCATAGCCATACGCCCGTCAATTTCCACCTTGTGATTTGTACATATCATCGCCCTTAACCGTAATGCCTAAACCGAGGGACAACCTTTACCGAAGGGGCATGGCCTCAAAATAATTCTCATCTGCCCAAGTGCAGTATCCGTTCCAAATTAGTGATCTTAACCAAGTATAGTAATCTGTTCTTTCAAGAATGCAGCAACAACTATTCTTATCAAAATGAAACCATAGATTGGCCCAAAATTCCAATGAAGATGGGTTCGAAATGCAGCACCGAGTCAGCAATAGCTTGCTTCAATGTTCAGCTACAAATTTGCTCATAATGCAAAGATTTGAACTTGAAAATGTAGCAGTAAAGTAGCAGCTCACATCAGCAACTTTAGCTCAGAATTTGTAGCAATAAATATGCATTACATGCAGCAGTGATTTCCCTAAAACCAACAACAAAAGGGCCCAAAATGTAGCAGCAAAATGACAAAAATGCAGCAGCAAAGCAAGTCTCTGGTTCAACATAAATTACCCAAAGTGCAACAAACAACTCGCTCAAATGTGACATATTTAGGACACCGCAACAGCCCACACATAAGTCTCACGGACATTTGGGATTTGGAACTCCCCCAAGTCATGCAAAGAAACATGAGGTAAATAATTAATACCAAGTATTAAATTCAACAAAGTAAATAGCAAAAGTCATTTCATTTGTTGAGTGACTATTGCAACTTAGTCTAGTTTAACACATTAAGGAAGGTTCAAGATTTAGAGCCTTGAAGTAGTTGAGCACATACAACAGCTTCATGTTATCAAAAAATATCCAGATTTCACAAGTTATAAGAGACATAAGCTTCTGATGCCACGAATCTGGAAAGAACTTAACTTAAGAAAAATATTTGGTCGCCAATCATTTGGAGTAGTTTCCAGCAAGTAAAAATACCAACACAACTCAGTATGCTTTCAAGAAACAGTGAAATTAAATGATATCTTAACTACTTAATGTTAAAGACTTCTTGTTCAAACAAAGCTTCTTAAACATAAGTCTCTGGTCCAACATAAATTACCCAAAGTGCAACAAACAACTCGCTCAAATGTGACATATTTAGGACACCGCAACAGCCACACATAAGTCTCACGGACATTTGGGATTTGGAACTCCCCCAAGTCATGCAAAGAAACAGGAGGTAAAGAATTAATACCAAGTATTAAATTCAACAAAGTAAATAGCAAAAGTCATTTCATTTGTTGAGTGACTATTGCAACTTAGTCTAGTTTTAACACATTAGGGAAGGTTCAAGATTTAGAGCCTTGAAGTAGTTGACCACATACAACAGGAAATATCCAGATTTCACAAGTTATAAGAGACATAAGTTCTGATGCTACGAATCTGGAAAGAACTTAACTTAAGAAAAATATTTGGTTGCCAATCATTTGGAGTAGTTTCCAGCAAGTAAAAATACCAACACAACTCAGTATGCTTTCAAGAAACAGTGTTATTAAATGATATCTTAACTACTTAATCTTAAAGACTTCTTGTTCAAACAAAGCTTCTTAATCAGACTAGCAGATTCAATAAGAAAAGAGGTAAGCTTTACTGATTCAAAGAGAGTTATGACTTTAGGCTTAAACTGTTGTCACTCTAATCAATTTCATAAACGTTGAAGGCGAATGATTATGCAGACACAACTCATCTTTGAAACAAATGTAACCAAACTTAAAATCTGCCAACATAATTTAGAGGAAAATATGTCTCAGAACATGTTTCTTACAAGAAAAAGTTGCCACACTCTTAAAGACTTGTTACTTCTTAAAAAAAAAAAAAGAACTGTTACTAAAGCTGTTTACATAGGAACAACTGGGTCTTCACATACATTTGTATCAAACATGCTTTCAATTGAGAATAAATTTCAATTTCAAATGCGCTGCTCCTCACTGAAATAGAATCTCAACTCTATTAACTACTAACTTAGTATAAAAGGAATAGATGCCTAATAGAGGGAATGGAACTAAACTTGATAACAAGTTTCTATCCTTCTGTAAATACTATTCTAAAGACAACATATGATTTAACTAATTCCTACTTTTCTTTAACACGACCATAGAAGAGCAGCTAAACAAATTACATCACAGGCCATATAATTACATATGATTACATTCTATATTTGAGTCAACTAGCATGGTTCCAGAATTTATGAATCAACTAGCTTTTAAATGGCTTTTCTAACACATTACCAGGATCTGAATAAAGGGAAAAACTATTGCTTCATACTTTTTCATTCAAGAACTAAAGGAAAACATAAACGTTCAAATCATGAAATTGAATCAAACTAACAGAAACTGAAATAAGATCCAAAAATAAAAATGAGAATTACCTTTTTATCAAGCAGCGACGGGAGCGACGAGGTTGACGATCATCCAGACTTCCGACAAGCAGAAGAAAGACTAAAAATTTAATTTTTGAGCAACAACTTCCTCAAAACCCATGACTTAGTCGAGTTTATGAGTGTTCTAGCTCAGGGAGGTGTAAAAACCATTGTTGTAAATGAAGGAATGGGGTTCTATTTATAGAGGACCGGTTCTAGGGTTTCTTGCTATAAATTTTGATGTGGGACAAATGTTAAGTCGAAATTCGCTTAAGTTTATTTTGAAATACGAATCGTACTCAAGAAGCCAAGCAATTTGTGTTTTTTTTTTTTTTAAAAAAAAGGATTGTTACCATTTGAATTCGCTGGACAAGGAGAAAATCTTCAGTGCTCATATCCAAAATGGGCGAGCAAGAACTGGAACGCGTAAAAGTTGTTGAACCTTAGCCAATAATGGCCGACGACAGCTGTTGTCTGCGCGGAATTGCAAGCGGCAATTTTGGGTTTTTTTTTCTCTTCTGATTTTGGGGGGAAAACGATTAACAAAAGGGATTTGGGGTTTAATGAAGGTTTGGTTCGGGGTGTGTCTTTTGGATGTTTGGGCCGGGGTTTTGGGATTTAATGGGATGCATTTGGGAGTTCAGAAGATGGCTAAAAGTTGAGTCTTGAATTGACCTTTTGCATTTCAATTGTTACCAAAAACTTTTCTGAAATAACCAATTAAAATACAATCCTTGTAAAATCAAACCAATATTTTAAGATTAAACTAATTGAAATAAAATTGAGATGAAATTAATCATATATTTAATTAATTAAACCTCTTGATTTAATGGAGGAAAATATTTGCCAATTAATGACTATTTAGTTTAAATAATTATTTCCACTATTTTGACTTTAAATTATGATAAATATGCTTAAAAATTATAATTTACGTGAAAAATATATGGATGATATACTTATTGATATTTTGCCATATACCGGAGTAATTTTGTAAAATCCTTCAACTCTGAAAAGTGCATATTTCACTCCGTTTGTACTTCAAGAAGTCTGACTAATTAAATAAATTTATGGAGGGAAAAAATTGGGTTTCAACAGTTGGCCCTTCATTGTTCAGGGATGGCGGAGCCGTCCATGAGCAACGAAATTTGAGAAATCTAATTTTTGACTTACCAAATCAATTTCCTTCACATTTGAAGCAAAATAAAGTGCGCGCAGGTTCAAAATTATGGCCGGACCCTAACATTGGGTTTCCTACATATCTCAGGCTATATGAGAATTCAGGCCACTTGTAGTTTGACTCTTTTTTTTTTTTGAAAACTTTTAAAATTACCACAATGTTGAATTTATGAGACCAGGAGCTTTGGACATGATTGTGGGGAGTTTGGATTACGACCGAGCTTTGGTATTAAGTTCTCCTATATATCTCCGATTTTGAGAATAAGGTCATAAGTAGTTCGACTCGATCGGTGGAAAATGATATTCCTTATGCGAAATAGCCTTTGGTTTGAGATAGATGACTTCAAATTTCGAGTACACAAAAAGAGGCTTGCAATTTCTTAGTTACGAATGTGGCATTCTTCACACTCATAATTAGGTCTCCGCACAGACATAATTTCATGCACCTTAAATATGTCATCACACGGGTTTTAAAAAATTATGATTGGTGATGCCCTAGTGCAGGTTTAGAGATTACACTGGATGCGAAACTCAAAAATAACGACCTTGGCCTTTATGATAGAATGGTTTTGACATAGAAGAACACACCTACATGGCTTGTACATGGATGTAGTTTGATGGTGGTGAAAGGTAATCTTCAACACTAGCCCGAAGAGTCTGTTCCTCTCTTCTGCAATGTGCCCCGGTTCACTACTAAGGAAAAGTTCCATGTTTGCTCTACATGTGGTTAGATCCGGTTTAATCAGCCTGCTCCGCTCCTTGGGGGATTCAAACCTGCTTCCATCTATTGGGCAACTACATGGTTGATTGTATGTCTCTGTTTTACCACACTTGCGTGGTTTTTGTCATCATATCCTCGTGGTTTGATTTTTATGAGTGGGTGACCGTCTTGGCACTGTCTGGCTCACATGACCTTCTAGGTAGTTCGTATGAATGGCCCTCTCGGTATTTTATATGAATGACCCTCTCGGCATTGTTTGAATGATGGCCCTCTCGGCATGCAAATGTTTGTATGAATGGCCCTCTCGGCAATGTTTGAATGAATTGCCCTCTTGGTATGCAAATATTTATATGAATGACCCTCTTGGTAATGTTTAAATGAATGGACTTCTCCGTATGCAAATATATGAATTTTCCTCTCGGCAATGCTCGAAGCTACTACAAAATCTAAAATAAACTTATTAGTAGAAAAATGCAACATAGTAGTTGCAAAGACTTAAAGACGGTCATACAAATAATTTAAATAACTGCTTCATTATCATTGGATAGCGTTTCACTTTGGTGACTAGTGTTCCTTTTTATTGGTTAGCATTTCATGTTAGTGATTAGCATTCCATTTTGTTGGGTAGCATTTCACTTTAGTGACTAGCGTTCCATTTTATCGGGTAGCGTTCACTTTAGTGATTAGTATTCCATTTTACCGGGTAGCATTTCAACTTAGTCACTGGCGTTCTGTTTTATGGGATAGCATTTCACTTTAGTGATTAGCGTTTCATTTTACCGAATAGCGTTTCACTTTAGTGACTAGCATTTCATTTTATCGGGTAGCATTTCACTTTAGTGATTGTCGTTCTATTTTACCGAGTAGCGTTTCACCTTAGTGACTAGTTTCGTTTACCGGGTAGTGTTTCACTTTAGTGATTAGCATTCCGTAGGTATCCCACTTGTGGGTAAACAAATAGTAAATTCCACTTTAGGATAAAAAATAAATTGAGATACCAAAAAATATGTGTTCGACATGGTTTATGACTCCTTTGAGGTTCATCAATGTGGGCGGTCAAATTCTATCTCTGAAGGTTTAGACCGCCATCGTCTTCATCTTCGTATGACGACCTAACAAAGTCTGTACTGATGCCCTTACGACTTTGTAGTTTGTTGTTGGAGAGTTTGGTATTCCTCTACAGCAAGTCAGCTTAAGGTCAAGGAAAGTCATTGATGACTTGATGTTGATTTCTACGAAATTTCAAAGCAAAGTCGTTAAGGTAGTCAACATGAATGACAAAGTATTTATAATAGAGAAGAAAGTTCAAAGTGTAGTCGTTCGGCTTGTGCCGTCAAATAGGCTTTGTTTGATATTTCTGGTCGTTGTTGAAGACTTGACTTCTATTTCATCTGGCCTGTCGAGCATCTCTTCAATTTGATCGATAGACTTGATGCTTGACGGTGTTATCATCAAAATTCTTATACAAGAGTTAGTAAGGAATGACATATAAAGTTGGATATGAAACTATTCGATGTGGCGATCTTCGTCTTGATGGATGCCTTTGATAACATCATGTTGATTTTATGGTGTCATTCTGTAGCTCGTTACACATTAAGGAATGGGTTTGAAGGAGAGGATATCTGATTTTGGGATGTCACATAAGGTGTGTCCCTACTTTGTTTGGGGATCCCATGAAAATGGGAGATATTGTTTGAATAAAGTCTTTTTAGATATTGAGAGGTTTGATTGGGTAACAAGTTGTCCCAATTTAAGTGGTGTCAATGACCTCTTGTGTCTAACCTTGAATTAGAATTTTTGAGACACTCTAAAAAATTCTACCCTGTTGAAGATGTATTGGCGACCTCTCGTGCCGAGTCTTATGAAGGAATTTTTGAGATCTTTTAAAAAATTCTGTCCTATTAGAAGTTATGTCGGCGACCTCTCGGGTCGAGTCTTGTGAAGGAATTTTTGAGATCTTTCTCAAAAATTCTGTCCCAATTGAAGTTGTGTCGGCGACCTCTCATGTCGAGTCTTATGAAGGAATTTTTGAAATCTTTCTAAAAAATTCTGCCCCAGTTTCTACCTAAGGGATATTGGAGATTTTTCCTAGTAATGTGACCAAGTCCTATATTAATTGCCTACGTATCTATCTTGGGAAATCAAGTCATGGTGTAGTTCATATAGCGAGGTCAAAAAATGGACTTGTTTTTCCTAGTGTCGAATTATGTATGAGACTGGGATAGCATTTGCGAATTAGAATGATTTTGGAAAGCCATGAGTTGTGATTGGTCCAGGTGGACTTCAGTTGCCCATATGTATCCCAAAGACTTAAGCTGAGTATTAGAGACAAGTGATGTCTATCCTTCAAGCATATGGAAAGAGGCTTGCAACCTCTTGAATATAAATGTGGCCAGTAACACATCCATAAGTAAGACTTAAGATTGAATAGTTTCCATATTGCTTTGAGAACGTTGTCATCTTGATCTCTGGAAAAGGGGACTGAAATCATTGTAGTGCTGAGTTATGTTTGCACTAAACTTGTGTTCTCAAAAAGTGATTGGTAAAGGAATGATTTTGAAAGTGAGCCCCTATATGCCTTTTGGGCATGGACGTAGATTAAATGTTGTTGACATATACCTCATCTTTCATTTTGGGAGTTCGGTATTCCTCTTTAGCATACCACCTCAGTTTGATAGCAAGGAAAAGTCATTGGAGACTTGACATCGATTTCTGCAAAATTTAGAATAAACCGTTAAAGCAGTCAAAAGTAATGATAAAGTAGTTATTAAAATTGAGAGTAAAGTTAAAAACATTGTCGTTCGACTTGTGCCATCGAATGAGCTCTTGTTTGATATTTCTGCTAGTCGTTGAATACTCGAATATCTGCTCTACCCGCTTTATGATGATCATGGTTGGCCAAGTGATGTCGTTGATCTTTGATACTTAGCCTTGATGTGCTATTATTTAGTATGTTCAGCGGTATCTTCATATTTGATTGATAGACTGGGCGGTTGCTTCTCACGAGCAAAAACGTTATCTATTTATCTCCAAAGGCTAGACGCAATCATGTCTTTGGTGATCTTTCAGAGTTTGATGTTGATTTCTGTCGATGTTTCTATCATTCGAAGTTGACGTGTGATTCATGTGAGATTCAAATGTAATTATCAGTTTAATCATAACATTGTTATGATAAAAACAAAGGATAAGATAACACAGGAGTTAGAGATGAAGTTGTTTTGGCTTATGTGGATTAAGGTGTGAAAATCCAGCTGGCGCCTCATAGTCTTGATTCCTGATCTCAACTTTATATAATGCCGTCACCTGTAATATTTTAAGAACAAGTGTTAGTAGACATAATGAAGTGAAAGGAATATGATTGAAGATGGAGTTAGAGTAAATCCATTTGGCTTATAAAGCTGAGGCCGTGACGGGCCTAATAATGGCTTTGATCAAGATCGGTGGATTTGACGTCGACTCGGGGCTCATCACCTTGTAGCTTTTTTGTCCCTATGCTCACAGAAAAATTTCTTTAAGGTAAAAATGATTGACTCGTGTTGATCCCACCAAATGTGTCATGATAGACTGATGGTAATGAGAATATGAACCCTGGGATAAGTGTTGAGTGGGTCGGGGGCTAAATAGCCAATTTAGAGACGTCACGCAAGCCACGTTACTATTAGTTTGGATTCCCGTAAAATGGAGGAGTTTTTTGATTGATTAGGTAACTTTAGGGTTTTAACAAGGATTAAAAAGTTGTCAAACTTTTTTGTACTAGTTGCCCCAGTTTCCAGTCCTTAGGTTACTTAATTCAAAATATTCACGAATGAAGATTTGAAGAGTTTTACTGATTCAAAAATATGCCCCAGATCCGTTCTGAGGGTCCGTAATTTGAAGTAGTGGAAGACCGTACCCTTATTTAGGATTGCCTACGTATCTTGCTGGAACAAGAATCAGGTCTGACGTAGTTCAAACCTAAAATTGACATATTAGTTCGTTAATTTTCATTGGGAGGGTGGATGGAGACTGATAGCATTTTAATAAATGACAAATAAATATGTTTGATATTTTAATATTGTCGGACGGATAGCGTAGCTCATGGGTGGCTAAAAAAGATCATGACTTGGGTTTCTAAAGATCATGATAGCGTGGTGCATGGGTGGGCTAAAATAGATCATGACTTGAGTTTTGTAAGATCATGATAGCATAGTGCATAGGTAGGCTAAAAAAAGATCATGACTTGAGTTTAGTAAGATCATAATAGCGTAGCGCATGAGTGGGCTAAAAAAAGATCATGACTTGAGTTTTGTAAAAGAAACCATTTGGTGATCCCCACGAGTCAATCAAAAGAATAAAGAAAAACTCAAAAGGTAACCGTGTCAGTCCATCGGTGATAATAAATAAAACATGTATCATTTGTTTTGCTTGAAATAGAATAGTCCAAAATTGGCTGAAATGATTTGGAACCAAATAATGGACCATTTATGTTTAAAGCAAATCAGATGTTTTTAAACATACAAAATTGAATAGACACATAGGAGGCAAATTATATAGCACGCAACACGTAAGCAATATGTATCGCGCCCTAACATACATGTGACCTTTTTAAGCCAAAGGTAAGCCTATCGATGTGAAGGATGTAGATGCCATTAAGACATTTTGTTTGCCCCAAATTTATACAATTTTTTATAAATATACCGAATGGGGATACATAAAAAGGGAACGGGGTATACAAATGGCAGTCTCACGTAGGGGTATAAATCCTAAAGTAAGCCACTGTGGGGGTCCTTTTCATTCTAAATGATGTACATATCATTTTGCCTAAATTTTAAGTTGGAACTTATAAGGGTCTCAATATAAATACCACAATTAATATAATATATGTCAAAATAAATAAATAAAGAGAGGGAGAGAGGGAAGGGGATAAAGGTTAATTATGTTAGATCTATCTCCTAGCCTTCTTGGACCTTTAGTTGAAATCCCGCTCTTTTCTAATTCTTCGTCCAAAACTCCGATGCTCCAAGTATCATTTTTTTCTCTATTTCATCTTCTCAAGCCTTTGCTCCATGGACTCGCTTTTATATATACCTCGCAAAAAGGAAAGAAACATAGTTAGTGAGATGATACACCACCCTTTTAATGATATACAATGATATACTTGATGATATTTTGCCAAATAAAATGGCAAAATGTCACCGAAGTAATTTTGTAAAATCTTTTCAATTATGAAAAGTGCATATTTTACTCCATTTGTAATTCAAGAATTCCAACTAATTAAATAAATTTATAGAGGATAAAATTTCGGGTATCACCAGTTGAAGATTAGGGCGGAGGATATCCCTAAGACGACTTCTCGGACTCGTTATGAGAATTATGAGTTTTCGGTGATGTCATTTGGGTTAAGTAATGCGCTTGCAACCTTTATGGAGTTAATGAATTGGGTATTCAAGCCTTACTTTGATTCGTTTGTGATTGTCTTCATGGATGATATTTTGATCTACTCTCGGAGTAAGTAAGATCACGAGCAACATTTGAGAGTCGTGCTTGGTATTCTGAAGGAGAAGCATCTTTATGCCAAATTTTAAAGTATGAGTTTTGGCTTAGTTTAGTGGCATTTTTGGGGCATGTGGTGACTAAGGATGGTATCATGGTAGATCCCAGGAAGATTGATGCGATTTGAAAATGGATTAGACCTATTTCAATCACCGAGGTTCAGAGTTTAATTGGTCTCCCGGGTTATTATCGACATTTTGTGGAGGGGTTTTCATCCATTGGATCCCTGTCGACTAGATTGACCCAGAAGGAGGTAGTATTTCAGTGGTCCGAGGAGACTTTCCAAAAGCTCAAGTCTTTGTTGACTATCTCTCCGATTCTGGCCTTACCAGTCGAGGGAGAGAGCTTTACGGTCAATTGCTATGCTTCTAGAATATGTCTTGGGTGTATGTTGATGAAGAAAGGGAAGGTGATAGCCTATCCATCGTGGTAGTTGAAGGTACATGAGAAGAACTACCCCACTCATGATTTAGAGTTGACGGCAATTGTGTTTACTTTGAAGATTTGGAGGCATTATCTTTATGGGGTGCATTGTGAAGTATTCATGGACCATCGCAGTCTCCAGTACATATTTAATATAAGGATCTTAATTTGAGACATTGTAAGTGGTTGGAGTTGCTTAAGAATTATGACATGACTGTCCTTTATCACCCGAGCAAGGCTGAGTCGGAAGGCGGTAAGTATGGACAGTCTAGCCTTGTTGCATGTGGGAGAGCGTCTTTTGGCGATGGATATTCAATATTTAGCTAATCAATTTGTGAAACTTGATATTTCAAAGCCCGGTAGAGTTCTAGCTTGTGTGGAGGCGCAATCTTTCTTATTGGAACAAATTAAGGCTCAATGGTTTGATGATGTGAAATTGTGTAGGATTCATGACAAGGTGTTGCAGAGAAAGGCCAAAGAGGTAGTTCTCGATGGTGATGGTGTTTTGAGAATCAAGGGTCGAATTTGTGTTCCTAATGTAGGTGATTCGACTAGATTGATCATGGAGGAGGCCCACAATTCGCGTTATTCTATTCACCTAAGGGATGCAAAGATGTATTGTGATTTGAAGCAACATTATTAGTGGTGTAGCATGAAGAGGGACATAGTGGAATTTGTGTCTCGGTGTTTGTATTGCCAATAAGTGAAGTATGAGCACTAGAAGCCTGGTGGTGTGATTCAGAGGATGCCCATACTCGAGTGGAGATGGAAGCAGATCGCTATGGACTTCGTGGTAGGATTGCCACGGACCTTGGGCAAGTTTAATGCTATTTGGGTTATTGTGAATAGGTTAACCAAATCAACACACTTTTATTCTCGTTCGGACTACATACAATTCATAGAAGTTGGCCCTTGATCTACATTCAGTAGATAGTTCATTTGCATGGAGTTCCCATTTTTATCATTTCGGATCGAGGCATATAATTTACATCTGATTTCTGGAGGTCTATGCAGAAAGAGTTAGGTACCAGAGTGGAACTTAGTACAACTTTCCACTCTCAGATCGATGTTCAGTCCAAGTGGACTATTTAGGTTCTTGAGGATATGTTGCAAGCCTATGTGATTGACTTTGGTGGTCATTGGGACCGGGTTCTACCCTTGACGGAGTTTGCCTACACCAATAGTTATCACTCGAGTATTGAGATGGCGCAATTTGAGGCTTTGTATAAGATGTTTCAAGAAATTACAACACATTTGATACCGATTGCATGAATTATTGATGTCCTTAATGCATTCATAGTGTGTGTTTCTTATGTTATTTTGTTTTTTGTAGGATTTTTGCCTCGGGACACCAAAAATGAGGAAAAGTGCATAAACATAAACAAAGGTGTTGAAAAAAGGATGAAGTGCAAAAAGACCATTTATGCGGACTAACTAGACCGTGAACCATAGAATGGTAAGCTGAACCGAGAAACAAATAGTGCTCAGAAGCCCAAAGAGCCTCGAAGTGCGACCTACTCTACGGTCTGCACTTCTGTTATGCGGACCGCAGTCCGGTCTCCGAACCGCTGCTCCTCCACATTCCAGCTCAAATTGCGAAGCCTCACAACACTTCTGCGGACCACAATTCAGTTCTACGGTCCGCACTTCCTGTTGTAGTTTGAGACAGTCCACGATTGAAGACACTCTGCGAACCCTAAGTCACTTTTGCGAACCGCAGATCACTTCTACGGTCCCATTCTATGATCGTAGAGTCGTCGGCGATGGCATTTTTATAATTACGTGTAGTCTAAATTTTAAGTCCCTATATATATCTTTCCAAGGGTTTTGTGATAGATACCAATCATTTAAACAATCAATCAATCACTTTACTATTCATCTCTAATTGGGAGAATATTCTCTTGTATTGCCAAGTCAAAAACTACATTACTTTGTGTTCCATTTTAAGAGACAAGTGAAGAATCTTTACATTGTTTAATACAAAAAACTTTGTAAGCATTCTATGATTCTCTTTATGCTTTCATTTATTATGTCTTGTTACTTTTATTATTTAATAAGTGGCTAAAAACCTAGTTGGGGTTGTGACTAATAAAATGGAATGTGGTTGTTGATTAAATATGAAAAATGTGTATTAAATGCAGTGGTTAACTACCTCTCATTTGAATTAAATGAGGGTTGGTTGCAAACACCCCTCTAAAGCCTATTGTTTATAGTCATACTTGATAAAGGAGACTAGAATCTAAGAAATGAGTATGTTAATTAGGACTTGGGGCTTTAAACCTCATTTAATGATTTCCAACTTTAATTAGAGGGGAATCAACTAAGGGTAAAGAATGGGTAATCTCATATTCCACATGCTTGAAAAAGCCTAATAGTGAAATTAAGTGGGTCAATTGAGAAATTTCCATTTAGATAATAGTTCCCATTACCCCTACCATATTAAATACACCTAGACTAAGTAAAGACCCAAAACTACTTCCATTAATCAAGTCACTAGCCTAACCTCTAATCTATTTGGTAATTAATCATTAGATAAAACATGGATTAGTAGTTCAAAAATCTTCTAAACAAACAAATTTGGTTACCTTAGAGATGAAGAATTAGTAAAGAAGTAATACAAGACAAGATTTATTTTCACAACATATTCCTTGTGGGATTCGACCCCAACCTAATTGGGTTACTATATTTGACAACAACTGCGTTATGCCTTAATATGATGTAATTTGGCGAGATCAAATTTTGGCGCCGTTGCCGGGGAATACGGTTTTGAAATTTCCTATTTGTAGTAATATCACTTTGCTATGTCTATATTTCTTAATTTACATGTACTTATTATTTTTGTGGTGTTAGGTGTCATGGCAGAGTCGGATGATGAAGGAGACATAGATATGGCCACATTTGCTAATGCCATCCGGCCACCCTAAATTTCGGGGAATACAAGTTTCCATATCACCTAAACCATGCTCCAGATACTCAACAACAAAGGCTTATTTGGGGGATCAGCCTCAGACAATCTGAATAGGCATTTGAGGAATTTCAATGAGGTGTGCTTAGCCTTTTGTCATCCCAACATATCCGAGGAAGTCGTCAAGCTAAGGCTCTTCCCCTTCTCTATAACAGGGGAGGCCACTATTTGGTTAGATGACTTTCCATTTGAGTCCAATACTACTTGGGCCGAGTTGGCGGAGGCATTCCTCGAGAGATTCTTTCCTTCGGCTTGTATGATCCAACTTCGAGATGAAATATTGACATTTTGTCAAATGTCGGGTGTAGCCTTACATGAAGCATGAATTAGTTTCAAGAAAAAGCTAAAGCAATGTTACAACCATGGATTTAGTGATGATGTATTGCTCCAAACATTCTACCGGGTTCTTGATTCGGTTAACAAGTCGGTGGCCAACAATATTGCAGAAGATGCCTTGAAGGATACTTCATTTACCATGGTGAGTGAGCTTCTTGATAAGCTTTCAAAAACTAATCATGCTTGGCACACGAGGGCATCAGAGGTAGTTGGGGGAGGTCTCTCAAAGGTCTAATGTAGAGATACAATAAAGAGAAGATGAGAGGGACGAAACCATAACTCAATTGGTTACCTAAATGATGATTCTTACTAAGCATGTGATGGAGAAGGGGACCAAGAAGGTGAATCCTGTGTAGCGAGCATGGGTCCAAAGAAAAGTTCATCCGAGATGGTGCCTTATGACCATGAAGGGTACAATGAGCAAAAAGAAGATGTGAATTTTGTGAACAACGTGCAAGGGCGGCGGTTTCCGTCTTAATTACCAAGGATCAGCCAACTATGGCGATCTAGTAATCAAGGCGGAAATCAAGGTTGGAAGAATGACCAAGGCAACCCAAATTAGAGAGAGATAAATGAAGGAGGTTGGAGGGAGGACAACAATGGTTACCAAAACCGAAACTCCAACGCTTATGTTCCACCTAGAGGGCAATCGTATCAACAACCTACCCAACATCCTCCTTATCATAACCATGAGTTGACTAGTAATCTCGCTAGTTCTAAACTTGAAGAAATGTTGTCAAGGGTTTTGAAGAATCAAGACAAGTCCGAGTCTAACATGAAGGAGCTCAACAATCTTGTGTCTTCACATTCTACATCTATTAAGAAATTAGAAACTCAATTGGGGAAAATCGCCTCAACATTCAATCCAAGGCAGAAGGGAACCCTTCCTAGTGATACAATGGTGAATCCGATAAATGAAGAAGGAGGGGTGTGTCATTGTGTGGCAGTTTCTACAAGGAGTGGAAAGGTGTTGGGAGAGCCCAAGATGCCAACGGAGGTGGTAGATGAGAGATTAAAGAGCCAAAGAAGGGTGATGACAAGATTGTGGAGGATTTTGTCTTGATTGAAGAAAAAGTGAGTGAACAAAAGGAAGGGAATGACAAAGAAGAGGAGGCTCCAAAAGTCTTAAAGCCTATTACAAGGCCTTCTTCTCCATTTCCACAAAGATTTGCAAAGAGAATTGAAGATTGTAAATTCAACAAGTTCTTGGAGATGCTCAAGAAACTATCGATAAACATTCCACTCGTTGAAGCCTTGAAACAAATGTCGGGGTATGCCAGGTTTATGAAAGATTTGATAACAAAGAAGAGAAGGGTGCGTTTTGAGACAGTGGATGTTACACATCAATGTAGCGCCATAATCTCTAGCTCAATTGTGTAGAAACAAAAGGATCCCAGTGCTTTCACCATCCCATGCACCTTTGAAGTTGTGTATCAATTCTCAAATGCCCTTTGTGACCTTGGAGCAAGCACCAATTTGATGCCTTTCATTATTTTCTAGAAGTTAGGTTTGGTCCATCCCTGACCTATAAGTATGAGGTTACTCATGGCAGATATAACAATGAAAAGACCAATGGGGATCATTTATGACGTGCTTGTGAAAGTTGATAAGTTCATCTTTCTTGCTGACTTTATGATATTGGATTGTGTGATTGACTATGAAGTTCCCATAATATTGGGACGACCTTTCTTAGCAACAAGGAGAGAAATTTGTGATGTGGATAATGGAGAATTGAAGTTCCGAATGAATGATGAAGAAGTTATCTTCCATGTGTGCAAGTCCATGAAACAATCTATGGACATGGGGGTGATTTCAGTTATTGATGAGGTAGAGTTGAATGCCAATATTGATGTCATTGAAGGAGATTTGATGGCGGTATTTTTGAATCATGATGAAGTAGTTGAGGGGATTGCGGAGACCATTCTTGCACTTGAGGGCCAAGGGTCCAAGCTCCTAGGCAATTAGCCTTGGATTTGAAAAATCGTGGAGTCCCTCATCTCAAGTCTTCTATTATTTAACCGCCAACTCTTGAGCTCAAGCCACTTCCAAGTCATTTGGAATATAATTTTCTTGGGCCAAATGACTTTTTGCGGATTATAATTTCATCAAAGGTCAATGAAGGCCAAGTGGAAGCTCTATTGTCTATCTTGAGAACTTATAAAAGGGAAATTGGGTGGACTATTGCGGACATCTGATGAATAAGTCTGGGTGTTTGTACTCATTGTATTTGTTATGGTTCACTTTTTTATACGGGATAACGTTCAAAGAGCTACTAACAATTTGGATGGTGCTCTAAATTGGATAATGTGTTTAGAGTCGCCTCATAATTTATAGTTAAATAAGGAAAACCAGTGTGAAAGGGTTTATTCAAAAGTTTGAAAAATTATATTTAAACCAGAGTCAAGATAAGGGTTCTGGTGATTCCCGGGGAAGGTGTTAGCACCCCGGTATTAATGATACGTAGAATACGGTTGACCTACGGGATCTATAACATGCTTTTAGAATGATAAAAATTGTTTAAGGTTTAAAATCCGTAAAATAATTGTCATTTTCATATATTCAAAAACTAAAGGTTTTGTTTAAAACATAAAGTTTAAAAACTTCCGCCAAAATGGTATGCACGAGATGTTTAATCAATTTAGTTCTCAGACCAAGAACACACAAATGTGAATTTGAGTAGAACTCAACATTTTGTCCAAACTACCTTGATTATTTTAACTTGCATCTTTTAGTATAAAACTCTTTTCAAATAAAAAATGGTATAATTTCCCTTCAAGTTTGGTTTTATGTCAATGAGATAAAAATGGTATTTTTTTCCTTTTATTATTTTAGCATGCTATAGCCCAAGTCAAATTATATTCTAACTTTCTGAAACCTTTAGCTTAATTCAAGTCCAACATAGGTGTTTTAAGTTATCCAAAATCATTTATCCTATTTGGGCTCAACCCGAACTAGAACAAAATACTTATATTTAGGCGCAAATTAAATTCAGCAGTCTAATTATTTTATGTCACTCAGGCCCTTTTATTGGGTCCTTAAATCAGTCCATTCTAAAGTTCAAATAATGAGTCCAAAATCGATTTTAAAAAACAAGAACTTAGTAAAAATTTATTTTCCAGATTTAAACATCCAAGAATAGCCTACTTATTATCCATCCCCGATTATTAGTAAGTTTTAAACTACCTAGGCGACCTAAACTAAATGGTATACACATCGTTTTACCTATCCTAGCTCCCAACCATAAGTAAAGGTTCCAATGTTAAAGCATTTTTTACATAAAAAATACAATATATAAGTAACAAAATGAAAAGAGGTTAAGTTCAGGCTAGTGGGCCTACCGAGTCCCACCAGTTAGCTATTTTTACTCATAGCTGGCCCTTCTTGCGAATTTTAGCTTCCCTTGTTCTTTCATATCTCGACCAAAAATATTTACGGCTGGGACTTAGTCAAATTGATAGGATGAAATGGCAAAGCTGACTCAATCCATTCTGAAGTGATGGGCCCAACAAGGGCCCATCTCATGGTAATGCAATGGAAGACAAACAAGGAGAAAACAAGAATACCAGTTAGAGGGCATCTATAATTATCTATGGTAATTGAAGGTTAAATAAAATACAATCCCTAATTAAAGCGAATTAAATAAACACTTAATGGGCTCAGCCATCAATTAACAAGTGTGGAAGAAGAAAAGAAGTAAACAAACAGTGGACTAAGCTCAATATTCAATCACGAAGAAAGTAAGTAGAAACAATTGGCAGATATGGGCTAGGGACAACGAAACACTAGTAACATGATATTTGCAAAGGGTATACATAGTGGTATACATTTTATATATCTTCATATACACCAGTATATTCAATATACACCTGTATACCAAAACACATATATTGATGTATACATGACACATCGTAAGTACTAAGGGATGAGGGCGACCAACATTAAACTAAGAACATCATTCGTGGCCTAATGTTTACCCAAGGCTAGGCAGTATAGATAAACAAAATATAACTAAGGCCAGAGAACATGCCATAATGATAAAGCTTTGTCAAATTAATGCACAAGATGATGTGGGACATACACATTTAGACAGAGAAGGAACAAGACCAGACAATCAGATATATAGATAATAAGACTACACTAAAACATATGGAAAGCCACCTGAGTCATACTAAGGCAGGGAAGGCAACTTAATGCCTCAGAGCTCATGCAAATAAGTCTTTGTCAAGTTAAACATGGTTTAGATTAGGACATGATCAACTAAGCCGGATGTCTGACATATTAGATCATTTAAACCTAAATAGGGACTAAATATCACAGTAAAGGTCATACATAGCATATTCAAGGCAGATAGGACTTCAAACACCAATGTTCACATTATAAGGTAAGCATGATCTTAACAATTCATCCCACAACCTAACAAGTTCAAACTAGACATGGATAACATATATACAAATTAATGCAAACCACATAACACCATGTAAACCTCTTGACCAACCAATCCAACCCAACAATAATTTACACAAACACATCCCATTTTAACTGTCATTAAGAAATCCTATAACACATATAACATACATTCTCTTATTAAAACTTGTAACATTTAGATTAAATGGAATAACTTAAGCAGACATCAATTATTGACAGGCCATTCATTATCCTAGATGGAGACTAAGTAACATATCATAGGCATTCTTAACATGTCCTATACAATATGACCTTAAACAAGAAACACATACATTGAATAGGTCCTTAGGCTAACATTCAGGTCATGACAACAACGAATGCAAGACACCTATCTATTTTAAAGTTATTAGATCAATTTGTTCAGTTTAACCCACTCCAGATCAACCTTTCAAACACTATATTAACTAAATAATTTAAGATTGATCAAGCAAACCACAACTAACATGCCAGATACTCCAAGACAAGCTACACAAAGTAATGTATATAAGGAGTGAATTGTATGGTTAGGTGGGTCGGATTTGGATTGGAACTGAATGGACATGAAAATGGGGGTCAAATGGAGGTTGGTGGGTTCTGGGCAGTGTGTGTTTGGTGAGAGGTATGCGGATACCTTCGGTTGGAATCGGGTGAGGCATTTTGAGGGGTTGATCTAGACACGTTGTGGGTTATGTTGATGGTTGGATGGTGGTAAGGTGGCAGAAACTGACCAGGACAGTAAGATTGGTGGTTTAAGGACTTGGTAGGGACGGTGAGAATTGGTTGGGGTTTCAGGGGTTTGTAAGAGGAGTCAATTAACGATATTTTGGGTGTAGGTTGGGTGTGTGTGTGTGTGTGAGGGGGGGGGGGTATTGTGGTGGAGTGAGGTGAAAGGGACCAGGTAGTTTGGATAAGGATGGATCACGAAATTGATAGACAAATTCGTGTGCGGATAAGGTGATGAAAGCCGAAAAGACCTTCAATGTATTTGTAACAAGTAACTGGATAGAACCTTGGCTTGGGTATAGTTAGATCACAAAATTTCTAACTAGACTTACATCGATGGTTTGGACCACAAAAGGACCAAGAGGTGGCCCACAAAAGGACCGGGGTTTGGACCACAAAAGGACTGAGGTTTGGCCCACAAAAGGACCAACTAAGGATAACAACACAAAAGGACCAACTAAGGATAACAACACAAAAGTTGAAATATTTAGCAAAGTTTGAGAAAACTCAAATATATTTCATATAACTTCAACATCTTCTTTCATCAGCTACATGCCCTATTTATACTAGTGCTAGACCTTCTAGAAGAGGAAACAAAAAAGACACAAACATGTATCGGCCAAATGGGAAAGGGGTAGATGCTCGACCAACTCCTTATATTCTCTAGGACACCCTTTTGTATCATCCATATAGATAAATGCATGACCTAGTTAGTTCATGAATTACCTAATTGGAAAACGTTGGAAGCTTCTCCTTCTAGCATGTATCTCGACCGAATGGAAAAAGGGAAATGCCCGGCCAACTCTTCATGTTCTCTAGGCCACCCTTTTGTGTCATCTATGTAGATAAGTGCATGAACTAGCTAGTTCATGAATTACCTCCTTTGAAGCTTCTCATTCTAGATGGTTCTCGACTTAGTCATCAAATCTTACTACATGGCCTAGTAATTAAGCTATAAGGAGAACTAGTAATTAAGCTAAGAATTAAAAGTAAGCTAAAAGATGGTCTCTGGCAAGATCTACATAAAAGCCGAAAATTAATGGCACTCCTTGGATCTTAAAGTTATGTCTTAAACTCCACTCCACACTCTATTCCACATTAAGCATATCACCATAGGACGATTGACAATCTTCGGCACTCCTAGCAATTCACCTCGTGGCTCATGTTGGACACTTAAGTTCACAACCTTCTTTATATAACCTGGACAAGTGAACCTTAGATTGGTTATTAAGTTAAGTAGATGATTCATATGTGTATAGGACTAATTTTAAACTATAGTATTGTGTATTTATTCACTTAATCCAACAAAAATAGCTAACAAACCGTGAGTATAATCAACTTGACACCCAAAAACTATCCATGAGCAGACCAACACCAGTTTCATAGCCTCAGAGATCCAAACATGCTGACAATTACTTTAAACTAAGATGGACTTTTAATGCCTAAAAGTCTATTTTAACAGACTCTACAATGACCATCATATCAAACATTAGTCTAAGGAGTACAAACAATCATGGCAATGACCTTCAATAACATGTAATCTAATCAAGCATGCTAGATGTCACTCTAATATATTCAAACAACAAGAAAATGGACAAACAATACCAATAATAGTCTAAACAGGTCCATCAACAACAACTATAAATACTAGTAGACCATTTTAACTAGACATGTTTGATATTTAACTAACAAGGATAAACAACTATCAAGATAAAATGAGACATGCTTGACAATAGTTTAGCTAGGCATGACTGAGACCTAACATCAACATAGCTACCAACCAACTTCAATAAGCTTAAAAAGTCATAACTCAGTAAACATTTTAATAATTCATCTAACAAACTCAAACAACAAAGTTAAAATATGTTTTCTGAATAACTTAACAAGGCAATCATGGTCTTAGTATGTTGATATCTAACCTAAAAGGGTCTAGACAATAACTAATTTGAAGTAGACATGTATTTAATAGCTAAAACAAAACTAACAACTACTATTCTACCACATAAACACATAATACCAAATTACATACTTAGTTCAAAGTAAGAAAATACTAAAAGAGAGGTGTTTACCTTGTATGAAGGCAGCCTAGGATTGAAAGGGGGCTTGTTCTTCACTCCGACGACCTCGAGTTCGCAAACACACGTAAAAAAAGATTTTAAAATAGTGGAGACTAATATTTCCTAATTATGGATTCCGCCCAAAGGATGGATCCGCAACTTACGAGAGAACTAATCAATTTTTTTAAATTTAAAATGGCTCAGAACAATATTAAACTTGAGATTCAAGTTCTGGCCCCTTAAATTGTGAGAGGCTGGTTGATATTTATAGGATTCGAAGGAAACCGTAACCAAGACCCTCAACTGATGTGGGAGAACCAAATTGTGGGGAAATTTCCCTCCAATTCTATTCTTCAACCAATATGAAAGCAAAGTTTGCAATCGAAATTGGATAAAGAGTAATAAATGCTAGCAGAAAAAGTAGCAAGGACGATAGAGAGGGGCGACCTCACTTGGGTTAGAGGGTGGTAGTCTGGTGACATCTATGTGGAATGGGGGCAAAGGCCATTAATGGCTTTTCCCCATTTGGACGAGTACAACTGCGAAAAGGGGGTGTGGTCTCTACTCTTTGTCATTTTCGGCATAGATAAGATAACGACTAGGGTTTGTGCCTCAAACCCTCAGCGTAAAGGCCAAAAGAAAAAAAATGAGGGGTTTCCCCTTCTTTTGTTTTCCTTGCCTTTATAAACTGGGCTTGGGCCTTTAGCCTGGGCTCGGTCAATTTGGATTTGAAGAAAAAGGAAAATGGCCCAATGTATTTTAAGAATTAAATTGACTCTTGGCCACATTTTTGTAAATGTGGCCACTTTTATATACACTAACGATTCGAAATATTTTTTAAAATAGAGCCGAAATAGAATAAAAGCTATAATTTGAGCCTAATTTTTACACTATTTGGAAGTTGGGAATTAAAACAACATTTAAAACTGAGATGTAACTTCATTATCATACTTAATTAAATAATTTTCCCAAATATGACGGTGCGAGACATTAATCCTTCAATTTGAAAATTCTTCTGAGTTAAATCATACTTGTAATTGTCAGTTGAAAATAATTAATGATCAAATTATGTAAAATTAAGACATGATATGCAATATGTATAACAAGGGATATTTTGTCAAATGAAATGACAAAATACTCTCGGAATAATTTTGTAAAATCATATTCATTTTGTGAGAAGTGTATTTCACTCCGTCTGTGACTCAAGAATTCTTAATAATTAAATTAAATTATTAGAGGATAAAAATTAGATGTCAACAACTGCCCCTTCGTTGTTCGGGGATGGCTAGACCATCCTTGAGCAGCGAATTTTGACTAACCTAATTTTTAGCCGACCAATAAGAAATTATTTCTCATTTTATGCGAATTTTGAAAACTATGGTCGAACCTTGGTTTTTGGATTTTCTGCATATCTCAGGTTACATGAGAACTCAGGCCACTTGTATTTTAACTCAGATAGACTTCTAAAAGGTTGATAAAAGTAAAAATATCATACCAGGAAGTTTTGGAATGACTTTGTTGGAGTGTGACTGATTCTCGGAGATTGAGTAGCCTATATATCCTCATTTTAGGAACCAAGTCACTTGTAGTTCGAATCGATGGCCCAAAAAGAGTACCCCTTATGGGGTAATCCTTTGACTTTTTCCGAGTATGCCCGACCAGTTACCAGTTTTAAAAGTAAAACTTCGTGATTTGCGAGCGAGGTCAATGCAGAGTGATATTCAAGCTCATGTACAAAGAGCTTGACTCTCATTGACATATATTTTCAACCGGCTACCCAAGAACAAGTTCCATGTTTGCTCCGCATGTATCTGGATCCGACCTTTATGCTTTCCACCTTCGGTAGCTTTGACTTATCTCCAAATGCTGAGACCTGCGTATTGGTTATTATGTTTTATATTTTCATACCTACGCGACTTTGTCTTGTTGTATCCTCTTGGCAATCTCTTTTGAGCGGGTGCCACCTTCGACACTATTCGACTATGTTGACTTGCTGGGGAATGCTTGTTTTGAGCGGGCGCCACCTTCGACACTATTCGACTATGTTGACTTGCTGGGGAATGCTTATTTTGAGCGGGCGCCATCTTCGACATTATTCGGCTCTTCTTGATAGATGTTGTTGATCCCGTAGTTTGATTTTTGGGAATGATGACTGCGGTTTTTGGCCGGAAGTACGATGTTCGGATTTAGAGGTGAAGCCTGTAGCCTTTCAACTGGAATTACAGTACCCTAACGCTATTAATGCAGACCATGACTCTATGGAATGAAGACCACGACCATCTTAACTGACATTACATCATTCAATTGGAGTAAAGACCGCAACCCCTTCACTAGATTTATATCACCCGACTCTATGGAATGAAAACCATGACCATCTCAGCTGGAATTACATCATTCGACTGAAGTATATCACCTGACATTATGGAATGAAAACCACGACCTTTCAGCTGGCATTACATAATTCAACTTGCGCGAAGACCGCATCTCCTTCGCTGGATTTATATCACCTTACTCTATGGAATGAAAAACATGACCATCTTAGCTGGCATTACATCAGTCATGTAAAGTAAATATTGTAGCCTCTTCACTGGATTTATATCACATGACTCTATGGAATTAAAACCATGACCATCTTGGCTGGCATTACATCATTCAACTGGAGTGAAGACCGCAACCCCTTCGTTGGATTTTTATTACCCGACTCTATGGAATGAAGACCATGACCATCTCGGCTAGCATTACAATAAACCCATGTGCCATTCTCTATTGATATAGCTGACCGTGGCACACACCGATTATCATTTTTTCATCGATCAAAGCTAGTTGCTCATATATCTTGCGGACCCACTCTGCATTGTACAACTTTGCTTCCTGTATGATTTTGAGCCAGGGTATATCTACCTAGGCTGGTATCATGACTTTACTGCCATAGACAAGCAAGTATAGAGTTGCTCCGGTTGAAGTTTGAGTGGTTGTTCGGTATCTTAGCAACACGTAAGGCAGCTATTCATGCCAACACTTGTACTTGTCGGTCATTTTCCATAGGAATATCTTGATGTTCTTATTTGCTACCTCTATAACTCCATTCATCTGTGGCCTATATGCAGTTGAATTCCGATGGGTGATACATAATTGTTCACAGATCTCTTTCATCAGATGATTGTTCAAATTTGCTACATTGTTTATTATAATCGACCCTGGAACACCAAAATGACATATGATGTTATGACACACAAAGTCGGCTAAAACTTTATTTTTCACTGACTTATGATAAGTAGCTTCAGCCTATTTCTTGAAGTAGTTTATGACGACCAGGATGAAGCAATGTCCGTTGGAGGCTGCTAGCTCTATAGGTCCAATAATGTCCATGCCCCACGCTACAAATGGCCCCGACGAGCTCATAACATTAAAGTTTATTTGGAGGGACCTTGATCAAATCTCCATGAATTTGGCATTGATGGCATCTTTGCTTGAATCGACTACAATCGGTTTCCATTGTTATTCAATAGTAGCCTACCCTCAGAATCTTCTTAGACAGGACAAACCCATTCATGTGCGGCTCACAAGTTCTAGAGTGTACCTTTTTGAGCAACTTTATGGCCTCAGTGGCATCGACACATCTGATTAACCCTAGATCAGACATTCTTTGGTAGAGTACTCCATTGTTCAGGAAGAAACAATTAACCATCCTTCTGATGATCTTTTTCTGAATGGTCTTTTTCTGAATGGTTGTGGTGTTTTGGGGGTACTCCCCCTTTTCCAAATATATGCTTATATCGACATACCATGGTTTACTATCGGGTTCCCTTCCATATGGGAACAATATGTATGTTCTTCTTTGATGCTGATTTCCACCAGGTCGATGTGACTACTTTTAGGGTGCTATATCATGGATGCTATAGTTGCAAGAGTATCAGAAAATTCATTCTAAGCCTTTGGCGTGTGTTGGAGTTTGATCTTTTTGAATTTGTTGCACAACCTTTGCGCCAAGTTGACATACAGAAAAATCTTTTCGTTCTTGGTGGCCCATTCTCCGCGAACTTGGTGAATTAGTAAGTCTGAATCTCTAATTACTAGAAGTTATTATATATCCCTTCAATGGCCATATGAACACCCAAGATGTATGTTTCGTACCCCGCCATGTTGTTTGTACATTGGAAATTGAGTTTGGTTGCCATCGGGTAATGTTGACCTGTCGCTGAAACCAAGACCGCTCCAATGCCAGAACCTTTATAGTTGACTGCACCGTTGAAGAACAATTTCCATCCTGAATAGACTTTGACTATGTCTTTTTCGACTGTCATTACTTTTTCATCTGGGTAATACATCTATAACGGTGCGAGCTATTCATTGACCGGACTTCCTGCTAATAAGTCAGCAAATGCCTATCCCTTGACGACTTTCTGGGCTATGTATTTGATGTCGAACTCACTCAATATCATCTTCCACTTGGCCAATTTCCTTGTAGGCATAGGTTGGCGGAAGATGTACTTCAAGGGATCCATTTTGTATATCAAGTGAGTAGTGAACACCAACATGTAATGCCTCACTTCTGCACTATCCATGTTAGTTCACACCACGTCTTTTCTACCAGAGTATATCTTGACTCATACGCTATGAACTTCTTTCCGAGGTAGTAAATTGCTCTCTCTTTATTTCCTGTTTCATCATGCTAAGCCAACATACATCCAAATGCGTTGTCTGACACATATAGGTACAACAACAATAGTCTCCCTGGCCTAGGAGGAACCAAAACTGGTAGATTAGAAAGGTATGTCTTGATGGCGTCGAAGGCTTTCTGACACTTGTCCGTCCATTTGGTGGACACATCCTTTTTCCGTAGCTTAAGAATGGGCTCCATGACTACTGTAGATTATGATATGAAGCGCCTGATGTAGTTCAACCTTCCCATGAATCTCATTACGTCCTTCTTGGTTACCGGTGGTGGAAGCTCTTGAATGACTTTAATCTCTGTAGAATCTAGCTCGATGCCCCTGCGACTAACGATAAACCCTAGCAATTTCCCGGCGGGCACTCCAAATGCGCATTTTTCGGATTTAATTTTAGGTTCTTGTGAAGTCTGTCAAAGGATTTCTGCAAGTGTATGATGTGGTCGGAGCCTTCTCGGGACTTGATTATAACATCATCCATGTAGACTTCAATTTGCTTATGTATCATCTCATGGAATATGGCCATCATCATTCTCATGTAAGTGGTGCCGACATTTTTGAGGCCGAACGACATTTCATGATAGTGATATACTCCCCACGGGGTGATAAATGCCATTTTCTAAGCATCTTCTTTGCTCATCAGAATCTGATGATAACCGGCGAAGGAATCCACAAATGATTGTAGTTCATGCTTTGTATAGTTATCAATAAGTATGTGAATATTCGAAAGTGGGAAATTATCCTTGGGACTAGCTCGGTTGATATCTTTATAGTCTACACAAATTCTGATTTGCCCGTCTTTTTTTGGTACTGACACAATATTGGCCAACCATGTGGGGTAAGGAGTTAATTGCATGGTGCCTGATTTGATCTGTTTCTCGACTTCATGCTTGATTCTTATACTGAGATTAGGCTTGAATTGCATAATATTTTGTTTAATCGGGGTGAATCCCTCATTGATAGGTAGCTTGTGAGCTACAACGTATGTGCTCAACCTGGGCATATCTGTGTAGGACCACGTGAATATGTTGACGTATTCTTTCAACAAATTTATCAGTTCTTCTTTTTTGGGCGCATACAAATGCGCACTTATCCTCGTTTCTTTAACAATTTCCCCATCTCCGAGGTCAATTGCTTCTGTTCTCGTACCGATCTTCCTCATCCATGAGGTCTTCTAGTAACTCTGTTTCTTCATCATACTCTTTATATTCTTTGTCATCTGTATCACTCAACTAGCACGTCTTATGACATATCATGACATTATGAGTTATTTTTATGTTATTACTGAAAAACAAGGCAAAGCATCGTTAGTGTGTAAAAACATGTTATACATAAATAACTAAATAAAGATTATTTTAGCATAAACTGAGGCTTTTCATTGAATTTTGACAAAAGCACAAATTGTGGTCCTGACTCATATCAATCGTTGAGTCATTTCCATTTTTAGGCAATACATGAAAAGTTAAAGACATAAAGAGTGAAGGCTCGGGCCTCAAGTCGATTTTTACTAATTTTGGAAAACAAATTTAAAGTTCTCTCTCTACCAAAGAAAAAAGCGGGGGTAGAGGTCCAGTTAGATAGCTGCTCGTATAGGTCAGCGTTACAGATTATGGCACTACAAAGCATTCCTCTATTATTGTGGCACATTCCTCTTCTTGAAATAGCATCCCAAAACCTTCTTCTAGGTCCCGCTGTTGTATGTGGCATGCGAACTAGAAATGACTGGTACAGACCGGGGAATCGCTTCCTCATCTCTGGGGATACTCTCTTCTTCTCTGCAGCCTCAGAGGATTCTACGGAAGTGGGTATGTATCCGAGACTGAAATGGTACTCATTTTCTGAAAGTGCCATCGGCTCTCGAATGCCTTGGAGCTCTCGTCCTAGACCTTTACCGGGCTCGAACCTATTTTCGAGTATAATGTCGACGACTATCTTATGGGTAGGCGGCATTAGGATATCTTCATCATCCATTCGATAGTTAAATCTCGCAAGTTCCACTACGTGGAAGTCAGTATCTGTATGGACCTCTTTAATTACTGGTACCAAGTTGTCGGGATAGTTATGGATACTCCCCGCTCCATGGATCATGACATTATGGTCTTCCCAATGAACTTCATGGATTGATGTAGAGATGATGACATAACTCTAGCCATATATATCAATGGTCTCCCGAATAGGAGATTGTAGTTGGTGTTGATGTCCATGACTTGGAACTCTATGGTAAATTTGGCCGACCCCATTTGTATGTCGAGGTCTACTTCACCTGCAGGGTCACGTTGTTCCCCATCTAAAGCTCTTATATTGGTACGACTCTGGTGTACCTTCCCGATGTCATACCCTAACTCCTTCAGTGTCGATATAAGGCATATATTGAGTCCAGCCCCACCATCGATGAGTACCTTGGAAATTATCTTTCCTCGACACTTGATAGTGATGTGAAGAGCCTTGCTATGAGTTGTTCCTTTTTTGGCAATTCATTATCGGAGAAGGAAATTTGATGTTCCCTGATCACGTGGCCTATTACGTTGGCCAATGTTTCGCTACTTGTCCTTACTGGGACTGAACTTCATCTAGCGCTTTCATTAAGATTAAGCGATGATGTGTAGAGCTCAGGAGTAGTGACATCACCGATATATTGGCTGGTATTTTCTGTAGATGTTCAACAATGGAGTAGTCTTTCAGCTGCATCCGGCGCCAAAAGTCCTCAGCTTCCCTATCGGTGATGTGACTTCTTTGATATAGATATAGCTTTCAATGCCCTCTTAAAGATATAGCTTTCTTGCAACGTGAGGGAGGTGACTATGCACTCTAAGCTTTCAATGCCCTCTTGGGCCAATGGTTGGCATGCCACCCAATCCTCTTATCTTTCTATCATATGTATATGGTTGGGACCATGATTTGGAAGATGATTTACATCCACATTGGGTGTTGCGGCCTCTAGAATCAGTTTTCATTTGTCGATCATATTTTGCAACTGGTGCTTCAAATTAATGCAATCTTTGGTGGAATGCCCAATTCATTTGGAATGGTAAGCACAAGTCTGATCAGGTTGGTAGAAGCAACTTTCCGGGTTGGCGAGCTTTGGCGACACTCAATTTGGCGAGCATACTAGTTCGCATTTCCAGAAGTGGTGTGAATACTCGAGGAGGCTTCATCTCAAAATTTAGACGCAGTACATCGTATGCGGCCGGGGACGGCTGGTTACGATAATTTTGATGGTTTTAGGGCATTTGGTTTGTGGGCACGTTAATATGGTAATTTGCAAATGGAGCTTGGAAAGTGGGAATAGGTGTTTGGTAATTTATTTGTGGAGCTAGGTAACTTAGTTATGCATAATATATTGTCACCAGGTTGTAGGGTGATGTTATATAGTTGCTTGGCGGAGGAGATTGGTATACATCAAAGGATGATTGTGATCCTTCCCTTCTATGATACCTCGTGCTCAGAGTGTGAGAGACATTTGCCACGTCCCTTTTCTTTTTCTTGGCGGCTCTAGCGCCAGCTTTGTTCATGACGCTAAATTTTTTTCCTATTCTGAGACCATCTTCTATAGTCTTTCCCATATTGACTAAATCGGCAATGACCTCTCGATCATAGCCAACATTATATCATAGCAATCTGGATCCTGATATCGGATGAATGCTTAAACCAATTCTTCTTCACTCATCGGAGGCTTTACTCGTGTAGCCTCAGCCCTCCACCTACTTGTGTACTCACGGTAGGTCTCTGTTGATTTTTGGCAAATCTTCTCCAAGGAGTAACGTTCTGGCACGTTTTCCACATTGAAGTAAAATCTGTCCATAAAGGCTTTCGCCATCTCTTCCCATGAGTCCCAACGGTTGAGGTCTTGCGCTGTGAACCATTCAGATATTTCACCTGTGAGGCTTCAGCTGAAAAGCCTCATTAACAGTTCCTCGTTACCTTTGGCGCTGACCTGTTGGTCGCAGTAAGCTTTCAGATGAGCTTTAGGGTTTCCCGTGCCGTTGAAGTGTTCAAATTTGGGCACTTTGAAGCCCTCCGACAAATCCAAATCGGGATGCATGCACAGATTGGCGTACCTTAGTCCCATTGCTTTGTGAGAGCCTTTGTTTGCTTTCTCAAATAGATCCATCATTTTCTGATTTCCTTCTCTCTTCGGTCCTGCTCGGACCTCCATTCTTTTTCCATTTCCTCGTAATAATCTAATTCAGGAAAGGAGTCAATAGGCCTGATTAAGTTATGGAAGAATACAGTAGGATGCGTGGGGCAACTTTTAGGAGTGTCCGCAGCTCTGGGAGCAATATGGGTAGTAGTGTTTTGGTGAAAGCTGGGATTGGCATAAGCTGGTGGCACCTAGAAAGTGGGCGCAAATTGAGAGTGCTATGTGGGTGGCATTTGGTGGAGGTGGTGTTTGGTAAGAGGTCCCAGTGTGAGCGTTTGGAAAGTGTTCTGGCACATGCGAGTTTAGGGATGGAAAGGGTGGTGGAGGCCTTCTTTCCTCAGGAGCAGTTACTTCTTTGGCAGCGTTAGCGCTTCATTCTTTGTGACCGATTCTTGAAGGTCGGCTATTTTCTTGAACAACAGAGTGATTATGTCCTCAGAGTGCGAGGCATTCTGAGTATCTTGAGAAATTACGCCATCAATCATAGCACTCTTGTTGCGACTATCCTCGGGAGTACCAGTCATGTTGGGTTGGTTGTTGTCTTAGTTTAGGGATGCTATCACGATTTTAGACCTGGAAAACAACTCAAAAGCAAATGACGTTAGTATGTTAGTCAAAAATCATAATACAAGATATCGTACATAAGTTGCACACAAAACACATAGACTCATGTATTTTATTCGAGCTCTTGATTGATTTTCCATTCGGGGGTATTTTTGTCATTTTGTCCAATTTTGGTTTTTAAGGTTTCGGTTTGAAGGCTTGAGGTTGATTTTCCACCACATCATCATTGATCTTAAAACCATCCTCTAAATAGGGGGGATAAAAAATTATATAATATAGGAGCCAAGTCCTATATAGACTGCCTACGTATCCCTTCTCGGGAAGTCAGGCCCTTCCGTAGTTCGGGTTATATAGAAATTATATCCTAATTTCTTCTACCCAAACTTAATTTCTACCCTAACCAGGCCCGATATGGGCTTCCCATGTATCCCTCATTGGGACATCAGGTCGGACGTTGTTTCATTTATAAAAAATGTGGGAGGGGGATACTTTTAATTAAAAGTTGGAAAAATGATGCCTAAACTACCCAAAAGATGGCTTTTCCCTGAAGCCGTGGCGGGTCATCGTCCTTATGACCATGCATTTTCTGGCGGCTTTTCTAAAAGCGACCTTATATCATGGGCCAGATCTGGCCAGTGTTAACCAAATGCTCCAACTCGAACTTGAAGGCTTCACACTCTTCAATGTCATGTTCGGCAGCTTATGAGTGGTACAAGCATATCTTTGTCTTCGAAGTGTTTGGGAAGATTTTGTAGGTAGCCTGGAGAGGCTGAACCTTGCCGATGCGTCATAACAGTAAGAAGAGGTCAGGATCCAAATCCTCAAAAGCGGTGAAGTCATAGCGCCAGAGTCGTGTGCCTATGGTGATTCATGCACCAGGTATAACAGAGTCATGAACCAGTAGGGAGTGAGGTCCCCACAGGTGGCGAATTACTTTTCGATCGATTAGTCTAACAACTATTTTCTTGCAGGCCATACATTCATCCATGTCGTGGCTAGGCTGGTTTTTGTGGTACATGCACCTTTTGTGAGCAAAAAGAGGTGCACAAGTTGGGAGGACCTTGGGGCTAGTTTCTGCCCGTCCGATGGCCTTCATCATGTCAAAAACTTCGATGTTGCGCACTTCCCTTGGTGCGACTCTAAAGTAGGATCCACAGGCTTTGAGGGAGATCGCCCACTACATTGGAGATGGTTCATGGGAAGGTCCTTGTGGCGTCCCACGTTGGTCAACATCTTTATTGATGGTTGGGACAACTCCATCATGTTCCCCACTTTGTTCCCCGTACGACATTGGGTCATCCTTTGGTAGTTGGGTCAAAGGGATATAGTCGTCCATCATGGTTTAGAATTCTCCGGGAAGGCTTTGGTATCGTGGTTTTCCTTCGGGAGAATTTTTAGTCAGCTTCTCCACGGATTCCAGAATCTCGTTCACTTATTTCATCTTGGAATTTGCCACGTTAGTCTTGTAGTCAACTTCTTTTAACTTTGCTCTTGCCAACTCAATCTTTACATTAATTTTGTGAATTTTGGCCTCGATCAACTCTTTGATCTCTTCGCCGCTAATAAGGTCAATGATTGGTGATATGGCACTATGACTGGCTGGAGCCTCCATCAGTAGGAAATCAACCTTTAAGAGGAAGATATTTTAATCAGCTTTTGGTACTTTCTTTTCTTTTTCTTTTGGGTTGGTGTCCGGAATGTGGGACCAATCAAGAGTTCAAGATGGAACACACGAGAACATATAAGCAATTTATATCACATAAGCACATAAACAATTATAATATTCATGCTCCTATGCCTCGTTACTCCAAGGCTTCTAATCATTTGAAGCATAAATGTGCCAAATGTTAGTCAAACCATTGCTCCCATAATCATTTCGTTAAAAGTAATAATATCTTCCCCGAAGGGATTACAAAACATGAATAAAGTAATAATGTTAGAAAAAGTCTCCTTTAGTGGCTGACAACGAAGCTATGTCAATCCGAGCTTTCTTGGCCCTTCGAAGGGCGGCCTGAATTCGGAGATAAGTAGACATCAGAACTGACCCAACCCATCGACTCATCTCTATGGGTTTAATTGATCCATCAATATCTATAGCCTCATTTATATGAGCGTCTAAATCCTCGAGACACTCCTTAGTGAGGTCGACCTCTTCAGTCAAACTGGCTATGACAAACTGATCATGTTGTATCTTCTCTTGGTACTTGGCATCTCAATCATCCGCTTGTCTTCAAATGTAGTGATCTTGGATCTCGGCTTTTGAATCCTTATCCTGTTTGGTCTGGTAGAGGTTAGGACCCGTGTGAGGGTACCTTGCAAATGTGCCCTCAGCCAATCTACGTAATCCTCATCCCGACCTGGGTGAAGAGAATCATCGGTTAAAGTCTTTGGACCCCATCTGATTCGACCATTCAACTCTCGGATGATGTCAACAACTTCTTCAATCCTGTCGCCCTCGTAGTCATTAGGGATGGCAACGGATCGGATCTGGACCGGATCCTACTAGATCCAGATCCAGATCCATTTTTCATACCTGAATCTAGATCCGGATCCAGATCCAGCGGGTCCATAAAAATCATATCCAAATCCGGATCCATCGGATCCGCCGGGTCCACGGATCGGATCTGGATCCACATGTAAAAAGAATTACCTTGCTAAGAATTTTTTTTTGAACTGACAAACGATTTTTACTTAGCTACCAGTTTACTGTTTTTCAATTTTGAAATGTTCATATGAGATATTTTGTTGATTGTCTCGTTTTGATTGTGAGCTATTAATTAAAAATGTTGGACAATGACAATAGTTGTGGAAAATGCTGACTAGTATTTTCACAATGCAGAACTTGCATGTGCTTGGAATCTTCATAAATTAAGTGAATATAATTTTAACTACTTGTCTATGGAGATGTTAGTCATTCACTAATATAACATTGATTTTATTATCGAAGTTACCTCTTTATTTTTTTGTTTTTGAGTTAACGCGGGGATAAATTAAACCTGTTTTGAGAATTAAACTTGCAAGGATGTGCTTAGCAATTTTAAGAAAATACTTATAAAATTACATTCTAGGTTATGAATATATTTAATAAAAAATGAATCCACGGGTCGGATCTGGACCGGATACGGATCTCAAATACAAGATCCAGATCCAAATCCGATCCGTCAGAAATGGATCCGGGTCCAAATTTTGAAGATCCATATCCTATAAAATGGATCTGGATACACCGGATCCGGACCGGGTCCAGGATCCATTGCCATCTCTAGTAGTCATACACATACTCCCCATATTTCTAATTTGGGGGATTACCTGTTCCCTTCCAAACTGTTGTAGGACCCTAAGAGTTTCATATGGTCGGATTCCTCAAATCCCCATAAGTGGTAAGAAAGGACATTTTCAGCCTCTCAGGATATGGTCTCAGAATAGAAGTCAGGAAATATCCATTGGATGCCATCCTCTCGAAGCCTAGAAAAGATGGAAGACCACCCCTCTTTGGATTAGGTCCCAAAAATATGGGTAAGTGACTAGAAGGTCATACTCCCTATAGGCAAGGTGTCAATATGATGGAACCTCAGTTTTGTGGAAGTGCTTAAGGATCCACCATTGAACTAGGAGGTTACAACCTTGGAAATACCTATGTAGGTTTCGACATTGACCTAAGGCTCGGTAAATATCAGCTAGGATGACGGGGACTAGGTCATAGTATTTGGTTTCCCCGTTGGTGGTTATGCCATTAAAGATAGCATGAGCGACAAAGATGACCGGGTATCTATGGCTTGGTGACAGTCTTTAGGGAATACCATGGTTCCTAGGAGGCATAATAGCGAAAACTAGAGGCCGGGTAGCTTTTCAAGTGGCAAAAGAGTGGAATTCTATGGAATGCTCTACGTAGCCCTGGGTGGACCCAAATCGGGTGTGGAGATACCTAAAAGCTACGGTCGGGCCAAATATCCAATTGGGGCTAGTGAGGGATAACATCTTAAGAATTTCACCGGGAGTTGGCTTATGGGGTACTATAAGGTTGCGGTCGGGTTTCTTTCTCCGCCTGAAACACGTTCCTACACTGTCTATGTAGTCTCGGATTTCCTCTAAGGTCGGGGTTACTCAAAATCTCCAAACCTAAATACCATTATTTCATCATCGTAGTACCTGGTGAGGACGTCGAAGAGGTCAGAGTTGTCTTTCATAGTCATAAGGGAGGGAAGATGTCCTAGACAGTTCGTTACTTCCTTTCGTTGGTCGTTACTCAACCATGCCCACCAAACTTTCAATATCTCAGGTGCTTCGATGACCATGTCAAATTTCAAATTGGAAGCCATCTACAAAACAAAACATGATTAGTTCCCCCTAAGGAATAATGGTTCATCATACAAGGCACATAAATGCTTCCACATAGCAAGTAGTTGGATGCAGTGCCTTCGGGTCGGAGACCGTTAGGACATAAGGGAGTCAACTTGTCATGTCCAGGTAGGTCTGAGATACCCGAACCTGTCTAAGTTAGTATGCGCTAATTCAAGGGATTTGACTTCGCTCTATCCTAGTTGTACTAGAGTGGTTTAGCAAATGACATAGGGAACCCAAGCAGACAACCCAGGGTGAACCGTTGTCGACTGTTGGAACGACCGCGTACCAACTCCGTCTTCAATGTGTTCCAAGGAAATGTTTTTGGTTTTATACTAGAGGGTGACTGCAAAATCCGCATAATCACCTTTGTGCACAGATGCAAGTGTGTGTGCATGCCATTTGGCGGGAGATGAATATATGAATGCCAATTATAATTACGGTATTTAAACACATAAATAATTTATATCATTCAAGAAGAATGTTCTATTGGAACCCTTATGGTTAGAACCTAGGTTTATCCCCAGCAGAGTCGCCATATGTTATGGTTCACTTTTTTATACGAGTTAGCGTACAAAGAGCTACTAAGAATTTGGATGGTACTCTAAATTGGATAATGTGTTTAGAGTCGCCACCTAATTTATAGGTAAATTATAAAAACCTATGTGAAAGAGTTTATTCAAAAGTTTGAAAAATCCTATCTAAACTAGAGTCAAGGTAAGGGTTCTGGTGATCCCCATGGGAAGGTGTTAGCACCTTAGTATTAAGGATCCGTAGAATACGGTCGACCTATGAGCTTTATAGCATGATTAAAATTATTTAAGGTTTCAAATCCACAAAATAATTGTCATAATCATATATTCAAAAACTCAAGATTTTGTTTAAACATAGAGTTTAAAAACTTCCGCCATAATGGTATGCACGAGATGTTTAATCAATTTAGTTTTCCGACCAAGAACACTCAAAAGTGAATTTGAGTAGAACTCCACATTTAGTACAAACTATCTTAATTATTTTAACTTGCATATTTTCGTATAAAACTTTTTAAATAAAAAATGGTATAATTTCCCTTAAAATGTCAAGTTTGATTTTATGTTAATGAGATAAAATGGTCCTTTTTCCCTTTTACTCTTTTAGCATGCTATAGCCCAAGTCAAACTATATTCTAACTTTCTGAAACCTTTAGCTTAATTCAAGTCCAAGATAGGTGTTTTAAGTTGTCCAAAATTATTTATCCTATTTCGGGTCAGCCTGGAGTAGAACAAAATGCTTATATTTAGGCCCAAATTAAATTCAGCAGTCTAATTATTTTATGTCACTCAGGCCCATTAATTGAGTCCTTAAATCAATCCATTCTAAAGTCCAAATAATGAGTCCAAAATCGATTTTAAAAAAACAAGAACTTAGTCAAAAGTTATTTTCCAGATTTAAACATTCAAGTACAATCGACTTATTATCCATTCCCGATTATTAGAAAGTCTTAAACTACTTAGGCAACCTAAACAAAACGATATAAGCATCATTTTGCCTATCCTAGCTCCAAACCATAAGTAAAGGTTCCAATGTTAAAGCATTTTTTTACATAACATATACAATATATATGTAACAATACGAAAAGAGGTTAAGTTCAGGCTGATGGGCCTACCGAGTCCCACCAGTTAGCTATTTTTACTCATAGCTGGGCCTTCTTGCGAATATTAGCTTCCCTTGCTCTTTCATATCTCGACCAAAAATATTTACGGTTGGGACTTAGCCAAATTGATAGGATGAAATGGCAAAGCTGACTCAATCCATTCTGAAGTGATGGGCCCAACAAGGGCCCATCCCGTGGTAATGCAATGGAAGACAAACAAGGAGAAAACAAGAATACCAGTTAGAGGGCATCTATAATTATCTATGGTAATTGAAGGTTAAATAAATTACAATCCCTAATTAAGGTGATTTAAATAAATACTTAATGGGATCACCCATCAATCAACAAGTGTGGATGAAGAAAGGAAGTAAAGAAACAGTGGGCTAAGCCCAATATTCAATCACGAAGAAGGTATTAAAAGCAATTGGGAAATATAGGTTAGGCCCAATGAAACACTCGTAACATGATATTTGCAAAGGTATACACAGTGGTATATAATTTATATATCTTCATATACACAAGCATATTCAATATACACTTGTATACCAAAGCAAATATATTGGTGTATACATGACACAACATAAGTACTAGGGGATGGGAGCGACCGACATTAAACTAAGAACACCATTTCTGGCCTAATTTTTACCCAAGGCTAGACAGTATAGATAAACAAAATACAACCAAGGCCAGAAAACATGCCACAAAGACAGATCTGTGTCAATTGAATACACAAGATGTTGTGGGACATTCACATTTAGACAGACAAGGAACAAGACCAGACAATCAGATATGTAGACAATAAGACTTACACTAAAACATATGGAAAGCCACCTGAGTCATACTAAGGCAGGGAAGTCAAATTAATGCCTCAGAGCTCATGCAAATAAGTCTTTGTCAAGTTAAACATGGTTTAAATTAGGACAAGATCAACTAAGCCAAATGGTTGACATATTAGATCATTTTAACCTATGCAGGGACTAAACATCACAGTAGAGGTCATACATAGCATATTCAAGGCAGATAGGACTTCAAACACCAATGTACACATTATACAGGTAATCATGATCTTAACAATCCTTCCCACAGCCTAACAGGTTCAAACTAGACATGGATAACATATATACCAATTAAGGAAAATCACATAGCACCATGTAAACCTCTTGATCAACTAATCTAACCCCAGAAGTGATTTACACAAACACATCCCATTGAAACTGTCATTAAGAAATCCTTATTACACATATAACATACATTCTCTTGTGAAATCTTGGAACATTTAGATTAAATGGAACAACTTAAGCAGGCATCAAATATTGACATGCCATTCATTAACCTAGATGGAGACTAAGTGACATAGCATAGACATTCTTAACATGTCCTAAAAGATATAACCTTAAACAAGCAACACATACACTGAATAGGTCCTTAGGCTAACATTCAGGTCATGGCTACAACTTATGCAAGACACTTATCCATTTTAAAGTCATTAGGTCAGTTTGTTCTGTTTAACCCACACCATATCAACCTTTTAAACACCCTATTAACTGAACAATTTAAGATTGATCAAGCAAACCACAACCAAATTGCTAGTCACTCCAAGACAAGCTACACCTGGACAAGTGAACCTTGGATTGGTTATTAAGTTAACTAGATGATTCATATGTGTATAAGACCAACATTCAGGTCATGGCAACAACTTATGCAAGACACCTATCCATTTTAAAGTCATTAGGTCAGTTTGTTCAGTTTAACCCACACCACATCAACCTTTTAAACACTCTATTAACTAAATAGTATAAGATTGATCAAGAAAACCACAACCAACATGCCAGTCACTCCAAGACAAGCTACACCTGGACAAGTGAACCTTGGATTGGTTATTAAGTTAACTAGATGATTCATATGTGTATAGAACAAATTTTAAAATATAGTGTTGTGTATTTATTCACTTAATCCCCCAAAAACAGCTAACATGCTGTGAGTATAACCAACCTGACACCTAAAAACTATCCATAAGAAGACCAACACTAGTTTCATAGCCTCAGAGATACAAACATGCTTACAACTACTTCAAACAAACATGATGGACATTTAATGCCTAAAAGGCTATTTTAACAGACTCTACAATGACCATATATCAAACATTAGTCTAAGGAGTACAAACAATCATGGCAATGACCTTCAATAACATGTAATCTAATCAAATCATGCTAGATGTCACTTTAATACATTCAAACAACAAGAACAGGTACAAACAATACCAATAATAGTCTAAACAGGTCCATCAACAACAACTATAAATACTAGTAGACCATTTTAACAAGACATGTTTGATATTTAACTAACAAGGATAAATAACTATCAAGATAAAATGAGACATGCTTGACAGTAGTTTAGCTAGGCATGACTGAGACCTAACATCAACATGGCTACCAACCAACTTCAATAAGCTTAAACAATCATAACTCAGTAAACATTTTAATAATTCATCTAACAAACTCAAACAACAAAGCTAAAATAGGTTTTTTGAATAACTTACCAAGGCAATCGTGGTCTTAGTATGTTGATATCTAACCTAAAAGGGTCTAGACAGTAACTAATTTGAACTAGACATGTATTTAATAGCTAAAACAAATTTTACAACTACTATTCTACCACATAAACACATAATACCAAATTACATACTTAGTTCAAAGTAAGAAATTACTAAAAGAGAGGTGTTTACCTTGTATGAAGGCAGCCTAGGATCAAAATGTGGCTTGTTCTTCACTCCGACGACCTTGAGCTTGCAAACACGTAAAAAAAACCGTGGAGGACTAATTTTTCCTAATTCTGGGTTCTGCCCAAAGGCTAGATCCGCAACTTAAGAGAGAACCAATCAAATTTTTTAACTTGAAAATGGCTCACAATAATATTAAGCTTGAGATTCAAGTTCTAGCCCCTTAAATTGGGAGACGAGGGTCGATATTTATAGGATTTGAAGGAAACCCTACCCAAGATCCTCAACCGATGTGGGATAACCAAAGTGGGGGGAAAATTTCCTTTAATTCTATTCTTCAACCAATAGGAAGCAAAGTTTGAAATCAAAATCAGACAAAGAGTAATAAATGCTAGCAGAAAAAGTAGCAAGGACGACAAAGATGGGCGACCTCACTTGGGGTGGGTGGTGGTGGTCTGGTTGTATCTCTATGGAATGAGGAAAAAGGCCATTAATGCCTTTGCCCTATTTGAATAGCACAACTGTGACAAGGGGGCGTGATCTCTACTCTTTGCCATTTTCGGCATGGAGAAGACAATGGCTAGGGTTTGTGACTCAAACCCTCAGAATAAGGCCAAAATAAAAAATGAGGGGCTTTGCCTTCTTTTGTTTTCCTTGTTGACATGAACTGGGCTTGGGCCCGGTCAATAGAAAAAGAAAAATGGCCCAATACATTTTAAGAATTAAATTGACTATTGCCCACTTTCAAATACACTAATGATTCAAAATATTTCAAATATAGCCAAAATAGACTAAAAGATTTAATTTGAGCCTAATTTTGACACTATTTGGAAGTTGGGAATTAATACAGAATTTAAATTTGAGATGTAACTTCATTATCATACTTAATTAAATAATTTTCCTGAATTTGGTGGAGCGAGACATAAATCCTTCAATTTGAAAATTCTTCTAAGACAAATCGTACTTATAATTGTCGGTTGAAAATAATTAATGATCAAATTATGCAAAATTAAGACATGATATACAATATGTATAACAAGCGATATTTTTTTTCAAATGAAATGATAAAATACTCTCAGAATAATTTTGTAAAATCATATTCGTTTTGTGAGAAGTTTATTTCACTTTGTATGTGACTCTAGAATTCTGAATAATTAAATAAAATTATTGGAGGGTAAAAATTAGGTGTCAACAATATTAATCTTGAAGAGAATAGTTCCCCGAGTGTTGAAAATCAAAGAAGGTTGAATCCTTCAATGCAAGAAGTTGTTAAGAAATAGGTCATTAAATGGTTTGATGTTGGGGTTGTGTACCCCATTGTTGATTGTGCATGAGTGAGTACCGTACAATGTATGCCAAAGAAAGGAGGGACCACGTTGGTCCTTAATGATAAGAATGAGTTGATACCTATGAGGACGGTAACTGGATGGAGAGTTTGCATGGATTTCCCCTACCTTTCATTGATCAAATACTTGATAGGTTGGCACGAAAAGCTTATTATTGCTTCTTGGATGGGTACTCGGGCTATAATAAAATCCAAATAGCTCCGGAAGGCAAAAGAAATATGATATTCACTTGCCCGTATGGTACTTTTGTTTTTTAAAAGATGTAATTTGGTCATTGCAATGCTTCCATCGCCTTCCAACGTTGCATGATGGCAATTTTCAATGATTTAGTGGAAGATGTTATAGAGGTATTCATGGATGACTTCTCCATGGTTGGGGAGTCTTTCGAAAGTTGCTTGGAGAATCTTTCCCAAGTATTGAATAGATGTGAAGAGACCAACTTGGTCTTAAATTAGGAGAAATGTCATTTCATGGTCACAGAAGGTGTAATCCTTGGTCACAAAATTTCCAAGGAAAGTATTGAAGTGGATAAGGCCAAGATTGAAGTGATAGCCAAGCTACCTCCTACAACAACAGTCAAGGGTATTCGAAGTTTCTCAGGGCATGCCGTCTTTTATAGGAGATTCATAAAATATTTTCTAAGATCACTAGCCCAATGTGCAAGCTCCTAGAGAAAGATGCTAAGTTTGAATTCTATGAAGCATGCGTCAAAGCATTTGAGGATTTGAAAAAATAGTTGGTTTCGACTCCAATTATTATGACTATAAATTGGGATCTTTCATTTGAGTTGATGTGCAATGAAATCAGAGTAGCTATTGGACCTATGTCGGGGCAAAGACATGGCAAGATCCTTCACCTGATTTACTATGCAAGTAGATTGCTCAACGAATCTTAAAGGAACTATACGGTGATGGAACAAGAGTTGTTGGCCATTGTCTTTGCATTCAAAATGTTCCGCTCATACTTGTGGGGTTCTAAAGTGGTGGTTTATTCCGATAATGCAACCCTTCAATATGTAATGGCAAAGAAGGATGTGATTCCACACTTGATTAGGTAGGTACTCCTTCTAAAGTGCAGACCATTTGTCTAGAATTGAAGAGGACATAAGGCCAAATAATGAATTGGAGATCAATGATGCTTTCCCTGATGAGCAAGTCTTTGCATCATCCAAAGATCGCATCCCTTGGTATGCCAATTTCACAAACTATTTGGTAAGTGGAATCATGCCAGATCATATAAACTCTCATCAAAATAAGAAATTCTTGAGAGACTCCTGGAATTACTATTAGGATGTGCCTTATATCTTCCGGATTTGTGCCGATAATATGATTCAAAGATGTGTGCCCGAAGTTTGCCTATCATGGAAGTATGTCCTACTTCACTGGTAGGGGGTCATCATGCTAGTAACCTCATGACCTCCAAAATTCTTTAAAGTGGCTTTTATTGTAACAATCTACAAGGATTACCATGAGTTTGTGAAGCATTGCGACCAATGTCAAAGGAAAGGTAATGTCTCTAGAAGGTATGAATTGCCAATGTTTCCTATCTTCGAAGTGGAGTTGTTTGGCGTTTGGGGGATTGACGTTGGGGGATTGACTTCATGGGGCCATTTGTGAGTTTTTATGGAAACAAATACATCCTTGTGGTGGTTGACTATGTGTCCAAGTGGGTTGATGATATAACCCTTCCAAACAATGAAGAGAAGAGTGTCACCGCATTCTTCAAAAAGAATATTTTCACTCGTTTTGGGACCCTAGAGCTATCATAAGTGATGGAGGCTCTTACTTTTGCAATAGAGTGTTTGATTCTCTTCTTGAGAAATATGGGCTAAAACATAAGGTGGAAACTTCTTACCCTCCCCAAACTAGTGGTCAAGTGGAAGTGTCCAACCGGGAGATCAAAAGCATATTGACAAAGACGATGAATCTCATGAGGACAGATTAATTAAGAAAGAAATATGATGACTTGTGGGCATATAGAATGGCATACAAGTCTCCAATTGGTATGTCACCATACAAGTTAGTATTTGGCAAGGCATATTATCTTTCGGTAGAGGTATAATACAATGGACTATAGGCATTGAAGAAACTCAACATTGATTGGGAGAATGCTTGGTGGTTAAGGGTGGATCAACTCAATGAGATAGATAAGTTCCGTATCCAAACTTTTGAAAGTTCCATTCTTTACAAGGAGAGGATACAGTTCCTGTATGATAAGAGAATTTTGAAGTGGGAATTTTCACTCGGGGACTTGGTCTTTCTATACAATTCAAAGCTCAAGTTATTTCCCCGTAAGTTGAAGTGAAGATGGTTCGGAACCTTTCAAAGTGATGAGGATATTCCCTTATGGTGCCATTGAATTAGAAAGCAAAGCCGGTCACCTCTTCAAGGTGAACAGCCAAAGAGTCAAGCATTATTTGGGAAGTGCTGATGATCATAGGGTGAACACAATCATCACCTTTCAAGAACCTTAAAGAAATTGGGTAACAATCGTCGCGCCGTGACGTTAAATCAAGCACTAATAGGAGACAACCCAAAGTTTTAGTTTGTTTCTTTGTTTTATTGATTCACTTGTGCATTTTGATAATTTGTTTAAGTGTGTAGGATCTGGAAACACAGGCAAAAAGGGAGGAAATATGGAAATATGTTGCAAGAAAAAATAAAGGAAGAAAGGAGACCATTGTGTGGCATCTTCTATGGACCGCAAATATGGTCTATGGATCGCATAATAGATCGCAAAACTCCCTACGAAGTTGGAAATTTGGATCAGTAAAAGAACAAAAATGCGGCCTCAACTGGGGATCGCATTCTTGAATATCAGACCGCACTTTGGAAAGCAGATTTGCACAATGTACTTGGGAGTTTTAAGAAAAAAATACGGAGAAACTGACCCATTATGCAGACCACGATTGGTCTTGTGACCGATTCTGCGATCGCATAACGGGTGCCATGTCAGCATGGCCTAGGGAATAGTTAAGTGGGCTGCATTCTAGTTCTGTAGACCATATACTGGATATACGACCCGAACCAGACCAAAAAAGTGGGGCGTAAGGTATAAAAAGGCTTTTTAGCCCTATGTTTTTTTACGTTCTCTCTTCTCCTTCACCTTTCAAAACTCCTAAACTCACTCCCTCTTCTCTAAATAGTTACACTCCATTGCACACACCCTTTCTCTCTTGCACTCAACCTCACCTCGTGTTTTTGCCATCTCTATCATCTCTCGTCTCTCTCAGTCGCACCACAAGTATGTTTTCGCCTCTCCTTTTTCTTTTTCGCAAAAAGATACATAAAATAGAGGCATTGCTCTAGAAATATAACTTGTGGGTTTGGATTGACGTTGTTGAGGGTCCATAATACTTCTGAATCATGTGATCATACCACATTTACCTATTTACCTTTTTTTAATTCGAAAGCACAAAGAATGAGAATTTGTACATGCTTGAATTAGGTGAAATTGAATGTACATAGGGTTGTGCTCAGGTTTAATTGCATAATTCTTGAATTAGGCTTGATGACTTGTGTGAGGTACTGTTGTGAATTGATCGTACGTGAAAAATTGCCTATGTATGCCTCTGATTTTTGAAATTGTCTAAATTGGACCGTAGGGATGTCTGAGTACCTACGAGCATTGATTGAATGCATGTGTTTGGTGGTGTGCATGTATATTCTGCTAATATGGGTGTGGTAATACCAGGTTGAGAAATATCGAGGTGAAATCCTTGAAACTACCCAAAATGCGTGCACTAGGTGCCCTTTTGCAAGCCGTAGAATGGTTCTGCGGACCACAGAAGGGCACCCAGTCCGCAAAACTACCCAATGAGTTGAACAATACTAAAAGGCAATTATGCGATGCCTTTCGCGGGCTGCAGAATGGATATGCGGACCGCAAAACAAGCTGTAGAATTGCTCAGTGAATTTAAAGTTACTGGGCACATCTACAATCTTGGTCTACAGACCGCAGTTTAGGTTCGCGACATCCTAAACCTGGACTGTAGCCCGCAGAACAGTGCGATCACTGACGCCTATTTCTATTTTTTTTCATTCTTTTTTCAATTTGAAGTCTAATTTCTTGTTTGTTTTGAGTGCTTTTACTCTTGCATCACTTCATGAAAAATATAAAAATATTTTCTTCTGCTTTTCATAATATAGTCCAAGACTCATTAGACTTTTGATTGCAGAAATGGCTCCAAACAAGACTCAAGCGCAAAAGGGTGTGTTCATAATTGAGCCGTCACAAATGACTAGATATTTATGGCCAACTCAGGCCAGACAAGTGCCCCAAAGTAGAGGGAAATATCCCGTGTGACCAAACAAAGTATGTTCGGGAAAAGAAAAAAAAATGCTCCAGCATTATCATATCTGATGACGAGTAGTCCTAAACCTGCCATGCCATAGATCAGTCCACCTCCCAGTCTGATAATGAGGATTTTTTGGAAGACAGTGCTCAAGAAATTGAGTTGAGGCAGAAGAGGGTGCAAGAGGTTCACTGGTTCGAGGTGAAAGGGTCTAATGAGCTATACCAGAAGGGTAAAGAGCGGACCATCATTGACTAGAAGCGGATTTATATGAATGGCTTGAGAGACCAATTCCCGCATATTTGTGCCATGATTATTGCCCTAATACAATGAATAGTTAGTGCAAGAGTTCTATGTGTCTTATGCGACATCTGTGCCAAAGAAAACCAAGGGGAAACCCAAGGAACTTTTGGAGGAAGTAATAGTTTGTGGGTCACTGTCCGTTGTGGCAGCACATAAATCAACATGGAAATTCATCCGGCTCTCGAGTGTGATTACAATGAGTTTTCCATCAAAATCATAGACAAGTTGGATAATTTATGCCCATGGGCGACATCGATTATTGCAGTGAGACCCCATATTGGATAGCCGGGGAAGAAAATCTACAAGAACACCCTAAATATTGAAGCTAAGTTTCGTCTTAGCTTTGTGAGTAGCCGTCTGCAGCCATCCTACAATGAGACAGAAATCCGGCTAGAGAAGATTGTCCTTATAGCTTGTATCATGAGCCAGGTCCATGTCGATGCGGGAGTTGTGATAGCAAAGGAGCTCGGCAAGACAAGACCTTATTCCTCTTCATGTGCTTGATCACTAAATTATGTTGGACAACTAAAGTGTCAGCCTTGCCTAGAGTTAACAACACTGTGGAGACATCAATGATAATTGATATTTTACGGTTATAAGATGTGGAAAATCAGGCAAGGAAGAAAAGGAAAACCACAAGCAGTTCAATGGACACCTCTCCACTTTTAGACATGGCTCATTTGGAGGGATCCGCATCTAAGAGGACAGAGTCACAGACCACCACTTCAGCTGACCCAACTTCATCTATTCCCTTCACAACCAACACTTTTACACCGGTAGGTACTTCTACTTCATCAACCCCTACTCCTCCTGTGCCTTTAGTTACTTCAGGATCAAGGCCTATTCTATTGAGGTCCGAGATATCAATGATAGGTTAGATTGCTGCAATTGTAGATGCTCGGTCCTCTTGTCTTGAGATGAGCATCCCAGAGTTTATTAGAAACACCTTAGCCCCGAGTGAGGTGACCTTAAGTACGGTGCAACAGAAGTAGAAAGACTATAATGACGAACTTGTTCTATTGACAGGGCGGGTAAAGAGGTTGGAGGCCGATAGCGGCAGTGATATTTCTTCACTTCGGGCATACATAACTAACTTAAAGAAGGAAGTGGAGAACTTGAAGATTACCAAGATTGATGACCTCTAGGTATCCCACTTCAGCCACAGAGTGTATAGCCATAACAAATGAGTTGTCTTAGGTTAGATGGCAGGCGATATAGTGCTGGTGAGACTCTAGATGACCCAGAAAGGCTGGGTGATGCTGATGAGGATGATGATAAGACTGATGAGGAGGCGAATGATAAGCCCTACACTGTAGCTGAGATATCTAAGGAGGACCTGCAGTTGATAGGGCAGGAAACTTTTGATGCGGTGGCGGAGCGGTCTCTTCAGGAGATTTCGATGATTGGTTCGAGTGGTATAGTCCAAGAGCCACAGATAGAGATTGATGTCGAAGGTTCCATTCCTCTACCAGTTATGGGCACCACTCTACATGCCCAAGAGACCAGTCCACCACTACCACCACAGACTGAGCCCGTGAGGGGCGATACAGAGGTACCTGTCCCCACTCCACAGTCATAGGGTACTGATGCCCCAACAGAGGCCACTTCCTTGAGCCAGACTCTAGAGGGCGCTTAGTGCACCTCAGGGAGACCGTCAAACTTTTTATCCATGTACTTTATATTATTTTATGCATTGAGGACAACATATGTTTTTAAAGTTAGGGGTGGGGTACTATGCATATTTTTGGGAAATGACTTGACAAAGTAGTTTGTATATATGTGTTTATATTTTATTTGGTTATTGTTATATTTTTTATTTTGAAGAAATTGTTTATGTATGTGTTTAGTTCCCCTTGGTTTTTTTGCCTGGTTATTTTCCAAGGGTGTATGTTCAGTAACCATGGCCTAGTCATATAATAGTTTTGACTTGGTTGGTACTTTTATGTAGTTTCTAGAATGTGTAGCTCTTTCTGATTTTAGTGACACCCCTAAAAAATTTTATTTTGAAAACAAGAGTAGCATCGAACTTTAATGATTGTTCTATGAAAGCATGCCTCATTTTGTGACTCTATGACTACTTGTGTTTGAATCTCATGAGATGATAGCCTTGTATTTAATAGAGAGTATAAAATGTAGCAGTTCTTGTAGTTCATGTGCATAGAGTGGTGATGATTTAATTGCTATCTTGTGTTTTCTGGTATTATCTAGAACTTGCCTCATTGGTTTGTCACCGCAAAACTAGGAATTTCTTGGTTTAAGAAAGAATCTTAGGTCTTCATGTGAGAGTGAACCTTCTTGATAAAGACTTCTTTGACATGCCCATGAGTTGAGAGAACTAGTTGTCCCCTTTTGAGCTTTTAAACTTTTTCTTTGGCTACCACATTACAAATTGAAACTGTTTTTGTAATGAACCTTCTTTTGAACCGAATTCCTTCTTGAATGCATGAAAAATGAGAATTGAGGCCAAAAGCCTAAGTTGGGGTGGAACATGAGAGAAAAGAAGGGAAGAAGAGTGTGATGTGAGTGGTACCAAAAACATGAGAAAAAGCAGAAAATGAGATGCAAAGACAATAGAAAAGAAAAGAAAAGAGAAAATGAATCACAAAAAGAATGAAATAAATTGGGGATACTTGAATAAAAGGGGTGGAAAAGGAAGTTGGAAGACAAAAGAAGGAATTCAGAAAAATGAATGAAAGATATGTACTGCAAAAGGAGGGAAAAGTCACTTGTACCTAAATAAATATCCTACCCATCCCTAAGCATACATTACAATCTTGAAAAAAGTCCTTAGAGATCTGAAACCGAACATTCTTTGAGTAGTGGTGACATAAAATAAAGGCAAGCATATGGCATGATACTTGTGACATTTGACATTCCTTATGAGTGTGTGTTATTTTCCCCCAGTTTTGAAAACTTCTTGTGAGAGTGTGGGACTTTCCTTATTGTGAGGGAACTTGAATTGCATGAACCTTGTATAATTAAAGCTTCTCTAGTTGAATGCTTAGGCGCATCTAACCACTAGCAACATTTAGATACCTATTGAGGCTTGAATTTCATAGACTCATTGATTGTAGAAACACACTCTTGGAAGTTTTGTTTTGAAAATATGAAGGGATGTCGGTTATATGAAACACATGCTTGTAGACTCGTAAGTAGGACCAACCATAGTCATCTTTGTTTTGTCATTAGTCATAACTTTGTGTTGTTTAGGTTGCTTGAGGACAAGCACTATTTTAAGTTGGTGGTGTTGACGTGCCGAGAAAATACAATACATTTGATATCAATTGCATGAATTATTGATGTCCTTGTGTGTTTCTTATGTTATTTTGTAGGATTTTTGCCTCGGGACACCAAAATAAGGGAAAGTGTATAAACATTGACAAAAGTGCTAAAAAAAAGGAAAAAGTGTAGGGAAGACCATTTCTGTGAACCACAGAACCAGAATGCGGACCATAGAATGGTAAGCTGAACCACAAAAATAAACAGTGCTCATAAGACTAAGGAGCCCCGAAGTGCGACCCACTCTGTGGTCCTCCCTTTTGTCTACGGACCGTAGTCCAGTCTGCGAATCACTGCTCCTCCATAGTCCCAACTCAGATTACGAAGCCTCAAAGCACTTATGCGGACCGCAGTTTAGTTATGTGGTCTACACTTCCTTCCGCAGTTTGAGATAGTCCAAGATTGAAGACACTCTATGAACCCTAAGTCACTTTTGCGGACCGCAAATTAGTTATGCGGTCCTATTATGCGGTTGTAGAGTGATCGACGGTGGCATTTTTGTAATTATGTGTAGTCCGAATCTTGAGTCCCTATATATATCTTGCCTATGGTTTTGTGATAGATACCAATCATTCAAATAATCAATCAATCACTTTACTATTCATCTCCACTTGGAAGAATATTCTCTAGTATTGTCAAGTCAAAAAGAACATTACTTTGTGTTCCATTTTAAGAGACAAGTGAAGAATCTTTACATTGTTTAATACAAAAAACTTTGTAAGCATTCTATGATTCTCTTTATGCTTTCATTTATTATGTCTTGTTACTTTTATTATTTAATAAGTGGCTAAAAACCTAGTTGGGGTTGTGACTAATAAAATGGAATGTGGTTGTTGATTAAATATGAAAAATGTGTATTAAATGCAGTGGTTAACTACCTCTCATTTGAATTAAATGAGGGTTGGTTGCAAACACCCCTCTAAAGCCTATTGTTTATAGTCATACTTGATAAAAGAGACTAGAATCTAAGAAATGAGTATGTTAATTAGGACTTGGGGCTTTAAACCTCATTTAATGATTTCCATCTTTAATTAGAGGGGAATCAACTAAGGGTAAAGAATGGGTAATCTCATATTCCACATGCTTGAAAAAGCCTAATAGTGAAATTAAGTGGGTCAATTGAGAAATTTCCATTTAGATAATAGTTCCCATTACCCCTACCATATTAAATACACCTAGACTAAGTAAAGACCCAACACTACTTCCATTAATCAAGTCACAACCCTAACCTCTAATCAATTTGGTAATTAATAGATTAGATTTGGATTAGTAGTTTAAGCAATCTTCTAAACAAACAAATTTGGTTACATTAGAGATAAATAATTAGTAAATAAGTAATACAAGACAAGTAGGATTTAGTTTCACAACATATTCCTTGTGGGATTCGATCCCAACCTAGTTGGGTTACTATATTTGATAACGATCGCGTTATCCCTTAATATAGTGTAATTTGGGTGAGATCAGTATGGTAGGAGGTGTCATTATCTGATTGGTTGGTTTGATGCCTTTAAGGTCAAGCCATGTGGTAGAGATCTATTGAGATATTCCTTAGATAAGGCCAAGTTTATTCAGGAATGACTTCTCACGGCTCATAGTAGACAAAAGAGTTATGCAGATCGGAAAGTCTGCGATTTGGAGTTTATGGTTGGGGAGTGAGTTTTTCTAAAGGTTTCACCCATGAATGGGGTGTGATGAGGTTTGGGAAGAAGGGCAAGTTGATCTCGAGGTATATTGGGCATTTTGAGATCAATCAGTGAGTTGGTGAGGTGGCCTTACCTCCTAGGTTATAAAGTGTGCTTCCCGTGTTTCATGTTTCGATGCTGAAGATGTACCATACGGACGGTTCTTATGTGATTCAGTGGGATTCGGTGATGCTTTATCAGAATTTGGCCTTTGAGGAGGACTTTATAGCTATTTTAGATAGGAAGGTTTGAAAGTTGAGGTCGAAAGAGCTACTTCGATGAAAGTACAATGGAGGAATCTACTTGGGAGATCGTGTCTGATATGCGAGTTCGATACCTTCAAATTTTCGAGAGTCAAGATATTTTCTTTTCTTTAGCGTCAGAGGATGAACGTTTATTTCCGTGGTATCTAATGTAGCGACTTGCATAGTTGTTTTGAGATTTTTACCTACAAATCCATAAAATACCCTTCTTGTAACTTTACTTATGTGTTCATGATTTTCAAGGATGGGTGATACGGTTCCCGAGGCTATAGAGAGACTTTTAGATTTATTTTATCAAGATTAGGAGTTTCTAAGTTAAAGAAATAAAGAGATTTGACTTATAGTTAACTTTTGGATAAATGCGTCATTTTCGTGGTTTGTCGATTCTATTAGGTCTTGAATGTTATTTAAGACTAGTTGAGCCTTTGGTTTGGGTCTCGGGGCGTACGAGTGCGTTTTGGGTTATTGGTTGAGATTTAGTCTTCTAATGGTTTAAGAGTTTACTTTGGTCAACATTGGGTCAAGGGGACCTTTTTGGGAATGCCGAGTGCTTGAGCAAGTACGAAATGTGTTTTATGATCAAAATGAATATTTGGTTTGAGTCCGGAGGGTCCTGGATGAGTTCCGAGTGTTGTTATCGAGTTTTGGAAGAAACCAAAAATCAAATCAGCTGTCATCTAGTTTTTTTCATCGCGATTGCGAGAGCGTGGGGCCCGCGATCGCGATGAGTCAGCTGGGGTATGGTCGTGATAGCACCATTATGACTCGCGATTGCATAGAGCGTCAGATGGGCCGAGTCTGGGTCGTGCTTCGCGATCACAACTGGTAGGCCTCGTGATCGCGGAAGCCATTTTGATGCGTGGGTGGAATTAAATCCCCAATTCGACTTCATTATTCATTTATCCATTTTAAAGGCATAGAGATTGGCTTAAGGTGAAATCAAGTGCAAAGTTCAAGTTTCTTTACTGGGGTAAGATCTAAACCTTCATCTAAGTAATTACAATTGAATTCTTCTATTAGCTTACAATTCTAGTCTTGATTTCTAAAGATGAATTTAGGCTTAAATTTCCGTTTTTCCCTTGTGGGCCGGGGATCACCTTTTTGTGTTCATTTTTGAGATTAGGCTAAAGCATAATAATATGGGTGTTGCTGAATTTGTGTGACCTCGTAGAATACTATTTTGACCATGATGGACTCATTTTCATAATAAGATTACCGTTTTGACCTTCAGGATTGGGACTAGGTTTTGGGACCCAAACTCCTCTTATGGCTTTATGGGTCTCGTTAGACTCATATTCTTATGTAAAAATCGTAATTAAACAGATTGGTCTAGTTCAGAAGCTCAAAAGAAATCAAGGCTGTGGAGTGACTCTTCAATTTCAAAGTCAGACAAATTGAGACTTACTAGTCCCATATGTAGTGTTTTGTATTGGTTTAATGAATTAAGGGCCTAATGGGAAATTGGAGGTCCCATATTTGTGAGATGATGAACACTTATACAAGTACACGTGTACATATAAAGGGTAATTAAAATACAAAGTAGTTATACTTGTGACAGAGCCTATGTGTTTAGCATTCGAGCCTCAAAGATTGGTGTGTAAATCCACTTAGATTTGTATGACTGCTGTTTATTTGGGCTTTGTTAGCCATGTTTGATAGACTCCTTGATTTATGATTGTCATACATTCATCACTCTACATCTCGTCTAAGTTATGAAAAATGTTGTCTTGATAAATTGAATTGGTATTATGCATATGCATGATGTACGCATATCCGTTACATACATTCATGATATTATTGACATCTGATTGATGAGGTACATAAAAGGGGTCTTGAAGGCCGGGAAATTGGATAAGGTACATGAAAAGAGTGATGATGATGATATTACAACCTCATAGTTGGGACCCGACGGGAAATGATTCTAGGTGGGTATATGGACCTCATGAGTGTCCCATTGGTCACGTGAAACCTACTGCACGAGCGTGTGTATACCGGATGCATATGGCCATTGCGTAACATACATTTCACTTGCAATGCATATCATTTATACTTGTTGATGTGAATCTCATGTCATATGTGCTCGATTGATATAAATGTGTAATATTTATAGTTTTACTCGCTTAAAAAGGAAAGAAACATAGAATCTTTATGGCTTCTTTAATGTAAAAAGATGAAAAGATGGAACCTTGGTGGGTTTAGATGCCCTATTTGGGTAAAAGTTAGAACTTTATGGCTATAGTCGTCCCTCTTGAGTTAAAGAGATAAACTTTATGATAATTCTCGATAAAAGTGATGAACTTTGTGGTTGACTTAGTCGTAGAATCTTTACTTACAAGGTTAAAATACTAACAAACTATGTATCTTGATTTACTAAGCAATAAGAGAGAAGTATCGGAAGTACCAACCCTTACCACCGCTATAGTTAGGGTCGCTCAATGATGCTGCAGGGTATACATTCTTCTCGTACTCACTCTACACTTGTTGCACCTTCTCTGTGCAGTATATATCCGAGCGCGAGTTGAGCACTAAGGTCTTGACGTCGTTGGAGAGTACTATCTTGGAGTCAAGATGAACTCCTGATTTCTTCCCAGCACTGGATTCCTCTCTATCTTTTAATTTTATCTTATTTAATTTAAACAATATTGTATTAGCATTCAAGACTTGTAACTGTATTTTAGAAAGCTCTTGTACTTATGACTTTAAGATTTTGGGGAGTATTGACTTATACTGTCTGTTGTTAAGTTATTAAACAGTACGTTGGGTGTTTTCCTTACTTCTCCACACTTATTTATGTATTCGACTTGCATGTATTTGAGTCCGCCTACGAGTTCCAAGTAGTTTCCCTCAGGGCACAAATAGAATTTTGGGTCGTAATTTATTTTAAAAAAATTCACGAACAATCTCAACCAAAACTACATAGCCTTCCATTAAAGGTTACAATTACTCCATTCATAACTATATCTTCTTTTTTAAATCTGTTAAAATGTATCAATAGCTTTTTCCACACAAATGTCTAACAATTATTTTGCCTTAACAAGAGATCAAACTCTTTAGAAAATAAAAGAAGAATACTAGAGAAGGAAGTTAAGGTACATAACCACAATTTATTTATTTTTTAAAGTCGAAATTTCCATGCAAATACAATTTTAGATGAGTGTGAAATTTATTTATCAGTATTAGTAGGATCATTATCTCTTCTTTTATCTTTTCACTGTTAAAAATGGGTTCTTGCAAGATGTGCAACTAATACCGTCCACTGAAATTTAGACATATGAAAATATATGATATTTTTTGTTTTGAGATTTAAACCCGGTCTGTCCTGAAATTCACAGATTTATTAATTAGTAAGCGAATGATTAACTTTTTACACAAAATAAACTCAAAAAATAGACGACTAAGAGGTCAATTCATATTTCTTTAGATAGTATGAAAACAAAGTTAGATAACACCTATAATACTCCATTTGCCACAACGTATGTAACACTTTTTTATTTGAGATTCCAATATGTTTTATTCTGCTTCATCGTAGTTAATATGCGAACATCTAATAGATCAAATACATTAGCACTTCACATTTTAGTTTTTATTTTAAATTTTAAAATTAGGGTCATGCTTTTTTACTTGTCTGTTTCCAGCCGAAGGAAACTCGGATAGATATTTAGGAAGCAGAAGCAAATGTAAAATTTTAAATTAATATCCAATTCTACTATACCATTACAGTGAGAGAGAACTTAATCTATATCCATATCTATATTATATAAAAAGTGAAATCTCAAACCTTACAAGTTAAATTACATAAATATCTATTTTATTTAAATATTTTATTTAATATAACCCTTCTTATTTATTTAAATACCTTATTTATTATTAATAAAAATAAAATTACAAACAGAGACAAACATTCGTTGCCTGCGAATAGTCACCACAATCCCGCAGATCATGTTTTGTAGAGAACCCTCTTAATGAGAGAAAAATTAACCACTAGTTAGCTTGATTAATAGAAGATTAAGATTATACTAATAAATGCTTTGCTGGAACATTGCCAAGATAATTGCAAAATTTAGCCAATGTGTACCAACGTTTGTCTTTCTTTATTCTGTATTATATATATATCTTCATATACATATATATTTCACGTACTTTTAATTATTAGGTTATCTATTATAGTGGAAGAAATCATTACGGAGGATAAGTTACAAATCACTGTATTTTATACATATTGACGGTGTTGGTGCTTTTTGATCGTAAATTTTCAAGCAATTCTTCCTCCTTAATTTGTAACTATAATTTACTGTGCTTCTTGATTGCCTCTACAACTATAATCTGAACATCAATAAGGAGCAGTCAACAAAGTGTTGGAAAAAGTGATCGGCAGGAGGAAACACACAAAAAAGTATTCTCTTAGTATGATTTAAAGTTTTTAACGGTGATTTTGTCAACATGAAACCACAATTCACAAACAATTTATACTTTTTTTTGAGAAGCAACGATACTTATATTATATATAAAACTTAGGAGTTCATACTATTACACAACCCATGATGCCTCTTAGGACACATATATTGCCGAGACTAGCAAGGAGATTACAGACGTTCTCCTTGATTGTTTTGATACAAAAGATAGTACTACACTTATCAAGCCGTAACGGTTCTAACAAAAGTAGTGGAGGCCTAGGATATATAGTAATTTTTCTAGTACTGGACTGATCAGGAGCTTCTTTTTAATTTGTGAGCAATTTGATTTTCTTCTCTGAAATCATGTCGCACTTGTAGCTCCTTCTTTAACATTCGCATCCCCTGAATTATTAACCATATGCAAGACGAAACTAAGTTAAGAGTATATTTCATGTCCATTAAAGATGGCGTTGATGACATCGATACTGTCAAGCTCTAGCTCCAGAGGGAAGAGATTGCGTCCAATAGCAAGCTGTAACCCTTTCTCCAAGGCTAACAATTCTGCATGAAGAGAAGAGTTAGTGCAACAATTCTGATGGAAAACCTATTATCCAATCACCATCGACACCTGCGATGACACCAAAACGAGAACTATTTTAAAAAGCTCCATCGGTGTTTAACTTATACCAAATTGGAGGAGGTTTATGCCAAATAATGTGTATTCTTTTAGTAATATTGTAAACTGACTCCTTTAGGGTTAGGAGATGGAATTTCAAGGCATAGTTAAGAATGAAGTTTGAGTCTGGAACATTTGAGTAATTGTTGTGATTATTGTTATTGCGATTAGTCCAAATTGTTCAGCTAATGAAGGGGTCGAGATTAGGCCAAGTGATCTTAGTGAGAGGATTCTTGGGTTACCATGCCTAATGAATCCAACAAATGATCAGAGGGGTGATCATTAAAAAAGAAGTTGATTTTTTCTCATAATTGCTTATTAGGAGGGCAGTCCTTAAAAATATGTTCAGCATCCTTCGTGTCAGATTTATAGACAGGACTGTTGGAAATTTACTAATGTGGAATTAAGTATATCCTATTATTTATGACTCAAACAATTGGGGCCCCGCACGTCGAAAACGTTGTTTCCGACACACGTGCACACGTAGTGCCAAGTATCGCAAATTTCATTAGTGAAAGAGATATTGGTACGTATGTAATACGTTTGAGACATAGAATGATGGATGGTTATTGGCCAAATGACAAAGTATTCCACGTTGGTAAACGAAGGAAGAAGTGTAAGATGAAACGAGTCGGAAATCGCCGCGGAGCCGTGAAGGGCCGCGACGCAACACCATTGGAGCCGCGACGCTAATTCACAGAGCCGTGGCGCTTCAGAGGCAGAATGCTGCGACGGAAAGTTGGAAAGTTCTGACCTTTGGGCTGGTTTTGGAGCATTGAATCTCCATTACTTGGCACATGAATTCATCCATTATTTGGCTGAATGTAACCCCTCTCAATAAGTGCCATTACATGGCTATTGAAGGTCATTAGTTGGCTAGTTGAAGGGTCATCTCATTACACTATAAATTGAGGCCTTTGGCTTAATTGTTCACTACACTTAGAAATATTTACAGAATTTTCTAACATCTTCTTCTTCCTCTCTAGCAAGTTTACTACACTCAAAGTTCTTCAAGAGTAACACTTGAGTTTCCTTTACTCAATTGTTAAGTTGCTGTTGTATCTTGGGAGACTATTGCCCGACAACGTAAAATGAGATATACGGGGCAATCTTGTCTTAAAGACAGAGTGCCATCACTCGACTCAGCAAATCACACAAGGAGTTTGTTTCATTCTTGATTTCCAGTTTTGTTGTAATCTTTAGTTTATCTTTTCTAGCAATTGTAATATTCACTTACTTCCCGTTCCCTGCAATCATTGTATCTCACAATTTTAAGACAAGATTTGTTGTAAGTGCTTAGAAAGATGACTGGAAGAGAACAACTCGCTTCTGATTCTGCTACTGCTACTACTCAAGGCAACCCCTCTGCCTTCCCCACTGCTTAAGACACACCCAATGCCTTTCCGACTGCTCAAGGCTCATCCAACACCTTTTCTGCTGCTCAAGGGAACGTTGCCGTTCCTCCACCCGCTGGATTCCACCATGAACGCCCTGAAAAGTTCATGGGCTCCAACTTCAACAGATGGAAACATAAGATGTTATTCTATCTGACTGTTCTGGGAATGACTCATTTCCTAACAGAAGATCCTCCACAAGCTGGAGATGAAGTGGACCCTTCGCCTACCGAAATGACTGAAGGGGGCCAAGGTATCCATGTCATTAATGACATGAAGATGGTTATTGATGCATGAAGTCATAGTAATTTCATGTGTAAGAACTATATTTTGAACTGCTTGTCAGACCCACTCTACACGATGTATTGCACCACATGAAATGCAAAAGAGTTATGGGAGAAGCTGCAAAAGAAGTACAATGCACAAGATGTAGGTACTAAGAAATTCATCATTGGGAAATTCCTGAAATTTCAAATGGTGGATAGTAAAACAGTTATGTCCCAAGTCCAGGAATTCCAAATGATTCCACATCACCTGGATTTGGAAGGTATGAAACCAAATGAGCAGTTTTTAATTGCATCACTGATTGAAAAGTTACCTCCCTCGTGGAATGAGTTACTTAAAACTCCAGACAAATGAGATGACCTTTGAAGAACTTATTATCAAACTCCAGATTCAGGAAGATAATAAGAAGGCCTTGCCTAGGGGAAAACAACCCGCTGAGGCAAAGGCAAATCTGGCTGAGGCCAAAGGGAACCCAAGCAAGAAGCGCATGTTCCAGAAAGACGGCAAGACCCAAGCAGCAGAGAAGTTCAAAGGAAACTGTCACCACTCTGGGAAACCTAGTCACATGATCAAGGACTACCGCAAGCTCAAGACTGAGCAACAAGAGAAGACCAAGGCTAAGGGCAAGACACAAGCTAATATCGTCAAAGACAGTTTTCTAGACGACATGATTGAGGAGTTCTCAGCTGCTGGTGCTTGAAGCAAACCTTGTTGAGAATCCCATGCAATGGTGGATGGACACGGGTACTACAAGACACATCTGTTCCAATAGAGATGCCTTCTCCACTTATACACCAGTTACAAACAAGAAGCTATTCATGGGTAACAACGCTTCCTCAGACGTGCTAGGGGTAGGAAATGTAGTCATGAAGATGACTTCTGGAAAGGAGCTCACTCTGAAAGAGGTGATGCATGTCCCTAAGATTAGGAGAAATTTAATTTCAGGTCATTTATTGGTTAATGCTGGTTTTAGGCTAGTGTTTGAGTCCAATAAATTTGTAATCACCAAGAATGGAACATTTGTGGGAAGGGGCTTCGTCTGTGAAGGCCTCTTCAAAGTTAACGCCATGTCTGTATTACATGCAAGCAATAATATTGAAGCTTCTTCTTACTTGCTTGAGTCCTCTAATTTATGGCATTATAGATTAGGACATGTTAACTACAAGTCCATCCAAAAATTGGTAAAGTTAGAGTTGTTGCCGTCTATCGACGTAAACCCTCAACATAAGTGCGAGGTGTGCGTAGAGGCAAAACTCACAAAGATTCCTTTTCGATCCTTCGAAAGGAATACCACTCCTTTAGAACTTATTCACACAGATATATGTGATTTGAAGATTGCACAAACTAGAGGGGGGAACAAGTACTTTGTGACATTCATTGATGATAGCACAAGGTATTGTTACCTTTACTTGTTGAAAAGTAAAGATGAAGCCTTTGAAGCGTTCCGACGTTACAAAGAAGAAGTTGAGAACCAACTAAGCATGCAGATGTAATCCATTCATAGCGATAGAGGGGGAGAATACGTAGCGCCATTTGAGGAATATTGTGCCCAATCAAGTATTGTTCATCAAACGATGACTCCATACTCACCTTAGTCAAACGGTGTGGCGGAACGTAAGAGCCACACATTGAAGGAAATAATGAATGCCTTGCTCATCAATTCCGGCTTCCCTAAAACATGTGGGGAGAAGCCGTCCTTACCAGTAATACAATTCTTAATAGAATTCCATATAAGGATAAGGACAAAACTCCATATGAATCATGAAAGGGAAATAAACCCACCTATAAATATTTATAGGTGTGGGGCTGTTTGGCAAAGGTCGAAGTACCCAAGCCAAAACAGGTCAAGATTGGGCCTAAGACTGTAGATTGTATTTTCATCGGATATGCAAATAATAGTAGTGCTTATCGCTTCTTAGTGCATAAGTCAGATATTCCAGATATCCACGGGGGTACAATCATGGAATCAAGGAATGCTCAATTTTTTGAAGATACTTTTCCTAAAAAGGGAAAATACATAACCTCTCGCAAATGAAGTTATGAACAAATCTCTTAGGAATAATGAGTCGTTGACTACCTGGATCTAGATGGTTCAGATCTAGTGGACTTCGAAGTGGCTGAATATCCAGAATCTAGTGTTCCAGATTCTCAGAACTTGGAGACTCCAGAGATGGAACCAAGGTGAAATAAAAGGGCCAGAAAGGATAAATCCTTCGGTCCTGACTTTGTAGCTTATATGGTTGATCACGAACCAAAGACAATTGCTGAAGCATTGTCAACTCCAGAGGCACCGCTCTGGAAAGAAGCTATTAAGAGTGTAATAGATTCCATCATGCATAACCATACTTGGGAGTTGGTTGATATTCCTCCGGGAAATAAACCATTGGGTTATAAGTGGATACTCAAATGGAAGTATAAAGCAGATGGGTCTATAGATAAGTACAAGGCTAGGTTGGTAGTCAAAGGCTATCGACTGAAGGAAGGCCTTGACTATTTTGACACGTAATCCCCGGTGTCTAGGATGACATCCATATGAGTATTCATTGCGATCGCAGCGTTGCGTGAACTTGAGATACATCAAATGGATGTCAAGACAACCTTCCTAAATGGTGATTTGGAAGAAGAAATTTATATGGAATAACCCGAGGGGTGTGTGGTTCCAGGTCAAGAGAAGAAAGTCTATCAGCTTGTCAAATCTCTGTACAGCTAAAACAAGCCCCGAAGCAATGGCACAAAAAATTTGATAGTACTCTACTATCGAATGGTTTCTCTATTAATGAGTGTGACAAATGTGTCTACATGAAAGGTAATTCTGACTCGTTCGTCATGATATGCCTGTACGTAAATGACATGTTGATCACATGGAGCAGTCCGAGCTTGATTCTAGAGACTAAAAACATGTTGAAACAATGCTTCGACATGAAGGATAGGGGTATCACAAATGTCATCTTAGGGATAAAGATCTCTAAGACGTCTGATAGACCGGTCTAATCTCAGTCTCACTACATCGAGGATGTGTTGAGAAAGTTCGAGATGTTTGACAGTTCGCCTATGAAGTCACCAATGGATAGAAATCAAAAGCTTGATAAAAATCATGGTGCACCCGTATGCCAGGAGCAATATGCACAGGTGATTGGGAGTTTGATGTACATAACAAACTACACCCGACCTGATATTGCTTATGTAGTCAACAAGTTGGCTAGGTTTACCCATAATCTGAGTAATAATCATTGGAAAGCATTGAATCGGGTACTACGATACATGAAATATACGCTAACTTACAAGTTGCATTATTCGAGATATCCAGCTGTACTAGAGAGGTACAGTGATGCAAACTAGATATCTGATATAGAGAACACCAAGTCCACCAGTGGGTATGTATTTACAATTGGTGGTGGGGCTGTGTCTTGGAAATCCTCTAAGCAAACTTGCATCGCCCGATCCATGATAGAATCAAAGTTTATCGCTTTAGACAAAGCAAGAGAAGAAGCTGAGTGGCTTCACAACTTCTTAGAGGATGTTCCTTGTTGGGACAAACCCGTACCTTTTGAAATGATCTACCGCGACAGTCAGTCGGCTCTAGGAAAGGTACATAGTTCTATGTACAATGGCAAGTCTCGTCATATTCGATGGAGGCATAAGACCGTTAGGCAGCTGATCACCACGGGTATAATATCCATTGATTACATAAAGTCAAAGGATAACATAGCGGACCCACTGACAAAGGGCTTACCCAAGGATTAGATATTCTGGCTGTCTAGGGGAATAGGCTTAAAACCCAAACTATAAGGACCAATATGGTGGTAACCCAACCTTACTGACTGGAGATCCCAGGAATTAGGTTCAATGGGAAAACTAAGCGGTAAAGGTTCAGTTGAGCACTTCGGTGGAAGCATGAGTACTTCAGATAATGATTTATGTAAAGAAATACAAAATCCAAAGCCGTTCCTGCGATAGACTATAAGTGCTATCGACAGTGTGGGTAAAGGTTAAGTTTCCAAAATCTTTAATGATCTTCACCGGTTGAGGTTGGGTTTGGGGAAACTTTTAATGGTTCCTAACACTTGTAAAGTGGGGTATAGCAGGATACCTTGTAGGAGACCACCTATTTAAGTGTGAGGACATTCAGCCCCAAATGAACGCACTTAAGAATCCAAGAAGTGTCCATGGCCGCAACGGACAAAACATTACGAAGAACAGAGTAAGGAAAATTGTTGTGTTGGAACCGTTGACTTGGTTAACGCTAAACACTGATGGTTCAAAACATCACGTTCACCGCGCAGTAAGTAATTCTGATGGTATTCAAATATGGAAGGTTCAAAGCAGAAGCTACCTATCCAGATGCAACATCGGTCCGCTGAAAGATTCCTGGAAAAGGCACCATGTGAGTGCGTCAAAATCTCTTTCAAGAGGGGATTGTTGGAAATTTACTAATGTGGAATTAAGTATATCCCATTATTTATGACTCAAAACAATTGGGGCCCCACACGTTGGAAACATCGTTTCCGACACACGTGCACGCGTAGTGCCAAGTGTCCCAAATTTCATTAGTGAAAGAGATATTGTATGTAATACGTTTGAGACATAGAATGATGGACGGTTATTGTCCAAATGATAAAGTATTCCACGTTGGTAAACGAAGGAAGAAGTGTAAGATGAAATGAGTCAGAAATCGTCGTGGAGCCGTGAAGGGCCGCTGCGCAACACCGTTGGAGCCGTGGCACCGGAGCGCCGCGTCGCCTCTCAGGCAGCGCTGCGGTGCTAATTGGGTGGCCAGTCACTGGAGCCGCGGTGCTAATTCATAGAGTCGCGGTGCTTCAAAGGCAGAATGATGCGTCATGAAGTTGGAAAGTTCTGACCTTTGGGCTGGTTTTGGGGAATTGAATCTCCATTACTTGGCACATAAATTCAGCCATTATTTGGCTGAATGTAACCCCTCTCAATAAGTGCCATTACATGGCTATTGAAGGCCATTAGTTGGCTAGTTTAAGGGTCATCTCATTACACTATAAATTGAGGCCTTTGGCTCAATTGTTCACTACACTTAGAAATATTTACAGAATTTTCTAACATCTTCTTCTTCCTCTCTAGCAAGGTTACTACACTCAAAGTTCTTCAAGAGTAACAATTGAGTTTCCTTTGATCAATTGTTAAGGTGATGTTGTATCTTAGGAGACTATTGCCCGACAACTTAAAAGGAGATATACGGGGCAATCTTGTCTTAAAGACAGAGTGTCATCACTCGACTCAGCAAATCACACAAGGAGTTTGTTTCATTCTTGATTTCCAGTTTTTTTGTAATATTTAGTTTATCCTTTCTAGCAATTGTAATATTCACTTACTTCCCGTTCCCTGCAATCATTGTATCCCACAAGGACATCAATTATCAATATTAATTCCAAGATAAGAGAGGTATGACTTAGAGGGGACTCTATTGTGATAACACTTCCATAAGAATTTTAATTTTATTAGGGAAAGAAAGAAGCCATATCCACTTAAAATCTTTAATGGGAGGCAAATGGTTCTCTGTGGTTTTATAACATGAACTGATAGAGAATTTAGAAGTCACATTGTTAGGAGACCATATAGGAATATCCGTATTGGACGTAATAGGAGGCGTATGAAGAGTTTTTAAGATTTGCGTTATAGTATCAGGTTGTTCGAAAGAGAGGGGGAAAGTTCCAAGTTTCATTCTGTTGGAAATTAGCCAAAGTAAGAGAGTATTCCGCTGTGTCAGAGGTCCTTCTATATAGTTTCTAAGTGATGGTTTAGTAGGAATCCATTTCGAAAACCATACCGATAACTTGGAATTTTTTCATGGGGACCATATAATATTTTTATTGCATATTTCCCAACCTTTTAGAATGAATTTCCAAATGTAGGATTACTTTTACCTTTATTATGAGCGTATTTATGTCTAATTATGGTACTCCATAAAGCATAAGGATTTGTGTGCAGTCTCCACGAATGACTGCTAAAGAGGGAAATGTTTTTTGATTTGGCTTTTGTAAGCCCTAAAACCCCCTCATCCTTACTCTTAGTAACAATATCCCACTTGACTAGATGAAGCTTCTGAAGGGGGGTATGGAACAATAAAAATAAAATGAAATAAACTCGAATGCCAATTCTATTTACGAATGTCACAAATTATGTCGTCCGACACCAGTAACAACATTTTAGCAAAACAGAAAACTTTGAAGAGTAAAATGTAGCGGAAATTTAAAGAACACAAATGTTTTTAATTTTTATAGGTTATATATATAATATAACTTGTGATCGTCAATGACCAAATGTATTTTATATATATTATATACAAATATACAAATTCCTTTCTTTACAAATTTACAAGATAAAACGGAAAGGAATTAAAAGTAGAGATGACTTCTGCGTGAAAAATCTAACTAAGTAGACATAGACAACCTCTCATTACAATCGCTCCATACAAAACTAATCTAGAATCTAAACAACAATTGTAATATTGGACAGAATGTTGTCAACACACTCAGGCAATACCGGTGATCCAGATTTCTGAGATGAAATCCCGAGAGCTCTTTTGGTATTTTTACTTTCTGGTTCTTGATATCGATACTCTGTAGTAGTCTCTCTATTTATAGTAGAAGGTCTTCCTTGAAAATCTCATCGATCAGTTGTGGAAGTTGAGGAAAATGTGGTGAGATTGATTGGAGAAGATCAGGGAGTAATAATCTCAACAGCTTTGGCTTGATCCTCACGACAAGCAACAAATTTTGACTTAGTCCTCACTCATTTTTTACCAGCTCCTTTTTACCTTGCCATGTCATTTTTATCTCATAGTAATATTTACACAAATGTTACTGCATCGCGTGAAGTAAGGCAAAATCTGTTCAGAAAATTTTGGTCCGAATGTTGTGCAACATTTGTCCCAACATACTTACACATTCATATCAATACTTTAGGATATATGTTGGGTCAAATATCACAACACCAAATCCAACATTAACAATCTCTCATTGTTTGCCTTTCTTCACAAAACTCATTAAAATGTAAATTTGACTTAGGATGTTGTCACAAATGTTGTCCGACATTTGTGATTAATAATTTCAAGGTCATGCTCCCCCTTAACCTGTGATGGCATACAAGCAAACATGTGTATACCGATTCATATGATTAGAAAATAAAAAAAATATTAGCACACATATCACATATCATCCAATATATACAAACCACAAATAGAAATATTCATTGTCAACAAATATCAATATCAATCCACTAAAGATCCTCATACAACATCGACAACAACAACAACTCCCCCTTTGCTCAGCATACAGCAGCAACAACTTCCAACAACTTTCTACTCCTTCATAACAGCTTCAACTTCCTCTGCACAACAACCTTTAGCTTCCTCCAGCATTTACATTCCCCCTTGCATCAGCATCAACTCTCTCTTTTTGTGAAGAAAGTAGCATCATGAAATGGTCTCTAGCTTGTATTAGGGCATTTCTTGTAGCATCAACCTCATAAATCTGTTGGTTGATTTTTCCAATTTGATCCACAAGCTATTGTGTAGATAGTGTAGACTGTCCTGGACCAGTGTTGCCCAGAATGTTGGTGACATTTCTGGCAACATTTTCACTTTCAACTTCCTTTTTCCAAGGCAAGTCGATGACTATGTATTTTCTCTACAAAATTGCTTTGTTTACAGTGTAAAGCTTAAGAGCCTTCCCTAAAGTGTCTTCTCTCTTAGGCTCAAAGCCTTGGGTGGTTAATACTTTGTAGATCAGAGAGGGAAAGAGAAAGATTGAAGTTGATTATTTCTCAGCCAAGTTTGTAATTTGATGAAATATCATTTTTTTCAAATCAACTTTCAAACCTTTCCTAACTTTATACAACAGGGTGGCTTGTTCAGATGTCACAATTGACTTATTCATTGAAATAAGCCAATTGTCAATAGCAATTTTGTGGAGGGTGGAAAACAGGGCTGTTAGTTTGGAGGCTGGACATCTAGGGATCCACTTCTTCATCATACCTCCAGTGAGATATTTAATCACTTCATCCCTATTGTCTATGACCTGTTCTACTCCTCTAACATTATCTCCAGCATCTAGTCCCATACATTGATTTATAATAGAAGGCATAAACAGATAGACCTTGTTGTAGAGATATACCTTCCCAAATTTCTTTGAGGAGGTCTTCTCTATAATAGGGCTCATATTAGCGTAAAACAACTTTATTACATTATCAACATACGGTCCTTTTTTAGTGACAGATCCTATGAGCTGTTTGTCCTTTAAGAATTCTACCAGTCCATATTCTGTACAAGAGGCAATATCAATTACTTTCTTAGGCCTGATTACTCTATTCTTGCTACAGTCCCAAATATCATAGTTCATTTTAGAATAGAATTTATCTGAATAAGCAGATACCTCAAAGTCTGAATCTGTGGATTCGGTACTGTTGGAGGATGTTGTTGTATGTGTCTCTGCAGATAATGGCTGAAATGTAGCCTGAGATGTTGTGGCATCAGTGGCAACATTTGGAGCAGCACTCGACTTTGCAGGTCTGGGAACTCCCTTTGGAAAGAATTGTTTTAAAGGAGTGTCGTCTGAGATTTCTCTTTCCTGAGGCACATTTGGCTGCACTGAAGCAGATGGTTATTCTTCACTCTCCTCTGTTGAAAGCACATAGTCCATATATTCACTTGCACTGCTCGAGTAAGAGGGTGTAAATGTTTCATAGCTAGACCTTTTGTTACTCGGTCCTTCTTGGACTTTTTTCTCAAAAACTCTACTCGATCGACGAGTAGGGAAAGTAGAGGACCTTGGCCTTTTACCCAAATATGAAAAATCAACAGTTTCATCAACATTAATAGGGTTATTATCATCTCCAAGATAGCTAATAACTAAAGGTTCATCAAAACCTTTAAACACTATTGTTGTACATTAGTTTTCTGGGAGATTGGAGGAAGAGAATGACTGTTCTGTTTGATGGGGATCATTATGCTCGGAAGCCTCCATATTCATTGGAGGGATTGTGCTCATTGGAGTGTTGGAGTGGATGTTGGATGACATTTTATTCTAACATTGGTGATGTTACCATTGGTGAAAATTTGGGAGAGGGTTTTGAGAGGTTAGGGTTATGATAGAGATTGGAGTTTGGTTTGGTGATTCCATCGGTTAGGTAGGTAGATGTATCCCCGATGTGATTTTCCCTCCCTTTTTTATGGGAAAATCGAAAATGATAAAATAATAGCAAATGAGAGGAATATTTATTTACATGACAAACCTTTTCTTAACAACAAAAATCTCTTCTTTTTAGGTGTTTCAATTTTACACAATAACTTACACCTAAAATATTGGAATAAAAAATAAACATCACAGTAAGAATAAAATTTAATCTTATCATTTTAAATTTTGAAATTCCATTAATCAAGACATATAATAGGGAGTAAAATATGATATTTTAAAAATCAGATAAGAACAACATCCCAACACATATCACATTCTGAAAATGTCAACAACAATGTTAGCAACATTTTGGACGACACAAGTATTTTGATCCCACAAGAATTTTCAGATTTGGCAACAAACCAAAACACTTTTTATATGCACTTTATGAGTTTGACCATCGGACCAATGTAACATTTTTCCATTGTGTCCTTGGTCTAATCATATAACACATAAAAGATTTTTTATGTAAAAAATAAGAATACTTTTATGGTATTCTCAAATATCTTTTGAAGCACTCGATACTTCTATAGAATAGAAACAATATCTTTTCACGGGCTTTGCCCATTTTTCACAGTTGCCAAATATTTGTAAAGTCTTTGCCTTATTTTGATACTCCCTTTTTATGATGCATATATATATATATATATATATATATATATATATATATATATATATATATATATATATATATATCATCATCGCAGAGAACGGTATCACTTTGATAACATATTCTTATTTAAGGATCATGCTTGTGTGACCAAAAAGTATGCACCATACATCAACAATAATCAGTTAGTGATATAACATAGGTAAATGTCACCCGAAATGTTAGACAACATTTCAGTCGACATTCACCAAAAATGCCTTTTTAGAGATTACAAAGACCAAGAGATTTCTTTAAACTAGAAAATCTCTCATGGTCCAAAGCTTTTATAAAAATATCAGCTAGTTGATGAAGAGTGTCAACATGTTCAATTTGAACTAGCTATTTTTCAAGTAAATCTCATAAAAAGTGATGTCTAATATCAATATGTTTTGTACGTGAGTGCTGAACTAGATTGTTGGAAATATTTATAGCACTCAAATTATCACAGTACAAAAATCAAAATGTTGTTAGTAAATCCATAGTCGTCTAACATGTGTCGTAGCCATATTAATTGAGAGCAACAACTTCCAACAGCTACATATTCAGATTCAGCAGTAGAAAGTGAGACACAGTTTTGTTTATGAATATACCATGAACCAAGGTTATTGCAAAGATAAAAACATCATCCACTTGTACTTTTTCTATCATCCACATCTCCACCCCAATCCGAGTCACTAAATCCTATTAAGTTAGAATTAGTGTCTTTGGAATACCAGAGTCCCAACTCACATGTGCCAGCAACATATCGAATACTACGTTCACGACATTTAAGTGGGACATTTTGGGACAGGCTTGAAAATGTGCACAAACATAAACACTAAACATAATAACTGGGCGACTAGCAGTAAGATAAAGAAGGCTACCTATCATAGATCGATATAATGTTGGGTCGATATTTTCACCAACATTATCCTTACATACCTTCTGTGATAAACCCATTGGCGTTTTCATCTGTTTAGCATTCTCCAAACCAAATCTTTTAACTAGATTCTTGGTATATTTACTTTGTGAGATGAAAATTCCATCTTCACTTTCCTTTATCTGCAAGCCTAAGAAAAAAGTTAATTCTCCAATCATGCTCATTTCAAATATCGATGACATAACTTCAACATATGAATTTAGGTACGACTGTGAAGTCGATCCAAAGACTATGTCATCCACGTAGATTTGAGCAATTATAATATCTACACCGTGTCGTTTAATAAACAAAGTACGATCAGCTTCACCACAGTTAAAACCAAATTCAAGAAGAAAGTTAGTTAAACGACCATACCATGCACGAGGGGCTTGTTTCAACCCATACAAAGCATGTTTAAGCTTGTACACATAGTGTGGATGGTAAGGATCTTCAAATCCTTTTGGTTGTTCAACATATACCTCCTTGTCTAGATAACCATTTAAGAAGACACCTTTTACATCCATTTGGTATAAAGTAATTTTCAGACAACAAGCAATAGCAAGTAAAAGTCTAATCGATTCGATTCTAGCTATAGGTGCGAAGGTTTCATCAAAATCAATTCCTTCAACTTGAGTATAACCTTGTGCAACAAGACGTGCTTTGTTTCTAACAACTGTTCCCGATTAGTCTGATTTATTTTTTAAAATTCACATAGTTCCAATTACATTTATATTATTTAGACGTGGAACTAAGTCCCAGACTTCATTTCGAGAAAATTGTTCAAGCTCTTCTTGCATTGCTTGTATCCAGAAATTATCTTTAAGTGCTTCTATAACATTCTTTGGTTCTAATGTAGATATAAAACAAGAAATACTAACCTCTTGGTATATGGTTGGCATACACACATACCTTACCATTTCTCTATAGTTGAGTGGTTCTTTGCCTCTTGTTCTTATTCCTTCAAAAACTCCCCCTATCACTTGACCCGTTGGATGATTCTTCCTAATCCTTGATGAGGGGTCCCTACGAACCTGGTCTAACAATTTAGCACTTGACTCCTCATATGTGGCCTCTGTGGTCTCTATTGCTGTTTTGGATGTTGCTTCAGGTGTGGCAACATTTGTGGAAACATCTGACTCTTCTACAATCTGTGGACTTTCCACTGAATCTATAATGTTATTTTCAATAGTTTTTCCTGAAACATCAGAAGGATCATCAAAGATAACATTTATAGACTCTTGTGCAGTTCTGGATCTCAGATTGTATACTCGATAAGTATGACTATTTTGTGAATAGCCAACAAAAATTCCTTTATCACTCTTAGAGTCAAATTTTTCCAAATGATCTCTGTCATTTAAAATATAACAAATACACCCAAAAACATGAAAGTAACGCAAGTTTGGTTTCTTTCCATTTATAATGTCATAGGGTGTCATCTTTGTTCCTGGCCTTAAATAAACTCCGGTGTGATTAGCAGTATTCAAGGATTCTACCCATAAACGTTTTGAAAAATATTTAGAACTAAGCATCACTCTAGCCATTTCTTGCAATGTCCTATTCTTCCGTTCTGCAATCCCATTTTGTTGAGGAGTTTTGGGGGAAAAAAACTCATGAAAAATTCCATTTTTCTCACAAAAATTTGTGAATGAACTATTTTCAAATTCTTTTCCATGGTCGGATCTAATCCAAAAAATAGGAGAATAGAATAAATTTCTAATTCTAGAGTGCAAGATTTTAAACATGTCAAACGTTTGTGATTTTTCTTTCAAAAATATATCCAAGAATATCTAGAAAAATCATCTACTATCACAAAGGAATACATCATGCCTCCTAGACTGTCTACTTTAATTGGACCCATTAAATCCATATGTAGCAATTGAAAACAGTGAGACGTACCTGAATGTTGTCCGTCGTGTTGGACAACATTATGAGAGACACGGATTTGCTTACCTTTCAAACAATCTTCACAGAGAGTTTTTCTTTATGGCTAAGTTTGGGTATGCCTCTAACCGCTTCATATGAGACCAATTTTTCTAAATTACAGTAGTTGACATGCCCCAACTTTTGATGCCAAAGTGTTGTGTCATCGACCTTAGCATCATTACATGTTTCTTGTCTTACAACAAGATAACAATTGTCACATGTTCTTGTACTTGTCATGACACATATATTTGCTTCATTCATAACTTTACAGACATTCTTATTAAATTTTACCTCAAGATCATCATCACACAGTTGACTTACACTAATCAAATTAGCCATTATGCCCTCAATGTGTAAGACATTTCTTATGGCTAGAAATCCAGGAACATCCAAGATCCCTTTTCCAATTATTTTACTTTTACTGCCACCTCCATAAGTTACGTTTCCTCCATTGAATGACTCATAGTTCTTTAGAAAACCTTTTGTACCTGTCATGTGGTGAGAACATCCACTATCAAAGTACCAAGAACTTGAAATGTTAGTTCTTAATGCATTTTTATCAATATTACATGTTACATCCTTTTTAGGAACCCAAACTCTCTTAAAACATTTTTTACCTTTTGGCTCAGAAATGTTGCTTCGATTGTTATCTGGAATGTTGGACAACATTTTAGGAAATATTTTACTCACAGAATTTTGAAGTTTGAAACAGTATGGTTTTAAGTGTCCAGGGGAGTTACAGTGATGATACACAAACTTCATATTCTTTGACATATATGAGAACCTATTATTCATCCATTTTTCTTTTACAAAACATATTTTCTCATTTTTATCAAAGAGATTAAAGCATATGGTTTTAAGAGAGTTTTAAGAGAGTTTTTGTACCCAATTCCTTCATGTGAAGGTTTACTAAAGTTGAGTATTTCATTCAATTTCGAAGTCCCCGTGTTGATCTTACGGAAGGTTGCTTCGGCTAAATTTGCCCGGATCTTACCAAATTCAAAATCTTTTTTGGTAAGTGCAACCTCAAGTCAGGATATCGTTCCTTTTAATACAAAATTCTCATGAGTTAAAGATTTTACCTTTTTGTCAAGTTTCTTGGATTCTATGATTAAGGCTTTACAAATACTTTGTAATTCATTAATCATATCATCTTTGCATTCAACTTGATCCGTACAATCAGTCTCACTAACAGAAATAGAACCACTAAAGCAATTAACATCAGAATAGTTAAAGAATTCATACCTTTCGAATGTCGCTGATGATGTTGATGTTGTTGCTGATATTGGAGAAAATGTCATGGCATCTGAGACAACATTATATACGACATCTTCATTATCCGATAGAGACTGTTCAAAAAGAGTAGCCAGCATTGCTTGTGTTTCAATTTCACGATCTCCTTCCTATTCTCCTTCATCACTACTAAGAGAAACCCATAGGTTCTTACCAAATTTTCTAAGAGTGTTTGCACATTCGTTAGCATAGTGACCCCAACCCGAGCATGCATGACACTGTACATACTCAAGTTGTTTGGGATAAAATTTGGTACGATATGAGTTGGTTCTTCATAGTTGATTTCCTTTTTGCACATTTGGAAGGAATCGAGTAGGCTTTTGATTGAAGACTTTGTTTTGGTGCTATTTAGCTTTAGATTGATTTCTCTCATTGTTGAACTTCCTCACCATCGAATTGTATTTTCGAATGAGTAAGGCAACATTTTCACCCTGAACAATTTCTTCAAGATTCTCATCCTCTTCTTCGATTTGACTCTCCGAGGATTGAACTTGAAGTGCCACGTTCTTGCTTTTATACAATTCCTTTTGATTCTCAATGTTCATCTCATAAGTTTTGAGAATGATCATCAAGGTATGATTGTCCATTGTGGCAAGATTGTGAGTTTCTTCAATAACACAAATCGTTAAATTAAACTTTTCAGGAAGAGAACGGAGAGCCTTTTCAACAAGCTGGGTGTTGGTTAATGGTTCACCAAGCACTTAACATTCATTTGAGCTGTCAATCAACTTTTCAAAATAAGATTTAATATCATCATCTTCTTCCATCCTTAAACGTTCATATTTACTCATGAGCATGCGTAGCTTTGTTCGACGAACACTTGAGCTACCTTCACAATGAATTTGTAAAGTATTTCATGCATCCTTAGCCGTGGGACAAATTTGAATGAGTTTGAACATATACATATCAACCCATCCAAAAATTGCATTTAAGGCTTTTTCGTTAAAGCTAACATTATTGGTTTCTTCTGTAGTCCATTCAGATTCAGGTTTAGCAAGAATATCATCTTCCTCATCCGGTGGCAACATTAGAACAACATACCCATTGGTTATAGATCTCTATGCCCTAACATCAATTGATTTGATATGAGAACGTAGGTGAATCTTCCAATAGGCATAATTTGATCCATCTAAAATAGGAAGCCCACCAATTGTTGGATTTGTCGGATCCATAGCTTATGAAAACAGGACCAAGCACTTATTGTGTTAAGTGTCGGCTTTGATACCACTTGAAGGGGGCTATGCAACAATTAAAAAATGAAATAAACTCGAATGCCAATTCTGTTTCCAAATGTCAGAAATTATGTCGTCCGACACCAGTAACAACACTTTAGCAAAATAGAAAACTTTGAAGAGTAAATGCAGCGGAAATTTAAAGAACACAAAGGTTTTAAATTTATATAACTTATGATCGTCAATGACCAAATGTATTGTATATATATTATATACAAATATACAAATTCCTTTCTTTACAGATTTACAAGATAAAATAGAAAGAAATTAAAAGTTGAAGTCGCAGATGACTTCTGTCTGAAAAATCTAATTAAGTAGACATAGACAACCTCTCATTACAATCACTCCATACAAAACTAATCTAGAATCTAAACAACAATTGTAATGTTGGACAGAATGTTGTCAACACACTCAGGCAACACTGGTGATCCAGATTTTTGAGATGAAATCTCGAGAGCTCTCTTGGTTTACTTTCTGGTTCTGGTTATCGATACTGTGTAGTAGCCTCTCTATTTATAGTAGAAGATCTTCCTTGAAAAGCTTATCGATCAGTTGTGGAAGTTGAGTGAAAGTACTGCTGGTGGGATTGGTTAGAGAAGATCAGGGAGTAATAATCCCAACAACTTTGACTTGATCCTCACGACAAGCAACAACTTTTGACTTAGTCCTCACTTAGTTTTTACCAGCTCCTTTTTACCTCATCGCGTGAAGTAAGGCAAAATTTGTTCAGAAAATGTTGGTCCGAATGTTGTGCAACATTTGTCCCAACATACTTGCACATTCATATCAATACTTTAGGAGATATGTTGGGTCAAGTGTCACAACACCAAATCCAACATCAACAGCTTCCTCTGGGAGTCAGTCGTACCCCAAACAAAATTTCGTTTGATCTTATCAATTTGCTTAAGAATTTTAGATGGGAGCAGGGTGTATTGCATTTAGTGACTAGGAATGGCACTGAGGGTGGATTTGGCTAGAACAATCCTACCAGAAATATTGATAAAGTTTGTTTTCCAACTTTCTAATCGAGATTTCATATTATCCACAATAAATTGATAGTCATTAGGCTGAGCTTTTTTTGTGAAGAATGGTAAAACCCTAGATATTTACCAAATGAGGTACTAACTTTAATACCAAATAGTTGCGCGGTGGTATTAGATAGATTGGGGGGACAATTATTAGAGAAGATGATCTTTGATTTTGTATAATTAATACATTGTCCTGAGAACTTACAAAAGTGATTTAAGCATGAAAGAATAGTATTGCAGCTCTTCATGTTAACTCTGGATAGGATAGTTAAATCATCCGCAAAAAATAAGTGGGATAGGGGGAGGAGCTTTAGGCTTGAGATATATGGGGTCTCAGGTTCTTATATCCACTTGATGCAAAATTACTTTAGACAATATTTCAAGGTAAAGGATAAAATATATGGAGAAAGAGGATCTCTTTGCCTAATACATCTACTAGGGCAAAAATAATGAGTATTCATATCATTTACTTTGATAGATATGCTACTTGTAGAAATACAACTCATAATGAGGGAGGTAATTTTAGGGGGGAATTTAAAGTATTTAAGTGTGCGTAAAATAAAAGACCATTCAAATGCTTTCTCAAGGTCAAGTTTGATGGCCATATCCACATGCTTTCCTTTTTTGTTTTTAAAATGTGACATAGGTTCTTGTATAATGATGGCATTATCACATGTATGTCTCTTAGCAATGAAGCTGGATTGGTGATGACTAATTAATGTGTGAAAATAGGGTTTGATACTATTAGCAATAACCTTAATAACAATCTTATAAATAGTAATGCAAAGGCATATGGATCTAAAGTTTTTAAGATTGTTAGCATTGGGGATTTTGGGTATGAGGGTTAAGATAATACGGTTGATAGAAGGAGGAACATACTGTTGCTGAAAATAGTAGTACAAAAGTTGATAACATAATCACCAACAATCTTCCAATATTTTTGATAAAAGAAGGGATGAAAACCATCCAGGTCTGATTCTTTAAAAGGTTTAAATGAAAAAACGGCCTTGGTTACTTCAATCGAGAGAAGGGGGTTATCTAATTGGGAGAGATGAAGATGTTTAAAAATTCTAGGAATATTTGCATTCTTATCCCAACTGGAGGATAAGTGGAAAGTAGTGAACATGTTCTGAAAATAACTAAGAGTATGATTTAATATAGCATGAGGGTCATTTACCCATTCCCCCGCTTTATTTTTAAAGAAAGTAATTTTTATTCATATGACGTCTATTAGTAGATGATAAATGGAAAAATCGGATATTAGCATCATCATCATATAAGATAGCCATACCCCCACTATGCCCTATTGCTGGTACTTCAATTAATTGCGAGAATCCAAAGTCATTAAGGAGAGACATATGTTTTTTCATTTTAGTTTCAAGTAAGGTAACCAAACTAGTATTATGAAGGTTAAGCAGGTCCCTAAAACTCCTACGAAAGTTTTCATTATTACCTCCATGAATATTCCAAATAAAAAAGTTTATAGCTCTCTCTATTGTACAATTTCTTTCAATGTGAAGGTCCCCATTCTCCTCCATCCTTACTCGAAAAGTCGGATTCCTCCTCAGAAAAGGTACTAGTATCATTACATGTTCTCTTACTGTGGGGTATATCGGTGCCCTCATATCCATTTTGCACTTGAACTGTCCCACTGGATAGTTGAGCACATGCCTCTTCTCGAGCAGCGCCTTGAAAAGAAAACTTTTACCTTGTTTATGTTTGAGAATTCTACCATGAATTTGTTCCCCAGATTGCAGTCTTCCTCTTGTATCCCCTCCAGTTGTCCCTCTGGGTTTACTTGCTAGCCTTAAGAGGTTTTTTGATTTATCATAGGAGCGTGGTTTTGTTGTGGTTGTTGTGAATTGGGATTCCACTACATCCCCCATGGAACAAATATGGGGTTCAAAGTATTTATATCCTCCAGTGATGGGATTGGTGGGTGAGTTTCCATGGTTTGGATTCTCTGATGGTGTAATATTTGGATTAGCATGTATCGTAGTCTCAGGGTAAAGGGAATGCGAGGCATTACGCAGTTGCTTAGCTTGATTTATGGAGGAACTATGGATGATTGGTTCATATGAATAACCAATTGGAAATATGGTAGAAGTAATGATAGCAGGCTCAGTTTACATAGGCTGAGATTGGAGGAGCAAACTATTCTTAATAAGATTGGGAGCAGATATTGTGGATGTCGCATGTTCAGAGTAGGTGGGCACCTGGTTTGAAGTTGTATGATTATTAGGGTAATCTTGATATTTGTTACTAGGATTATATTGGATAGTAGTGTTAGAACTTAATAATGAGGTATTAATAGTAGAAGTTCTACTCGGTCCTTTCTCTTTTCTTGATACTCCTTTGCGGTGTATAACTCATTATTTATTGATCTATTAATATACCGCTTGAGAGTTATTGATCCTGATTCCAAACTTCTTCCAAGTTCCATACATTCACTCTCTGCCTGTGTCCGGTGGTCTAAACCTTAGTTTTCATTGGTTAGCTTAGGACGGGGTGAGGTAATCCTGATTATCTAGAGCCTTTTTCGACTGGTTCCTCCAACAACTGTTTATCGGGGTGAGGTAATCCTGAATATCTAGAGCCTTTTTCGACTGGTTCCTCCAACAACTGTTTATCATAAAGAGCGATTGTATCACCTCTTGAGATAACTTTCAAGATAAATTGTCGGTCAAACTTTGATTGTATAGGCAGTCTTAGTTGTCATGGAGCAACTTGACGAATTAGTTGGGCACTAATCTTCTGGACCAGAATAACTTACCATACTAATGAGATGGCTTACAACGATCCTCAGACCAATTAATAGCACTTATGTAATGCTTCAACTTCAAGGGCGAATCTTCTTGGGTGTTGTCTGTCGATATACTTAATTCTTAGATATTGATAAGGTTTCCGTTGTTATCTTTACTCCATATCCCAATACATTCTAATGGACTCTAGACCGGAGTCTTTGTCTTTGTCACGATACAAACCGGAGGGTCATGACGGGCACCCGGACCTTACCTGCCGAGTACCACTAATCATATCATCAACATCCAATCATACCCAAACACGGGCCACAAGGGCCGTCTCCCAATACTTTACTGACACATGAGAATAGTAAGCCGAAAAAGGACTATGTAAAATCTTAATCCGGAAAGCCCCAACTTATCTATATACATACTAAGGCCGACAAGGTAATACATGACAACTATACACAGGACACCTGTCTACAAGCCTCTAAGAGTAGCAATCTCGTACGTTTTCAAAACCAAACTGAAATGTACTACTTTACAAAATGAAATGTTAAAGGGATTGTTGGTACTGCTATATACGAATGGACATTTATGGTCTTCAAAGAATTCCCAAGCCAATGTAATATAAACTCCAAAAGTGGTCTTATAATGATTTATCATCATCATGTTCTCCACTAGCCCACCTCACGTGTTGCACCCACTGATCACTTAGCTTAGTCATTTAGGATTAATTACCACAAGGTTACACGTACAATATTCCACTAACCTTGTCCCTCATTAATAATTAATCAATCCTACAATTTATCAATTACACACACAATTAATTATGTGATCCCAATTCACTTAAATCTTAATAACTTATAAGACATTCATATACTCCATGTCATAATTTTGTAATATGACACTAGTCCATAACCTATTTGTGCACGTACTAAATTTATTTCCTCTCCCCGTCGTCACACTTGTTACGTCTAAAATTATTTTAGGACTGCATCCTTTTATATGTCAAGCTCTTATTAGCATACGTAAATATGACATAAATTTTTCCAACGCTCGGGTCTATTTACACACACCTAGAGATTTTACATACGCCTAGCGATTCAAACCGTTACCCGAAAGTACGGGATGTTACGTCATCATAGGCCGAAAATGATGAAAGATACATAACATAAATAAACATCAAGTTAACTCTCAAGTAATCATATGCTAACCAGTTCGATAATTGTATAAGTCACCTTGTGCACATAAGAGTTCAATGAATCATATAAATCACTTTATTCATATAAAAGTTGATGAATCATATAGGTCACCTTACTTACGAAGGAGTTCAAAAACCAATAATCCGAGTATTAAGAGATCAATAAAAATATCCTTTATCATGAAGTCATCCCACTTTCATTAATCATTTCTAGCCATTTTACCAATCAACATGTAATCAATGTATAATGTATGTATGAGATTAATGAAAATGTATATGCCAGATACATATGATCATAGATTTTTGACGCATCATTGCAACAATCGTGCTTCTTTTTGGCCATTATCATATGATCATATATCTTATGCCATTTAGCACTCTTTTCATGAGCTTCATTCACTAAGGTATACCCTTTTTGTTGATTGAGGATCTGTCATGATCCAATTTCTTATTAAGCCGTGATCGGCATCCGGTGTCTTAACTTGATCGAGCGGATCATATTGGCTTTCAAATATGTCCTTAATCTAATACAATGTGCGACTCAATGTAATTATTAAAATAATACATACAGTCAAACCTCTCTATAATGGAAACATTTATCCGATAATTTCATGCCCTCTTTAGTGAGGTGCTATTATATATGTATACTGACATTTGATGTTTAGATCTCATTTAGTTGTTATAAACGAAAGTATGCAAAGAATTATTTTTTTCTACTTTTTACTCTATAAATGAAAATAATACTTGTTAATTTTAAAATCTCAATTAATATTCATATCTCATTAATTAAAAATTAAAAAGACTAACAAATTACAAATAAATTCATAACTAATTGTACCATACCGATAAAAAATAAAATCTAAGGAATATATGATTTAAAATTAATTGAGAATTTAAATACAATTTGAAGTTTGACGTAAGAATTCTATAATTGTATGTTATTTCATAAATTTCAGTCTCTTAGCGATAATATAACACTTGAATTGACAAAGAATTTTGTTCAAACTTTCAGCAAAAAGAATTCAATATATTTCCGTAGAAGAATGTCTAAGAACTTAAAAATTGACTCTTCTATATCACCCCAAGTAGCAATAAGTTGATGCTCTTCATCAACACTTTCGTTATCCCTTTCTGTATTTGTTGTCTCTTGTTCTTCCACTCTAATCACTTATGCAACAATCTCTTCATCAGTGTAAGTTTTAAGGATTGAAAGAGTTGCGTCAAACTCCGTATAAATGGTAGCATCCATTGCTTGATTGGTATTATGAGATGATATTTGGGCTATTTTGATATTTTATTTTTTATACATAATATGCTTCTTGCAAATATTATTACATAATATTTGAGTACGGCTGTTATAGAGAGGTAATTTTATAAAGAGTGTACCGCTATAATGAATGTCATTGATGTTATAGGTAGAATGCTATTATAGAGAAGTAAAATATAACATGAAAAATCGATTCCAGAAAAAATCATATTGTTATAGTGAAATATTGTTATAGCGAATGACAATTATAGATAGGTTTGACAATATAATATTTGGATCTCAAGTTCAAGTAAACATTCTAAAAATTTATATATATATGCACCATCTTATCATTGTACAATATATGCATAGTGTAAATACATAATTCAACTTCTAAGATTGTTTATGAAGCCTATAAACTGAAGATAATGACTACATAAATGAAATAACTAAAAAATAGTATATGTGTCCCCACAGGAAGCAAGAAATGGAGCTACCAAAAGCACAGGAAGTGAGGGATCTCTAGCATGTAGTATGCTCGTCTGCAAAACTGGTCCCTACGTTGAACCGTAGACCAATGTAGGTTCTCAAAAGAGAACATTAGTACAATCCACCGTACTCAATAAGTCTCAATGTCCCCCTCACTAAAGTTGAAACGAGGTTTAAATAAACATGTATGTAATAATATAAACTCTGAAAAACTCCATAAAAACTAATCATGTAAATAATATACATTTAAGCAACCACTACTAAAGTATTTCTTAGTTAAGTACATTCTTTCTTTATCTTTTAAAATAGTTTCAGTCGACTGAACTTTTCTTATGATCATCTGGGGAGATTAGTAACCCTTTATATGGCTACTCGTACGAGTAGCCCTTTTTCCGGCTATCAAATCTTCTGTATCAAAAGCACAGGAAGTGAGGGATCTCTAGCATGTAATTTGCTCATCTGCAAAACTGGTCCCTACATTGTACTGTAGACCAACGTAGGTTATCAAAAGAGAATGTTAGTAAAATTCACCAAACTCAGTAACTCTCGACATCCCCCTCATTAAAGTTAGAACGAGGTTTAAATAAACATGTATGTAATAATATAAACTCTGAAAAGGAATAGTTCATAAAAACTGATCATGTAAATAATATACATTTAAGCAACCACTACTAAAGTATTTCTTAGTTAAGTACATTCTTTCTTTATCTTTTAAAATAGTTTCAGTCGACTCGAACTTTTCTTATGCTCATCTGTGCCGATTAATAATCCTTTATATCGCTACTCGTAGCCCCTTTTCCAGCTATCAAATCTTCTGTGATGGCAATATTAGCAACCCTTTGTACGATTGATCGTAATCCTTTATACAGTTACCATTCATGTTTTACCTCATTATAGAAAAATTAGTAACCCTTTGTATGGTTACTCGTAGCCCTTTATACGGCTACCAAATCTTTTGTACTCATTCTGCAACTGTAACGACTCGTAAAGTCATTTTTATTATGTTACCTAGAAATGTCAAAATTACCCTTTCCAAGCCATTACTTGTATATTTGTGACTTATGAAGATGAGTGGCATGGTTTCTGAGGTTATCGGGTGAGTTTTGGACCTATTTTGGTATGTGTAGAATTCCATTTTTTAAAATGTTTTTGCGGTTGCCTTGTTGGTTACAAAACCAATAGTTGTGTTTCTTCTTTAAAATCAAATTGAAACATTACTTCTTTTCAAAAGGTTACAATTAGCATCTGTTGAGTAAACAAAAAGTTGGCCTATAAAAGGCAACTGGCAGAAGTCAAAAAACGTAGTAGTAAACATCTCTCTGTTTCTAACTATGTTCTATTTGATCATTTACTTCTTTATTTTCTTACTCCAAATCCTTCATTCTTTTGGGTTTAGTTTTTCTGGTTGAAGAAATGAGAGAGTGCAATTTGAAGGGTTTTGTTGGGTTCAAAACACATAAGTAAGGCACATCGGAAGTTTAAAAGTTTTTGTTTCTTACTTACCCCAACAATAATTCTGGTATGGTTATACAACAATGGAACTTGTAACATAAAACATTTTACTTACAAGTTAGTATTATCTGGAATCTTTATCTACTATAAGGTGCACACGCGGTTGCTCTTCCGATTGCAAGCTCCAAGCTTCAATGTAATTCTCTTTCGGAAAGCTAGGAAATTCGGCAGAGGTTCGAGAGTATTTGATTCTAAGTCTCTAAGGCTTAGAATGTTTTTCAGAATTGGTGTATAGAATAATGAGGTGAATGCCTCTATTTATAGTTGAAAAATAGGTCAAAATCGAATTAGAGTTTGACCTTGGACCTGACCCAAAAATTGAGGCAGAGGTGCCGCGACCCTAGGGTATGGGCGCCGCGGTGCTCGCTTTTTTTTTTTTTTTTTTTGCATTCTTAATTAAATCCAAAATCCAATTTTGACTTAATTAAAATAATTATTATTCATTTAAATGTCTTGATTCCAAATCGAACATTTTAATTATTCTCTCAATACATCCTTAGATCGAAACGGACAATCGACATAGTGTGACCCTACAAGCCTTCTCATATCGACATTAATCAAATTAAGGTCTACACGGAACTCCTAGACGGCGCCGGAAGACGAACTCAATATGTGAAGTACGTTTACACGAATCCAGTAAATTTAACCTTTATGTGGTAAGACAAAGTCCTTTCATTCACAACACACCCGATCAAGCTTAGGATTTGTCAAGTGTCTATCCAAATGGCTTAATAATTGTATCTCATTTATATTAGTTGACAACTAGACCATACTCTAAATATGTCTATTGCGTTGACCAACGACTTAGTCAACCTAATATCACTGAGAATCAGAGTGTTCTCTCGAATATACACCCGAGGAATGAATCCTAATCTTGGCTCAACTACCATCTTCAATCCACATCGTAATGTACCCAATACAAGTTGTATATCAACCTATAAGGCATTTGAGCTTAGGTCGGGATCAAAGTACATTACTTTGTAGACAAGGCGTGTATTGACCTCAAGTCTAAGGACTTCTATCTTCCACACGCTGATCATACTTTAGACAAGTATAACAAACAGTATATCAGCAGGGTATACCAATAATTCCAAAGTATCCATGTGTCCATCACGAGTAACCATTACTCGTAGCAGGTGAGACATTCTACATCCTCTAAGGATGTGATGCATACCACATGTCGACTTATCACATATCATCGATATCCCATTCTCGATGATCATTAGTCGAGGCTATTTTAAGAGTTACGCTCTATCATTAAATATCTCACTCTATTAATGACAACGTAAGCTCAAGGGATGCACATTAATGAATAATTACAAACAATCAAATAATAATTCAATAATTGCAAATGACAAAATATTAATCTCCATTAATAATAATATGAATGTGTATAAAGTACATATGTCCTAATATAGATTGTCTCTAGGACATAAATATACTTTCAATCTCCCACTTGGCCTAGAGCCAATCTCCAACATATCTAATGCCCATATTCTCAAAATGACCATTATGCTTGACTAAGCTTAATGGTTTAGTGAATGGATCAACTAGATTATCGTCTGTGAGAACATAGTCTAATCTAGTCTCTTCAGTTTCCACCATCTCCCTGAGTATGTGGTACTTCCTTGGTACATGCTTGTTTCTGTTGGTTGATCTTGGTTCCTTAGCTTGCGTAATTGCACCAGTGTTGTCACAATAAACTGTTATTGGACAAGTGGCACTTAGAATAACCCCTAGTTCCTTCAGGAACTCAGATATCACGACAACTTCTTTACCAGCTTTCGATCCAGCAATGTACTCAGCTTTCGATCCAGCAATGTACTCAGCTTCGGTTGTCGAATCAACATTTGTAGCTTGTTTGGAACTTTTCCAGCTTACTGCTCCACCATTGAAAATGAATGTGTAACCTCATTGAGATTTATAGTCATCAACATCTGTCTGGAAGCTAGCATCAGTGTACCCAGTACATATTAGCTTCTCTTCCCCACCATAGACTAAGAAGTAATCTTTAGTTCGTCTAAGATACTTAAGAATACTCTTGACTGCCTTCCATTGTTCTTCCCCAAGATTCTGCTGGAACTTGCAAGTCATACTAAGTTCAAAGGCCACATCTGGCCTAGTACAGGTCATGGCATACATGATCGATCCTATAGCCGAAGCATATGGGATCATTTTCATGCGTTCAAGTTCTATAGAATTAGAAGGACTATCCTTCTTAGATAACTTGATGCTTTTTCCCATAGGTAGACCGCCTTTCTTGGAATTTTCCATACAAAAATGTCTAACTACTTTGTCTATGTAGAATGACTGTGATAGCCCAAACAATCTGTTAGGTCTATCTCTATAGATCCTAATTCCCAGAATGTAGCAGGTTTCACCTAAATCCTTCATTATGAAGGTACTGGACAATCACTACTTGACTGACTGCAAGTGAGTCTTATTGTCTTCCATTATTAATATGTCATCTACATAAATGATAATGAAGGCAATACTCCCATCCTTGCGTTTACTATAAACACATGGATCCTCTTTGCTTCTAATGATAGCCTTGTCAAAGCAAATATTTCAACTCCTCGAGGCTTGCTTAAGACCATAAATGGACTTTTGTAGCTTGCATACAACATTTGGTTTGGACTCGATTGAAAAACCCTCAGGTTGTTTCATATACACTTCCTCAACTAGATTACCATTGAGGAAAGCAAGTCTTGACGTCCATCTGCCAAATGTCATAGTCATAATATGCAGCTACTGCAAGCAAAATCCGAATGGACTTGATCTTAGCAACAGGTGAAAAGGTTTCATCATAATGGACCCCAGGCCGTTGATTATAACATTTAGCCACCAGTCTTACTTTATAAGTCTGTACCTTGTCATATGCATCAATCTTCTTCTTGAAGACCCATTTACACTGTATGGGTCTAACCTCTGTTGGCAAATCAACCAAGTTCCAAACTTGATTTACGTACATCGAGTCCATCTTAGATTTCATGGCTTTTTGCCATCTCTGTGAATCAATGTCTAACATAGCTTCGCTGTAGGTTGTAGGTTCATCGTCATCAGGAATTCTATCTCATTGTATGTTTCAATAAGGAGATTAAGTCTTTCAGGTGGACGATGAGTCCTAGTGGTCCTACGGAGTTGAGTACTTTGTGTTTCAGTGTTTGTTGCATCCTGATTGTGAGAAGGTCTTTGTGTGTTGGACAATCCATCACCTTGAGAGCTCTCAAAAATGTCATTTTCATGTATTTCCTTAATGGAATGAGGTACAACCATTGTATCATTTTCCATTGGTTGTGTATGACAGTCTTGCATTTCTGCACTATCTCTCACATCACTCACACTGGCTCAAGGCCGTACTCAAAGTACCCAATCTTCACCAGATACTCTCACTGAATCCTTGTTTAGGTCATTCGACAAGGGTTCATTTTCTGTGTTATCTTGTGATTCTTGAATTTCTTCAAGTTCTATCTCTGTGCAGCTATGTTCTTTGTAGACATATTCTTCTTCAAGGAAAGTTGTGTTCCTGGAAACAATGACCTTATGTTCTCCAGGAAGATAGAAGTAGTATCCCATAGTTTCCTTTGGATACCCCACGAAGTAACATTTCTCACTTTTAGATTCCAACTTATCAGTGAGCATCTTCTTAACATATGCAAGGCACCCCCAGGGTCTCATATGTTTAAGAGTTGGCTTCTTGCCACACCATATCTGATAGGGTGTCTTTTCTACCGACTTGGAAGGAACCCTGTTCAGAATATATATAGAAGTTTGTATAGCATGTCCCCAAATGTATGTCGGTAGAGCTGAGGAGCTCATCATGGATTGAACCATATCCAATAAGGTTCGGTTTCTCCTTTCGGTAACACCGTTCATCTGTGGCGTTCCTGGAGGTGTCCATTAAAATTGGACTCCATGTAGTTTTAAGTAATTTGGAAAATCCTTGCTTAAGTATTCACCTCATCGATTCGATCGAATGGTCTTGATACTTGTTGCAAGTTGCTTCTCTACTTCCGACTTGTACTCCTTGAACTTCTTAAAAGCCTCAGATTTGTGTCTCATAAGATACACATACCCATACCTTGTGAAGTCGTCAGTAAAAGTGATGAAGTATGGGAAGCCTCCTTTAGCTTGAGTCGAGAATGTCCCGCATACATCAGTATGGACCAACTCAAGCACCTCTTTGGCTCGCACACCTTTCACAGAAAGTGATTTATTGGTCATCTTTCCTCTCAAACAAGATTCGCAGTTACCATAAGACTCCAAGTTAAATGGTTCGAGGTAGTCTAACTTTCTCAATCTTGCTATCCTTGATTCGTTGATATGACCAAGTCTGCAGTGCTATAGGTAGGTAGAGTTTCTATTACTTGTCTTGGCTCATTTATTTTGTACATTGAAAAATCTCGACTACAGTTCTTTGTATATAATCCATCCACAAGAGGAGCAGTTCCATATATAACATTATTAAAAGACAGTACGGGACTGGCCATTATAAATATACGAGGAAAAACCCTTCATGTCCAACACGGGATAGAAATAATATTCCTCGTTAACGAGGGAACATAAAAACAATCATTCAACACTAAACAATAGCCGGAAGGTAAATTTAATCTATAAGTCCCTACGCGCTCAGCATCGACTCGTGCTCCATTTCCAACGCGTAGGACTACCTCTCTCGGTCCAACCTTCCTGCTATCAGTTAGCCCCTGCACATTTGTACAAATGTGTGAGCCACAAGCAGTATCCAATACCCAGGAATGAGAGTTATTTATAGACATATTTATTTCAATGACGTACATACCTTGTCCACCAAAGGCAGGAGCACCTGGTGTTTTCCCTCCTCCTGGTGTCGTGCAGTCCTTTTTCCAATGCCCCTTCCTATGGCAGTTGAGGTATTCATCCTTAGCTGCGCTCACCTTCTTCTTCACACCTCCCTTGGGCTTCATAGCTGAGGGAGCAGCGATTGCCTTGCCCTTCTTCTTTTGACATTCCTTGCCTTTCAGCTTGGGTCGGCTAGAAGAGCTCACCATGAGCACAACTTTGCCTTTGGAAGTGGAGGACTCAAAGGTCTTGAGCATGTTGTGCAGCTCTGGAAAAGTCACCTTCGTTCCATTCATGTTGAAATTCACTATGAAGTTCTCAAAGGAACGAGGGAGAGAGTTCAGGACGATGGTGGTAGCGATATTATTTTGAAGCTTCGTACCAATCGAAGCAATCCTTTCTATCAGCCCTATCATCTTCAGCACATGCTGCGAGACCGGGCTCCATTCATTGAGCTTACACTTGAAGAGTTCTATTAGCAACTCATATTCCGATTGTCTGGGATTGAGAGTCATAGAGACTCTTCAGGTGTTCGAGCATCTCATTGGGCCCCATGTTCTTATACTGTCTCTGAAGTTCCATCGACATAGAAGACATCATTACGCATTGCGCCGAAGTGGCATCATCTAGATGTTTCTGGTAAGCATCTTTATCAAAGGAGGCATAATCTTTAAAATCTATCGCAGGGACTGTTGGAAACACCGTGTCCAACACGTATTCTATTTTCTCTTATCTGAGTACTATTCGCAAATTCCTTAGCCAGTCAAGGTAGCTTGGTCCAGTAAGTTTATTCATCTCAATCATCATTTTCAATGACATGCTTGATATCTTTTATAATCTGAAGAATTAGATAGACCGGAAATCAAATTCAAAATCTATTTCCTATTATACACATTCATTTAGGCTAATCAACAAGGCCTTTTATTTAATTAGCTCCCACTATTTTAACATACTTTTATGACCCCATGATCGAATACAGACCTATATTAATTGAGGTCATAATGGGCCAAGATCCAATCCTATGCTATCTCCGCGTTTGCTTTGGTTGATAACTTCAATAACATATCTTGCTAGGTTCTAAACTAATTGCAAAACTTATTCGCAACTCTTGGTTGATCAAATTATTACATTTAATCTTGTATCCTTATATTAGTCTGACACTTTGGCGTCAATATTTGTCTAAGCAAGTCAACCCCATTACACGACTGTGTTTATGTATCTAAGCAAATTTGGCCATTGTGAGCAAACACTTTGGTGTAAATACCCACAAAAGTTTATCATTTACCTTTACATTAAAACACATCTATGAAAGAGTCTGGGTCCTCGTAGACTTAGAGCAAATGCTTTGGCATAAATACTCATATCGCCAAAAAGGATTTTGCACTCTAACAATTATAATGGACGACACGTTTTAATTTAGACTTGTATTTAATGTTTTTGGAAACATTTTAATTTTAGGGTTCGAACCAAGATCAACACTTTTACGCCATATCCAATATGACACCTTAACATCATGCAAACTAAAGACACATATAGTTTGGGAACCGTCAACCCAATATGCATGATATAAGATGGTTTAATCAAACACTGGGCGCCGCCTGCCCAGCCAGTTATAGCAGACATTATTCTAGAAATGTAAATGACAAACAATTTGACATTTAGCACATAAACAATATACTTATCAAATAATATATTGTATAATAATAATGTTGGGTTAAACATTCTGAACTCAGAAAAAAAAGTTGTTTCTGGACAGGTGGGGCCGCGACACCAATCTTTAGCGCTGCGGCACCACTGAGGCAGTAATGCCATTTTTTTGAAAAAATGCACTAGCGCAGCAGTGCTTCACCATGGAGTCGCGGCGCTTGCAGTAACATTTCTGGTTCTGCATTTGAATTAGTGCCGCGGCGCTGCAGAGGCAGAAATATTTCTATTTTTGAAAATGCATTAGCGTCGCGGCGCTCTACCATGGAGCCGCGGTGCCTGTTGTCCAGTGAGTTCATATTTTAAAATGAATCATTAGCACCGCGGCGCTCCACCATGGAGCTGCGTCGCCTCCTTGAAACCCTAGTCAGAGCCGCGGTGCCCTACCATAGGGCCGCAATGCCGACGTCCTTACAAATGTTTTTGTGTTGATTTTCAAAAAATCGCTCAACTCCTAAATCTAATTTAGGGATCAATACACATGTCCTTTATCATCACCCACCATTATCAATAACGCCCATATCGACCATCATCTGTTCTTTACTCATTCTTAGCCATGCACCGTGCAATGAGTCGGACTACGCACTTGGCTTTGTTCGAGTTAGAGTGGAATCACTTCCTCGAGTTAGCATAGGAGATAATTTAGGGTGATACCAAAAGGTCAACATTCGTTCAAGACATATAGGATTTCAAAAAACCTCGTTTTAATCCAATTTTATGTTTAACCCATATTATTATTCTATTCAATTGTTAAATAACCATTTAACTAACCTGAGCTCTGATACCACTGAAGGGTTTTGTTGGGTTCAAAACACATAAGTAAGGCACAACGGAAGTTTATAAGTTTTTGTTTCTTACTTACCCCAACAATAATTCTGGTATGGTTATACAACAATGGAACTTGTAACATAAAACATTTACTTACAAGTTAGTATTATCTGGAATCTTCTCAACCTATAAGGCATTTGAGCTTAGGACGGGATCAAAGTACATTACGTTGTAGACAAGGCGCGTATTGACCTCAAGTCTAAGGACTTCTATCTCCCACATACTGATCATACTTTAGACAAGTATAACAAATAGTATATCAGCAGGGTATACCAATACTTCCAAAGTATCCATGTGTCCGTCACGAGTAACCATTACTCGTAGCAGGTGAGACATACTACATCCTCTAAGGATGTGATGCAGACCACATGTAGACTTATCACATATCATCGATATCTCATTCTTGATGATCATTAGTCGAGGCTATTTTAAGAGTTACGCTCTATCATTAAATATCTCACTCTATTAATGACAACATAAGCTCAAGGGATGCACATTAATGAATAATTATAAACAATCAAATAATAATTCAATAATTGCAAATGACAAAATATTAATCTCCATTAATAATAATATGAATGTGTATAAAGTACATTTGTCCTAATACAGATTCTCTAGGACATAAATATACTTTCACAATTTTGATTTCTAAAGTAGGTATTGTATCCTAGGGTACACTTCCTTTTAACCACTTGCACTGTAGGGGGAAATTACTATTCTAAAGATAGTTTCCTAGAAATACCTTGTCTACTTGTTTCTTAACTCTCTGTTGAATTATATTGTTTGGTTTTCACTCCATTGGATTATTTCAGAATTTTTTACAACAATTTTAGGATAGTCATTTCAAGATGTGGAGAGCCTTGAAAAATTTAATGGTATGAATTACAAGCGTTGGAGTATGAAAATGATGTTTCAATTGACAATTGCAAAAGTTTATTTTGTTTTGAGTTGTCCATATCCACAAGATGAAAAAAGTGATGGACAGCTTTCAAACTCTCAACAAAAATGGCTTGAATATGATTTTGTATGCCGCTAAATGATATTGAATGCAATGAGTAATGCCCTTTTCAATGTCTTCCACAAATGCTACACTGCATATGAGTTATGGGTTTCCATTGCGCGAAGGTATGTAGCCGAAGATGCTGGAAACAAATCTTTCTTAATTAGCAAGTTTATTAATTTTAAATGGATGATTCCAAGCATGTTGTTGATCAAGTAAATGAACTAAATGAAATTGCTTCTCAATGTGCTGATGTGGGTGAGCCAATTTCTGAGACTTTTCAAGTTTTTACTATTATTGGTAAACTTCCTCCTTCTTGAAAAGATTACCAAATGAAATTAAAGCACAAAACGAAGTCTCTAAATTTGGATCAATTACTTCAGCATATTCAAATTGAGAATGAGGCTAGGAATCAAGATTTTCTTGTTAATAGTGGAAAAGAAAAAGTGCATAATGTTGAAAATTCCTCATCTGTCAAATCCTCTAAAACCAAGGTCAACAAGTTTTAAAATGGAAACAAGACTTTTGATAAAAAGAAAATATTTGGTTCCAAGAATGGTGTTAGTAAGAAGAATAGAGAACCTTGTTTTGTGTGTGGTAAGATGGGACATTTGGCAAGAGCTTGTAAATTTCGCAAAGGTAAGATAGATAAAAAAAAAAGAAGCCAATGTCATGGAGCAAGATGATGAAATGGTTCATGTTCTTATTGAAATTCTTATAGTGGATAAAAATGAAGAATAGTGGTTATATTCCGCAGCAAATTTCCATGTTACGCCATTCAAAACTTCTTTCGAGATGTATGAATACCCACACCTTTCACCTCCACACTGGTGAGACCACTATCACGCTTAAGGATGTGGAGGTTATGTATGGACTACGGGTAGATTGACTCTTATTATACACTAAGGATCGTCATCATGAGCCAACATTAGGGAAGGAGTTCAATAGGCTCACTAAATACGTGCCTCAGTAGGATGATATACATGGATAGAGTCGGATGTCGATGTCTTCCCTCTGTGCTCACTTGCGCCTCATAGACATGCATCATCCTATTGCAGATAACACATTTCAGGTATATGTCGATCATAGTGCCCGTTTATATTTACTCGTCATATTCAGGGGAATCATATTCCCGAACACATCGTGTTCTTATATGAGCTTAAAGTATTTACTATTTTTGGATGATTTGGATCAGTTGGGATGTTACAGTTGGGGCGGTGTTGTTCTGGCTTACCTGTATCGATCACTATGTCGAGTGTGTATGGGCAATATGAGTGATGTCGGTAGATTTCACACGCTCCTCTAGGTAATATATTTTAGTGTGTGTAATATTATTCTAAATATAGCTTTTTAAAATGATGATAAATAAAACATTTTTAATGACCCTTTCAGATATGGGTGTGGGATAGGATGGTTCCTTTTCATCCCATAGCCGCACACCCTTAGCCTGACTTCATTGCTGATAACATTCCCTACGCGCGGAGATGGAGGGGAGGCATATCCCGAGATATGAATACGCACCATAATATTCTTCCGTTCACGGATCAGCTTGATCATATGACGGAGGATAGGGTAAATTTATTTGATTCTACATTATTATATTTTTTCTTACTATTTTTGTCTTTATTGTTTATTAATTTTGGGTCATCTTTTTACATCTTTTTATATGAAGGTTGTATGTTCAGTTTTTGGATCAGTTACTGGTGTTTTGCAAGGTTGGTGAGCCCGTGTGGAAGTCGTGGTGTCCGTTGATACACTTGGGGATCGTTGAGGATCACACACCCTACCACCTTACGACAGTTTGGTCATGTACAGAATATACCTGAGCCGGTTGTTTGGGAGAACAACCACTATAAGCGAGACGAGTGTTTGACCACCATTAATGCATATCGGGCCTTTATATAGACACAAATCGATCGTTGGTCTCAGAGGCTGGAGACAACAGCTGTGGTTGGACATACGACTCCGACTGATACTTACATGGATTTGTACCAGCAAATCAAATGCAGTTTAATTGGCAACCCCGAGAGACATGATCTAGATGGCCGAGGACATGCATCACTCGCGGGACAGTATGAGGTATTGGTAAGTTTACTATACTAAAACTTAATTAATTGTCTTAATTATTACGTTACAAATTTATTCAATTATTAATATTTACAAACAAATACAGCTACAAACAGTGCGCCGACTAGGAGTACAATATATGTTTCTCCCCGAGTGTGCAGGATTTTCCGCCCTGATCGTTCAGGTAGCCGAGTCGGGTATCCAAACAATCATAACAGACGTATCATGAATGTATTCCAGAGGTCCAGTATCAGGCAGCAAATGATCGTGGTCGTGATCGTGGAGGTGGTGGTGGCAGAAGAAGGAGGCAGAGGGGGTGCGGCCAAAGAGGATGGTGGTTGAAGGGCTGGTAGCCGAGGGGATCTTAGCCGAAGGGATCGTGGCCGAGGTGGTGACGGTAGAGGCCTCCGTATAGTAGATAAGCCTAACGAGAATGCTCTCATTTTCACTCCAGTCCAGCAACATCCGTCGACTTTGGATGTCCCATCGACTTCATGCCGCCCGTCGACTTTACCACGACCATCGATTTCTTACCGACCGTCGACACCTCTATATACGCCGATGCAACTATATTGGATTGGGATTCATATGATGCATCAGTGTCTATGCAGCCGCCAGTTCGTGATCCACATGGTGAGCGGACTGTTTTTGATCTACAGGATGGCAAGGAGCTCGCGTACGACTTATCATTCATAGACTTTGAGATTTTTCAGAACCCAGAGGTAAGTGTTTAAAATACTTATTTTAACAAATTAAAATACTTATACTAATTATTTCATAATTTTTCATATCTTAGAATTCAACTCCAGCTCAAACTCTGGCTCAATTTCCAACTTCGGCTACAGATCCAGCTCCGGCTATAGATCCATCTCTTACTCCGGATACAGCTACTACACCAGACCCCGCTCAGGATCCCTCGCATGAGCCCGCTCAGGACACCTCGCTAGAGCGCTCTCAAGAGTCCTCTCAATTGCCCTCTTAGGAGCTCGTCGACACACTGGTTTGATTTTTTACCAAAAAATAATGTATTAAATCTAAATTAAAAGTAATACTAACTTTTTATATATTATTTTAGGTTCATCCTTCTACTCTTGTGGACCGATCTCCTAAATGTACTTATGAGATTCTAACTGTACATAGTAGTTCATGCAATCCCAAGAAGAAGCACATTATTGTAACACCCTGTATTTTAGCTTCAGGATACCTCGGGGTAAACACACATGGGTTTAATGAGATTGAGGTCATTCATGAAGTTATATAAGATTCATATTAATGGTGAAGAGGTTACGCAGGGATTAGAGGTTAAACGAATTAGAGAAATATGTTTCGTCAAAGTACGGAATATGGAACAAGTTATAAAGACCGTATAGAATTTTGGTCATAGGATCAAGAGCTCAGTGTATAAATGGGCGAAGTCCCAAAATAATTTAGAATTTAACAAGTGTGACCGCAGTAATTTGTAATAATATTTGGTGTGTGTATAAGTAGGATATCGTGATTATGTTAACGGAGATAGGAAGTATACTAAAACGATTACTATTTAAGTGAATTAGGATCAAGAATTAACTATATGAGTGATCGGTTAAATTGAATTTTAGTGGGACACAATTGAGTTATTTAGTGAATTGGATATAATGTTTAATATAGTCATTATCCAGCAAAGGGGTGACTAATGTTTTACATGGATATATATGGCACATTAGGAGTGAAAAGGTGTCAATTACAAATGGGTGACTAATGTTTTACATGGATGCATATGTGGCACACTAGGAAGGCAAGTGGAAAGGTGACAATTAGGTGGGACCTACGGTCATTAATGGGTGTGCAAATCTTAGCTTAACTTTAGGTGAAATATATATATCTCTTCAAAGTTTTTACTATACAACAACATACTTAGCTTAACTATAGGTGAAATACATATATCTCTTGAACGAGCTTACTAGGAAGAAACGTCCCAATCAAAAAGAGGCCATACTATATATCATATTCTCACCTTAAATGGGAGAAATTCTTAGAAGGAAGTTGTAGGAATGTTTGAAGTAGAAATTATTTTACGTTGAATGACATTGAGGATTTATTTTGCTTATCCATTTCTCTTAACTAGAATGTTACCAACAACCATGAGAGCTTCAATTGGCTTAAAGATTCCTTCCGAACTTATATAATCACAGTAACCTATCTTAGGGAATTCACTTGGAAGGAAGTAAAACTGACGTCCCAACAAGTGATTAATTTGTAAAGGAAATTGATTTCATCATCGTGAAGAGTCGATTCAAAGGTATGTTACGGGAAATCCTTTCTTCTTTTGGTATGTTCTGAATATGAAACTTAAACGTAATATTGTCCCATAAATGATTGTACTCTTAGCATTTAAGGATGTTCATGTTATTCATTTCTATTTGTCAAAGCATGTCTTAACATGTTCCTAAATCCTTATTGAGGTATATGGAAAAGATGTTAGTATTCATAATGTTAATCGGAGGTGAAGCGGCATTTCGTCACTCCGACAAACTCAGAATATCTTAGTATCATTCATGCATTATATTCATGTATTACCATTGACCTCAAAGGTGTTATATACACTACTATATGGTATGCATTATATATATGTATGGGGTATGGGAAAAAGGGAAGACGTTATATACGCACCACCACCTGCAGCTGGTATATATATAATGATTATGCCCACAGAGGCTGAAATGACATGATTGGATGCCCACAGAGACTTGATGGTGTTATATACGCATATACGCATATGTATATGTATGACCGCATTGTGCATGACATTTAGACATATTATGGCCCTTAGAGGCATTCTACACAGGTATGACACTTAGGCATAATATGGCCCTCCGAGGTATTGGCATCTTTGAACCATAAGGTATTGGCATCTTTAAACCATTTAAATATCGGTGATCCCTGACTAATAAACTCCCTGGGTTATGAGCTCCCTGAACCTTCAAGGGGCCTATCTCTATCAGATTCTCTAGTATGAAGTCATTCCTGGGAGGCAATCAATTTATTCAATACTTTCACCGCTCTCCTTACATCCAATCAGACGGAGCAGGTGGTAGGACTAATGATACAGAAGCTTCCCTCAACTCCTCTAGTACTACTAGATTTGTCGATACCTGGGAAAGCAACTTACTCATATCCTCCGATGGATCTGTCTCAATAGAGAGCATACTACTCATATTTACACTCAATCCAACCTCAATATCCCTACTAATCATAGCCCTATTGGAAGAAGGCATTGCTATAATCATAAACACGATAAGGTTTACAAAGAGAATTCTTACAATTAAGCTTGATAGCACGATTCTAGATCAAAAAGGAAGGTAACCATTATTCTAAGTGCCCTGTAGCCTCTTGTCAATAAGTATGGTGCACAGCAAACCCATAAACAAACTCTACTAGACATGGCTTGTAGACTCCCTAGGACTAACTTGCTCTGATACCAAGTTTGTCACAACCCAAACCGAAGGACCATGATAGGCACTCGGACCTTACTTGCCGAGTACCACTAATTATATAGTTACCACCTAACATAATTAAGCATGGGCCACGAGGGCCGCTGACACTTAGAATGATAAACTAGAAAGGTGCTACATAAAAAAAATCCTGCAAAAGGAAAAACCCAACATATACACATATACATACCAAGGCCGACAAGGCCATACATGATTACTACACAGAGGACATCAATCTACAAGACTCTAAAGAGTATGTGACGTCATAAGGTCGGGACAGAGCCCCGCCATACCCCTGTGCATATCAAGAATATCATTCAATGACTAGATTGCAACTCTAGAACAATTAGAGTACTCCAATATCAGCTAAACCAACAACCTACTAGTGCGAACCATCGCCCTGTCTACCTGAGCATGCGGGCATGAAACGCAACGTCCCTTGACAAAAGGGACATCAGTACGACTGATGTACCGAGTATGTCAGGCATGAAGAATAGCATAATATCACAAGTCTCTATTATGCTATTCTTCATGCCTGACATACTCGGTACATCAGTCGTACTGATGTCCCTTTTGTCAAGGGACGTTGCGTTTCATGCCCGCATGCTCAGGGCGACGGTTCGCACTAGTAGGTTGCTGGTTTAGCTGATATTGGAGCACTCTACTTGTTCTAGAGTTGCAGTCTAGTCATTGAATGATATTCTTGATATGCACAGGGGTATGGCGGGGCTCTGTCCCAACCTTATGATGTCACATACTCTTTAGAGTCTTGTAGATTGATGTCCTTAGTGTAGTAATCGTGTATGGCCTTGTCGGCCTTGGTATGTATATATGTATATGTTGGGTTCTTCTATTTGCAAGATTTTTTTTATGGAGCACCTTTCTAGTTTATCATTCTAAGTGTCAGCGGCTCTCGTGGCCCATGCTTAATTATGGTTAGATGGTAACTATATAATTAGTGGTTCTCGGCAAGTAAGGTCCGAGTGCCCATAATAGCCCTTCGGTTTGGGTCGTGATAAACTTGCTATCAGAGCAAGTTAGTCCTAGGGAGTCTACAAGCCGTGTCTAGTAGAGTTTTGTTTATGGGTTTGTTGTGCACCATACTTATTGATAAGAGGCTACAAGGCACTTAGGATAATGGTTACCTTCCTTCTTGATCTAGAATCATGCTATCAAGCTTAATTGTAAGAATTCTCTTTGTAAACCTTATCGTGTTTATGATTATAGCAATGCCTTCTTCCAATAGTGTTATGATTAGCAGGGATATTGAGGTTGGATTGAGTGTAAATATGAGTAATATGCTCTCTATTGAGACAGATCCATCGGAGGATATGAGTAAGTTGCTTTCCCAAGTATCGACGAATCTAGTAGTACCAGAGGAGTTGAGGGAAGCTTCTGTATCATTAGTCCTACCACCTGCTCCGTCTGATTGGATGTAAGGAGAGCGGTGAAAGTATTGAATAAATTGATTGCCTCCCAGGAATGACTTCATCCTAGAGAATCTGATAGAGATAGGCCCCTTGAAGGTTCAGGGAGCTCATAACCCAGGGAGTTTATTAGTCAAGGATCGCTGATATTTAAATGGTTCAAAGATGCCAATACCTTATGGTTAAAGTTGTAATGGTCGAGTGAGATCACCCCGACCATCTTGTAGTCAGTGTGGTCGAGCGTATGCCGGATTCTGCCGCAAAGGTATAGGGGGTTAGTTTAGTGTGGCAGCCATGGACACAATGTTCCGAAGTGTCCCATGTTGAAGCGCAAAGGTATGGATAAGATGATTATGAGTTATACAGATGAAACACATAAGACATCATTGGAAGGTTTAGTAGGTTATGAAAATCTACACGTTTTACAATGACTTCTGCTGATTAGAATGAGGGAATATGTTATGCACGTGCGACCTAAATTGTAAAGTCTTACCTAGAATAGATTGGGAATTATCTCGGAATATCATTAACGAGAATGGATTGCCACAATCGAATCGTCTGAAGAGTGACCATCAATAAATTTAAGAAGATCACATAAAGTGACGTACCCAGAATAGTGAGCCTAAGCCACATATAAGGATCGAGTTATCCACGGTATTGGGAGGGGACATAAGACTCTCGTCCATGTGTAAAGGGTCATACCGTGTATTATTGAGAATTACATGTATCAATGTTAGTAGGCTAAGGTATGCTATAGGTATTGGACTGGTAAGGTCTTCAGCTTCATTGTGCAGCATGTTACATTTATAAATAACCTCTAGATAACAATAGTGGAAATTGAGGACGAGAACTATGGAACAATCAAAGAATGATTGTAAGAAATATGAAAACAGTTAATAACTATGAATGAATGGTATGATCAAGTATCAAGGCAGAAATGTTTTTTGTCTAATGACGAGTAGAATGAAGTATTACGACAAGAAGGATAAAGGTGAATCAAATTATAGTTGTGCAGGTTTCACAAAGGTATGATTACTCTAGAACAGCATAAGGACCAATGGTAGAGGAAGGATAGTAAGAACTCTTCGACTAAAGGTGACGAACATCTGATGTTCAGGAAGATAGTATGAGAAATACTTTGAGATAAGTGACACCCCTACGGAAACTTGAAATGGAAATATAAAGGTAAGAGGAATGAGCACTCAGTCAATGAGAGATCTAATAATGATAAGATAAGAAAGCTTGACAAGTCATTGGGTCGTATAACACCGTGAATTGGATATAAACATACGAAGCATCAGTTCTACAACATATGCAGTCATGCCTTTTAGAAAGTATGTAAACAAAAGTAACAGTAAGTAAAAGTTCGAGATTAGCACCTAAACATGTAACAAGGGGCCAATGACGCCTATGGATACAAGGTAGACATTAAAGATATATGTTAAGAGATAATGAAATTATAATGAAGATAAATGTCATGAAAATACAGGTGTCTATGAGCATTTTTTAACTGACCAAAAGTTATACGAGGTAGATAAAGTAATGGGTTTACAGCTTAACGAGATCAAGTAACTTTTTTCCCAAAGCACCATTAACAGAAAGTCTTAGCCATGAGGTAAGTAAAGAAATTTGAATCTAAGTATAATGACCAAGTTTGGATATAGTAGGCCAACATCATGTAATGCAAATTCTTCAGAATCTTCCATATACTGAATGAGGGAATAAGTTAACAACTCATCTTTTAAGGGGTAGTAACGCCAAGGATTGGAATCAGGAACAATGTTTGAGATTATGTATGTATACTAGAATATTTTAGAATTAAGAAGAGTACGACAAGTAAGAAAATGAGTGAACAAGTGTTATAAGAAGTAAAGAAAGGAAGCCGTTTATAATTACGAGTAGTGAGAAGGTACAAAAAAATGGGGATTCCTTTCAGACCATTAATAGAGTTAACTGCAATGATACACACACTTCATATTTGAATGACATTGTCCATAACGTGTTCATGATTGAGATACTACAAATATAAGAGTTTTTAGCACACCAGTTAGTAAACAAAGCTAAGTTGACAATAGAATTATTCACCATAAATGGATTGACTAATGTGAGGACTAAGGAGAAGTTGACCTCAAGGAATGCATCAGTTATCTAAGTGGGAGTCTGATTGGAGGATTCAGATAGTGATAGGTCTATGACTCAGAATACAGTAAGGTCATCCCTCATACTGGAAGAAAAGAAACGTCATGATGAAGATCCCATTTTTAGAGAAGATCGGGAAAGATATTTAACAAAAGAGAACCACAACCTTCGAGTACAATGGGGGAGGGACCCCCCTCCCCTCCCCCAAGTGGAAGGTCCATTTATGTAATCCCAATGTAGCAGGGTTAAAAGATAAGATTATGACGGAGGTCCATTACTCATGATATTCCATTCACCCTAGATCTACTAAGATGTATCATGATCTCAAAGGTATGTATTGGTGGAACGACATGAAGAGGAACATTGTAGAGTTTATAGCTCAGTGCCTTAATTGTCAGTAAGTAAAAGTAGAGCACTAAAAGCCCGACGGCATGACTCAGAACATTGAGGTCCCGATATGGAAATGGGAAATGATTAATATGGATTTCGTTATGGGTTTACCTCTCCCTTATCATAAGTTTGATTCTATTCGGGTGATTGTTGATAGACTAACCAAATCAGCTTCATTCCTGGCGATCAAAACTACCTACACATCCAAGGACTATGCAAAGTTGTAGGTTAAGGAGATTGTTCACCTTCATGGTGTGCCCATTTCTATTATATCTGATCGAGGTGCGCAATTCACAACTAACTTTTGGAAATCATTTCAAAAAGGTTTAGGCACCCAAGTGAATCTTAGCACAGTTTTCTACCCTTAGACAGACGGACAGGCCGAGAGTATGGTTCAAATGCTCGAAGACATGCTACGAGCTTGTGTATTGGACTTTAATGGAAGTTGGAATGATTATTTACCCCTTATTGAATTTGTGTACAATAACAGTTATCATGCTGGCATTAAAATAGCTCCATACGAGGCTTTGCATGGATGGAAATGTAGATCTCATATTGGATGGTTCGAAGTAGATGAATCAGAATTATTTGGGCCTGACATAGTGCACCAAGACATACAAAATGTGAAGGTTATCCAGGAATGGTTGTTAACCGCTCAGAGTCGTCAGAAGTCATATTCAGATGTATGACGGTGGGACCTAGAGTTCTAAGTGTATGATTGGGTCTTCTTGAAGATCTCTCCTATGAAGGGTGTAATGAGGTTTGTGAAAAAGGGAAATCTCAATCCAAGGTATTTTGGGCCATATCACATAATTCGATGAATCGGCCAAGTGGCTTACGAATTGGACTTGCCTTCGGAGCTAGAGTTTGTTAATCCAGTTTTCCATGTTTCTATGTTAAGAGTGTGTGTTGGGGATCCTTCCCAAATAGTGCCAATTGATAATGTGAAGATTATAGAGGACCTATCATATGAAGACGTTCCTATTGCTATCTTGGATCGACAAGTCTGCAAGTTGAGGACTAAAGAAGTAGCCTCTGTGAAAGTTCTATGGCAGAATAAGAATGTAGTTGAGATGACATGGAAGGCGGAAAAAGAGATGAAGCACAAATATCCTTACCTATTTTAGACCAACGCCGAGGTACCGACAGAAGCATAAGGTGAGTTCTATTTCAGATTATTATAATTAAGGCTTGGTGACCATGTGAGATCAGATATAATGATGTATGTTATATTATATGGTCGTGAAGAGGTGGTTGCGTTTTCTAGCTATGTGACTGGAATCCGGATAGTCCTATTTATAAAGGAAGTTCTGCAAAAACAAAATCTTTTTTTGAAACCCAAGAGCTAGGATCCGTAGATATGTCACCCCAACATTCGAGGACGAATGTTCCTAAGGGGGAGATAATGTAACACCCTGTATTTTAGCTTCAGGATACCTCGGGGTAAACACACATGGGTTTAATGAGATTGAGGTCATTCATAAAGTTATAGAAAATTCATATTAATACTGAAGAGGTTATGCGGGGATTAGAGGTTAAACGAATTAGATAAATATGTTTCGTTAAAGTACGGAATATGGAACAAGTTATAAATACCGTATAGAGTTTTGGTCATAGGATTCAGATCTTAGTGTATAAATGGGCGAAGTCCCAAAACAATTTAGGATTTAACAAGTGTGACCGCAGTAATTTGAAATAATATTTTGTGTGTGTATAAGTAGGCTATCGTGATTATAATAATGGAGATAGGAAGTATGCTAAAATGATTACTATTTAAGTAAATTAGGATCAAGAATTAACTATATGAGTGATTGGTTAAATAGAATTTTAGTGGGACACAATTGAGTTATTTAGTGAATTAGATATAATGGTTAATATAGTCATTATCCAGCAAAAGGGTGACTAATGTTTTACATGGATATATGTGGTACATTAGGAGTGAAAAGGTGTCAATTACAAAGGGGTGACTAATGTTTACATGGATGCATATGTGGCACACTAGGAAGGCAAGTGGAAAGGTGTAAATTAGGTGGGACCGACGGTCATTAATGGGCGTGCAAATCTTAGCTTAACTTTAGGTGAAATATATATATCTCTTCAAAGTTTTAACTATACAGCAACGTACTTAGCTTAACTGTAGGTGAAATACATATATCTCTTAAAAGAGCTTATTAGGAAGAAACGTCCCAATCAAAAAGAGGCCATACATATATATCGTATTCTCACCTTAAATGGGATAAATTCTTAGAAGGAAGTTACAGGAATATTGAAGTAGAAATTATTTTACGTTGAACGACATTGAGGATTTATTTTGCTTATCCATTTCTCTTAACTAGAATGTTACCAGCAACCATAAGAGCTTCAATTGTCTTGGAGATTCCTTCCGAACTTATATAGTCACAATATCCTATCTTAGGGAATTCACTTGGAAGGAAGTAAAAGTGACGTCCCAGCAAGTGATTAATTTGTAAAGGAAATTGATTTCATCATCATTAAGAGTCTATTCAAAGGTATATGTGGTTCGAGATAATATTTCTAAGTTCATTAGTGGTGATATAGTGTGTTATTATGTTGGAGAAAAGTGATTTGCAAGTCTTATGAGATTAAGAGAGCTAGGTTATTCATTGGAGGTTTTATGGATTAGATTATGTTAATATGATGAATTTGTGTTGGAATATATTAGATTATCATGTTGTAAAGCTTACTTTGATTATAGAAACCTATTTCAATTAGGGGAAAATTATAGGGTTCCAATTTCGGGTTTTTTGAATAATGTTCAATTGAAGGGTCAAACGTGTATAGTTTTTAAGTTAACTTAAGGATATGATTACCTAGTGTGTAATAATGGTTTTTGTGTATTAAAGTTTGAGTCTTGGTTAAGTGGGCATGGGGTCAGTATTTTTGGTCTTGCTTTGTTAAGGGTTATGTCCTTATGATTGTGTACGCTTTGTATTAACTAATAGTATATGAGTGATTAGACTTAGACTATAACGAGGCGTAGAATAAGGGCAAGGCTGTCATCAAGGCTTGATCGTGTAGCATTCCTGTTCGGCACAGACGTAGGCTACAGTTTAGTTTTTCGAGACTTTGATTGAAATATGTAATTAGTTATAATTATTGAGGGGTATTCATCATGTTTGGGGGTCCCACTGCAACAAATGTGATGAACGTTTGAGTGGGTATCGGTGTTAAACTATGATGATGGGTGATTTGGGAAATCGGCCTTAAGCGGATTCCGACTACTGATTGATTGGGCTTGTTGCCATTATATGGGCTTGTCTCCGTACTTGTTATTGTTGTTCTTATTCATCACACATGTTTGATATGATATTCAAATTATACGTGGATTATCTGGAATGTGCTTCTGGAAACATGTGATATTCATCTCTATACATTTTGCATCTCATTATATCATGATTCTTACATTATATATGTCATTTGCACTCATACACTCATAGTTCTGATGATATTGATATTGGAGTGGTATGATTATGTTGTGGGTCCAAGGGACCGAAAAAGGTAAAAACACTATTGAGATTATGGCAACACTAAGATGATGATGATACGCAGAGATCGGGGCTTCACACCTGCAACAGATATTATTGCAGCCAAGAGCAGGACTTCATAATCCTATGAGAAATTCCAGAGCGTATGGGTATATGGTCTTCGCGAGTTCTTCATGGGTGTACGATCATAATATAAACTTGACTTACTATATATAGGATGTCAGAGGTACCTGATATGTGTATTGCATTCATATCATATTTCTTTACATCATTGATTATATATGGTTGTATTTGCTACCTGATTGTATTTTGGATATGAAAGGGTTGTAACTCCTAATGATAAATGGATTAATTGAACTATTGGAATTGTCTCGCACTAGATAACTTAAGGGATTGTAAAATCTTAGGGAATAAGGCATTACGTGAAATTTAGAACCATTATGTGAATTATATGACTTACTTGATATATTGAACTGCTAGTATAGGACTATTTGATGTCAACTCAGTATTTATTTATTTTTGTGTATCTTCCGTCATTGTCGGCCTATGATGTCTACCAGGGTATGTTGTGTATTCATGCTACACTTGTTGCATCTTTCCTTGATGTAGATACAGATCCAACGACTAGCTCGAGACCACATGGCTGAGTTTGAGTAGTTCATCCAACATTCTGGGTGAGAATGCTATCTCTAGAATGCCAAGATTGCTCTATATATTTACAATATTTACTTTTATTTCAGAGACATGTTTAGAGATTTGAGGCTGTATATTCAGTTTTGGCACTTTGTTGCCCATCTCAGACTTGTATCATATATTAGTGCTCTTGTACTTATAGACTAGATATTTTTTTGGGTTCAATTATTGTTCATACTATCTCCATATTTATATTATTAGACATATGTTGTAGTATTTTATTATCTTCTATTTTACTTATGTTTATCATGTGAATGATTTGGGAGTGGTTCGCCTACTGGTGGAATCTGTAGGTGCCACCATAATTTCTAAAAAGGGGTTGTGACAAAGTTGGTATCAGAGCCCTAGGTTAAACGATCTTAAACACAAGAGCAATGTCTAGTAGATTCATGTGGATTGGTGCGAAGACGCCCGTACTTATCATCGAGAGGCTATGGTACATTTAGGAAATTTCACTTTCTTCATTCCTATTGTGCTAAGTTGAATGAAATTGGTATATGACCTTTGTTTCTATATTCTCATAGATGGTGAGGACTCATGCTGATGCAACGAATGGAGGCACAGGCATCGATTGTGCGCGGATGTAGTAGAGCACCTACTCGGGGTTGGGTAGAGCTAGAGGAGCGGCGCCAGTTCAGGGGGGAGCATAGAGAGCCGGTCAGGCTCATGTTGGTCAGAGTCCCTAGAGTCTTATATTGAACCTCGGGACAAGTCACTTGATGAGGAGATGGGTCTAGCCCAGGATCAGCCTAGATTCATTGCTACTCCTGTTCTACAGGACACACTAGTCAGGTTATTAAGTGTTATTGATGGATTTGCTTAGACATACATACATCCTACTACTCCGAGTGGTTCTCAGACTCGTGTGGGAGGGGGGGAAGACTCAGACCGTTGAGTTTTGTACCCCAAATACTTAGCCAGTCGCGATGTCAGTGCCCCATATCGATGAGGTTCATGCTCCAGAGTTTGGTCTCTAGCATATTGGAGGGACAGCTATGACTCGCAATGAGTAGATGATTTAGGAGCACATTTCAAACAGAAATCCTTTAGCGTTTTACGTTCAACCTAAGGACGAAGTGTATTAGTTCATCGTGAGCAGTCACGAAAGGTTGCATACTCTGGGTATAGTTAAAACTCGTGGAGTTAGTTTTGTTGCCCTTCAGCTTCTGGGGGACGCAAATCAGTGGTAGAGGGTGTATGTTGATTGCTTGCCCGAGGGGTCGCCTCCATTAACTTGGGTTAGGTTATACAGGACATTTTTGGAGAAGTATATGCCTTTTAGCCTGCATCTATGCAAGCATGATGAGTTTCAGAAGATTAAGTAGGGAGGTACTACGGTTGCACAGTATGAGACTCACATACATGCCCTATCACGCTATGAAGCACCGCTGCTAACTACACAGGCTGAGCGAGTGAGGTATTTTTTCAGAGGATTGAGTATTCCCCTTTTATTGTCTATATTGCAGTTGGTGGTTTCTAGAACTTCTTTTGATATTGTGGCCAAGCATGCTAGGATGGTGGAGTCAATGGTGATATGCCCAGATATAAGCCCGATAAGAGGACAAGGTGACATGGTCAATTCACTGGTTCTACTTCATATGGTTATGAGTATCATCGGAGACATCATTAGTTGTAGCCCAATCGACCGGTTCAGAAAGCTTTACAGATTACAGATGTTTACTCTATGGGGTAGAGCAGTTATAGTGGGAGCCGATCGTCCAGGGGTTCTTAGAAACTCTATCTACAATCACAGAATCGCCAATTGGCGTGGAAACACGAATAGGGACCTCAAGCATATCACACCATATATCCAATTTGGCAGAAAAGTAGGCAGACACATATGAGAATGTAGACCCTGGATCAAATAATACAATAGCATACTGATGATCGACTGTGATGATACCTGTAATAACTGCATCTAACACCTTAACCTCGACCATACCAGGAAATGCGTAGTAGTGGGTGCATCCTACCTCAGACTAAGTACCCTACTTTCTGCCTTAGCCTGAACGGGCTTTATCTCTCTCTGACTAGAATCCACCACGCCCAGACTGATTGCCACCACGGCCCAAATAAGATCCTCCCTAGCTAGTCTAATTACCACCCCTAGATAGATGTGCTAGAGTCCTAGGTGCACAGGATGCACTCGATATAAGTTTGGGGAAATTCTTCTTGAAATGCCTTATCTCTCCACACTCAAAATAGTTCCTAGCCGCTGAAGGATGATGAATAGAGATAGAAGAACCCAAACCTCCACGGTCAGAATACCGAGATCGTATGTGTGTGGTTACTTTTATAGGGTATGATACCTGGGTAGATTTGGTCCTTTTAGACATGGTTAATTTTGATGTTATTCTGGGTATGGATTGGCTATCACCATATCATGCGATCCTAGACATTCATGCCAAGATAATCATTTTAGCTATGCTTGGTCTTCCGAGGTTAGAGTAGAGAGGTGCTACCAGCCCTGCTCCTAAGAAGATCATTTCTCTCATCCGTGCTAGGAAAATGGTAGACAAGGGTTGTTTGGATTATCTTTGTCATACTTGGGATACGAGTGTGGAGACTCCTTCCCTTGATTTAGTTGCAGTAGTTAGTGCGTTCGCGGAGGTCTTTCTTTCAGATTTACTGGGATGCCTCCAGATACAGTCATTGACTTCTGTATTGATCCTGAGCTGGTACTCGACCCATTCCTATTACTCCATACTACATGGCTCCGGCATAGTTAAGAGAGTTGAAGGACCAACTTCAAGATTTGTTGAATAAGGGGTTCATTCGACTGAGTGTACCTCCATGGGGTGCTCATGTCTTGTTTGGTAAGAAGAAGGATGGCACCATATGTTTATGCATTGATTACAAGCAGTTGAACAGGGTCACCATTAGAAACAAATATCCAATTCCTCATATTGATGACATGTTCAACCATATTTAGGGTGGTTCGGTGTTTTTAAAGATTGACATAAGGTCTGGGTATCACCAGTTGAATATCCAAGACAAAGATGTGCCCAAGACAGTTTTTCGGACTCGTTATGGGCATTATGAGTTCTTGCTTATGTCATCTGGGCTTACTAATGCCCCTACAATGTTCATGGACTTGATGAATAGGTTATTTAAGGCATATTTGGATTTCTTTGTGATTGTGTTCATTGATGATATCTTGATCTATTTGAAGAGTCGGGAGGACCATGAGCAGCATCTGAGAGTTGTTCTTCGGATATTGAAGGAGAAGAAGATTTATGGTAAGTTCTCAAAGTATGAGTTTTGGTTGAGCTCCGTGGAATTTCTAGAACACGTGGTGTCCAAGGAGGGGATTATGGTTGATCCTAAGAAGATAGAGGCAGTTAGGGACTAGCCTAGACCAACTTCTGTGATAGAGATTCAGAGCTTGGTGGATCTTACTAGCTACTATTGTCGATTTATCAAGGGATTCTCTTCTATTGCTTCTCATCCGATGCATTTGACTTAGAAGGAGGTTCCATTTCAGTGATCCAACTAGTGTGAGCAGAGCTTTCAAAAGATTAAGACTTTTTTTACCATAACCCTGATTTTATCCCTTCCAGTGGAGGGGAAGGACTTTACTGTGTATTGTGATGCTTGTAGGATTTGGTTGGGCTATGTGTTGATGCATGAGAGTAATATTATTGCTTACACATCTGGATAGTTGAAGGTGTATCAGAAGAATTACCATGTTCATGATCTAGAGTTGGTTGTTGTTGTATTTGCTATAAAGATTTGGAGGCATTATCTTTATAGTGTCCATTATGAGGTGTATACCGATCACCATAGTCTTTAGCATGTGTTTAATTACAGGGACTTGAATTCTAGGCAGCGTCAGTGGATGGAGTTGTTAGAGGATTATGATACGACCATTTTGTATCATGCAGGCAAGGCCAATGTGGTGGCGGATTCCTTGAGCCAAAATGTAGTCAGCATGGGGAGTCTAGCTTGTTTGATCATTTCTGAGTGTCTCTTTTGGCATTGAAGGTTCAGTCTCTAGCCAACCATTTCGTGAGACTTGATATTTCGAAGCTGGCTAAAATTCTAGCATGTGTGGAGGCTAAGCATCTCTTTTGGATCAGATTAGGGCACACCAGTATGATGATGTGAAGTTGTGCAAGATTTGAGATAAGGTGATGAGTGGTGAGGCCAAGGAGGCCATGATTTATGGTGAGGGGGTGTTGATGATCAAAGGTAGAGTGTGTGTTCCTGGAGTGGGTGATTTGATTAGACTGATTATGGAGGAGGCCCATAGCTTTAAATATTCAATTCCATCCAGGTGCTACTAAGATATATCGTGACTTGAGACAATATTACGGGTGGGGAAGGATGAAGAGAGATATTGTTGATTTCGTGGATCAGTGTCAGAATTATCAGCATGTCAAGTATGAACACCAGTGACTCGATGATGTGTCTCAGAGGATGCCCATTCCCGAATGGAAGTGGGAGACAATTGCCATTGATTTTATTGTTGGGTTGCCCAATACTTTGGGAAAGTTTGATGTTATTTGGGTTTATTATTGATAGATTGACAAAGTCCACGCATTGCATTCTAGTCCAGACGACTTATAATGTAGAGAAGTTGGCTAAGATCTACATTTAAAAGATTGTTCATCTTCATGGGTTCCTTTTTCTATCATCTCAGATCGAGGTATTTAGTTTACTTCACATTTCTGGCTGACTTTTCAGAGGGAGATGGGTACTCTCTTGGATCTAAGTACAACTTTTCACCTTCAGACAACGGTCAGTCTGGGAGGACTATTTAGGTGTTGGAAGACATGTAATGAGCCTGCATGATTGATTTTAATGGTCATTAGAACCTGGTCTTAACTTTGGCAGAGTTTATGTACAATAATAGCTATCATCCATTATTGATATAGCATCGTTCAAGTTTTATATAGTAGGAGACGTCGATCTCCCATTGGTTGGTTTGATTCATTCGAGGTTCATCATTGGGGTACTAATTTATTGAAGGATTCATTAGAGAGGGTAAAGGTGATTTAAGACAAGCTCCTGGCAGCACAGAGCAGGCAGAAGGAGTATGCGAACTAGAAAGTTCAAGACCTAGAGTTTATGGTAAGTGACAAGGTGCTTTTGAAGGTATTACCCATTACGGGTGTAATGAGGTTCCGCAAGAGAGGAAAGTTGAGTCTGAGGTATATTAGACCTTTTGAGATTCTTCAGAGAGTTAGGGAGGTGGCATATGAGTTGGCTTTGCCACCAGGTCTTTCAGGTGTTCATCCGGTTTTCCATCTGTATATGCTGAAGAAGTATCATGCCAATGGTTCGTATATCATTCAGAGGGACTCTATATTGCTTGCTCATAATTTGGAGTTCGATGGGAGCATGTGGCTATTTTAGACAAACAAGTGAGGAAGTTGAGGTCGAAGGAGATAGTTGTGGTGAAGGTCTAGTGGAAGCATTGCCACATTGAGGAGGCGAATTGGGAGACAGAGTCTGACATACGGAGCAGATATCCTGACTTATTTAATTCTTCCAGTACATTTCCTCTATTTTTCTCTCCGTTTGAGAATGAATATTTGTTTAATTAGTATCTGATGTAACGATCCGTCAGATCATTTTTAGCTAAAGACCCTTATTTACCTATTTTACCCTTCACATAGTCTCTTTGATGGGTTTGTGATGTTCCAGATGGGTGGCACATTTCTCGAGGTCCATTTATATGAGTTTCGGATGAAAAAACCCCAAACTAGAAACTTAGGGTTGATTGGTTTGACTCATAGTTAACCTTTGGCTAGATGAGTTTGTTTCTGGGTTCTGTCACTTTCGATAGTTCTAGAGGGTCATTTATGACTTAATTGAGTCATTGATTCACTTCTCGAGGCAATTTGATATGTTTTGTGGCCTTATTTGTAATGTTTGGTTATTTGGTTTTCCTAGATGATTCTTTAGAAAAGTGTGCCTTAGCATAGTTAAATCTGAAATCTGAGGGTGCGAGTGAGTTTGTAGCACTGTTTACCATGGAAGAACATATTAGGTTTATGTACGGGGGGTCTTGGAAGTGTTTCGTGTGTTTGATGAGTGTTTGGACTGATTTATATGATCTGGTGTCCACCTCGGCAGTACCAGTTCTCACTCCGGCATGTCCGCATTGGCGGGAGTTTGGTTCACTGAAGTAGGAGGGTAGAAAGTGTGGAGTTCAGCCTTGGCGGAGTGTATGTCCGCAGGGGCGTACGCCCTTGAGGAGTCGGGTTCGCAGTGGCATTGAGGCGAGGTATGAAGTGACATCGCCTCAACGAGTGTTTTGTTTGCGGCAGCGGATCTACTCCAGCGAGGTCAATTCCGCTGGGATTGAAAACTATATCAGTTGTCCTATAAATTCCTTACGTCAGATTTTCTTTCCCAAATTAGAATACCTCAAAACTAGAGCCACCATAGAGCATATTCAAAAGTCTAAGAGCAAAGTTTATCCTTGGGGTAAGAGTTTCTTTCCTTTGTGACTAAAGTTTATGTTTCTAAGCTCTTTAATGGTGGTTTAGTATGTTCATGAGTTGGGTAAGATGAAGTATAATTCTATTTGAGAATAAGAGAGTTAAATCAATAATTAATGAGGGTTTTATGGATTAGTTTACTTAGATTATGATGAATTAATGATGGATATTTCTAGATTATCATATTATAAGGCGTAATTTGAGTATAAAAACTTATTCAAATGGGGGGAAATTTCTTGGGTTTACAATTTGGGCTATTTGAATAATGTTCAATTGAGGGTTCAAATGTGTATAGCATGTCAATTAATTTAAGGATATGATTACCTAGTATGTATTAATGGTTTTTAGGTTTTGAAGTTTGCATCTTGGTGAAGTGGGCCCGGTGTCGGTAATTGTGGTTTTTCTTTGTTAAGGGTTATGTCTTTATTCTTGTGTAAGCCTTGTATTAACGAATAGTATATGCATGAATAGACTTCAACTATCATGAGGCGTAGAGGAAAGGCAAGGCTATCACCGAGAGTTGATCATGTAGCACTCCTGTTTGGCATAGATGTAGGCTATAGTTTAGTTTTTAAAGACTTCGATAGAAGTGCATAATTAGTTATAAATATTGAGGGGTAGAGGGCATGTTTGGGGATCCCACTCAAGTTATTATGATAAATGTTTGAGTGGGTACCGGTGTTGAACTGAGATGATAGGTGATTTGAGAAATCATCCTTAAGCTGATTCCGATTATTGATTGATTTGGGCTTGTCGCCATTATATGAGCCCATCACTGTACTTGTTATTGTTGTGGTTATTCATCACACATGTTTGGTATGATATTTTGATTATACATGGATTATTTTTTATGTGTTCTGAAAGCATGTGATATTCATCTCTATACTTGTTACATCTTGTTATATCATGATGTTTGCCTTATATATGTCCTTTGCATTCATACACTCATGGTTCTGAAAATATTGATATTGGAATGGTATGATTATGTTGTAGGTTCAAGGGACTGATGAAGGTAAGAACACTATTGAGATTATTACAACACTTAGATGATGCTGATACACGGGGATTGGGGTTGCACATCTTCAACAGATATTATTGCAGCCAAGAGCTAGGCTTCATGATCTGATGAGAAATTCTAGAGCGGATGTGTATATGAACTTCGCGGGTCTCCCATGGGTGTACGATCATAATATAAACTTGACGTACTATATACGGGATGCCAGACGTACCTGGCATGTGCATTGCATTCATATCATACTTCATTACATCATTGATTATCTTTGGTTGTATTTGATACTTGATTTTTTTATTGATGACATGGTTAGATTTTGGATATGAAAGGGGTTGTATATGCTAATGATAAATGGATAAATTGAACTAATGGAATTTTCTGGGTGACGTTACCCTGCCATAATGTGATGTGCTTCCAATGCCAATAAAAAGGAACCCATCCAATAGTTTTGGATAACTTAAAGGATTGTGAAATCTTATTGAATAAGGAATTATGTGAACTCTGTGAATCATTCTGTGAACTATGTGACTTTACTTGGGCTATTGAACTGCTAGTATAGGAATATTTGATGTCAACTCAGTATTTATCTCTTTTTACGTATCTTTTGTCGTTGTCGGCCTATGATGTCTACGGGGGTACGTTGTGTATTGATGCTACACTTATCATATCTTTTCTTGATGCAGATACAGATCCGACGACTTGCTCAAGACCGTATGGCTGAGTTCGAGTAGTTGATCCCCAACTTTTAGGGTGAGGATGGTATCTCCAGCATACTTCGGTTTTTTTATATCTCTTTTCAGTTGACACTTGATTCCTTGACTCCCAGACTTGTATCATTTCATTAGAGCTCTTATATCTACAGACTAGATTCTAGATTCTTTGGGGGATTTTATGATTGTATCAAACTTATTTCCTTTCGCATTTTTATTATGAGATAACTTAGGTAGTATTTTTTTTATCTTCCACATTTACCTATGTTTTATCTTGAAAATAATTTGAGAGTGGTTCGCCTACCGATGGAATTGTATAGGTGCCGCCACGAATAGGGGTCGTGACAAGTTAAGACTGGGGGTGACAAAGTTGGTCATATTTTGCAATGTTTAACATTGCTAGAGTGAAGTGGAGGGAAACACTTAGTTACTCCATGGGAAAGGTGATTTATTTCTTGAAAGAATAGCAGATAGTGGCGAAGAATGTTTGGTTTATCTAGATTTTATTAGGGATACTAGTGTGGGGACTCTTATTATTGATACAATATGATTGTGAATTTTTTTGAAGGTGTTACCTATATCGTTAATTAATCTGCACATGCCCGTGGTAGTGATTTTAGCATTGATTTTGTGCTTAGTGCACAACCAATATATATTCCATCATTCAGGATGGCATATGAAGAGTTGAATGAGTTAAGATTAATTGCAAGATATGTTGTACAAAGGATTTATTAGATCAAGTATTTCTCCTTGGGTTCTCCTGTCTTACTTCTAAAGTAGAAGGATTGGTTAATGCAGATGTGCATTGATTTTCATAGTTTGAACAAAGTTACTATAAAGAATAAGTATTCATTTTCATGGATTGATGATTTTTTTGACCAGTTACAAAATGAAAAGATCTTCTCTAAGATCGACTTAAGGTCTGGATACTATCAGTTGAAGATTAGGTCTTTAGACATCCCTAAGACAAATTTTAGGACATGTTACGAGCATTATGAGTTTCTACTTACGTCGTTTGGGTTGATTAATATCCTAGGGACATTCATTGGCTCGATGAACCAAGTGTTAAAACCATATTCTAATTACTTTTTCACTATGCTCATTGATGTCATTCTCATGTGGGGACTGTTGAGTCCTCGGATTATTTATATGATCGTGTTGTGCGCGTGTGGATCTAGATTCACCCCGCATAAGTCACTGACTTGGTATCTCCCTTGTTGTGTGCATATTGGTTTTGATGTGAGTGAGCTGTGTTGGTCCAGTTTGGTCATGGTTTGATGTCAAACAGATGATTCCAGTGAGATAGTTGGAAGAGATTGTGGTTTAGGCACTTGATGAAGTGTTGGGGTAGATAAAGATTGAATCTGTATTGTACTACTTGGTCATAACTATTTTCTGGCGAAGTATTTATGATGATTACTATAACACCCTAAAAATTTTAGACTAGTATTTACATTTTTAATTGACCATAATCTTTAATATGTATATATATTTTATTTGGTACTTCCTAAACTTGAATTTTACGATATTTAAAAATTGCTTATTTTATATTGTGGTCATATTTATAAGAAGGTGTCATGGTTTTGCTATATACAACACCCTTTTTATTATTTTTGTTAAATTAGCATGAAAGAGAATATAAAATAAGTATTTTGGGTCAGCCCAATTCTTGATCTCTATCCAAGTAGTATGTATCCCTTTTGTGACAAACATTTCCTCAAGCACCTCTCATTTTCATTCCTTCATGCCACAGAAAACCCAATCCTCACTCCTTATCTTCACAAATATTACACCCAAAACTTCAGGTTCTTCAACTAAATTAACCATTAAGAATTATTCTTGTTAAACCACAAGCTACTCCTTTCTTTTGTGGAAAGTTACTAAACTCATTTTTGCACTATACAACGCTTATATTTTAGCATATCTCCTTGTGTACAACTCCGTTTTAAGTGAACCAATATATTCTGGAAATCTATTTCATAGCTCTACAACTTTTGTGAAATCCCCAAAACCTATTTTTACTTTTATTTTCCCGAAAAGGGGTGATGAAGTATAGGGCAGGTGCTACCCAGATTTCTGTTTTACAAATCCTTCATGTACTACTTTTAGTATTTTGATCATAACCTATTGTACGAAACTGATATAGAGGTAATTAAAGACTCTCTGGAATTCTAGGACATATATATACAACTTTTATGAAGACCACAAAGTCTAGTTTTTCTATTTACCTCCTAAAAACTGAGTCGCAATACAAGATAGTGGTACTGTCCAGAATTTCTGTTTTGACGATTTAGGGTGATTTTCACTAATATCATGTTTAGTTTGACATGCTGAAATTATTGAAATTAAATAAGTATTTGTTTGTGTATTTATGGTATAGGTATACTCTTGTACAAGCTAAGAGGAATTGTTTGAGCAAGCTGTAATTTTGTTTTGTCTATGGCGTAGAAGACCCAAACTCCTCAAGTTGTGATAGAATATGTTGTGTGCTAAAACACCAAAGTTTGTGTATCAACTTAAACTTGAAAAATCTTTACTTGCTGAAATATATTTAAGTATCTTGAGTTGTAGTTACTTCCTTCTGCTTCACTTTATATTCTTGTATTGGTATTATCTCATGTATTGTAAGATATTCGCTAAATCGCCAGTTGTACGGATTTCTTGATCATTTTGCATTCTTGTTGGGACTTTGTCCTTCTTGTGGTAGTGACTTTTTCCGGCATGCCTCTTAATTCGGGTCTTTTACCATCTTAACTTTGGATTTGTGGTTTGTCTTAATTATGAGACTTGTCCATGTCAAGTATGAACTAGAAAGCCATTTTTAATATGCTTCTTGATTCTCTTGATTATTGAATTTCGTCCCTACTTGATTAGGGGCTTCAGTCCATCTTGATATTTTATTATGCTTAATATGATTGCATGACGTACATAATGGACAAAATTTGATATTTGGTTGGATTGATTTTATAAGTTTTCTTGACACTTGAGGTTTAAATATTCATATTGATATTTGGAAATACTTGAAGGTTTGATATTTTATATTTTTCATATATTTATCTACTTGATTTATCTTTATGTCTTATTTGAGATACCTATGACTTCGAATGAAATGGAGAATCTAATGGCTCCAAGACCAAAGTTTATATGCCACTAAGCTTTATTCTTAGCGATAGTTGTTTTCTATCGTAAGTAATTTGCAGGATGAGATTTGAAGATGGTCATTTGGAGTAGGCTTTTGTTGGAGCTATTGTGGAGATCACATTTGCATATGCATCTAGGTTTTGTATAGTTTTGGGACTTGTACATGATCTATATGTCACACTTATGTATGTAATTTTGGAGGTTGATTTGATCTCAAGATCATAAGCTTGTAATTTGAATTTGGTGACTTGTTTTGTTGTTTTATGGTGTGTTAATAACTCAAGTTTTGTAATATGCTAAATTTATATTTTGTCTTGTAAATATGTACAAAGGAGAAGACTAGTTTCCCTTTTATACTCACAAGTTGAAATTCATATACAATATCAACCTGCAGTGATGTTGAAGGAAAAAAATATTATTTTGTTAGGAAGTTGCTTTAACATGTTGATTATTTAAAAAGGGTTGTATCACATTATCTTGATACTTTGACATTGTATTTCAGTTAAGGAATTTTACTAAGTGAATTTTCAAAAAAAAATATTGCACTTTGAAACATTTCTCACATGAGCCTATTTCCGCTACTAAATTATTATGAATGTCTTTTTAAATTACTCTCTTCTGAACGTCGTAACTATTAAATTAGCTTTTGTCTCATAAGTGTCATCCTCCCAAGGAGTTGCTACAATTACGCATATATTTGATGCTTATCTGTGTTAATAGCTTATTGAGTTGTTTTAACTTTAAATTGTCCACTTCTCTTTGTTGTTGTCTCTTAATATATTGTACAGGGTATTGAAAATTAGATATTCTTATGATATGCTTCCCACTACTCTGTTAGAGGTGATCAATGATACTTGTTCAGTACTTTCATTACTCATCCCTCTCCTTTTCTGCAATGAATGTGTAGGTGCAAATCCAAATATTAGCGACATTCATGAGTGAGATTCTAATTGGGAGTTTAACTTTAGTGGTGAATCTCTTGCAGTGTCTATGGAGTCTCTTCCATTTATTTCTATTGTAGTTTCCTTATAGACATTGTATTATATTTTATAAAGTTGTACTTTTCATTCCTTGCAGTTCATGACTGGTATTACCAGTCCTTGGTTTATTGCTATGGTTATGCTTCCTCGTTGTATCAGATTTTATCCTTATTTATGTTATTTACTCGTTTTGGACTCTATTGGATTTATTATTGATATGTTGAGATGGTTACCAAATGCCTTTGTTCACCTGATATAGTGATTGCTATGTGCCATCACGACTAAGACGAATTTGGATCGTGATAATCATGTATGATGTGCCCGTGTATCAAATTAAAACAAACTGTTGGAAATAATAGAAATGCAAGTTATACACGAACACAAATGTATATTAAAATTAACCTAGAGGTCTCAACATCTTCATATTGACTTGCCAACAACTAGTCATACTTTTCATTGACAATGTACTCGCTTTAAATATTTGTTAACACTCAAAAGTAATTTAAGTGTTTAGCTAAATTCAGTGACAGCCGAACTATTTCAGAGCCGAATTTACTCCTAGCCCTCGACTACATGAACTTCATTGGCTACTAAGGCATCTTAGTCGAGTTGTTAGTTAGAGGTACGACTGGGACCCACTCAGATGTAGACGCCTCAACGACCAAGTCAAAATGGTTTCTGGACCCCTAAAAGCGGTAACGGCCAACAATAGGGCCATTATCCGAGCAAGACTAGTAGAGGGCGAGAAAATCGGCACCACCTCCCTCATAGTCGGCTATTAAAGTTAGTGGGTTACTTGATGGCTGACATGGGGAGGGAACCACGTTGTACAGTTTTTTCCTTTTTTTGTACTATAAATAGGATCATTTTTTGTATATACGAACACACCCAATAATCAAACAACTCAAATTTTATCTATTTTTACCTCATTTTATCTTTTATCTTTACTGTACTCAACTGCATTGCCTCTTAATTTACTCATACCACCGTCCTAACGCTTTCTAGAGTAGTTGGAGAACCCATTGCTAGAAATTAGAATTCTGTTTCCAACCCAAATCGCTTAAGTTAAGGAATCAATTTATCTCCCGATTTCATCAACCGATAAAATGGCGGAGAGCAGAATTCGGGGCGAGAACAAATTTGGCACGCCCAGTGGGACCATAGGTGAATTAATAGCAAAGTTTGATTCTCCAGGTCAGGATCATTCTTGGCGTATGCGTCTAAGATCCGGTAAGAAAATGAACCCCGAGTTCAGTCCACATCCTAAACAAAATCCTCCCAGAAGGAACAATGAACCAACATCTTCCTCGGGTATGTCTACATCGGTTGATACCCCTCCACTTCCTCCATCAACCCAAGCTGTGGAAGAATCTAGCCAATCTGAAGGTCCAACCATAATGACCACGTCTTTTATTAGACAATAGATTGACTTGGGCATCCACGATATTATGTACCAAGTTTCTAAACAGTTGGCTGACATTATGAAGCCGATGGTAGATAATGAGGTTCAGCAAGCGAGGGAGATGGAAACCAATCGAATGCACCCAGGAGAATGTTCGGCTAGTTCTGCCATCCCTCTGACGATTGGTGTTGTTCAGCATGAGACCGTGACTCCCGGTGTTGTTCCTCAACCGCATGTGCATTAGCTAGTTCCTACTCAGGTGCAGCCGATAGTGCACCAAGGAACACAAGCCCAATCGTCTGGCAACCAACACACATAGCATGGTCGCCGCCGAACCTTGGATGGCAAAATATGCCACTTGACCAAGCGAGTTTGTAGTATGGGCAGATCAACATGGCTCGGAGACCAGTTCAGGCTCCAGGACACTTTGGATTATCATCCGTTATGCCGTACATTTCTATGAATGGCCCTATGATGCAGGCAAACAGTGTTGGCCAGCCGAATTGGCAGTCGATTACCCCTGGCTATGATTTAGCTCAATTATCTGGTGACGTTGTTTACCTGGGTAGATCGGATAGCACCTTTGCCGAGAGGGTTCAAAACACCAGAGTTTGCCATCTTCTTTGGCGACGACGACAAATCCACTATCGAGCACATCGGTAGATTTACAGCCCAATGCAGTGAGGCTGGCCATAATGAGTATCACAAGTGCAGTTATTGCCTCTCTCTCTAACGGGAACAACATTCGCATGGTACTCCTCTTTGGCTCCTGATTTCGTACAGAGATGGGCTGACATGGAGAGTTGCTTCCATGATAGGTTCTATTGGCCCCAACCTTAGGTTACCGTGACTGGTCTAACGAATCTCAAGCAGCAGGTTGATGAATCGGCTGCCGATTTTATCGAGAGATTCAGAAAGAAGGTTGGGAAATGCACCGAACACTTCTCCGAGTCTGAGTGTGTCCACATGATAATCAATAACATGCACCCTCAGTTAAAGGAGAAGTCTGTGGGACAATCCTACTCTGACCTGAGCTAGTTATCCAAAAAGGCTAGCTAAATAGAGTAGTACGTCCAGGAAAAGAAGCGGAGAAGAGCCAACCGAAATTGAGGCTCCCACTTGGTATCTATCATTGAAGCGGATGAGTCCGACTTAGAGTCAGCTGACTGCACGGCAGATCCAATGGTGGCCGAGATTATTAAGGGTAAGGTTTACTCTTGCCCTGCCTTAAAAGCCGTAAAAGGCAGAGAAACGAGTTCATCCGATGATAGGGTCGGTTACTCATTTGACATCACGAAGGTAGATCAGATCTTTGATCATCTGCTCAAAGATAAGCAGATTCGGCTGCTTGATGGTCATAGGATTCCACCTGCCGAGGAACTCAAAGATAAAAAGTACTGCAAGTGGCATAATTCATACAGTCACTCTACTTCTAATTGTGTGATCTTCAAAAAGGCGATCCAAAAGGGCATCAAAGAGGGGAGGTCCAAGCTAGCCGACAAGAGTATGGCTGAAATGTCCATTGATACTGACCCCTTTCCCACGGTACCAATATCTATGGTATCTTTTGCTATGTCAGATGAGTCAAAGAACAACAAAGGGAGACAGCCGATGAAAAGGGTGTGGATACCAAAGAAACCTACCGAAGGGGAGAAGACCACAAGGACCTCTGTGTTCAGCCGGTTAGGCAGCCTACACGACATTTGTGATGATAGGCAGCCAGCTAGGAGCAGTTTTCATGGTCGCCCTGAATACTCTAGGGACGTTGAACGAGAACTACAGAAACAAACCATGAGGTTCAAAAGGGTCCCTATCGACGCCAGGCATAGGCCTAGGGGGCAAGTACGGATGCCAACCAATCGGCAGCCGAGCATGCCTTGAATAGATGAAGAACCACTCCCTAAAACCAAATAGAGGGTGGTTGAGTTTAACGTAAATGAGAGTGTTTTATCCTTTCGTATCACAATGAGAAATAAGGACCAGACGAGACTCTAGAGAATGATTAAACCATCCGTCAAATCAGAAGAGGGGAAGTGGTCTGTCAATAAGGCTCCCATAAAGAAAGAGGCACCACCGAGAGTCGCATCCAGGACTCAGAAAAGAAGGATGCAACGTGTCAAGGCCTTGCATAAGATGCAACAAACATTGCATCTAATTTACAACACCAAGGCAGCCGAAAATTAGGAGATTCCTCAGTGACGTAGCCGAGGCTATCGAGCGGGCATTCGGCTCAGTTGCTTCAGGGGCAATATCGCATGAAGGGGAAACGTCAAGTCTACTAGAAATAGATGAACAACCTACCGACAACCCGATGGAGGAACCCCGACAAGTGAACGTGGCCTCAGATGTACCTCTAACCAAGGCAATCCCACCGATCGTGTAGAGGATTCAGTCAGAGAATCCCCAGTCGATCCCTATATGTCTCCATGATATGGAAGGTATTGATTTCTCTTCAACCGAATTCGACGAGGTGGGAGACTCCGTCCTTGATTTATTTCAGTAGGATTCGGTCACTGAGATATGGGCAGCCATTGAAATGGTTAACCTGATTCCATGTGAGTTCTAGGCCAGCCGCTTTACGCTGGATATCCTAGAAGGTGATGTATGCATGGAAGACACTAAATGGGCGACTATAGTCGATACCACGGCTAGGGACGTTTTGGGCACTCTGTTTGGTGCACCAATGGAAGAGATAGTTAAACACCTCAAACCCCTCTATGTGAAGGCTTAAATCAACGGCGAAATCATTTGTCGAGTGTTTGTCGATAATGGGTTGTGCTGAATGTGATGTCGCTGCTTAATTTGAAAAGCCTCAACAAAACAAAGGACAATCTCATCCCAACTAACATGAAAATAACTAGCTTTATGGGAGAAGCCTCTTAGGCATTGGGGATTCTAGTAGCAGAAATCACTGTAGGTCCTAAGATGGTCAGGTCTGCTTTTTTGTAATAGATGGCAAACCGTCCTACACCATTCTGCTGAGCAGCGGCCGCCGGTGAACTAGTCACAAGTAGAAGGTTAGTCGAACAGCGACCGCCGGTGAACCAGTCACAAGTAGAAAGAAAGTCATGGTTTATCGGGCTGAGGTACTGAAATAAGAGAGAATCACCTTGTTCTGGTCCACCGTACGGAGTCAGAACCAGTTGTTCATAAACGAAGGCCAAGGCAGGGGTCAGGTCACTGTCGGCTAAAATGATTTTTCCTAATCTTCGAGATGAAAAAGATGAAACCTTTGTTTCTGACAAAGAAAAGGGCCAAAGATTAGGTGAGAAACCTAGAGGGGACATCTTTCACTTAAATAACCTTCGAGGCGCGGACTGAGATTAATCTATTATTTTCAAAAGCATGGTCGAAAATCATCAAAGCCAATTCGTGGTAATGGAAACACCTCGGTTAAAGGGAAAACACATTTCAACAAGTGATCATCATTGCATGCACTAGAGACAAGATGATTAAAGTGACATGCGCGGCTGTCAGACTGAAATAATGGCTACTTCGGATACATCAACTCAACAGTCACACTTGAGTTAATGTAAGGGGGTATTGTTAACACTCAAAAGTAATTTAAGTGTTTAGCCGAATTCATTGACAGCCGAACTATTCTAGAGCTGAATTTACTCCTAGCCCTCGACTACAAGAACTTCATCGGCTACTAAGGATTTATTCATACCATTAATGAAACCAAGTCTTGGATGTATTTGGATAATTTAAGGCGGATATTCCCTCTTATAAATACAGCATAATAAAAGCTATGAATCTTGACCACAATCAAAGAGCGAGACATCACGAGTTAAGTAGAGTCAACACTAAGAATCTCGAAGGAACCAACTACAACAACATCAAAAAACTTGTTCCTATCAAGATTTATCTACATTGTTCTTGAGTTGTAATAGTTATCTTCTTGTGGTCCCAATACAATATCTTGATTACCTTTTAGCTGATTGTAGTAGGTGTTGTTTTGTGTTTGTAAGGGATTTCATTGACTGGGTAGAGTCATTAAAGGAGAGAGTAGAGAGAGCCAACAATTGTGGAAATTGTTGAGAAAGAGAGTGTTTGGGGTATGTGCTATTTGAAACAGATCTTTAGGTGTACAAGTCGTTGTAACCTTAAAGTTGCTCAAGTTTAGTGGAGTGTTTGAAAAATTCTACAAAAATGTGTAGTAGTTTTTCCTATCTTGAGCAAGTGTATTTCCACATAAAAAATCTTATGTTGATTAACTTATTTCGTAATTTAGCTTCTTGTATAATTTACTCAAAGAACCTGATCCGTTGAGTGTATACAGCGCAGCGGAGCTAACACTTCCCAGTTTCTAACATCTCAATAGTATGTCTTCTCAATTTCTAACATTCTCAATAGTAGTTCGTCCTCCCCTTATATTGTATGATTTTTTTGTTAACTTTGTAAAATAGAGAAAACTTTTTTTATTGGAGTCTATAAGAAAATAAAAATACAAACTCTCCGGTTCTTCTGTCATCGTTTCTCATTTATAATCTCGATTCCTCTACTCTTCTTTTCTCCACTGAATACATTTTAATCTATAGGTCTTTGATTAATTAGATAGGATTTGATTTATTTGATCATACTTGATACGCAACAAAATAGACATTGTTAGCCGCCAGTGCAGCATGTGATTGGCTGATGGAATAGTGGCACGTGGGAATGTTACCATTTTTCTTTTCAAATCAACACTTGTGTGTCCAAAAAGTGTGCAATATTCTTGGCACGCTTAGCTTTACACGTGTGTCACCATGTGAGTCACTGTCAGAGTATGAGTTTGCTCTTCGTCTTGTTACTCCTTGGATTCGACCAACTAAAAATTTGAAGGTTTCTATTGACTTCAAGCACGTTACTTGGCATGTGATTTTGGTAGTTATGGACCATATATGAACAAGAGAGTAGTTGCTAGCTTACTGAGCCATAACATTAACATAATTCCAAGTCAATATTGGACATTAGTAATTCTTACGTTGATATGTAATCTAACGATGTTTGATTCCTTTAATTATGATGAAATACATTAGTACTGTTTTTCTTTCCACATGTAAAGCCAATATACACAAATTACAGGAAAAGCAGATTGACGTGGAAATTAATTTTATTCATCTTTATTCAATAATGCAACAACTCATTGCTCCTTTCGCAAAGCATAATTTTTAGCAGCTCATTTACTTATAGGCTTAAGATTTTCAAAATAATCAGACACCGTTTAGGGTAGCGCCATAGTAAATATTATATAGTAGTAAAGAAATAGCGTAACAAAATATAACATTGATCCTGCAAAATTTAGTTACAATCTTTATATCTCTTGTTGGGTTTAAATGATAGATTGAATGGGAAATGGAGCATTTATCTCACATCGGTAGTGGAAAAAAAAGTGAGAGTTCCCTCTTGCTTTATAAAATAAGCATTTGTCCCACATCGAAAAAAGAAAGGAAAAAGAGGTGTATATATTACATTACACCTTCTCTAGTCACTAAAAGGGTTGAGGTGGCAAGGACCCCTCGCGCCGTCGTCGCTCGACTCGGCTTCGGCTTCGGATGATCTAATTGATTGATAATCTTTTTGGACCAAATTTTCTTTAATTTTAATTATTTAATTAATTATTATTTAACTTATCCAATCCTACCCGTTAGTGACCCGGATCTGCGTGTCTGACCCGCGACCCTGTTTCTTTCCCATATTTAAATTTCCCACCAGTTTTTAGTGGCTGTTCAGAAGGGTTGCAAACCTTCAGAAACAGTACTTCCATGGCAATAAATTCGTTTGATTCCTCAGAATTTTACTTACGAATTTTCTGAACAACACAAACTTCTTCTTCTTCTGCACAAATAAATTTGTGTGATATACTGCCGTTGAGTGGTTCGCCGCTACCTGAATTTGGAGTACTACTATTCTGGTAAGATAATCGTTCTATCCTGGGAGGGGATATTCCATCAACCTCGTGAACTAAGTGGGCTCGATTATATTCTGAAAAATTATTCTGATTTTCAACACTGATTCTGTTTATTTTCAGTTATTATTATTTACTGGTTTTTTTTTGGAATACAGATTAATAACAATCTTAAGGAAATTATAATTTTAGATTAATCTGTATTCTATTTTGGAGACTAAAACCTGTGTGGTTTTCTACTCCGTATGAAATTTCATTTTCTGACTTGAAGAGATAAAAACTTCCTTGGAATATTAAAGTTCATACTTGTACAACGATTTGAAGAACATAAAAACTTCATCGTTGTTGTATTCTGGGTTTGGAGATTAAAACTTGTGTAGTTTTCTACTCCATATGAATATTAGTATTCGACTCGAAGATATAAAAACTTCGTTGGAATACTAAAGTTTCAATAATTATATTGCGATTTGAAGAAATAAAATCTTCATCGTTTAAGTCCGTGATTAAATTGCTATTCGGTTTTATTAACTAAAACGGTTTGTCGATTTGACAAAGTGACAAACGAATAATGGCAATTGAGACCGAAACTACCTCTCGCAAATACTCGCACCAGCGGTTACTCCTACAACCCGTACCGCTGTGCCACCGGCTGAGAAACCTGCGAAGTTCATCGGTGACAACTTTAAAGGATGGCAGCAAAGAATGTTCTTTTGGCTTACCACCCTTGGTATGCAAAAGTTCACCAGTGAGGACCCTCCCGTGCCTGCCGCCGACATGCCTGACAACCAACAGTTCATGGTTACTGAGGCTTGGAAATAGGCTGATTTTTTGTGCAAAGGCTACATTTTGAGTGCCTTAGAAGATGACTTGTACGACGTCTACAGTGCAGTAGAGACTTCCAAAGAACTATGGAGTGCACTTGAAAAGAAGTACAAAACCGAAGATGCTTGCTTGATGAAGTTTGTGGTTGCCAAATTCCTAGACAACAAAATGGTGGATGGAAAAACCGTTGGAACCCAAGTTCAAGAGCTTCAACTTATCTTCCATGACCTTATTGCTGAAGGTATGGTAGTAAATGAAGCGTTCCAAGTGGCTACAATGATTGAGAAGTTGTCGCCCTCATGGAAAGATTTCAAGAATTATTTTAAGCACAAAAGAAAGGAAATGAAGTTGGAAGATCTTATGATTCGTCTCAAGATCGAGAAAGATAACAAAATCGCTGAGAAGAGGTACCGTAAGACTTTACCAATTGAAGGGAAAACATCGTTGAAGATGCTGCTCGAAAAAGAACAAGAAAAGGAAGAGGCCTTCTGGAAAGGAAAAGGATTCCAACAAGAAAAAGTTCAAGGGCAACTGCTTTAATTATGGGAAAGCTGGCCACAAAGCCCCAGATTGTCATCTCCAGAAAAAGAACAAGGAAAAAGGACAAGCCAATATGGTGGAAAAGAATGATGATATGGATGATCTGTGTGCAATGCTATCGGAGTGCAATTTGGTTGGAAACCCAAAGGTGTGGTGTCTTGATTCTGGTGCCACTAGACATGTTTGCGCTACAAAAGAAGCATTTGCAACCTATGCTCCCGCTGGACCTGAAGAGGTACTGTTTATGGGAAATACTGCAATAGCCAAGGTTGAAGGATATGGGAAGATACTTCTGAAGATGACTTTCGGCAAGGTCCTGACTCTCAATAATGTTATGCACGTTCCAACAATTCGGAAGAATTTAGTTTCAGCCGGACTACTCGTCAAAAACGGGTTTAAGTGCGTGTTGGTTAGTGAGAAAATTGTAATAAATAAGAATGATTTGTTCATAGGAAAGGGCTACCTCACCGAGGGCCTTTTCAAACTCAATGTAATGGTTGTTGACAGTATTAATGAAAATTCAGCTTCGTCTTACTTATTGGAGTCAAATGATTTATGGCATGTTCGTTTAGGACATGTCAACTACAAAACCTTGCGAAAATTGATTAATTTAGAAGTATTGCCTAAATTCGAGTGTAATAAATCTAAATGTGAAATCTGTGTTGAATCTAAGTTTGTTAAACATCCATATAAGTCTATTGATAGGAATTCAAATCCTTTAGACTTAATTCACACAGATATATGTGATATGAAGTCAATACCATCTCGCGGTGGGAAAAAGTATTTTATAACTTTTATTGACGATTGCACTCGATATTGTTATGTGTATTTGCTTAATAGTAAGGATGAAGCAATTGATGCATTTAAGCAATACAAAAATGAAGTGGAAAATCAATTGAATAAAAAGATAAAAATGATTAGAAGTGATAGGGGTGGAGAGTATGAATCTCCTTTTGCAGAAATATGTTTAGAATATGGAATTATTCATCAAACTACTGCCCCTTACACACCACAATCAAATGGAATTACGGAAAGGAAAAACCGAACATTAAAGGAAATGATGAATGCCTTACTAATAAGTTCCGGTTTACCACAAAACTTGTGGGGGGAAGCTATTCTTACAGCTAACCGAATACTCAACAGGGTGCCCCACAGCAAAACACAATCTATTCCATATGAACTATGGAAAGGAAGAAAACCCAACTTGAAATATTTCAAAGTGTGGGTGTGTTTAGCAAAGGTCCAAGTTCCTTTGCCCAAAAGGGTAAAAATCGGACCAAAAACTGTGGATTGTGTTTTTATTGGCTATGCTACAAACAACAAATCTTGTCGGTTTTTGGTTCACAAATCGGACAATCCCGAAATTCATGTTAATACGGCAATTGAATCAGATAATGCTGAATTCTTTGAAAATATTTATCCGTATAAAACTGAATGTGAGTCGTCAAGTGAAAGATCTAAACGACCGCGGGAAGAACCAAAGGAAAATACACCAAGTAAAAAGGATGCAAGGCGTAGCAAACGTCAAAGGACATCTACTTCCTTTGGACCAGATTTTGTGACATTCTTGCTTGAAAATGAGCCTCAAACATTTAAAGCAGCGATGTCTTCTTCGATTCAAAGCATTTTGGAAAGAGCGGTCAATAGTGAGATTGAATCAATTTTGAACAACCATACATGGGAATTGGTTGATCTTCCTCCGGAAATAAACCTTTAGGATCAAAATGGATTTTTAAAAGGAAAATGAAAGGCGATGGCACTATTGACAAATATAAGGCAAGACTTGTGGTCAAAGGTTATAGACAAAAAGAAGGCCTTGATTACTTTGACACATACTCGCCGGTAACAAGAATAACATCTATTCGGGTGTTAGTGGCATCGGCGGCCGTATATGGTCTTGAAATCCATCAAATGGATGTCAAGACAGCCTTTCTTAAATGGAGAATTGGAGGAAAAATTTACATGAAACAACCCGAGGGTTTTGTGGTTCCCTGGTAAAGAAAGGAAAGTGTGCAAACTTGTTAAGTCACTTTATGGACTTAAACAAGCACCCAAACAATGGCATGCGAAATTTAACCAAACAATGTTGGCAAATGGATTTAAGATTAATGAGTGTGACAAATATGTTTACATTAAAAATACTCCAAATCATGAAGTCATTGTTTGTTTATATGTTGATGACATGTTGATAATGAGTAGACATATTACCGATGTAAATGCTACGAAGCGTATGCTGGCTAGCAAATTTGATATGAAGGACTTAGGAGTTGCTGATTTGATCTTAGGCATCAGAATTCATAAAACTCCACAAGGTCTAGCATTATCGAAGTCTCATTATATTGAAAGAGTACTTGACAAGTTTAAGTATTTAAATTTCAATGTTGCAAAGACTCCAATTGATGTAAGTTTTGCACTTCAAAAGAATGAAGGTGAAAGTGACTCACAATTGGACTATGCACGAGTTTTGGAAGTTTGATGTATATTATGAATTGTACACGACCAGATATAGCATGTGCTATAAGCAAGCTGAGTCGATTCACGAGTAATCACAATCAAACTCATTGGATGGCAATACAATGAGTCTTGGGGTATTTAAAACACACCCAAACCTATGCTTTGCTTTATAATAAATATCCCACAGTAATTGAGGGATATAGTGATGCAAACTGGATCACCGGATCATCTGAAGTTAAATCCACGAGTGGATATATTTTCACTGTTGGTGGAGGAGCAGTGTCTTGGAAATCATCAAAACAGACATGCATCGCCCGCTCTACAATGGAATCTGAATTTATAGCTTTAGACAAGGCCGGTGAAGAAGTTGAATGGCTCCGGAACTTCTTAGAAGATATTCCATTATGGACCAAACCTTTGGCTCCTATATGTATACATTGTGACAATCAAGTAGCAATAGGTAGGGCAGGGAGCGTAATGTACAACGAAAAATCTCGTCACATACGACGAAGACACTATACCGTTAGACAACTCCTCTCTAGTGGCGTTATCACGATTGACTATGTAAAGTCAAGAGATAACGTGGCGGATCCGCTTACAAAAGACTTATCTAGAGAGGGAGTTAGTAGATCATCAATGGAAATGGGGTTAAGGCCGAGGACAAGTCATCATGGCGATAACTCTACCTAGCAGACTGGAGATCCCAAGATCTAGGTTCAAGGAGATCAAACAAAGTTGTGACTGATGGTTCAACATTGTCAAATAACTCAACCCATTCTCGGATGAAGACAATGTTCAGAAATAAGGATAAAACCTTATGGCTTGTTAATGAGTTAATAAAGCATTAAGGTTCTTTAATGATTATCTAAATCTGGCAGTGTATGACCAGATAATGTGGCTATAGGACCACATGTTTAGAAATTACCTATGTGAGTGTTAAGTGTAAGCCGCTTTAAAGGGGAATGACAGTGAAGGCCCATTCTCTATGCACTCATGAAACCAGGAGGTGTTCATGGCTGAAACGAACACAACCGTGAGAACCATAAACGATTGAGGGTTGATTGTGTGAATTATGTTGTCTAGGTATACAACAATGTTCGACGGTTCAAAGATATCAAATCTACCGATTGATCGAATATATCCGATATAAGTTCACTACGGAAAGTTCAAAGGGAAACCTACTTATCCAGATGCAGTCAATCCTCGCTTGTATATCACACTTGTCTGCGCATTCTTTTATATTATAGCCATTCCCCATTCATGTGGGGGATTGTTGGGTTTAAATGATAGATTGAATGGGAAATGGAGCATTTGTCCCACATCGGTAGTGGAAAGAAAAGTGGGAGTTCCCTCTTGCTTTATAAAATAAGCATTTGTCCCACATCGGAAAAAGAAAGGAAAAGAGAGGTGTATATATTACATTACACCTTCTCTAGTCACTAAAAGGGTTGAGGGGGCAAGGACCCCTGGCGCCGTCGTCATCGCTCGCTCGGCTCGGATTCGGATTCGGATTCGGTCAAATGATCTGATTGATTGATAATCTTTTTGGACCAAATTTTCTTTAATTTTAATTATTAATTAATTAAATTAATTAACTTATTCAGAAGGGTTGCAAACTTTCAGAAACAGTACTTCCATGGCTATAAATTCGTTTGATTCCTCAGAATTTTACTTACGAATTTTCTGAACAACACAAACTTCTTCTTCTTCTGCACAAATAAATTATGTGTGATATACTGTCGTTGAGTGGTTCGCCGCTACTTGAATTTGGAGTACTACTATTCTGGTAAGATAATCGTTCTATCCTGGGAGGGGATATTCCATCAACCTCGAGTACTGTGAGGGGAATAATTTCCTTAAGGACACACTTTGAACTAAGTGGGCTCGATTATATTCTGAAAAATTATTCTGATTTTCAACATTGATTCTGTTTATTTTCAGATATTATTATTTACTGGGTTTTTTTGGAATACAGATTAATAACATCTCTAAAAGCAAATAAAATATCCAGTTAATTCTTTCCTTACAAATGTCAACATAACGACTTTTTTTAGTCGCCATAACGACTTCGCAATCTCTTCTTAAGGTTAATATTTTCTCACAAACATTATTTGATTAGCATGAGTTTAAAGAACTTGGTAATCTGTTCTAATATATTTGTAATAAGAATTAATTGATTTTCATGAGTTTAATTAAATTGAATCTATTATTATTCCTAAAAATTATATATCTCTAACCGATGAGAAACTAACCTTTACCAAGATGAGATTTATTTTTTATCGATGCAGATGCAGAAAAGGGAGACATGAAGTTCAAGTATTGGTCTAGTGGATAGTTGATGCTTGTGATTTGGTGCTACATGCCTCACTAATTCAGTTTGTAAGGAAGCCAATCACTGATTAGTCTATGGCAGTTAGAGATGCCTTGTAGCGGCTCGTAAAGAATGGAGGAAAATTCATATTCTATCATATACAAAGGGATTGGTAATAATGATAATACAGGGACTGAAATTAGCATCTTGGATTGTGCAAAACGTATATCAAGATACCGGTCACCTAAGAGAGACTATAGATGTAGTTCATTTTTCTTATATTAGGAGCAAAAATGAATGTAGTCATCTTCTAGCTAGTTTTTCGAAGACATTAGTATATGAGGCTTTTTGGAATGAACACTTTTCCACATGGTTTGTACATGAAATGCGTGATTATTTTGCTTTATTACTGTAGGATGAAGTTTACCGTTTTGTTGAAAAAAAATATATTCTTGAGTTTGTATTCTAAGTAACATAAATGCATTAATTCCCATGGAAAATAATTTGATTCAATCACGAACAAATAATTTGAGCTCGAATACCATGAATCTTGATTTTTCTACCAATTTCTTTAAATTTAACATGGATGCTTGAGCTTGAGAAGAATTTGAATGATTTTTTCTTCAAGAGTTATGTTGGAGTCACGAACTTAAGCCTAGATCATGGGTAGTACTTTCTATTGGGCCTACTTGTATTGGGCCACATTTCTTGTTTTAATTTATGGACCCGACTCATATCCGGTGTTAATTTATTTTGTACAAATATTGTGGACATGACTTGGATAGTTTAATAAATGGAAAATTATTTTATTTAGTCGGTGGTTTCTCTCTCTTCACGCACACCGACTTTATTTTCTCAAATTCATATACGATCGATTCAATCCAAATGCATCAGTTAACATGGTATCAGAGCATCGATCATAGAGATTGATGTATAGATCTCGGTTATTCTCGTCAAATTGGAGCTAGTTCTCATGATGAGAGTTTCGATTCGTGGTTTTTGATTCTATAAATACCATATCTGCTTCCACTCATGTAGTTACTTGTGATTACAGTTCTTGCACTACTACTTGTAATTCACATTCTACTATCAATAAAGCAAATTTATTTTGGCATCAAAGACTTGATCATATGCCTTTTTATAGAATGAAATAAATTCCTTTCTTATCTGTCAACTCGCTTCTAACAAACATTTATCTATCCTGTATGTCCTCTTGCTAGGCACCAGAGGTTGCCTTTCCCTGAAAGCAACACTAAATCTTCTCATTGTTTTTAGCTTATACACATTGATTTATGGGGTCCTTATCACACTCAAACTTATAATGGTTTCAAGTATTTCATGACCATTGTTGATATTATTTCTAGAGTTACTTGGACCCACTTGTTATCTTGTAAAAGCAATGCATTAACTGTCATCAAATATTTTATCTAGATGATCAAAACTCAATTTAATTCCTCCATTAAGACAATCAGGTTTGATAATGCTTTTGAGATGGGTTCCAGTTCACAAGCATCTTCTTTCTTTGTTGAATTTGGTATACTTCACCAAACAACAATCCCTCACACTCCACAACAAAATGGAGTAGTTGAGAGGAAACATAAACACCTCCTAGAAAATTCTAGATCCTTACTCTTCCAATCTAAACTTCTTACAAAGTATTGAGGGGAGTGTGTACTCATAGCTACATACTTGATTAACAAAATTTCATCCACTGTTTTAGGAAACCTTACACCTTATGATAAACTTCATGGACATCCTCCTCCTTATTTTCATTTGAGAACTTTTGGATGCCTGTGTTATGCTACTTTCCCAAATGTAGGAAGGGACAGTTTCAAACCTAGGGCTTCTCCTTATGCTTTTCTAGGTTACCCTATTGGGAAAAAGGGCTATAAACTTTTAAATCTGGAATCTCATGTTGTTTTCTTTTCTAGGGATGTAATATTTCATGAGCACATATTCCCATATCATTCTGATCAGTATTGACCCGTTCAATCATATGTGTGTTTAGACCATTGTAACCCTATTTATCTAATTCTCGAGGTTATCAGACGATTCTGATAAAAATTAAAAGAATTAGAAATCTTGAGTGGAAGTGTTTGACCAATAATTGACTTTAGGATAAATGGAAGTTTTTCGGATTTTCATCGATTCCGTGAGGTCCAGAGGGTCATTTATGACTTGGTACGGTGGTTGGTTAGGTTTCCGGGGCTCTCATGAGCATTTTGGACTATGGGTTGGAAAGTTGGTTTTTGGCCGTATGGGGTTGACCTGGTATAATAGACCTCCGTTGGGAATTGCGAGACTATGAGTGAATTCGTCGCGTGCTTTTATGTCGGTTTACATGTCTAGTTTGTGTCTGGGAGGTCTCGGGTGATTGGTGGATTTTGGGATGGAGTTAATTAAAATTAGCAATTGTCTAGTGACTTATGTCCGCTGCCCACCACAGCGTGGCCTGATCTGCTATGGCGAGTGGTGGGGTTGTGTGAGGAGCCGTCGTAGCAGGAAGTGAGCTGCTATGGCGAGTGTTGGAGTTTTGTGGTGAGCCACTGTAGCGAGCGGATTATCTCCTGGGCGGACTCGCTGCAGCAGACCAGTGACTGCTATAGCGGATGACAGGGACCAGAATCTTTTTAATGCCTAGTTAAAACCCTTTATTTTCCATTCCCAAAATTATTCCTCCAAAGTATCTGAAGGGCAATTTGAAGTGTTTTTTAGTGGATTTTGTATGAGGTTAGTCTCTTCAACCTTGTTATCCTTTATCTATCTTTCCTAAGCTTGAATCAATGGTGGAAACCTAGAAAACTAGTTGAAGAAGATGAGTCTGAACCTATATAATGTTAATTGAATCTTAAGCTTTAAATGTGTGATTAATTGATGGGTTTGACTAATCTAAGCAAGGGATTTCATTAATTAGGAACCAATAGGCTTGAATCTTCCATTCTAGTTGAGAAACTGAATATGGAAAAGCTAGGATTTATGCCTAATTTGGGGGGTTTGCCTTGAATGATGAAATTGATCAATACCTGAGCTAAATTAGTAATTGGAGAGTAGATTTGAACTCCTAGAACGTTGGATTACAAATTTCTCTTTCCAATTACCCGTTTTACCCTTGTGGACTTGTTTTCCCATTTTTCCATAGTCTGTTTTGATTTAAATGATAGTATAGCAGTATGGTTATTGTTAGTTTCCATTTCTAACTTATATTTCAATAATGTCTAGACTTCGAGTATAACTGAGATCCTAAAAAATGCAAGGCTCCAGTGTGATCATCGTGACTTCCGCTAGGCTAACAGGTAGTTTATGGCTTACCTTATGGTTAGACTTCGGTTAGCGAAGAATATGTAAAGTTAGTAATTGTTCAAGAAAGCATGTTAATTCATTCGAGTATGAAGTTGGGATGGAATACTTAGGTTGGTACTGTTGTTGATTATGGTTGTTGCCTTATTTGATCTAGTGGTTCGTCACCATGTGCATGATACTAGAGTTAACCGTACTTAGTGGAAGGATTGATTCATTCTTGACGTGAATATTATGTGTCCATGCGTGGCAAGATTGACTTGATATATTCTTATTAGTGTTGATACATTCCTATTGGCATTTGATATCACTCATACATTCATAATCATGCATTTGGATCGAGTTATAGGTCGTAACATATATACATTTATTGGATCGAGTTGCACATTCCACAATATATACATATATTGGACTGGGTTGCACGTTCCACAACATATACTTATATTGGATTGGGTTGTGCACCGCAACAGGTACATGGATATCATGTGTCCCACATATGTCATTACTATCGAGGCGTAGAGGTATTGCGTCTGAAGTGTGTGTGTATCATTGCATATGCATTCATATCCTCATATTCATACTTATTGATTTGGACTTGGTATTTGGACTGCTGATGCTATTCTTGGACTATATAGTGTTTATATCTGATTGTGAGCATGCCTATCTTTCAGTCTCTTCCTTTGTATATGTTATCTAACTATTGTTGGTCTATGATACTTACCGGTACATAGTTTTTGTACTGATACTACCTTGGTGCATTCTTTTATGAGTGCGGAGTTCATGACAAGATCCACTTCCTCTCCTCGTGACTGATTCTTAAGGACTTGCAGGACGAGCATCTAGGGTGAGCAAACGGACAGATCCACACCCCGAATGTCCCTCTTTATATGTATTATCGTATTTGCTACTCCATGATAGTATTCTATTTTTAGACTTGTTTTTACATTCTAAATTGCATAAGCATTATTGGCTCTTGTTCGGCCTTAGACTAGATTCTCTAGGATTGATTTATTATTTCCTCCCTCATTCTTTATCTATTCTAGACTTGTTATTTATATTAATGGATGGGTTTTTATTTTTATTTTTGATTGAACTGTGATTAAGGGACAGGTTCGCCAACCATGTGGGAAAAGGGAAGGTGCCCGTGTGTTCCCGGATTTAGGATGTGACAAGTTGATATCAGAGCCCTAGGATACTTGGTCTATAAGTACAAGAGCATGTCTAGAAGATTCTTGCGAATCGGTACGAAGAGCTCTGTACTTATCTGTGAGAGGCTATGCGATATTTAAGAAACTTCATTCCTTCATTCTTTTATGCTACTTTATTCATATTGGTATCTAGAAGGTTCAAATTAGTATCTGACTCATTTCTATTCTCTCAGAGATGGTGAGGACACGAGCTGATATCGTGAGGGACGGCGTACCCAAGCCTGCTGTTATGGCCGGTGCGAGAGGACGAGGATAGACTAGAGACCACGACCAATCTATAGGTTGTAGTGTTGCACTAACTAGGGGTAGGGTCCCTTTTGTTGGACATAGGTGGGCACCATCAGCTTCTCCACAGCATTAGCCAGAGTCCTAGCCTGAGAGAGCACAAGCAGCTAGGGGAGATATGTGGCCAACCAAAACTTACCCCAAGGTCATGTCCGACTCTATATTCCGGGCACCTTGGCTTATATACTTCTATATCTTGATGCCCAACATGTCGTGGGTGGTGCCACTACTTCAGGTGATTCCTAGACTAGAGTAGGGCTACGGACTCTTGAGCAGGGGTAGACAATGGGGATGCAGCCTGCTGCTACCATGGCCCCGCGCATTCATGGTATACTAGCCGTTGAGGATACCCCACTTCCCAGTCTATCTTCACTACTGTATTCATAGCTTTCCAGATCTCGAACCAGATCCACTTTCTTATCGGCATTCTCTAAATGAATTACATTTTGTTTCTATGCCAGTAGTAGCGCAAACTTTGACACTTAGGGATCAGGAGCTTATCATCAAGTTTTTGAAGATAGGGCCACCCAGATTCTACAACACGCATAACAAAGATACTTATGAGTTTATTATGAATATGCATGAGAAGCTTTACAAGATGGGTATTGTGGAGTCTCATGGTGTGGACTAGGTATTTTTCCAGTTTCGTGGAGATGCAAAGACATGGTGGAGGTATTATATTGAAGGCAGACCTACTGGTTCACCTCCACTCACTTGGGTACTGTTCCATCAGGCATTTTTGGAGAAGTACGTGCCGCATACTTTGAGGGATCAGTGCAGGGATGAGTTCACTCATTTACGGTAGAGATGTATGTCCATGGGGGAGTATGATGCCAGGTTCTTATTTCGGCTCGGTATGTGGCACAGTGGATTCTGATAGAGGAGAAAGGGTTCATAGATTTGTTGGTTGACTTGTGCTTCCACTTGATATTGCTTGTCTTCAGCTTGTGGTTATGGTTCTTTCTTACAGGTAGTAGCGGATCACGCTGTGAGTGTCGAGTCTTCCACGGTTGAATCTTTTAGAGGGTCTATTGAGAAGAGACATCGCCAGCATGATGGGTTTAGTAGTTCAAGTCACAGAGGCGGAGGTCAGTCTTCCAGGACCTATCAGTCAGCCCCCAGTCATCCCGTTCAGTCTACACTTTAGGCATCTTCTGGTGGCCCTTCTATACAGAGTGGATATAGGGATGGGCAGTCTCATGAAAGTTCATTCTCTTAGCCAGTTTACCGAGGTGGTCCATCTGGTTCTTCAGCCTCTGTGTATCAACCTCCAGCACTTAGATTTTGTTATAGTTGTGGTGAGTCGGGTCACCTCATAAGATATTGCACCCAATCTGTATAGAGTGGGACTCAACAAGGTTTCAACTTTCAGACTTCGAGGACTCCGACATATTTTTATAGTTGGGGTGGTTCTTCAGCGAAAGGTGGTTCTCAGTTAGGCTGCAATAATTCTCATTCATCTACGGTGAACATCAGTCCTGTAGGGGTGGTTCCCAGGTCTTTAGGGGAGGAGAGAAGTTTGGCCAGGGTAGCCGTGGTGGGGTATATTGCTATGCTTTTCCTGGTAGTCCTGAGGTAGAGGCTTTGATGTTGTGATCTCAGGTAATATTTCTATTCATCATCGGCCGGCTATGGTGTTATTTGATCCCGTGTCTACTTTTTCATATGTGTCTGCTTATCATTCGGTTAGTTGGGATTTGACTTGTGATTGTCTTGATGTGCCTATTTATGTGTCTATTCCAGTTGGAGATTTAATATCGGTCGATCGAGTTTATCGGTCTTGCTTAGTTATTTTTGTGGGGTACCACACGTGGGTAGACTTGATGATCTTGGATATGGGAGACTTTGATATTATTTTAGGTATGAGTTTTTTGTCACCATGCCATGCGATCATGGACTGTCACGCCAATACCGTCACTCTATCTATTCCTAGGATTCCTAGACTTGAGTGGAGGGTACTCCGAGTCTCGCTTTGAACAATATCATTTCTTATATCTGCGTGAAGAATCTAGTCGACAAGGGGTGTTTGGCCTACTTGGCCAATATTCGTGTAGTGTTGATTCTCCATCTCTTGAGTCTGTGCCTATTTTGTGTGAGTCGCAAAGGTATTTTCTGTCGATTTTTCGGGAATGCCACCCGATTGTGACATTGACTTCTGTATTGATTTAGAGTTGAGCACGTGCCCTATCTCTATTCCACCGTCTATGATGACACCTACTGAGTGAGGTTGTTGAAAGAGCAGTTGCAGGATCTACTAAGTAAGGGTTCATTAGACCGAGCGTCTCCCCTTGGGGCGCTTCTATTTTGGTCGTGAAAAAAGAAAAATGGTAGGATGAAGATGTGCAAAGATTAATGTTAGTTGAATAGGGTCACCATTAGTAATAAGTATCTAATTCCTCGTATTGATGACTTGTTCGACCAGCTTTAGGGTGCTTCAGTATTTTGGAAGATTGATTTGAGGTCAGGATATCACCAGCTGAAGATCATGCCGAAGATGGCCTTTGGGACTCGTTATGGTCATTATAAGTTCCTTGTGATGTCATTTGGTCTTACGAATGCCTCAGAAACTTTGATGGACTTGATGAATGAAACTTTTAAGCCATACTTTGATTCATTCATCATTGTGTTTATCAATGATATCTTGGTGTATTCAAAGAGTGGAGAGGAGCATGAGCGTCATTTGAGGATTGTCCTTGGGTTGTTGATAGAGAAAGATCTTTATGCCAAGTTTTTGAAGTGTGAGTTCTAGCATGATTCTGTGGCATTCATAGGCGACGTGATGTCAAAGGACGGGATTATGGTTGATCCTAAGAAGACTGAGGTTTTTAGGGATTGGGCGAGGCCCACTACTGTGACTGAGATTCGTAGTTATGTGGGGTTGGCCAGTTACTACCATCGATTCGTGAAAGGATTTGCTTCTATTGTGTCTCACTTGACTAGATTGACTCAGAAGGAGGTTCCGTTTTAGTGGACCGATGCTTGTGAAGAGAAATTTCAAAAGCTCAAGACTCTATTGATTTCAACTCTGATTTTGGCATTACCATTGGTGGGTAAGGATTTCTCAGTTTATTGTGATGCATCCCCATATTGGGTTGGACATTGTTTTGATTCAAAAGGGCAAGGTCATTGCCCGTGCTTCCCGACAATTGAAGATACATGAGAAGAACTACCCTACCCATGATATGGAGTTGTTAGCGGTAGTCTTCACTTTGAAAATTTGGAGGCATTATCTATATAGAGTCTATTGTGATGTGTTTACCAATCACTGTAGCCTTCAACACGTGTTAAATCAGAGGGATCTAAATTCTAGGCATTGTAGGTGGATGGAGCTTCTGAAGGATTATGATATCACTATACTTTACCATCCGGGTACAGCTAATATGGTAGTTGATGCCTTGAGCTGCAAGGCAGTGAGTATGGTCAGTTTAGCTCAGATTTTTGCTTCGAAGAGTCCCTTAGCCATGGAGGTTCAGACTGTAGCTAACAGTTTTGTACGAATTGATATTTCAGTCCGAGTAAGGTTTTATCCTGTGTTGAGGCGAGGTCATGTCTTATAGGGAAAATTAAGGATCAACAGTTTGAGGATGCTCTGTTATGTAAGATTCATGATAAGGTGATGCGTGGTGAGGCCAAGGTGGTTATGTTTGATGATGAGGGGGTCTAAGGATCAAGGGACATGTGTGCATTCCTAGTATTGGTGGTTTGATTCCTTTGATATTGGAGAAGGCCCATAGTTCTAGATATTCCATTCATCCAGGTGCTACTAAGATGTACAGTGACTTGATGAAGCACTACTGGTGGGTTCAAATGAAGAGGGATATTGCATATTTCATTGCCTGGTGTGGGAATTGCCAGCAAATTAACTATAAGCACCAGAGATCTGGTGATGTGCTCCAGAGGATGCCCATTCCTGAGTAGAAGTGGGAGAGAATTGTCATGAATTTCGTTGTAGGTCTTCCAAAGACCTTGGTTAGACTGACCAAGTCTACGCACTTCATTCTGGTTCAGGTTACCTATAATACAGAGAAATTAGCCAGGATTTACATCTGTGAAATTGTGCGATTGCATGGCGTTCCTATCTTTATCATCTCCGATCGAGGTCCTCAGCTTAATTCATATTTCTAGCTGACATTGCAGGTATAGTTGGGTACTCAATTGGATCTTAGTACTGCTTTTCATCCCATACTGATGGACAATCCGAGAGGACTATTTAGGTGTTCGATGATATGTTAAGAGAATGTGTTATTGGTTTTGGTGGTGACAAGGACCAGTTCTTACCCTTGGAAATGTTCGCGTACAACAATAGCTACCATTACAGTATTAATATGGCATTGTTTGATGCTTTATATGGTAGGAGGTGTCGTTCCCCTATTAGATAGTTTGATGCTTTTGAGGTTCGACCGTATGGTATAGATTTGTTGAGGGAGTCTTTATACAAGGTAAAGTTTATTCAGGAAAAGCTTCTAGCAGCTTAGAGTCGGCAAAAGATGTATGTGGACCGGAAGGTCCGAGATCTAGAGTTTATGGAGGGTGAGCATGTTCTTCTGAAGATATCACCCATGAAGCGTGTGATGTGATTTAGGAAGAGGGGCAAGTTGAGCCCGAGGTACATTGGTCCATTTGAGATTCTTTGTCGTGTTGACGTTGTTACTTATGTGTTGGCCTTTCCACCAGGCATGTCAGGTGTTATTCATCCAGTTTTCCATGTTTTTATGTTGAAGAAGTACCATTCAGACAAGTCTTATATCATTCGTTGGGATTCTGTGTTGCTTGATGAGAATCTGTCTTATGAGGAGGAGCCTATATCGATTTTATATAGGTAGGCTAGGAAGTTGAGGTCTAAGGAGATAGCTTTCGTTAAGGTGTAATGGAAGCATCGTCCTATTGAGGAGGTCACATGGGAGACCAAATTCGATATGCGTGCCAGATATCTTCATTTGTTTGTTGACTCAAGTACTCTCCCCCCGTTCTTTCCTTATCGCTCAAAGGACGAGTGATTATTTAATTGGTATCTGATGTAACGCCCCATCAGGCGTTATGTGCGTTTAGACCATTTTAACCCTATTGATCCAATTCTCGAGGTTATTAGGTGATCTTAGTGAAAATTGAGAGAATTAGAAACCTTAAGTGAAAGTGTTTAACCTATAGTTGACTTTTGGGTAAACCAACCTTTTCCAGATTTTCGTCGATTTCGTGAGGTCCAGAGGGCCATTTAAGACTTGGTGGGGTGGTTGGTTAGGTTCCCGGGGCTCTCAAAAGCATTTTGGACTATGGGTTGGAAAGTTGGTTTTTGGTCGTTGGAGGTTGACTTGGTAAAATAAGCCTCTATTGGGAATTCCGAGACCACGAGTGAGTCTGTAGCATGCTTTTATGCAGGTTTACATGTCTGGTTTATGTCTGGGAGGTCTCGGGTAATTGTCGGATTTTGGAATGGAGTTTATGAAAATCAGCTATTTTATGGTGACTTTTGTCCGCTATAGCGGCACCATAGGCGCTGTAGCGGAGCCTCCACAACATGCCCTGGTCCGCTATGGTGAGTGTTGGGTTTTCGTAGTGAGCCACCGTAGCGAGTGGATTGTCGCTAGAGTAGACTCGTTGCAGCGGAAGACGGGGACCAGAATCCTTTTTAATGCCTAGCTAAGCCCTTCATTTCCCATTCCCTAAATGATTCCTCCAAATTATCTCAAGGGCTATTTGAAGTGTTTTGAGTGGATTCCCTTTGAGGTAAGTCTCTTCAACCTTGTTATCCTTTATTTACCTTTAAGCTTGAATGAATGGTGGAAACCTAGAAAACTAGTTGAAGAAGATGAGTGTCTACCTATATAGTGTTAATTGAATCTTAAGCATTAAATATGAGATTAATTTATTAGTTTGACTAATCTAAGTATGAGATTTCATTAATTAATAACCAATAGGCTTGAATCTTCCAAAATATTCGGAGGACTCTTCTAACAAAATAAAAAATATGTAATTGTCAGCAAAATTGCCTAATTTGGGAGTTTTCTTTGAATGATCAAATAGATCAATAACTGAGCTAAATTAACAATTGGAGAGTAGATTTGAACTCCTAGAATGTTGGATTACCAATTTCCCTTTCGAATTACCCATTTTACCCTTGTGGGTCTGTTTTCCCCATTTTTCATACTTGGTTTTGATTCAAATGATAGTATAGCAGTATGGTTATTGTTAGTTTCCATTTCCAACTTAGATTTCAATGATGGCTATACTTCGAGTGTAACCGAGACCCTTAGAAAGGCAATGCTCTAGTGTGATCATCATGACTTCTACTCAGCTACCAAGTAGGGTACATCTAACCTTATGGTTAGACTCCGGTTCGCAAAGCATATGTGGAGTTCGTAATTGTTGGAGAAAGCACATTACGCCTTCGGATATGATGTTGGGATGGTATACCTAGGTTGGTACTGTTGTTGATTGTGGTTGTTGTCTTATTTGATCTAGTGGTTCGTTGACATGTGCATGATACTAGACTTGACCGTATATAGTGGAAGGATTGATTCATTCTTGACCTGATGATTATGTGTCCATGTGGCATAATTGGCTTGATATATTCTAATTAGTATTGATACATTCTCACTAGCATTTGATATCACTCATACACTCATGATCATGCATTTGGATCGGGTTGCGCACTACAACATATATACATATATTGAATTGGGATGCACGTTCCTCAACATATACATATATTGGATCGGGTTGCACATTTCACAACATATGCTTATATTTGATTGGGTTGTTCGGCGCAACAGGTACATGGACTTCACGGATCCCCCAAGATTCATGACTATCGAGGCGTAGAGGTATTCCGCCTAGAGCGTGTGTGTAGCATTGCATTGCATTTGCATTCATATCCTCATATTCATACGTATTGATGTGGACTTGGTATTTGGACTGATGATGCTATTCTTGGACTGTATAGTGTTTATATCTGATTGGGAGCATGCCTATCTTTCAGTCTCTTCCTTTGTATTTGTTATCTAACAATTGTCGGCCTATGATACTTACCGGTACATAGTGTTTGTACTGATACTACCTTGCTTCATTCTTATATGAGTGCAGAGTTTGTGACAGGATCCACTTCCTCTCCTCGCGACTGATTCTCGAGGCCTTACAATACGAGCATCTAGGGTGAGCACACATACGGATCCATAGCCCGAATGTCTCTATTTATATATATTGTCTTATTTGTTACTCTGAGGCAATATTCTATTTTAGACTTGTATTTACTTTAAGACTTAAAGTACGTATTAGTGGCTTTCGTACGACCTTAGACAAGATTCCCTAAGGATTTATGTACTATTTTCGCACTCTTTATTTATCTATCCTAGACTTGTCATTTATATTGATGGTTGAATTTTGTTTTATTTCTGATTGAACTGTTATGAAGGGACGAGTTCACCTACCAGATCGGAAAAGGGTAGGTGCCACCGCTTTCCCTGATTTGAGACGTGACATGATCCTTCTCACATTTTCCCAACCTTCTCACATTATTCTAAAGATGACACCTCCTTCCCAGTGCCAGAATCATCTCTTATCCACATCACTTGTCCCTCATCCTCTCCTGTTTCCAATACTTCTAGTTAAGGGTGGCTAGTGGGTCGGGCTCGGGATCGGCGGGCCGGGTTTGGCAGAATCGGGTCGGGGCGGGACGGGGGGAAGGAGCGGGATCGGGTCGGTTCAGGTCAGGCGGGATCGGGATAGACGGGATTTTCCGAAGTCCCACACCTATCTCGATCTCGTCGAAATCGGGACGGCTCGGGTCGGGATCGGGATCCCGGGCGTTTTTTTTTTATGCACTTAATTTATAAAATAACATATATATAAAAAACTCAATAATTAAACAATACAAGATAGTGTAATAAAAATATCTCAATGTTGTTTTGGTGCCTCTTATATTATTTAATAGACATGATTTTTTTTTGTAACACAAATGCAATTGTCAAAATTGCAATTTTGTGGTGTTGTTCAAAAGTTGCAAATTACATAGTAAAATTGCAATTAAAAAAATTACATTCTGAAAAAAACCTGTTCTAGTTTCATGATAATTTCTTGTGGTTCTTTGGTTGGAATTGGTATTTGTTGGTCAAATTCATCCACGTCGCTTCCACCACCTTCGGATAAGATTTCGTTGTAGTTTTCATCTTCTTCTTCGTTGATCTCCGGTTGATCGCACCTTCTCCGCTCCGCTCGTATCCAATCTCTGAATAATACTACAATCTCCAAGCTATCTCTGGCTAATGAGCGTCTGTGCTCTCCTATTTGATAACTGCCGGCAAAAAAAGAGCTTTCAGACGCCGTTGATGACGCGAGAATGTTCAAAACATCTTGGGCCATCATTGAAAGTGTCGGAAAGGTCTTCTCATTCCCCCTCCAGTATTTCAGCAAGTCTTCATGTCCTTCTTCATTGAGAACTGCTTGGTACGGTACAAAACCCTGCAAAACAAAAATATCAAACTCGCTAATTTGGTTAGTAGAGATACGGCCGCACATTCTATTTCTGAGGCTTTCAATACTAGCTGCAGAAACAACATGTCTTTTGTGAGGTTGTGTTGAAGAAGAAGAAGATGGTATGGAAGCCGGTAGGTTGCTAGCACTTTCTTGTTGGTAAAACCTATATACTTTTTTGCATTCGTCTTCTACGCTAGACAACACTTCTTCTTTAGTTTGTTCAATAGGTGGTGGGTGATTTAGATTTTTGGAACTTGGAGGTGGTAGTACTTTTATACAATCATAAATAGTTTCATTAAGTGATTTAGTACCATCTATTTTAATAGTCGGATTTAATACAACACCAATAATATAAAATAGTGGGAATAGGAATAAAATATGTTTTTATTTTGATAAACATTTTTTAATAGCTGCCTTATAAGCTGGGTTTTCCATATATTCACTAAGTAATAAAAACATTAGAGCTATATAAAACAACATAATTGAAATAGTAGGATAATATATACTGGAAAATTCTTTTGTTGCTTGAAAAAATATCTCTAAAAATACAATAAGTTTGAAATTTTTTACCCAACCGCTATCTACAACCATATCAGCTAGATTTTGATTATGAGAGTTAAAAATAAAGTTATAGGTTTTCTATAGTCATAAGCAACAAGTAGTTGCTCGTATAAATAATTTCACCTAGTGGGTACTTCTTTTGGAATTTTTCTATAAGGTAGTTGGCAATCGTGACAAGTTTTTTTATATTCTTTTCTTCGTTGTATTCTATTATTTTTAAAAATAAAGTTTATAGTAAATTTTATTTTACTAAGAATGTCTTCAAAAAGTGATAGACCATCCTTTACAATTAAGTTATATATATGACACACACATTTTATATGAAAATGATCTGGAAAAGATGGAGTTAAACTATTTTTTAAAATTGTAATAGCGTAATTGTTAGAAGAAGTGTTATCTAATGTAATAGTCATAATTTTATCTATTATTCCGTAATAATCGCACACTTGATAAATATTTTTTGCAATAAAAGTACCAGTGTGCCTATCATCTATATATCTATACGCTAAGATACGTTTTTTCATAGACCATTTATAATTTATCCAATGACAGGTTACCGTTAAATAATCATGGCCGTTAGTACTACGGCCTATATCAGAAGTGATAGCCACTTTTCCATTAAAATGATATAATGAATAACATAAATACTGTTGATATTCATGTGCGAATTTAAATACATCTCTCTTAACAGTTGATCTAGAAAAACCATTAAAAGCAGGATTATACATATCTCTAATGTAATGAATAAAACTGGGAGATGGAGGAAATGAAAAAGGCAAACCCTCCACAACAACAAATTTTGCTATTGCTTCCCTATCTCTATGTTTATTGTATTTAGGGCCTACAATTCCCCCCTCATAGGGTTAATTTGACCCTGTACTTGGTCCGGGATAGTATGTGAACCTTGTCCCGATGGAGCGGACGTTTTCGCACCAGGTTTTGAAGCATCGTATTGGACATACCTAGCTGGATGAGCCCTTGCTACGTGTCTCATTAAACCCCCCGTCCCACCGTGACCCTTTTCAGTTTTAAATTTTAAAACATCTTTACAAATTTTACATCTAGCTACTTGATTCTCTACGTCCCTATCAAAAAATGTCCATGCATCTGATTTTAATGGTCATTTTGTTAGACCTCGTCTCATACTAGGGGTATAGGAGGCATTTCAGTTGAAGGTGCACTAGTGGGTGTGTTGTCATCTACATTAGTGGGTGTATCATCTAAATCATCGTCTAAATTAAAGTCTTCTTGAGTTCCAGAAAATAGCTCATCGTCTAAATCTAATGGTATTGTAGGAAAATGTTCAGTATCAACAAAATCATCCTGTGTAGGAATATGATTCTGTCTAGAAATAAGACTCTTGCCCTTGTTGCTCCTACTAGAAGAAGCATGACCCCTACCCATAAGCATACATTTAAATCCTTCCATTATAAATTTATACTTATACTAATAAATAATTAAAGTAAACGAAATTAAGTGCGCTAAATAAAATAAACAGACAATAATAATTTAATGAATGAACGAATGTACCAAACGCAGACGTGTATTCGAGAGGTTGAAAATTGAAACTTTGCTCGATGGAAGATCCTCAAACTAGTTGCCAACTTTACTCCCAATTCTCAAATGAATAAATAAAATTGAATATTTAGTAGACAATATAGACTTGTAGAGAAATAGATTGTTGAGAGATTAGAGAGATTGTAGGAAGATTTGTGAGAAAGATGAAGAGAAAATGAGGTATTTATAGTTGAGAAATTGCGTTAAAGTGGATATATAATAACTTATGGGTTAAAAATAAATATTAAGGGGGTAGTGGTAGGGGGAGGCCAAAAATGGCTGTTGCACAATGACCAAAATGTAAAATGATCGCCGATGTAACGGTTATTTTTGCAAAAGGGGGTTTAGGGCGGGATCGGGTCGGGACAGGAGAGACCGGGATCGCGGGGAGGAGACCATGTCCCGTCCCGGTTCGAGTCCCGATACCGATTCTTTTTCATTTTTTACAAAGGTCGGGTTTGGGGCGAGACCGGCCGACCCGGCCCACTGGCCAGCTTCTAGTCTTCTTTAGTCACATGTTCCATCTATTTCTCCACTTACAGTTGACACTTAATTTCTCTCCTCTAATAATTTTATTTAATTATTCGAAGTTCTCGAGTCACAGACGGAGTGAAATTTACTTTTCAAAAGACGAATATAATTTTACAAAATTATTCAGGGAGTATATTGTCATTTCATTTTGACAAAATATCACTTAGTATATATATTGTATATCATATCCTAATTTTATATAATTTGATCATTAATTATGATTTTATATTTTTAACTGACAAATATAAATATAATTGTCTTAAAAGAATATTCAAAATTAAAATATTAATATTTCGCTCCGTCAAATTTGTGAAATTGTTAATTAGGTACGATAATGGAATTACATCAAAATTTTAAGTCATAGTTTAGAATTAAAAAGACTTGCATGATTTAAATTTCCTAAATCCAGATTAGTGTCAAAATTAGACTTGAAACGAAGATTTTATTTTAAGTGGATAATTTTTGAAATTATTTGGTCGACTTTTAATTTAAATAATAGCTACATTTGCAAAATGTGACTGTTATTACTCAAACCTTAAACAAGACGTCTGGGTCATTTTTCTTTTAATTAAATTTAGACGAGCCCAGGCCAACCAGGTCCATCAAAACAAGGCGTAAAGGGCAAATCCCTTATCCCCGCCCTAGCCGTTGCTCTGTACGCTTCTCCATTGCCAAAGATGGCAACCTGGCTTTGGTATGTTGTTATTCCTGCGATTGTTGCCTCGCCGGAAGAGGAAAGGGAATTAATTACCCTCGTCCTCTTCCCTTGCACGCCACCAGACCACCCTCACCCCTACAAGGTGAGGTTACCCCTCCCTGTTACTTTTTCTGCTAGCATTAAATGCTTTCTTGTCTTGTTACAATTTTGAACTCTCAATTTCTATTGGTCAAGAACCATTGGAGGGAAATTTCCCCCCAAAAGGAGTTCTCCCACATCGAACAATTTTGGGTCTGCTAGGGTTTTATCTCCCCTATAAATTGAGACCCTCATCCCACATTATCACAGTACAAAAAACTTGATCTCAAGGCATTTACATTAATTGAGATCCTAATTGAGTTTAAAATGGCTAATTATACTTATGTTGGGATGCAAACCATTTTGGGAAACCCATAATTACTTAAAATTGGCCCTCAGTTCTAAAACCTTTTGTTTTTTACGTGTGTTTGTGAGTTCGAAAGGCGTCAGAGTTGAAGTCACGCTCAAACTCGACCTTTAGGATGTCTCCACACAAGGTAATCTTTAATCCTTGATTTAGTTAGTTTAATTTCGTTAATTTTAGTTAATATGTGGCATCATAATGTTTGTGTGTTTATTGTGAGATGTTCTAGTGGTCTTATGTTACTGTTGAAGTTTTTAGTATGTAGTTTAATTTATGCAAAACATGTATTAGTCTTCAAAGGGACATGTTAGTATGTGTTTCATGTTTAATAATAACATTAATGTGGTAGTTCAGAAGTTGTTCTTAAGTTGATATATGTTAGTTTGAGATGTTGTGGTAGTTCAAACTAGTATGTGAAGCCAAACAGAGCATAGGGTGTTGATTTTAACCTTATATTAGTAACATGTAGGTTGTGTTTTCTAATCTAATACCTAATATTGTTAGCTTAAGATTTATTCAAACATGTGTGACTGTTTAGGTTGAGGTTAAGGTAGTATAGTATCAAGAATGACAAATTGAAACTTGTTTGATCAATAAAACTGATTTAGGAAGGTTGATTGTCTCAACATGAAGCTTGTTTATTGAAATGTTTGTCTGAGATTTGTCCTAAGTCATATACATAAGATGATTAGTTAAGAAGATGATTAATATGATCATTTTAGAATTGGTTTAAATTATTTACGAACTGTTTAAGTCATAATATTTAGGTGAAGAATAGTTTTTGATTCGTAGAGAGCATGTATTAGCCCCTAGGGATTGTACTTAGATAATTCTTGTTAGATTATGCCTTGCTGATTCCATGTTGAGTGTCTTGTTTGCATCCCATTCATATGCATGATTTTGAATCTTAGTTATTTGATCTCATACCTGTTTAAGGTGAAATTTGGAAACTTGAATTGCTATGACAAACACATAGGCCTGCTTGTATGCTACCATGTCCATAGTTGTTTATGTTGTGATCATACTGAAATACTAGAACATCTTAAAGGAGTTATATGTTGAGATTATTATGCATGTCCATGGACTATTTTCTTGGTTCTTGATTGAATTGCTCTTTCAAAAGAAGATGTGGTCTAGTATAGTTGACCAGAGCCTGTTGCTTAGAGTGTCCAATGTACAAGTAGGTTCTTTTGATTGAACATCCCTTTACTCTCCTTTTTCTTTTCTATGCTCTGAAATAAGTATGATCACACCCTGCTCTTCCCTCTCTGTGTATGGGCTCAACAGTTACTAGGGTTGTTGGCATAGTATTGGCAATTAGGATAGGCATTAAATTAGCTCCCCTTTGTGTTTATTTGGTATGTTATCTGTTTAGTTCTAAGTCTATGTATTGCCTAAATACTGTACATAAGAGTAATGTTATTTCTTCCCAATTTATCTTGTGGGATTGGTAGTTGCTCTGATTTAAAGCATGTCTATGGCTGTTATGAATTATATGTGACAGTATTTAGAGAAGCCTACACATATCGTATGCATTTTGGACGTCATCTCTATTTCTTATTCTTCATAATGTTCTGGTATACCCTGATATACATTTTATATATGCCGTTGTTTTCTTGGTATGATAGGGTATGTTAGGTGTATACTTGGGTATATTCAGAATATCATTTCGCATCCTGCCTTGACATGAGGTTTGTGCTTGTTGTTGTCTCTTCCACATGGCCGTAGTGTTTGAGCTTGGCCCATGTATAATGTTTTCTATGTATGTCATCATTTGTGTTTTTCGAATTGGGCATAGCCCACTGTTTGTTCCTTCTGCCTCTCATGACTAGTCACTTTTGATTTGGGCTTTCTTGATAAATCTTGCAACAAATTTCATTTGCCATGGTTTTTTTGTTTTTTATGCAATCAATCTAAATGATAAGTCCAAGATGCCTTCTAACTTGGATCTTTGTTTGTTCCTTCTCTTTGCATCTGCCGTGTCATGACGGGATGGGCCCCTACTATGCCCATCATTGCATTCAGCTGAGTTTGAGCCTTCATTGGTATTGCACATTTTAGTTAATTGGGTTAAGGCCCAGTTAATAGCATTTTTTTATATACGCTGATATCCGGGAAGCTAATATTTGCAAGACGACCCAACTATGGGTGAAAATAACCAATTGGTGGTCTTAAATAGGCCCACCAACCTAAACTCAACTCTTTTCATTTCTTTTATATGTGTTACATATATATAAATATATATATGTATGCTTGTAATAATATATACTTTGTATTATTATTGGAACTCCCATGGTTACTACGTAGGATAGGCAAACAATACGTATATCGTTTAGTTTAGAATCGCCATAAAATGAATTTCAAAACACTTGTATAAATATGAATTTAAAAAGTGGATTATTTTAGATATTAAATCGGAAGCAAGAAACTGAGACTGATTTGTGGGCTTTTAAAATTTATAACTTGGGCTTGATATTTAAATCTGAACGGACTGATGACATCTAGAGGACCTAACAATGGGCCTGAGTGACATTTACATGATAAATGGTGGACTTTGAACTTGGACTGGGGCATAATATTTGCAAGACGACCCATCTCGGGAATCAGGTCGAAACGTAGCATAAACTTCTCACACAACATAAACTGGGGCATAATTTTTGAGAAGATCTCAAAAATTCCATCAACAATCCAGCTCAAAGGATCAGCCAGTCCAAGCTCATAAATTGGGGAAGAATTTTTTAGAAGATCTCAAAAATTCATCAATAATCATGCTCAAAAGATCAGCTGGTCCAAGATCATAAACTCGGGTAGAATATTTGAGAGGGACTCAAAAATTCCTTCAAATGTAGGTCAACACGAGAGTCGGCTGATTTAAATATGCTACTAGGGCTAATTTTTAAGGGTGTCTCAAAAATATCATCGAGGATAGACGATGAGAAAAAGATGAACACCAAATACGATCAAATAACCTCAAATGAATGTCATGACATAAGTTAATAATATTTTAAAATATTTCTCATTACACTAGGGTCGAATGAGGGGTCGAGACCAGTAAACAACGAAATAATACAGCAGGAGTCATCAACACAGATCGACCGCATAAGAAACTAACAAATCTTTCGATAATTGATAGTCACCAAAATGTCGTAGAAAAGACGATGTGTTTTTCCACTAACATGTTCGTTCATGAATTAAACAGTTATAACAAAAATCCATTCCGACATCAAAAGATAACTGACAAGCTCCGAAAGCCACCAACAAAGAAAAACCACAATGCCAAACCCAAAAGCTGCAGCTAAATGACAATGCCATATAAGGGCATAAGGTAGAGGTACAACCTAACCTTGAGAGTCTAGGGTCTGAATGTCATAATTCCGTCCGAAAGGTTGCGATCATTATTCAAATTCCAATGATGTAATTCTAGCCGAAAAGTTATAGTCGCCACTCAAGGTGTCAGAATGACGTAATTCCGACCGAAAGGTTGTCGATATTTAAAGTGTCATAATGACATAATTCCTACCAAAATCTTACAGTCACTATTCAAAAGTCTGAGTGACATAATTCTGGCCAAAAGGTTGCAGTTGCCACTCCAAATGTTAGAATGACATAATTCTGACTGAAAGGTTATAGTCGTTATTCAAAAGTCCAAGTGATGTAATTTTGGCCGAAAGGTTGCAGTCGCCACTTTAAGTGTCAGAACGACGTAATTCCAGTTGAAAGGTTGTAGTCATTATTCAAATGTTCGAGTGACGTAATTCCTGCCAAATAGTTGTAGTCGCCACTCCAAGTTTCAAAATAATGTAATTTCAGTCGAAAGGTTGCAGTCGTTAATCAAAAGTCTGAGTGACGTAATTTTGGCCGAAAGCTGGCAGTCGCCACTCCAAGTGTTAGAATGATGTAATTCTAGCTGAAAGGTTGTGCTCGTAATTCAAAAGTCTGAGTGATGTAAGTCCGGCCAAAAGGTTGTAGTCGCCACTCTAAGTGTCAGAATGACGTAATTTCTATCGAAAGGTTGCAGACCTTATTCAAAAGTCCGAGTTAGGTAAGCTGTATTGATGAAGAGTAAGGGCTATAAATATCAAGTCTTACCATGAAGAATATTACACACTCACAAAGAGAGAAATCAGAACATTGGGCAAAAACTTTCTATGTTATATTGAGAGTTTTTATTCTAGAGTTGCGACCTTAATACTACGAAGAAGATTGAAGTAGTTGTTTTACTGAATAATATCTTCCAGTTCTTAAGCCTAGATTCTTATATTAGGTTGTTTATCGAGTTATACCTTTATCTGCTTTCATAGAAGCAAATTATATAGGTATACAAATTTGTCAAATTCAACTTCAAGTTGGAGTTCAGCTTGATCGTTGATTACTAGTCTGGGTAGATTAGTGAGATAGGAGTTAGAGTTTATAATTCTAGGGTTACAGAGTTTGTAACTTGAATTTGTTGTGGAGTTGGGAATAAATCCTACAGAGGTGTATGTCATGATTTTTACTGCCCTTGTGAGCCAGGTAGTTTCCACGTAAACATGATGTTTCCTCACTTTACTATTCTTTATTATTCCACATACTCCACGCAGAGAACAGCTAGAGTAACATGTTTCATCATATACGCAAATATTTAGTGTCGCATAGGTTAAAAAACTAGATGTGAAAAATATAAATTGGTATCAAAGCAAGTTCTCTCCAGAAAGGTTAACACATTAAGAGTAGATCTTGATGAACGCTGCACCATCCAAAGGACTTAGTGTAGGTAGATCAATTCACAGACCACCAAAATCAAATATAGAGCATTTTGCTGTATGGAAGAAACAGATGGAGACCTTCTTGATGGTTGTGGACTATGATCTCTGGTTAATTACCATAAGAGGACGACTTGTTCCTATGACGGTCTGATTTGAAAGCACAAGAAGTCCAAAAATTGAAGAATAAATCTCAGGAGAGGACTTTAAGTTGTTTGAACTAAGCGCAAGTGCAGTCCACATTCTATAATGTGGTATGGAAAGAGAAGAGTATGAAACAATCACTAGATGTTCCTGTGCTAACGAAATCTGGATGTTACTGACTTAAATATATGACTTGGTGTCTCAAGAAGAGTGACTCAAACTTGATGAGCTCATAAAGAAATATGAACTATTCACCATGAGAAACAAGGAATCAGTCAGATACATGTGTCACTAGATTTGTAATTATTATCAGTGAGCTGGAACGTCTTGAATGAGTGTTCTCCATAGAAGAACTAATCAAAAATATCCTTACATGTCTTCCTTCCCCTTACGATACTAAAGTACATGCCATTGAAGAGAAGAATGAGATAAGTACAATATCGATAGATGATTTATTTGATCATGTAAAAACTTATGAACTTGAGATGAACGATTTGATCCTGTGGAAACCTTTAGATATAGAAGACACATACACTGACGGATATTATACAGAGGAACAGGAGATGTATGAGTACATACATGAAAATAAGTCTGTGGACAAAATTCTGACTGAAGATGGGTCAAAAGACAAGTTTCAGATAAGGGGATCAAAACATGCGCATCATGGGGCTTAGTATGGAAGAAAGCAATTGTAGTGACCTAAAATTCACGCTTTGAAGAAAAATCTGAGAATGAAGTTGATCACATGGCTCTCATGGCAATTGACGACACTAACTCAGATACAAATGAACATTCAGAGGTAAACATTCACGAACCAAAAAAACAAGCTAAGTGTATTTTCTAAGAAAAGACTCACTTCCTCAATGATCATCTTCGTTGATGAAAATCAAGATATGAGTTTCACTTACTTGCTGCTTACACAATCTTGAAACATGAATCCATAAAGTTAGAAGTTGGGAAGATCAAAGCTGAAGAGGAGGTTAGTTCTCTAAAAGAACAGGTTATGCAACTTAGTTTTTAGTGGAGTCATTCAAACCAGAACTTCTGAGGCAAAAGGCGATGAAACTTGGAAAGGTTGAAAAGAGTAAGGAGTAAGTTGAAGCTAAATCTGAACTCAAGAAATTAAAAGTGAGTTGTTCTCTGAAAAATAGAAGTCCAAAAAATTGCACTCAGATCTGGAAAAAATAAGGAAAGATTATGAAAGGGTTAGTCACTGGACTTAATCCTATCACATGCTCACTAGGAAAACTCATAGTGTCAGAACTAGTTTAGGTCATGGAAGAGAAACTGCACAAAAGGAGTCTGAAGAGGAATAATTATGCACCATATGTGGTAAAACTGGCCACTCATGTGTCAAATTCCCGTGAATCAAAGGCATGTAGAAAGAAACATGGAGTTCATACACAAGAGTACCAGACCTTTTGAAACTAACAGGAACATGTTTTCCCTTACTCACCATGAGTGGAAAAAGAAGCATATGACTCACCCCTCTCCTCAGAGGAGAAGAATCATATATGTACAAAGAACCATCAGACCAACAAAATTAAATTAAATAGGTAAATGACACATAGAGTCACATATGTATTCCAGAAGGACAAGGACTGATGAACCTCACTTTCACGGATATGGAAGAAGTACTAAAATTGTTAACCAAAATACCAAATATGTCATATGGGAAGAAATAGGTAGAAGAAACACGTTCTCTCACAAACTTCTAGCCTGGACAAAGAAGAACTTGATTCACCCCTTTATTCAAACAAAGTGACACAAGTTAGTTTGGGTCCGCAAAACCTACCCTTGACTAGCTCAAAGCTGCAGTGAAATGATAGTAAGCACATACAAGACAATAACCAGGATTGCTCAATGATGTTGAAGATGACTCAAATGCAATCTCTCTCTTAGAGTTCTTCAAATAAAAGTACAGGATCAGGAAAGGAAGAGAAATATAGATCAAGGAAAGAATCATACGTTTGGACTGATATTCACACAATGGGAACTAGAGAGGAAACATAACCACAAATATGATCATTTGCTGGTATAAGCATATCAAGCTCCATGGAATAAGCAATAAAAAATTAAATTGTTGCCTTATGGAAATCAACTACCTAAGGATTAGCTAAAGGCATCACAAATCCTTTGGTGATTTCAGGGAAAAAAAGGGACACTAACACCTCGGCAATATAGAGAGGTGAATTAGTAGATGACATACAAGAACAAGCATGCCAAAGAATATTCAACAAGAGAAGTTCAGGTTGATACTCTAGGACAATCAATCAAAGAAACAGGTTAGTGTACTTGTTCAATCCTAAGCGAGGAAACACATACTCAATTCAAATGGTTCAAAAAGGTTCAAGGGTTAGGAATTACTGCAAAGGGGACTATATGAAATTGTATGGAAAATCTCAAAGTGATGTTACCTTGAAGAATTTGGAGAAGCTTGAGTACAATACAGAAGGAAAATGATGTTAAGGACACAATTGGGGTAAACCATACCAGTATCCTTAAATGGCTTATTAAAAGTTGTGGTTTGGATTAATTAAAGATTATGAATTGAATAATATTTTATTCAGTCTTACACATTAAATTATATATCCTATACTCCAAATAGAGTCATAATCTCATAATGGCTAATGAATTATACTGTCACAATATTTGGCTTAAACAATCAAGATTGCAAATGGTTAGTCATTAGACTTCAAGTACATATTCTTGAAATTAATAATACAGTCAGATCATTGAAACAACTAAGACAACTTGGTCTCTCCAAACCAGCCAGCTTCAACCGTCATTCAGAGTGCATTTAGAAGAGAAATAGACATTGTCATGATGACTATCATAAAAGCCAGTCATGATTAAATCACACCCTTTCCAAAACAAACTTTTCAAATACACTATTCAAATCACTTTCTCTTCATCCTCAACTTTTACTTCTACTTAAACCAACTGTATTGACTCGTCTGGTCATTTTTAGCTAGAGACTCTTATTTGCCTATTTTACCTTTTTGGTGGTCTCTTTGTGAGGTTTTTGATGTGTGAGAATGGGTGGCACGAATCCCAAGGTTCATTTTATAAGTTTCGGATGAATAAGCATATATCTAAAAATTTAGAGTTGGTTAGTTTGACTCAGAGTTGACTTTTAGCTTAATGAGTTTGTTTTCGGGTTCTGTTGCTTTTGGTAGTTCCAAAGGATAATTTATGACTTAGTCAATGATTGGTTTGCTTCCCGAGGCAACCAGAGGTATTTTGTGGTCTTATTTATAATGTTTGGATTTTTGGTTATCTTAGAGGATTCTTTAGAAATGTATGCCTTCGCTCGGTTATTTGTGAAATTTAAGGGTATGAGCGAGTTTGTAGTATTGTTTACCTTATATGAGCATGTCTGGTTTGTGTCTAAGATATTCCCACAGTATTTGGGTGTTCAATAGAGGATTTGGCTATTTTCCATCTATTGGTGTCTGCCTTGGCGGCACCAGCATCCACTCCAGTGGGTTCGCTTCGGTGAGAGGCTGGCTCATCGAAGAAGAATCTAGGAGTCGAAAGAGTTCCACTATAGTAGAGTCGGGTCCGCCATGGCAATGGGTGAGGTGTTAAGTGACCCTCGCCCCAATGGAAGGTTTTCCACAGTAGCGGGTCCGCTCGAGCAGAGTCGATTTTGCTGGGGCAAATTGTTGTTCAGGTGTCCTATAAATATTCTTAGGTCAGAAAATTCTTTCCCAAAATAGTCTATATCGATATCAGCTTTGTTTGGGAGACAATCTAGAGCCTTAAGAGCAATTTCCACCCTCGGGTAAGAGTTTCCTTCATTATTTGGTTTAAGTTTATGAATCTAAGCTTATTAATGGTGGTTTAGTATATTATTTGTGTTGGGGAAGATGAGTTATGCATATTGCGAGAATAAGAGAGTTGTATAGATGATTTGAATGGAAATTTAAGGATCAAATGGTTTTAATATCATGAATTAGGATTGGCTTATGTTAGATTATCATACTATGAGTCTGAACTTGATCATAGAAGTTGGTTTTAAAAAAGGGGGGGGGGGGAATCTAGGGTTTCAAATTGGGGATTTTAGATTAATGTTCAATTGGAGGTTCAATTGTGTTTAGATTTGCAATTAACTCAAGGATGTAACTACCTTGTATGTAATAGAGGTTTTTGTGTAATAAAGTTAGAGTCTTGGTACAATGGGCTCAGGACGGGTATTTAAAGTCTAGTTTTGTTGTGTTGATTTATATTAACAATGTAATATGTGTGAATAGACTTCAACTATCGCGAGGCACAAATGAAGGTCAAGGCTACCTCAGAGGATTTATTTTATTGCTCACCTATTCTGCTTTGAGGTATGCTACAATTTAGCTTTTTGAGACTCCGATAGAAGTATTTAATTAGTTATAAATATTGGGGGAGGGGGTATTAGGCGTGTTTGGGGGTCCTACTCAGGCGGTTGTGATGAACATTTGAGTGGGTACCAGTGTTGAACTGTGATGATGGAATGATTTGCGGAATCAACCTTATGCTGGTTTCAATTGCTGATTATTTGGGCTTGTCACCATATGTGGGCTTGTCGCCATATTTGCTATTGTTTTTTTACACATCACACATGTTTCAATTGATATCCTGATTTGACTTGGATTTGCCTATGTGTTCTTGAACTCTTGGAATGATGTGCACATAATCTCTTACTTGATTGCATCTCATTATATCATGATATCTTGCCTTGTATTGTCATTGCATACATAGACTCATGGTTCTATGCCCTAATGTGATGTATATGTTGTGGTCTAAGAGACTGGAAAGGTAAGAGTAATATGAGATTATGGCACTTGAGATGACATTAATACGTAGGGAGCAGAGTTGCACGCCTGCAATATGCTTGATACTCGACAGATGAGTCATGTGCTCTAGTCAGATTCGTGTGTGGAATTCTGAATGAATAGGAGAGGTATATAAACTTTGTAGGTCCCCTATGGGCGTACGGTTCTTAATAACACCTTGACATACTGTATACCAGGTTGAGAAAGATACCTTGCACATGCATTGCATTCATATCATACATATTTATGACATATCATTGATAAACTGTAATTGAAACTTGACATTTAGTGATTATAGACACCATGGTTGGATTCTGAACGTGGAAGGTTATTTGTTGCTATTAATATCTGATATACTATTGGCTCTATGAACCACATGTTGACTATGTGACATACTTAGGTTATTAAACTGTTAGCATATGATTATTTGGTGTCAACTTGGTATTTATCTCTGATTATATATCTTCTATCGTTGTTGATCTATGATGTCTACGAGGGTACGTTGTGTACTCATGATACACTTGTTGCATTCTTTTTGGATGCAACTTTAGTACCTACCACCTCTGCAGGACCACGTGGCTGAGTCAGAGTTATGATCCTCAATATACAGGGTAAGGAGGCTCCTTCCTACATGCCCTTAGATACTCTATCTCTACTTATTATCTTTTGTTCGTATTGGAAAGACATATTCAGACTATGTATTTGGTTTTGTCCTGCATGCCCATTTACTCAGACTCATGTTATTTTGATTGGTGCTCTTGTATGCCTAGACAAGATCACTTGGGGGAGCTTTTTGATGTTTCCGACTACTTATTCCTCTTTAATTTATATCGTATAATGAGAAAGATTTTTGAAGTGGTTTGCCAACTGGTGGGATTATGTAGGTACCACCACGACTCTTGAAAAGAGGCCGTGATTAAGTTGGTATCAGGGCCCTAGGTTAGACAGTTTTAAATACAAGAGTAATGTCTAGTAGAGTCTTGCGGATAGGTGCATAGATGTCCATACTTATCTTTAAGAAGTTGTGGGGAAGATTGCTATCTGACCTTTGTTTCTATTCTCTCAAAGATAATGAGGACTCATGTCGATGTGGAAATAGAGGAGGCACAAACACCGGCATCGACCGTACGTAGATGTGGTAGAGCACGTACTTGTGGCCGGGGTAGGGCCAGAGCAGTAGCACCAGATAGGGTTGGAGCACAAAAAACCGGTTAGGCTCATACTAGGTCAAAGTCCACAAAGCCTTATATCGAGCCTCAGGATGATATGCTAGAGGAAGAGGGGGGAATAGCCTAGGATCATCCTTAATTTATTGCTATGCCGGTGGTACAGGATATACTGGTTCAATTGTTGAGTATTTTAGATGGCTTTACTCAGACATATGTACATCTTACTACCCCGGGTTGTTCTCAGACTCAAGCGGGAGAGGGCGAACTCAGACCCTCGAGTTTTGTACACCCTGTATTTTGCCTGCAACGATGTTAGTGACACGTATAGATGTGATTCATGCTCCATAGTTCAGTCCCTGGCCTATTGGTGGGATAGCTATGACCCGTAATGAGCGGAAGATGTGGGCGAATTTTTTGAACATGAAGCCTCTAGAGTTCTTTAGTCAGCATAAGGAGGACGCATATAAGTTTATAGTGAGAAACCATGAGACATTGCATACTTTTGATATTTTTGATACTCATAGAGTCAAGTTTGTGGCCCTTCAGCTTAGAGGTGATGCGAAGTAGTGGAAGAGGGCATATGTTAATTGTTTGCTCGCCAGGATGCCTCCGTTAACATGGGTTCAATTCTACAAAATGTTTCTTGAGAAATATGTACATTTGAGCAAGAGAGATGAGTTTCAAAAGATTGGCCAGGGCTATTCTACAGTTTCAGAAGATTGACGAGTGAGTGAAATATTTTATTAAAGGGTTGTCTATTCCACTCTGGTTGGCTATACTATAGTTGGTGGCCTCTGGAGCCTTTTGTGAGACCGTTATTGAGAATGCTAGGATGGTAGAGTTTGTGAGTGTTAAGATGCCCAAACATGAGCTTGACAAGATGGCTAGGCGCTTTGGACAGTTCAGTGGTTCTACTTCCCGTGGTTATGGTTATCAGGGGAGTTATCAATAGTCATAGCCTAGTCGACCGGTTTAAGTACCTCTTTATATTACCGATGGATGTAGTGGGGGCCACATCGAGAGGTTCTCAGTCTCAGTAGTCAAACCATGACAACTCATTTTCTTCTATCTCCATGCAGCAGCCCTCAGTGGCCAAACCTTATTATCCTTGTGGAGAGGTTGGGTACTTCAGGAGAGATTGCCCCAAGCAATTTTTGGGTGGTCCTCGTGCACCTAGGACCCTAGTACAGCCAGTCAGAGGTGGTAGCCAGAGTAGTCGGGAAGGATCTCAGTTGGGTCGTGGTGGCCATTAGTCTGGTCATAGTGGAACCTAGTCAGAGAGAGGTGGAGCTCATTCGGGCCGAGGTGTCTAGTAAAGTATTCAATCGGAGGTTGGGAACACTCATTACTATGCATTCCCTAGTATGGTTGAGGCGGATGCATTGAATGCAGTTATTACATGTATCATCTCATTCGATCATTGGGTTGCTACTGTGTAATTTGATCTAGAGTCTACTTTCTCTTATGTGTCTCCTACATTTCTGCTAAATTGGAGATGTGGTGTGATATGCTTGATATTCATATTCGTGTGTCTACACCGGTCAATGATTCTGTTATTGTTGATAGAGTATATCACATGTGTGTAGTTAATTTCATGGGTTACGACACTTGGGTAGATTTGGTTATATTACATATAGTGGATTTTGATATTATATTGCATAATATATCATGCAATTCTGGATTGCTATTCTAAGACGATCATGCTAGCTATGACTGGTCTTCCGAGGTTAGAGTGGCAAGGTACTCCCAACCCTACTCCTACGAAGGTGATCTCTTATATTCGGGCTAGGAATTTAGTGGGCTGGGGTTGTTTGACTTATCTTGCTCATATTTTGGATACTAGTGTGGAGAATCCTTCCCTTGATTCTATTTCAATAGTTAGTGAGTTCGCGGAGGTCTTTCCTTCTAACTTGTCGAGTATGCTGTCTGACAGAGATATTGACTTCTGTATTGACCTCGAGTTGGGTACTCAACCCATTTTTATTCCTTCGTATCGTGTGGCTCTAGTAGAGTTGAGAGAATTGAAGGAGCAATTTCAGTATTTGTTGAGTAAGGGCTGCATTCGACTGAGTGTATCTCTGTGAGTTTCTTTTGTCTTGTGCATAAAGAAAAAGAATGGAACTATGCGTATGTGCATTGATTATAGGTAGTTGAATAAGGTCACTATCTGAAATAAGTATTTGATTCTGCATATTGATGACCTATTCGACCAGCTTTAGAGTGCTTCTGTGTTTTCGAAGATTGACTTGAGGTCCAGGTATCACCAGCTAAGATCCGGGCTGAGGATGTGCCCAAGATGGCTTTCCGAACTTGTTATGGTCATTATGAGTTCTTGGTGATGACATTCGGGTTTACCAATGCCCCCACAACATTCATGGATTTGATGAATGGGTCCCATTCAAGCCATAATTGGATTCTTTTTCTATGGTGTTTATTGATGACATTCTGATATATTCGAAGAGTCGGGAGGATCATGAGCAGCACCTGAGAGTAGTTCTTGGGATTTTGAAGGAGCAGCAATTGTATGCTAAGTTCTCAAAGTATGAGTTTTGGTTGAATTCTGTGGCATTCTTGGGGAACGTGGTGTCCAAGGGGGATTATGGTTGACCCTAAGAATATAGAGGTAGTCAGGGACTGGCTTAGATTGACTTATTTGACAGAAATTCGGACTTGCTAGCTACTATCACCGGTTCATCAAGGGTTTCTTTTCTATTGCTTTACATATGACGTATTTGACTCAGAAGGAGGTTCAGTTCCTTTGTTCCGATGAGAGGGAGCATAGCTTCCAAAAGTGTAAGACTTTATCAACCAGAACCCCAATTTTATCTTTTTCGGTGGAGGGCAAGGAAATTACTGTGTATTGTGATGCTTCTAGGATTAGGTTGGGTTGTGTGTTGATATAGGAGGGTAAAGTGATTTCTTATGCATTAAGGCAATTGAAGGTGCACGAGAAGAATTACCTTGTTCATGATTTGGAGTTGGCTATTATTATGTTTGCTCTTAAGATTTGGAGGCATTATCTTTATGATGTCCATTGTGAGGTGTGTATTGACCACCGCAATCTTCAACACGTGTTTAATCAGAGGGATTTGAACTTTAGGCAATGTAAGTGGATGGAGTTGTTGTAGGATTATGACATGACCATTTTTTACCATCCAATCGAAAGGAGGTTAGTATGGGGAGTTTAGCTTGATTGACTATTTATGAACGTCCCTTGACATTAGAGGTCTAGTCTCTGGCCAACCATTTTTTGAGGCTTGATCTTTCGAATTCGAGTAGGATTCTGGCTTGTGTGGAGGCGAGCTCATCACTTTCGAATCAGATTCGAGCACACAAATATGATAATGTGTAGTTGTGCAAGATTCGAGATAAGGTGATGGTAGCGAGGCCAAGGAGGCCATGATTGATAGTGAGGGCATTCTGAGGATTAAGGGTAGAGTGTGTGTACCTCGTGTAAGAGATTTGACTAGATTGATTATGGAGGAGGCGCACAACTCTAGATATTTGATTCATCCGAGTGCTACTAAGATGTATCATGGTTTAAGGCAACACTACTATTGGGGGAGGCTGAAGAGAGACATTACTGATTTTGTGTCTCGATGTCAGAATTTCCAGTAGGTCAAGTATAAGCACCAGCGTCTCGGTGGTGTGTATTAGAGATGCCCATTGCCGATCGAAAGTGGGAGATGATCGTTATGGATTTTGTTATGGGATTGCCCAAGACATTGGGTAAGTTTGATGCAATTTGGGTTATTGTTGATAGAATGACCATGTCCGCACATTTCATTCCAGTTTAGACGATGTATAATGCAGTGAAGTTGTCTAAGATCTACATTCGGGAGATTATTCATTTTCATGGGGTTCCTATTTCTATCATCTCGGATCGAGGTACTAAGTTTACTTCACATTTTTGGCGGACTTTACAGAAAGAGTTAGGTACTAACTTAGATCTCAGTACAACATTTCACCCTTAGACCGACGATCAGTCCAAGCTGACTATTCAGGTATTGGAGGACATGTTACGAGCCTGCATGATTGATTTTGGTGGTCATTGGGACCAACACCTACCTTTGGCAGAGTTTGTGTACAATAACAACTATCACTCAACTATTGATATGGCACCGTTCTAGGCCATGTATGGGAGGATATGTAGATCTCCGATTGGTTGGTTGATGCATTTGAGGTTCATCCTTGGGGTATTGATTTGTTGAGGGAGTCCTTAGAGAGTGAAGGTGATCTAGGACAATCTCCTAGTAGCGCAAAGCAGGAAGATAGAGTATACAGATTGGAAGGTCCGACATTTAGAGTTTGTGATGGGTGACAAGGTTCTTCTAAAGGTTTCACCCGTGAAGGGTGTGATGAGATTCGACAATAGAGGAAAATTGAGTCTGAGGTATATCAGAACATCGAACTGGGTCTTTCTGGTGTTCATCCAGTCTTCCATGTGTCTATGCTGAAGAAGTATCATATCGATAGTTCTTACGTTATCCCTGGGACTCAGTATTGCTTGATCATAATCCAGAGTTTAAGGAGGAGCCTGTGGCTATTTTAGACAGATAAGTGAGAAAGTTGAGATCGAAGGAGATAACTTCAGTGAAGGTTCATAGGAGGCATCATCTTGTCAAGGATGCGACTTGGGTGACCGAGTCTGATATGCGGAGCAAATAACCTAGTTTGTTCACTACTTTTGGTACATTTTCCCGTTCGTTTCTCTCTATTCGAGGATAAATGCTGTTTTAATTGGTATCTGATGTAATGACCCATCTGGTCATTTTTAGCTAAAGATCCTTGTTTGCATATTTTACCCTTTTGTGGTCACTTTTTGGGGTTTGTGATGTGCGGGGATGGATGACATAGATCTCGAGGTTCATTTTATATGTTTCGGATAAAAAAGCCCGATTTAGGAAACTTAGAGTTGGTTAGTTTGACTTAGAGTTGACTTTTGCCTAGATGAGTTCATTTTCGGGTTCCATCACTTACGATAGTTTTGGAGGGTCATTTATGACTTAGTTGAGTCATTGGTTCACTTCCCGAGGCAATTAGAGGTATTATGTGGATTTATTTGTAATCTTTGGATTTTTGGTTATCTCGGATGATTCTTTTGAAAAGTATGCCTTAGCTCAGTTATTTGTAAATCTGAGTGTACGAGAGAGTTTGTAACACTTTTTACCTTAGATGAGCATGTTTGGTTTGTACCTAAGGGGTTCCGGGAGTGTTTTGGGAGTTTAATGAAGGATTTAGTTGTTTTCCATCTGCTGGTGTCCGCTATGGCGACACCAGTATCCGGTCCAGCGGGTCCACCTCGGTAGAAGATGGCTTGCTAAAGTGGAATTTAGGAGTCGGGGGACTTTCTCCCCAACGGAGTCGGGTCTGCCATGGCGAGGGGTGAGATGTCAAGTGACTCTTTTCCCAGCATAAGGTTTCCTCCACAGTGGGTCCGCTCTAGTAGAATCGTTTTTTATAGGGCGAATCACTGTTCAGGTGTCCTATAAATATTCTTAGGTCAGGAAATTCTTTCCCAAAATAGTCTATCTCGATACTAACGTTGTTTGGAAGAAAAACCTGAGCCTTAAGAGCAATTTCCACCCTTAGGTAAGAGTTTCCTTCATTATTTTCTTTAAGTTTATGAATCTAAGCTTATTAATGGTGGTTTAGTATATTATTTGAGTTGGGGAAGATGTGTTATGCATATTGTGAGAATAAGAGAGATGTATGGATAATTTTAGTGGACATTTAAGGATCAAATGGTGTTAATATCATGAATTAGGATTGGATTATGCTAGATTATCATGTCATAAGTCTTAATTTGATCATAGAAGTTGGTCTATAAAAGTGGGAAAATCTAGTGTTTCAAATTGGGGCTTTTAGATTATTGTTCAATTGGAGGTTCAATTGTTTTTAGATTTGCAAATAACTCAAGGATGTGACTACCTTGTACGTAATAGAGGTTTTGTGTAATAAAGTTAAAGTCTTGGTAGCATGGGCCCGGGATGGATATTCAAAGTCTTGTTTTGTTGTGTTAGCTTTATTTAACGATGTAATATGCGTTAATAGACTTAGATTATCGCGAGGCTCAAAGGAAGAGCGAGGCTATATCATAGGCTTGATTTTGTTGCGTACATGTTCAGCTTTGAGGCTACGGTTTAGCTTTTCGAGACTCCGATAGAAGTATGTAATTAGTTATAAATATTGAGGGGTATTGGGTGTGTTTGCGGGTCCAACTCAGGCAGTTATAATGAACTTCTGAGTGGGTACCGATATTGAACTGTGATGATGGGATAATTTGGGGAATCAACCTTATGTTGGTTCCGATTGCTGATTATTTGGGCGTGTTTCCATATGTGGGCTTGTTGCCATGTTTGCTATTGTTTGTTTATTCACCAGACATGTTTTAATTGATATCCCGATTTGACTTGGATTTTCCTATGTTTTGTTGAACTCTTGAAAGCATGTGCACGTCATCTCTTACTTGATTCCATCTTATTATATCATGATATCTTACCTTGTATTGTCATTGTATACATGCACTCATGGTTATGTGATCTAATGTGAGAGTGGTACAGATATGTTGTGGTCTAAGAGATTGGAAATGTAAGAGTAATATGATATTATGGCACTTGAGATGATATTGATATGCGGCGAACGGAGTTGCATGCCTGCAACATAATTGAGACTTGACATATGAGTCATAGGCTCTAGTTAGATTCATGTGTGGAATTTTGGCTGGCTAGGAGCGGTATATAGACATCGCGGGTCCTCCATGGGTGTACGATGCATAATAAAACCTTGACGTACTGTATACCAGGTTGAGAAAGGTACCTTGCATATGTATTGCATTTATTCATACATATTTATGACCTATCATTGATAAAATGTGATTGAAACTTAACATTGGATGATTATGGACACCACGGTTGGATTCAAAACATTGAAGGTTATTTATTGCTATGACATCAGATATACTGTTGAGCTTTGTGAACAACATGTTAACTATGTGACGTACTTGGGTTATTGACTGTTAGCATAGGATTATTTGGTGTGAACTTGATATTTATCTCTGATTATGTATCTTCAATCGTTGTCGGCCTATGATGTCTACGGGGGTACGTTGTGTACTCATGCTACACTTGCCGTATTATTTTTGGATGCAGATTCAGTACCTACCACCTCCGCAGGACCACGTGGTAGCGTCAGAGCTGTGATCCTCAATATACAGGGTGAGGATTCTCCTTCCAGCATGCCTGTGGATACTCTATCTCTACTTATTATCTTTTGTTCGTATTGGAGAGACATATTCAGACTATGTATTCAATTTTTGCATGCATGTCCATTTACTCAAACTCATGTTATTTTAATTATTGCTCTTGTATGCCCAGACTAGATCACTTGGGGGAGCTTTTGGATGTTTCTGACTATCATTTTCTATCGCATTATTTATGAGACAAAGATTTTAGTTTTTATATTATTCCACTTTTATTTACATCACATCTGTAGAAAGATTTGGGAAATGGTTTTCCTATTGATGGGATTATGTAGGTGCCACCACGGCTCCTGAAAAAGGGTCGTGACACCAACCATATCTCCATATCTCACATCACAAAACTCCAAATCTCTCTCTCTCAGATCCTAAAAACAAAACGAAAATATCTTACCATCCGCTCCACTTCACCCTCATTAACCACCCATTCCCTCCCAAATGAATCTACACACCTTTTGAAAGGGGGAAAAGGGAAGGAAATCTTGTTGGGGCTCATCAAAAGGGGGAATTCTCTAAAATCCCCAAAAAGGGGTTAGTTTGGGTGAAAATAGAGTCACAACAACGTCTCAAGAAAATGCGTTATTGGACACTACTAGATCGACTGCATATGGAGCGATAAAGATAAAGAAAATAAAAAGAACCCACTTTAGACTTGCAATAAAACGCAATCAGGGTCAGCGTCTACATTAGGGAAAAACCCTCATCAATCTAATAATAACGGATTAGGGTCCTACTAGGGAGAACAAACAGGGTCTTGGTCCTCATGGGCTAAATCGGTGGAAAATGATGGTGGGTCTTCTTGGGGGCAAAAGGTTGATAAAGTGAATTGTTTTTACTAGGATCAATGGTTATCCAGATGGTGACATGGGGAAGAAACACAAAACAAAGATATATAATTCCCTTATAGTCAAGCTTCAACTCCTCCTAGATAGGATTCACTAGAAATTAGCCCTAGGTTCCACCTTCTACCCTGGTCATAGTTCCTAGCAAAGTGACAAGGTTCACCCTAGTTTTATCCAAACCTAGATCCTTAGGAGTATCTAAATGTTGTAATAATTATCTATTTTGTATTGTTGTAACCAAGAGAATGAAATTTTATTGTATGAAGTTAATGAAAAAGATATTGCAACTCTTATTAAGTCTATGACTTTTCTCTTGATTTGAAGGTTATCTATAGACTTACTTGAGTGAATGATTATATTAGTTGTTTATGTGATAGTCCTAATGGCCATGCGTTCTATATTGTCTGCTTGATTAATCTAAGATGACTTTTTAATGACGCCAAAAGGGGGAAAATAAAATTTAAAACTTGTAATGAACTGGTAATGTTAATTTCATTGTGCAACAGAAGACAATCTCTCAATTTGAACCTAATCCATACATGTGGAATTCTGTTGGTTGCTATGTTGTGCGTTGCAGTTTTTTCAGGATTATCTTTGATTCTTTTGTTATAGTGTTTGTCGTCATAAAGAAAAAGAGAAATTGTTGGCATCTGCAAGAAACTTAGTGTGTGGTTTTTATGATTGACAAAGCAATTGAACATGACTAGTGTCTATGGTTCAATGAAACAAATTGATTTACTTGAGCAGCTTGATCTGAATAACGAACCAACGCACAAGGAGAATGAACCAGGTAGATATCATAAAAAACATTCTCTATCTCATACAAGTGAACGAGTAGCAGTCAGAGGTGTAGATGAGTATGATCAGTAATGCAAAACAAGAGAGTTCGTTCTAGTAGTTAATGAACAAAGTCCATGGAATTGATCTATTAGAAGGTAGCTGCAGTACAAAGATGAATGAAATAGGTCTTTCAACATGTTCCATCCAACATTTAAGAAGTAGGTCAAAGCTATATGCAGAATGTACTAGAGGATTGATGGAACAATTATATAAACATGATCCAGCTCAGACAGTCGAAAGATTCAAATGATGGAGTACCAGGTACTTGAACCAGGTCCAAGAATATGTTCCCAACAAATCCTGCAAAAACTAGGATTTGTTTTTTTATGGTAAAGACTTGGCGTACAAGGAAGTAGGATTCCGTGATATACTTATCAGGATTTCGCACCATACTTATCAAGATATTTTAGAGTCCTACAAGGAAACTAAAATATGTGAGAATGTGTAAGAATCTTAAGCCACCTCAAACTCGTTTCTACCTTGATTGGTCGTATCAAGCAAGGTTTAGGTCAGCCGCATTGATGAAGACCATGGGGTAAAAATATCAGGTATTTCCATGAAGAACATTACACACTTACAAAGAGAGAAATTAGAATATTGAGCGAAAACTTTTTATGTTACATTGAGAGTTCTTATTATGAGTTGGGACCCTAATACTACAACGAAGATTAAACAAGTTGTTCTACTGAATAATATTTTCAAGTTCTTAAGTCTAGATTCTTGTATAAGGTTATTTATCGAGTTGAACCTTTATCCACTTTTATATAAACAAATTGTATAGGTATACAAGTTAGTCAAATTCAACTTCAAGTTGGAGTTCAACTCTAAGGTTGCTTACTAGTCTGGGTCGATTAGTGAGATAGGAATTAGAGTTTATAGTTCCTAGGTTACAGAGTTTGTAACTTGAATTTGTAGAGGCTCACTTTGTAGTGGAGTTGGAGATAAATCCTACAACGGTATAGGTCGTGGTTTTCACTGCCCTTATGAGCTGGATGGTTTCCACGTAAGAGTGTTGTGTCCTTTACTATTCTTTATTATTCTGTATACGCTACACATAGAACATGTAAAGTAACACGTTTCATCCTATAGGCAAAAAATAGGCGTCACAAAGGTTAAACAACTACGTGTGAAGAAAGTCAACCATAAAAGAAGAATTTCTTAGAAGAAGTGGACCTTTGAAAGAACAAACAGAGATTGTTTGGAGATGTCATTTTGTGCAGACTTGGAGAATTGGAAGTTTGACTCGTTCTGATTCTATAAGAAACTTGAGTTCAACATATTAAAATATTATCATAAATTCAACACATGAAATTAGCTCAATATTAGGAGAAGGCTGTCAAAGACGAGTGAATATGGAAAGTAGGAAATCCTAATCAAGTAAGGATTGCTTTCATATAATTAGTGAAATCAAGTCATGAATGGATTTGGAGAATTGAAGGTAGTCATTCACTACTGTAAATACAACACGTCAGAAAAATAGCTTAATTTCAACCAAAGAGAGAGACATATAGCGTGAGAGTAAGGTTAACACCAAGAGTCTCAAAGGATCCAACTACAACAACATCAAAGTACATGTTCCTATCATGATTTATCATATTGTTATTGAGTTGTAATAGTTAGGTTCTTATGGTTACTTAACAATTTCTTATTTAAATTCCTAGTAGATTATAGTAGGTGTTGTGTCGAGTATGTAAGGTTCTTCATTGTCTGGGTAGAGTCATTGAAGAAATGAGAATAAAGAGAGCCAACAATTGTGAGAATTATTGAGGAAAGTGAGAGTTGGGGTTGGGTTGTTTGGAATAGTTCCTTAGGTGTACAAGTCGTTGTAACCTTAAGAGTTGCTCGAGTTTGAAAAATTCCTATAGATGTAGGTCGTGATTTTTCCTCCCTTGCGCAAGGAGTTTTCCATGCTAACATTTTTGTGTTGACTTATTTATTCCGCAACTTTACCTTCTTGTATAATTGTTCAAAGAACCTAGTTATTTGTGTGCATAGGTCGTAGCCTAATTAATAGATTCACTTATCACCAACTTCTAATTTATTGCAACACTTTATCCCCAACCTTCAATTGTTGAGAGCACTTTCTCTCCAACATTTCAATTGTTAATGTACTTTGTCATCAAACTTCAATTGTTGAAGCACATTATGCTTTTTGGTTTAATTGTCATTAGGCTTTCACCTGATGTTAGTATTGATAATCAAAATAGAGAGTATAACAACTAATGCTAAAGAATGTCTAAAATATGAACTAGCTAGAACAAACAAAAGACTGAAGAGTGGAAAACTGATTGCTAATCTATAAATAAAGATGAACATCTACATGTAACTACTTGTTGCTCATTTTTTTTGTGTTTCCTCCATGTGAAGTTGAAGCAAATTGATCTTTTTTTGCTCTACTATAGTTGTACACAACCGTAGTATAAAACTTGTTATGAGCAACCTCATCTGTTAATGACTCTTTTGGTTTTGATTCTCAGATTTGGGATTCGACTCTTATCCAAATTTAGAATTATTTTTCCTTGTGATGATAGTGATGCAAAGGATTGAAAACATACAAGGTCTGGCTTGTCAAAAGTATGATTGACCAAGAAATCAGCTAGCATGTTTCCTTCTATAATAGTATGTGTGAACTTTGCTTTAAGTTATGCCTTATCCTCTTGTATCTCTTTCACAATATCTGCCATTTTCCATGGAGTGTCCCATTTCCTATCAATGATCTTCTTGAGCACCAATGAGTTAGTTTCAGCTAGCATGTTTTTGTAAGCTTCCCTTTGACAGCAGAGACCATTTCTTCAGCCTCTTAGTTGTTCAGTGAATCTCCGTAGCTCGTGCATATATTAAATCACCTCTAAAATATCTTATACAAAAGTCATATGCACTCATTCATAGATTCATCTGGCACAATCAGTATTAGACTTCCAAGTTGTAGGTACCCGCCTCATCACTTTCTGATAGAAAATATTTGGTATGTAACTTTCCAAAAGTCAGATCAAGATTGGTTGTCTGGAGGAATGCCCTTGAGCCAAGGATATCTAACTTTCACCAACTGAACACAATATATTGGACCTTGTATAGAAACCTATTGTAGGTTATATTTTCAAGTTTAATAATGTTTCTTCTTTTGCACAGTTCCCACATAATGATAGATGGTAATGCATAATTTAGTGGTCTGAGTTTAGAACAGATGTTTTTGCGCCACCATGTTGTGATTACTTGCTGAATTTGTAGCCCTTCCAAATTTAGCCCTGAACATGAAGCAAATCGCCTCCATAGCTTTGTAGCTAATGGAGATGTTAGAAATAAATTAGTAATGGTTTCTTGCTTAGGTATAATACAACACCAACATCTGGAATGCACATATATTATCATTCTCCTTAGAACATCATCGGTTGAAATTATGAATTTCCAAGCCCTCCATAGAAATAAAGAAATCTTGAATGATAGCTCTTTTATCCACATATTATTGAATGCTCGTTATTGAGGCCCCTATGTCTTAAATACTGCCAAGAACTTTTAACTAAAACTTTTCCATTCTTCTCAAGCATCCATCATGGATTATCATTATCATCAATTAATTTTGGAGGTTTGATATTGTCCATGATATTGTGTACTACATCAACAGGTAACAAATCTTGTAGTTGTTGACTCTGCCAACTTCCATCAACTACAAATTCAAAAATCTCTATCTCTTCTACAATTGCCACATCAGGAACTACAAAGTATATGGCACCTAATTTTATCCAGTTATCAAATCGGAAACTGGACTTGCCTCCTTTAGGTTGCCATCATATTTGATGTTCCACAACTTCTCTCATTTAGATCATTTTTTTCCATACATGTGATCCACTCTTGTCTTGTTCTATAATTGGATGCGGTTTCTTACAATATTTGTTACCCATAAATGAACTCCATAATAACATTGAAGTCTTGAAACTCTACCATAACTTGAAAAATATTGCATTGGAGATTTCATGTAATGACCTAAACCCTAGACCTCCTTAATTATTTGGTAAGCACATGTTGTCCCAAGCTACCTAATGTTTGCCTGATACCTGTTCTGATTTACACCAAAAGAACTTTGGCAAACAACTTATGTAGTTGATTGATAACTCTTTTAGGTGGATGCATAACTGAAAGGAGATATATTGACATGGTTTGTAGCACACGAGAGATAAGTATGTATCTACCACCAAAGGTGTAATGACTCGATCATCATTTTCAGAACTGATGCTCTATTTTACGTGTCATCTACCACCAAAGGTGTAATGACTCGATCATCATTTGAAGTCAAAGGAATATCATTTGGTACACTTTAGGAGAAGGTTTTATTTTGGAAATCTCGATATTTAATTATTTAGATTAATTACTCGTTTAAGAAAACTTGTGCAAATTAGCGGCCTGAAGATTTCATTGGATTTGTAATATTATTTATGACTTATAGAAATTGACAGAACTAATTTTAGAGTTCGTTTGGTTAGTTTTTTTTACAATTAAGTCAGTTTTGATATTTATATGCCTAATTATGGTAAAAAGATGATCACGGGAAGAAATAAGACTTGGCTTAAAAATTTATTAATTTTGTTAGCTTTATGTTGATGTTTATCACTTGTTGAGATGGGGGGGGGGGGGGGTGCAATTTCCTAGGCTTGCAGGTGAGTTTTGGGTAAGAAAAAAATGATATTTTAAAAATCCTTACGTTAAAAAATGAGAATGATTGACCAAAGTCAACATCAGAGATAAATGCATTCGTGTTTAAGATCGATTCCATTAGGTCCATAATGTGATTTATCACTTGGTTGAGTTATTGACACCATTCCTGTGGCGATCAGATGAGAATCGGAGAAGAAAATCTAAATTTTGGAATTTTGAAGTTCTAAGTTTAAGAAGTTTGACAAAAAGTTGACTTTTGGGTAAATGTGCCCGTAATTAAATGCCGATAGTTTCATAAGGTACATAACATATTTTATGACTTAGTTGGGTAGGTGATTTGCGTCCGAAGGGGTTCAGAAAGGTTTTGGACATTTTGTCTCAAAGGCTGAATTTTTGAGAAAGTTAATGTGCTTTTGTAGAAAAGCGCACCTTAATGATTTCAGATCAGTTTTTGAGTGTGCGAGCAAGTTTATAGAGTCTTTTATACTCAAGTTACATACTTGGTTTGTGTTCGAGAGGTTCTGAATGAGTTTCGACGCGTTTGAAGAAAACTCAAAAGCACTGAAATGTGTTTTTTTCTTAATTTAGTAGTGAATTTATCAAAATCTATAAAGAATTTGATGATCATGTCTTGATGAAAGTTGTATCCCTTTGAATATAGTTTTACGGGTTCAAACCGTTCATGATTTCGACATCTGTGCAAGGAGTTATGGCCATTTTAGCACAGACTATTGTGCTAGTTTTTTTGACAGCAATTGCAACTTTTCTGAAAATGTTGATTTTACCCCTATTTTCGTCCATAAATTTCAGAATTCCTTTAAAACTTTAAAACATCACATCTCTCTCATTTTAAGGCCAAATTGGGTGACTCAAAAGGCTATCTTGGATGGACTCTTGCACATATCATATTAGACTTGTCAAATGTTAGTTTCATGATTATCTAGCATCTGATTCGGGCTGAGACAACTACTGCATTTTTTCACTTTGTTTGGAAATATATATAGTCACTTTTTTAGCATAAGTTTGAGAGTTCGGATTGAGGTGATTTAATAGGTATTGTTCTCGTATTTATTTGGGGCAAGAATATAAACCTTATTTCATGGTACTCCATTAATTTCTTACATTATTTAGTGTCGATTTTATGGTTGAGTGTAGGAAAATTTGGGGGGGGGGGGGGGGTTACCCTAGGTTGAGTTTTCGGAAAAATAAGAAATTGAAGGTCAAGTTTGAGTCTTTTTTATTGGGTTTTCTAGATTTAAGTTACTTGAGTTGAGGAAAAACTATTTTGAATGGAAAATTCATTTTTGGTCGCCAGAGTTCGTGGTCACTTTTTGAGATTTTAAAGCCTTAAGTTAAAATATTAATTCCTTCGGTGGGGACAACCAACGATAGATCTCCCATACATTTCTTCAACATAGATAAATGAAACACTAGATGCACAACATTTAAGTCTTGTGGCAATTCAAGCTCATAAGCCACTTGATTAATTCTTCTCAAAATCATGCCTGGTCCGATATATCTAGGACTGAGCTTCCCTTTCTTTCCAAACCTCATGACACCTTTCATAGGTAAAACTTTCAAAAACACCTAATCATCAACTTGAAAGTCTAAATCTGTACGCCTCATATCCGAATAGGAGTTCTGGCGACTCTGAGCTTTTCAAATGCACCTGAATCAACTTGACATTTTCCATAGCATGATGTACCAAGTCTGGTCCTAAAAATTTTGCTTCACCAACTTAACCAAACAATTGATGATCTACACCTTCGTCCATACAAATGTTTGAACGGTGCCATCTGGATACTAGCATGGTAACTGTTATTACAAGAAAATTCAATGAGAGAAAAGTGATCATCCCAATTACCTTTAAAATTAAGCACACATGCCCTCTATATATCCTCAAAGGTCTAAATAGTACACTTTGCCTGGACATCTGTCTGAGGATGAAAAGTTGCACTGAGATTTACCTTGGTACCCAATCCTTTCTAAAAGGACTTCCAAAAGTGCATTGTGAACTGAGCACCACGATACAAAATAATGGACACTCGGTCCCATGAAGCTTGACAATTTCTCAGATATACAACTTAGCATAATCTTCTGCTGAATTTGTGGTCTTGACTGGCAAAAAGTAGGTTGATTTAGTAAGTTGATCCACTATCACCCAAATTGAATCATGTCTTCTGGATGAGCGAGGTAGACCTTTTATGAAGTCCATATTTATCATCTACCACTTTCAAATAGGAATATCAATATTCTGAGCCAACCCACCAGGCCTCTGGTGCTGGACTTTCACATGCTGACAATTTAGACACTTGGCTACAAATTTTTCTAAATCCCTTTTCATATCATTCCACCAATAAATCTCTTTACGATCATGATACATATTTGCTGAACCTGGGAGAATAGAATACCAGAAATTATGTGCTTCTGCCATGATTCTCTTTCTGAGTCTGTCCACATCTGGAACACATTTCCTGCCTTAGTACCTCAGGGTACCGTCATCTCCCCCTTGTTCAAAAGTTGTAGTCTTATGTTTGAGATTCTTCTCTTTCAGCTACAATAAATAGGGATCATTAAATTGTTTCTCCTTCACTTCGGCTACTAAGGAAGATTCAGACTTGTTCTAAACAACAACAACAACATCTTCGGAGTCCATGAGTCAGACTCCTAGATTGGCTAGTCGGTGAATTTCCTTCGTCATGGTCCTCTAATCTTCTTCAACATAAGCAAAACTTCCTATGGATCACCGACTAAGGGCATCATCTACCACAGTTGCTTTCCCCCGATTGTATAGAACATCTACATCATAATCCTTTATCAATTCGAGCTATCTCCTCTGCCTAAGATTTAACTCCCACTGCTTGAAAATATACTGAAGGCTCTTGTAATCTGTTAAAATGTCAATGTGAACTCCATATAAATAATGACGCCATATCATGAGCGCAAAAATCACAGCAGCCAACTCCTGAAGCATCACAATACACTACAAACCCCTCGGTTCCCTCTGGCAATGTTAACATTGGAGCATAAATCAGTCTCATTTTCAATTCTTTGAAACTACGCTCACAGTCATCTGATCACTAAAAATTGACTTTCTTCGAAGACAATCTGGTCAATGGACCTGACATAGAAGAAAAAACTTCTACGAAACGCATGTAATAGCCTGCCAGACCCAAGAAACTTCTTATCTCAGAGGTTGAGGTGGGTCTGGGCCAATTATTTACAACATCTAATTTGTAAAAATCAACTCGGATGCCTTCACCTGAAATTAACATGGCCTAAGAATGCTACTGACTTTAGCTAAAATTCACACTTAGAGAATTTCGCATAAAGCTCGCAGTCCTGAAGTGTCCACAATACTATTGTGAGATGTTCTGCATGATCAGCCTTACTACGGGAATAAACTAGAATATCATCAATAAAGACAATGATGAAAAGATCAAGATAAGGCTTGAAGACCCTATTCATAAGATCCATGAAAGCAGCTGGGGTATTTGTTAATTCGAACGACATGAAAAAAAATTCAAAATGACCATACTAAGTTTTGAAGGTGGTTTTTGAAATATCAACTTCCTTAACCTTAAGCCGATGGTACCCTGATCTGAGGTCAATCATGGAATAACACTGCGCACCCTGAGGTTGATCTAATAAATAATCAATTCTAGGAAGAGGATACTTGTTCTTAATGGTGACCTTGTTCAAATGTCGGTAGTCAATGCATATACGCAGAGGCCCATCCTTCTTTCGAACAAACAAGACTGGTGCACCCCATGGCGAGACACTTGGTCTAATAAATTCCTTATCAATGAGATCTTTCAACTGAGCTTTTAGTTCTCTTAACTCTACTGGAGACATTCTATATGGAAAAATAGATATCGGCTTGGTGTCGGGGAATAGATCAATTCCGAATTCAATCTCCCTATCGAGAGGGACTCTGGGAAAATCTTCTCGAAAAACTTCTAGAAACTCATTGACAACTGGTATAGAGTGAAGAGTCGGGTTCTAGGTATCTGCATTCCTAACCCGAACTAGATGGTAAATATACCCTTTGGATATCATCTTTGTGGCTTTAAGATAGGAAATAAACTTGCCCATGGGTGCTACTGCATCACCCTTCCATTCTATGATTGGCTCACCAGGAAATTTGAAATTTATAATTTTTGTTCTACAACCTACTGTGGCATTACATGAGGACAACCAATCCATGCCCATGAAAACATTAAAGTCTAAAATTTCCAACTCTACCAAATCATCTACTATAATTCGGTGATAGACTTTAACTGGAAAACCCATGTAGATTCGCCTACGTATAACTAACTCTCCAACTGGAGTGGATACTTCAAAGGGGTCATGCAACTTTTCTGATTCTATCCCAAATTTCTTAGCAACAAATAGGGTTACATATGATAGAGTGGATCTAGGATCTATAAGGGGATAAACGTCATAAATAAAAATTGATAATATACATGTGACAACGTCTGTATGAGCCTCTATATCCTGATGACCTGATAGTGCATACAAGCAGTTTGGACCTCCACTTATGTTATCGGATTTAGCTGGACCATGCCTTGATTGGGCTTGAGAATTATGAGGAACTATAGAATTTGTAGACTGGGCCATATGACCTCTTGCACCCTACCTCACTGATGGATAGTCCCTATGAATGTGACCTTGATGACCACAACTATAACAGATATTCATGCCAAAGCAGCACTCCCCTTGCTGCGTTTTACCACACTTACCACAAACTGGATTGTTGAAGGTGCTCTGACCCACACTAGCCTGTGACTGGGAGCCTAATGCTCTAAATTTCTATCTATTTTGATCATTCCTAAACTTTGGAGCTAGGGCAATGGCTGAAGATGGAGCAGGTCCAGATGACAATTCTTGAAGAACTATCTACCTCTACCTCCCCTATTACTGAAATGGCTTGAAGACTTGGTCCTCTTATTAAACTCCATGTCCTTCTCTTTCTGTAATGCTTCCTCTTCCTTTATTCTGCTCTTATTACCTTATACGAAAGCAACCATATTTGTAAGTCATTTCCTTGTTCTGAGCTGAATTATTAGCTGCATCGTACAAATAGGGATCAAGACCATACACAAAATGCCTAACTTTGGCCCTCATGTTTGGAACCATATATGGAGCATGCATTGCTAAAGAAACAAAATGAATATAGTACTCTTGCACACTTCTGCTATTTTGCTTGAGCTTCTCAAATTCTACGGCCTTTGTCTTACTGACCTCTTTGGCAAAAAGTGTTTAATAAATACATCCGCAAACTTATACCAAGTTGCAGGAGACACATCTTTCCCTCGGTACTACTCCTATGACTCACACAAGATGTTAGAAACATCATGCAACTAGTAAGCTCCCAACTGAGCTGCTTCTAACTCAGTAGCATGCATAACATGGATGATTTTTTGAAGCCCATCTATAATATTTTGCGAATCCTCTATCTTGTTAGACCTTGTGAACAAAGGAGGGTCCATATGTAGAAACTCACGAGTCCTGAAACTGGATGGCTCTCTATAGGTTCCCATACTTGGAGTCGTCCCCAAACATTGGGCTTGAGCAGCCACAATCTAGGTAAGCAGCTGAATAACTCTCCTAACATTTGAGTTAGTGGAATTAGGCGGCATACCTGGAATACGAACCTCCACAGGCCCTGTGGTATCAGGTATGGGTGTGGTACTCGAATTGGCTCCCTGAGCCTGAGCATCTTCCTCACGAGCAACATTAGTAATAGCCCTCTTGCTTGTAGCTGACTTCTGTTTAGCATGCATTTTTTGAAATATATAACACGCACGAGTTAGAAGGATGTCCTAAAGGTACAACTCTAATTGTACGATCTATAGTATGAATGAAGTGAGATGATCCTAAATGTCTTGGTGGTCAACTGTTTACATGTGTGGGCGCTAACACACATATAAATGATACCCCACTAAACACAGTTTCCTAGACTTTCTAAGACACTTGAACCTAGGCTCTGATACTAAGCTTTCTAATACCTCGAACCATGGCCTTGGCAAAACACAGCACTGGGTGCCTGACTACATGTGACTGAGCGAACCACATGACTGTTGAGTCAATATGGACATCAAAAGCATGCCATAATAATGATAATACAACATGTAAAACATTATAATGGATATAGCCTGAAAATATATAATGCAGAAATATCTGAAATCATGATAAGTGTGAAAACCAATGCTGACATGATATACTAAACTAGTCTAGACTACGAAACATCTAGACATGAGTCTGACTATAAAATTGATTACCAATACAAGGCCCTGGCATACCTCTATTATGAAATATAATCCTAAAAATAAGCAGACTGACACCCAGATGAAATGAGGCTCACCAAATAGCTAATACAGGTAAAGTCCTAGCATGTATCTCTGTCGTCCTAAAACTCAGCACATGTACCGTAAAGTGCAGGCCCCATTCAAAGGAACGTTAGTACATTTGAATTTTACTGTATGTAAAGAAACTATAAGAATAAGAAGGCACATGAAATGAGACATAAAAATGAAACTGAACATAAACATGATTTGACATGAATAAAGCAACATGTATGAAATCTGTAAAACTGTATATCTGTATATATGTGGGGAGAGAAGTGGTATAATCGACAACATGAAATCACAACGTGGGTACGTAGAGTCTGGTACCTGGCCTAACCAGAAGAGCGCTCATATAGCTTGCCGGGGTATGAGACATGAATATGACATGAAAGGATATACTAAATAATCTAAAGGTATCGTCCTCTAGGCGGGGTGACCCTTGTCCTACGCTAGCATATGTAGTTTCAGGCTACTTGAGCCTTCTCGGTAATCTATGCAACTCCCAAAGCATGTACTTGAAAATAGTTGGCTTGTAAGCCCATGAATTCATAAAAGTAACTTGTAAAACATGGTTTGTAATTATAATTTAACATGTGAATAACTATATAATATAATTTGTATAAATCATGAAAAATAGGTATAACGTCATAGATTGAGTAACATAGATTCATGACTTGAATTTAAGAACTCATAGAATTCAAAACACGCATTCATGGATTACAGACAGGTTCATGATAATCATAATGACCTATCATGAATACAATTGACAAATTGTAATAGAGACATGATATATAATATTACGTGTAATTAGGGTTATCATGATAATAGAATAAAATCCGAAGTTATGAAAATTCATGGTTTCATGGATGAACGTGGCATGGGGAAGAACGATGATGTTTCGACACGTGGATAGAAGCTCTACATAACTTATTCGCTCTAACACTTGAAATAAAAATCTAAACATTGAAGAAGAAGTCCAAAGATTGAAGCTTGAGTCTTGGAATGAGTTTATCTTGAAAAACCTAGGTTAACAACAATGGATTCTACTTAGAATTCATGAGAATTATGTTAGAATCACTTAGAATTGCATGAAAAAGGCTTACCTTTGTAGGAGGACGTTGGGAGGAAGGGAACTTCGTGCTAGGGCTTGGAAAAATAAAGAATGAAATAAAAAGACTGAAAATCACGAATATATATTGTTCAGTCGATGACACCTTTTATGGTGAAATTTACGGTCTATGAAATATTTCACAGTGGACTTTATGGTCGGTAAAACATATACGACCTGTAACACCCACCGTATCTCTGAGGCAGTGACTTGGATTTCTGGGGGAAATTCTACGACAACTTTTACGGCTCGTAAATTATTTTACAGTCTGTATTTCTGGGCGTAAAATTGAAGAACACTGATTTCGTCAAATTTCTAATGCGAACATTTCCCACTTGGTTTTTAACCCATGTATCATGAACAACACTTAGTCCAATGGTATGTTGTGTTATAAAAAGAATAAACCATAGCCTACCTCACGATCGAGCAGGTGCCACAAACTCTCTCACGCACCAAGACCTTACCTTTTCGTAGCTCTTCCAAACAATTTTAGACTTAACATTCAATTCTAAAATACAACCATAAAGATAAACATCTCAAAGAATCCCGAAAACGCAACCGAAAAGTGACCCCGGACCTACGAGGCAAAATCAAAACTTTAGTTTAGAAATATGTTACCCAAAGTCTAAATATTCATATCCTTAAGTTTGATAAAAAAACTAATCACAATTAGGCCTTCAATTGCCCTATTCATCAAAATTCCCAAATTTGGAAGAACCCTAATTCTCAAATAGGAATCATGGATTTAAATTAGAAATTCAAGCTTAGTAGTAGTTTCTCCATGTATTAACAAATCTAAATCTGAAGAATCAACAATAAAAGCCTAATTATTGGCATTAATTTCATGAAAATCCATTTTTAAAAACATGAGTTTAAAACCCTACCCCTTTCTACCCAAAACAAGATTCTAATCCACAAAATATGTAAGGAAACATGATAGTATAAGTAATACAAGGTTGTAATATTACCCCCAAATAGAAATGGTAAAAATCCCTCTGATTCTTCCCAAAATCAAGCTTAGAAATGGAGTTTTTGGAAAGTGAAGTCTAAAATTCGAACCAGGGGTTTTAACATTCTAATTTCAGTGATTTCCAGTTCTCAGACTATTTCTTGCAGAAGCGGCCTCACTTCTATGGAGAAATGACAGCAAGAGCGGTCCCAACTTAATAACAAAAAGTGCATAGAAGCGGTCGAGGTCCCGCAGATGCGGCCTCGCACATGCGCCAAGGGTTCCACAGAAGGGGCTTCCCAATCCCTTGTTCTCTTGCATCTGCAGACTAACATCCACATAAGTGACTCCGCAAGTGCGGCAAAACCTTGAAGAAGTGATTACACCAGCAACAACAGTTACACCAAAGCAATGAATTTTTAATCCAGCACCCAAAACTCACCAGCGACCTCTCGAATGCAAGCAAAATATGCTACCTGAGTGTAAACGACACTACATACTTTCTTGTGCACTCAACTTGTCATGATTTGATTACGAGTAGCCATGTTTACTTTTGAATGATTTCCAATAGATGCTAAAGAGAAAACGACTTCCTTTAAAAATAATTTGGAGGCAAATATGGAAAGGGAATTCATGCAATTGCCATCATAGTTTCTTCATCTGGATTGAACCATGGATCCTACTTAAAAGTATGCATTGGATACGACCAATTAATATATGTAATGTAGAAGGTGGGTTTTCATAACAAGTTGACATAATCTCCTAACAAAGTAGCACATAACAAAACATACCTATTCTTAAGCAAACTGATATTACTTTCACCATTGTATTGCTTGGGAATGAGTTTTTGGAGTTCCTTAATGACTGGTCATGCATAATAAAACTATCAATGACTCATATTGTAAATTTTCCGGCATTATCATCTGTTCAACTTCGTCTTCATCCCATATGACCATGGGCTCTCCATGCATATAGTTTACGGGTTTTAGAGGCAAAGGTATATATGAAGTGGTTTATAACGAGGGCGGTAGGGTAAGTTTTGGATTGTGGGGGTTGATTAGGTTGCGTGGATAGTGTCAAAGATGGCTGGCCAACCTCTAATGGAGGTTGTCCAGTGGCCACAATGTCCATTGTTGTAGGTGTTCAGTTGGAAAAAGTAGGATTTCAGCTAGTTAGGGTTTTTCTCTAGAGAGAGCATGTTTTGAAGCACTTTCTCTTCAACCTTCAATTGTTGGAGCATTTTCTCACAATCCAATTGCTAATGAATTTTCTCATTAAACATCTATTGTTGAAGAACTTTCTCCCCAATATTACAATTGCTAATGCTCTTTCTCATTAACCTTCAATTATTATAGGACTTTCTCTTATGTTTTCAAAATAACCCATTATGATTCTCCAAACTATCTACAACATCTTTGGCATCTCTACACAAAATTTTCACCTCATGATAAACTAACTTCAATTTAACTAATCTGCAATCAACAATCAAATTAGAGAACAATTGCTATCATTATTGAGAAAACCAATAACTTCCGTTGCATATGTATCAATATTCAATTGTGTGAAGTTATACCATAAATAATTCTAGCTAAACTAGCTTTGCAGTTCCTTCAATTGTGGTTTTCATAAAAATTAAAAAGATGAGAGGTTAAAGGGGTGACAAATATAATAGCATAAGTTATAATTAATAATAATTTCTCTTTCTTTTGAACTTTTCCTACTTTTGAGCCAACCATGAGATGACACCTCGAAACATTGAAATAGTATCTCTTATCCTTCTGTTTTTCTCCCTATTCTCAGATATGAGGCCTATAACTCTGCCTAAGTCCGTAACTCATACCAACTTAGTGTTGCCGCCAAAGAAGAATGAAGTTGAAACATTCTCCGATACAAGGGCCTTAGCAATTTTATCAATAAGGTTATATCTAGAGTGGTGCATAATAAGATGGAGACGCTACTGCCTGGTTTGATATCTGCTAATCAATCTGGTTTTGTGAATGGAAGAAATATTATTGAGAATGTGTTGTTGACTCAGGAAATTGTGACATACATTAGATTGAGGGGAAAACCTACAAATGTAGTTATTAAACTTGATATGACTAAGGCTTAGGATAGAGTTTCCTGGTTTTTTCTAACAAAGGTGTTGAGAAGAATGAGATTTGCTAAGAAATGTATTGATTTAATATGGAGATTGCTAGCAAACAATTGGTATTCTATATTGGTGAATGGGCAAGCTCATGATTTCTTCCATTCTACTAGAGGTGTCCATTATTAGCAACTCTTCTTATATTGTCAGCAGAAGTATTATCAAGGGCTCTCAATTCACTTTTTGATAATCAAGATTTCAAAGGGTATGGGATGCCAAAGTGGAGTGCTAACCAGAATCATCTAGCCTATGCAGATGATACTATCATATTTTCCTCACCAGATAGTAAATCTTTACACCTTATCATGCAGACTTTGAAGGAGTATGAAGATGTTTATGGCCAACTAATCAATAAAAGGAAGAGTTCCTTTTATATACATGCTAATACTCCTAGTAATTTGATCCAGCAGGTAGAAGATATTATTGGCTTCACAAGGGGATCATTCTCATTCACTTATTTTGAATGTCCAATATCATATGCTAGAAAGAGGAAAATAGACTATACTGAGCTAATTAAGAACATTAAGGATAAATTGTAGGCTTGGAAAGACAAATTGTTGTCACTAGGAGGGAAAGCAATATTGATTACTAGTGTATTAGAGAGTGTACCTATACATATTTCTGCTATAAAACCTCCTAAATGAGTGATCAAGGAGATACATCAAATATTTGCCAAATTCTTCTGGTGTAGCAAGGATGATGTGAAAGCTAGGCATTGGTTTACATGGTTAAAAATGTGTTTATTCAAGAATGAGGGTGGTTTGGCATTCAGATCTTTGTTTGATATATCCAAGTCATTGAGTGCAAAGCTATGGTGGAGATTTAGGACCACTAATTCTGTATGGGATAAATTTTATGTGGAATAAATACTATAAGCAACAGTACCCTCAGTATGTACAATGGAAATGTGGTTATCATGTTTTGAAAATTATTCTTTAGGTAAGATATTGTATTGAACAAGAAATATGGTGGAAAATAAAAAGTGGAACTACTAACATTTGGTCTGATAACTAGACCATGTTGGGAGAACTACACTATTGTTTACCTTCTGATTTTCTTATTGATGAAAAAGTGAGAGCTTTCAAAGAACTACTAGGTGGAGAATGGATGGGATGTGGAAAAACTAGAACATTATTTACATGATGACATTGTCCCACATATTTCTACAGAACTAAAAGTCAAGTAGATTGATAACATATGGGATAAACCTTGGAGGATGATGACAAGTTCTTGGAAGTAGACTGTTTCTGGTGCATGAGATTTGTTGAGACAAAGAGTAGGCCCTTCTGATATATATAAGAAAATATGGATTAAACGAGTGCCTTTAAAGATATATTTCTTCTTATGGACGATATGGAAGTTCAAGATATCAGTAGATAAAGTGTTGCAAATCATTGGTATCAATGTTGTTTCAAGATGTTGTTGTTGCAAGGTATATCAAAAAGAAACAATTGATCATTTTCTTCTTACTGGGGAGTTTGCCAAATATGTATGGAGTTATTTTAACAATGCAACAGGTATACAAATGAACTGTCATAATGTTAAGCATGCAGTGCAGATATGGTGGAAAACAAAATGCCATTACAAATTGAAGCAGGTATACAAAGCAGTACCATCTATGATTTTGTGGAAAATTTAGAAGTGGAGGAATACACTACTGCATGGAGGTTCATTAACTTTGTATAAGGTGTTACACGAGATTTAGTTGAATATTCACAGATTCTACAGATTGAAGTTTCATGCTTGACAGGATATACCACATAAATGACCTGATATTATAGATTATTTTGAGGAGTTTCAGCCATGTATTACTTGCAGGACTGTAAGATGTGATTTTCCTGATAGAGGTTGGTACAAATGCAATATTGATAGTGCATCAAGGGTCAATCCTTATCCAAGTATAGTTGTATTTTGTATAAGGAATGAGCATGGTGATCTTGTATATGTAGAGGGGATCAGAATTGCAGATAGAAATAGGCTTATTGCTGAGGCTATAGCTTTGAAAAATTCTATTGAGTATTGCACTCTACATCACATAGTTCCAGTTTTGATGGAAACAAACTCCTTGGCTATGAAGATGTTTCTTGCAGGAAGATGGGAGATACCTTGGAGTGGTTATGATTGTGAATGAGATCAACAGATTTCGGAGGGGGCATACAATACAAATACAACACGTTTTTAGATAAGGCAATACAGTAGGACATTTTAAAACTAACTATGTCTTAGATTTTGCAAGTATACAATAGTTTCCTAACTTCCAGAATCTACCTAGTATGGCTAGGAAACTGATCAACATTGACAAGGCTCAAGTTCCTAGTTTGAGAATTAGATATACTAGAGATAGAAGGCAACTAAGCAATATGCAGCAGATGATAAGCCATGTGTACATTAGTGTCAAGAAATGTCTAACTGGTTAGTGTACTTCTGGTAGGGTGGTATCAGTATGATTTCATCCTCATTCCCTACTTGGAGGATGCTAATTTGTTTAGACATAGTCTTGAGACTTTCACAGATCATGGCTCAAAGTATAGGTGCTTATTGATGCAGTTTTAGTAGCAGATGACATTCAAGAAGGCTACAAACCTAGAATACCGAAGAAAATTCACAGATTGGAATCCATAACACCTGGTGAGAATTTGAAGGTGTGAAAGATGGCATACAGTCAACTTTCTAAGATTTTTAGTTTTTCTTATTGTTGTTAGATACTATAGTTGCTTTCTGCATTTTTTCCTTTGCTTTTGTTTTACTAACCATTTGGTTTGATTTTGTACATAACTCCTTTATTTAAATAAATTCCCACCAATTTTGGTGGTTTTATTAAAAAAAAAAAAAACTCCCCATTAAAGTATGAGAAAAGAAAATAAGGTAGGTGGCTTAGTGGGGCTAAAAGATGAAAGTGAGATACTTTTCCCCCTCTTGATTCGTAATAAGACAAAAAACGTAATTAAAATATAAACGCATGATGAAGAGTCGTATTGGGATCGGTATTTAATTGCGACTATTAAGAGGAAAAAAGGAGATGATGCTTATCTTTAAATTTCAATGTGAAAATGATTCTTTAGAAACTTTTGTTGCACTAATTTGAGTACGTAACTGAGTCGAATCTTTTCTCGTCATACATGTATATACAGTACTAGATACGATATTGTAAATATATTCATTTAATTTGTATTGCGCATTGAATTAAATTCGATTAATGATTTTTTTTGTTTTGTATGTCGTACAGTGCACTAAAGTATGAAGAGAAAAAAAAATTACATTTTATTACACTAAAGTATTTTCCTTTTCTTTTGCTCAGCCTCCACCATGAGGAGTTACGGGTTGGTTTGTTACGAGGTTATTGTCAAGTATATATTGGAGAACTGTTCAGTGCTTAGATTAGATTTTTCTCTCACAGTGTAACTACCGAACTTCAGGAATTATATAATTTTTAACGTCTCACTCACATAAATTAACGAGCTCAATATGGTGAAAAACAAATAAATAAAATGGGGATGACGTGAGCGGAATATATAACTAAATTAGATAGCTAAAAGTAGTTACACATCCTGCTTTCAAGATTTTACGCTTTTCAGCTTGGCATAGTAATGTTAGACATCCTGGTTTTAAGATTTTATGCTTTCTGCTTTTTAATTAACTGAGAGGTTAAGTTGAAATTCCTAGTTAGCATATCAAACTAAAACAAGTTACTCCCCGAATAAAAAAGAATGTTCAGTTAACCTTTATTTTTTTTAGTGAAAAGAGTATTTACTTATCAAATCAAAAAAAAATTAACCTTTTTTTTTTTTTCAAATTTGGCCTTATTAAGTTTTAGGTGACCAAATCTCAATACCTATTTAATTAGAGGCATTTTAGTCAAACCTATTTTTGTGTAAAAGTTAATATTTTCTTAAGAGATATGCAAATGGCTACGTGGACACTCTTTTTGATTCGGAGGAAATAGTATATAAAATGGTCTATGATGTTACTTTACGTTTCTAGACTTTAAAATTAATTAGGACCTCGAGGAAAAGCTTGATTTAATTTATCGATTAGAGTTACACTAGGGCTTAAAATGGATTTTAGTATAAGATATTGTATATATGGTTCCTAGGTATTGCAAGGAGGAATAATACATAAATTCAAGTGATTTTATTAAGCATATTGTAAAATTTTACTGAGTATGTTATTGTTGTTGTTGTTTATTAAGCAGGTTATGATGAATCCGATGATCAAGCATGAAGGGAATGAACCCGCCGCCCCTCCCTCCCTACTCCTACCCCACCCCTAAAAAGGAACACTTTCAAGATAATGTTACATTTTACTATACATTACGAGTTTCAATATTGTCGTATTCATCATAATATATATTTTATTAGTTGCTTAATTAATTTAAATAGAAATCTCAGTAAAGTTAGTGATGCTTGTGATGTTGATAGTCATATGTCAATCTGTTGCGTAAACCATCAAAGCAGTACAAATTAAATAAGTGTCCACATCAAATTTCTCAATTTCTTTTTGCCGATAGTGAAGCAAGCACAGATCTTTAACAAGAGCCGTGGTTTTTCTAATTTCAAGAGGTATAGAGATTCATCACTAGTATGTATCATTAAGATAGAGAGGATGTCGTGGATTTGAAGTAATGCTAAAAAAAATAGTTGATAAAGACCTGCTGATTTATGTTGTCCCTAAAGTAATATAATTGGTAAACAATAATTACTTGCCAAAATAGTGGTCTTTATGAAAAAAACATTATCTGTCCAAAATTCCCCGTGGACTTACTGTTCTTAAGTTAGATAAGCAAACACAATTGTATATACAACAACATACTCAGTGTAATCTTACAAGTGGGGTCTGGGGGTAGAATGTACGCAGATTTTATCCCTATCTTGAGAGGTAGAAAGGTTGTTTCCGATAGACCATCGGCACTAGGAAAAGCATATCAAAGCAGATTGGTAAAAAAATAACGGTAGTGAAACAATCATGACAAAGACTATAGAAAACATTCAGAAAAAAGATCAATAACTACAACAAAATAATACAATCATCGTACAAGAAACAATATATAATAACTGAAATCAAAGGTCAATAAACTATGGGGGGGGGGGGGATACAATTGTATATATGGCGATCGAATCAAGAATGAAAATGATTTCATTGGCCAATTTTGGTATATAATAACTATTAAATATACACAATATACATGTGTATATTGTGTATATAAGCTCTCGGGTTTCAGCCCCTTTACCGTGTATATGTACCGTATATAGAGTATATATTTAGGTAATATTTAGTATCTTAGTTTAGGTAATATTGTAATGTAATTAGTATTGTATACTTACCATAATAATTGTATAGTTAGTATCCAAATAGAATAAGGTTTTAGGAATAGAATATGAATAAGATTCTCCTATTATGGAAATATGTAACTTGTATAAATAGTCTTTCAATCAATGAAAATAATCAAGGTATTATTTATTTCATGGCATCAAGAGTCTAGGTTTATTTTCTCTCCCAAATTCTCCACTTTTCCATCGAATCACTAGAAAAATCCGAGACATTGCTCTCGGGTTTCGTGCTGACGAGAACCTCCTTCTTCCAAAAAATTTCTCCCTAATCCCTCAATCACATATTGTTCTATCAATATGTCTACATCCCGGAACATGTTTCATCATGCCCTTACAGTTTCTAACATCAAGAATAACATCCCTCTTGTTCTTGATATAGAAAACGTCCAATATGCGACGTGGGCCGAACTGTTCGAAATTCACGCACGATCGCATCAAGTCATCCATCATATAATCCCCGCGGCTCTTGAGGATACGAAGGTGCCAAAATGCGAGGATGATCCTAAGTTGTGGATGACTCTTGATACTACCGTCCTACAGTGGATAAATTCCACAATATCTACCGACCTTTTGCAAACAATTATTGAGTCTGACGCTACGACACATGCGACTTAGGATAGACTGCGTGATATATTCCAAGATAATCAAAATTCTAGAGCCGTTACCCTTGAGCAGGATTTCTCCCACGTCAATATGAAAGATTTCCCTAATGTTTCGGCTTATTGCAAAAGATTAAAGGAATTTGCGGACCAACTTCGCAACGTTGGCGCACCGGTTTCGAACGATCGTTTGGTCCTCCAAATGGTTTCCGACCTCTCCGAGGCCTATAGTGGTGTTGGAACGCTTATTCGGCAATGCAATCCGCTTCCATAATTTTATCAGGCTCGTTCTATGCTTACACTAGAAGAAGCAGGCATGGCAAAATGAGCGACTATCGGTACTAGTCCCGTACTCATGATGACCTAGTCCATGGTGTATCCTACCAGTTCCAACAACTCTGGCCAAAACTGCAACAACAGTGGCGGCGAAAAGGGTGAAAATAAGAAAAATAATGGCAAGAACCGCAGAGGCAACAACGGCGGCAGCCGGCAGAATGGTGGTAGCGGTGGGGGTCCTCGCGGTGGTCAGCAGCAACAACAACAGTAAATATGCATGGTAACTAAAACATTCGGAGATATTATACGCAACAAAACAGAAGGAAAATGTTTTGGTCAGTGTTAAATGTGATCTTGAATGTTATACAAGAAGGTAGTAGCCAACGAAGATGAAGTAGGGCAAATCTGTTTCTATGAAAGTGATACTGACTCCAATGTATTAGCTGTACAAGTGTCCTATATATACAATTAGTGCGTAAGAAGTAAGCAAGGAGATGAAATGAAAGTATCTAATCAAACTCCCTAACCAACTGACTAGCCAATCAGTTAAGTCATTAACCAATTAACTAATCAGCTAGGTTAGCAGCCACATGTTTATGAGCTCTAAATATACTCCCCTCAAGCTGGACGGTGCAATATATTTAGCATACAAAGCTTGCCCAATGAATGCATATGTTGACCATGCCCCAATCCTTTGGTCAACAAATCAGGTCGTAGGAACATACTTTGTGCGCACTATACCATCCTTCATCTTGTCCATAATTAAATGGTAATCAGTTTATATATGTTTCATGCGTTTATGAAAAATGAAATTAGCTGATATCTGCATAGAAGATTTGCTATCATTGAATATTATAACATGCATCTCTAAATAGACATCCACTTATTGATTAAGCCAAGCACCCGGGTAACTTCTGCCACAGTTGAAGCCATACTCATGCACTCAGTTTCATCTGATCTCCTTCAGACAGTGTGTTGCTTCTGTGATTTTCAAGAAACCAAAGAATGTCCAAGTTTGATCATATAGCCAATGACTGATCCCCTATCATTTGGACATATTGCCCAATCTGAATCACACCAGCATGTTAATGTGTTAAGTAGTTGCTTGCTCAATAATTATGGATTATATATTTAAAGTTTTGATGATTTAACAAACTATGTACCCAAGACAATCAACTTGAGAAATAAAGAGGAAATCATAGGAAGAACAAGATATCCAATCAAATCTTCAAAGGACTTAGTGAAGCAATCGCAACATTCATGAAGAACTGCTCAAAGGAACTGGTCATTATGCAACTGGAGACTTAATTAAGCTATTTCATGACGACTTGGAGAAAACAAAATATTGACTGATTCCTATTCTATGAAGAGTTGGACTTCAACTATGGTCATATTCTACAATATACGATATGTTTTATAACATGAAAATTAGCATTGAGGTAGGATAAGGAAGATGACACACATATATGGAAAGAAAAGAATATCCAATAATTTTTACAAGGTTTGGTTTTCGAGTGGTATCAGAGCTAGGCCTTTCTACAAAGGTTAGTGTTTTGAAATATGTTAACATCTCCTACCATACAAGTAGGACAATAAACCACAAGACCACCAGACTTCAATGGAAAGCACTATGGATGGTGGAAGATAAGAAGTCAGCATTATCTGATCTTCGAAGATCCCAAGTTATGGGATATCATTCAAATTGGTCAAAAAGGTCCCAATGAGACAACACATCAAAAGGATGCCATGGCAAGATGACTTCTTATCTGTAGCATAGGACCTTATCAATTCAGGCAAGTCTCAACCAAAGATACCGTTATAGAAATATGGGATGCACTATAAATAAGTTACAGTGATCATGACTCAAAATATCGTGATAGATATTGCAAATATCAGCGTGAATCCCCAATCAGCTCCAGAGGATGAAAACAATCAAATAGAAGTAGAACTAGCAGAAACATAGAAAAAAAATTCTCTAAGAAAGGGTTGACATATATAGAATACATGGTAAATGATGCACTTGAGGCTTAGAGCAGTGCCCGCTCCCTTGTATTTTGGGGAGTCAGATGACCGCTCTGCTCTTCGGGACATTCTTTATTATCTTTTAGTTAAAACAAATATAACTGAAAAAGACTGATATGAGTTTAGACTTGTAATGTACATGAGCACTCATGCTTGTAGCCTCCTCGATTATCTTTTTATGTCTATTCTAGAAAATAAAATATCACTACTCAGTGGCTTTTGATCTTCTTTCCCCCATATAGATATTGAATAGAACAAGTTTGCTTCATGATTTCGTAACATACCAAATAAGAGATTGTTAGAAGAAAGCTCCTACTGGACAACTATAACATTTTTTGTAGGTTGGATGCTCGAAACAAAAAGTTGATATAGAGGAAGGACTAGCATTTACCAATAAGGAGATCTATATAAGGATTGAGAGGATTGAAGAAGAATCAGTGCCCATCAAGGACTTAACTCAATTCACGAATTCTCCAGAAAAACTGAAGAAATATGGAACTTGTTAAAATAAGATACCTACAAAAGGAATTGGACAATCTTAGAGACAAAATAACTCAAACTCTTGAAAGGTTGAAGGACACAAATATATAGAATATGTACGACAACAAGAGCCAATTGTCAAATCATGGAAACAATGTAAACAGTTCTTCCAAAAGAAAAGAAGGCCAAGAAACTAAATATCAAAGTTTCAACCAGAAAGCAGACGTAATCAGAAGATCTAGAAGGGAAATAAACACTATCAATAGTAGTCACTGAAAAGAGAATGCATATGCTCCATCTAACAAAATAAAGAGCTTGGACGGGATAAAAGGAATAACATCAACAAAAGATGCTTGAAGAAAAGAGAACATACTCAGCCCCACAGAATAAAACAACACATTTGAGGTGAATGCCATCAAGGTTATTTCCATCCACATAGATTGAGACTCAGGCCAATTTAAGCTCCCAAAGATTATGTTTCAAGATCAGTAAACAAGGCCACAATAATATAGAAACATAACAAAAGAAAACAAAGAAGAGTCTCCCACTAAAATGTCTAACTTAACTAGGATACATCAACAATTTGTCCAAGAATACTCTTTAACAATAAGGGAGTCAGAAGAAAGACGTCAAGGAAGAAGGAAATATCAAGTATACATAGACTACGAACCTGGTTCTTACAACCCACGGGTATGCATCTTTTAAAAGCATATTAAGTTGAAAAAACACTACTAGATACTGCCACGCGACAAAAATAATTTTTTTAAAAAAATGAAAAAGGAACTCAATCGCCTCATTTTCCCTCAATGTCATGCCCTAAACCTAAGAAGGTGTGGCTGGTACTCGGTGTCATACTTGATCCCAAGCGTACTGATATTTGGCAGAAATACCTAATATTTAGTGTCACTTTACCTCTCGGCTTAGTGTTTTAATCGCATATATTATAGTGAAACCATTGTATTTGAGCTTATGTTGGTGTATCTTTTGTATTTAGGTACAACGAGAACAAATGAGTTGAACTCAAGAAATTTTGGTGGATTTCAAATGGAATTTTAGATGGAAGACGGATGAAGGATCGCGCACCACTTCATAGAAAAACTAGTCACTGAAGGACCCTATGCGATGCACTTGAGTCGCATGCACAGGGAATGGGAATCATCTCTCTGAAGTTGATATCTGATGCCTGACAGGTACCATATGCGATGGACCTGCATTGCACGCACACGACGACGATACTACCTTTGAAGATAAGAAAAATGAAATCTGCAGACACACACGCGATGCATGTGCGTCGTGGGTTCATCGCACGTATTGTCAACAATTTTTCTAATTTACTTGAGATTTGGTTTACTTGTTTTAGCTTTTAACCTAGACTATAAATAGACCCTTTTAGGAATTTTTTAGAGACATGCTGGATTATTTTTTAAGATTTGTAAGTCATCACTCTTTTCATCTTTAATTATTATCTTCTTTTCTTCATTAAACTCTAGTTTAACCATGAATTCTTGTGTTATTCATTCAATTATGATTGACTAAATTCTCTAAATTCGGGGGTTGTGGTATAGCCATGATTGTTCACATTTTATAAGTAATTTAATCTTATTATTTTATTCATATACTATTATTTCTTTACTTCTATTATTAATTGCTTGATTGCCTATACAACAATCGAGTTATATTTACTACTTAATATACATGCATGGGAAAGATGTTATTAGATTAGAGAAGAGTAAAGAGAGTGTGATCTGATTATCCCTAAAGTCATGGTAGGATTAATGGCTAGGATAGGAATAAACCTAGAAATCGCAACCAATTAAAAATTGTGGAAGTAATGCATTCTTAACAGGTCAATTCCATAAGAATATAGGCGATGAACTGTTCTGAATCGGCGGGTACTAGTTCGGGAAAATGCTACACGATTAACAATCTTGTTAATTAGCAATCGTGAATAAAACTGCTAAGGTTAGTTACTTGACTGACGCAACATAATTGGTGAACCAACCACGACCCTGGAATACTCATCTCTCTATGATCATTTCAAGTCTTAAAAAAACATTCCTAGGAACAGTTAGAATAAAATAATTAGTTATTTACTTTTCTGCAGTAGTTATAAAATCACATAAACATTCTCTTTCATACTTGTGTAATTAGTAGTGATAGTGAATTCTTTTATAATCGTTGATCATAAGTCTCTGTGGGTACGATATCTTACTTTTACAAGTTACTCTATTGTTTGGCGATCACGTATACTTGCGTGTGCATTTGGGAGCAACAAGTTTTGGCGCCATTGTTGGGGACTTACAAATTAATGATTTAATTAGAATAATTTATTACATCTTTAGTTATCCAAGTATTAACGTCTTGATCTTAGCTGCTATTGACACATGTATTACAATCGAATGCGAAGATCTGCAAGTCAAAACAATCTTGAGGACTTCAACCCTGAGCCTGAATGGTTTTTCCACTAGTGCAGGAGGGAAGTTAATTTACCTGCAAATCAGGAAGATATTGTTGTGGTAGCTGAAGTTATGGCAGCTAACGTACTACCAGCGATAGTTCTAGAGGTGGCAGTACCTTCATGGGTAATGTCACTTCGAGCATTATCAAACAAACCATTGAGGGGCACTTTAAGCTGAAGCATCATATGATTCAGCTGCTTCATTCCAGCAGGCAGTTCACTAGCTCACCGCACGAGGACCCTCAGGGACACATCCAAACCATCTTGGAGATTGCGGATACTTATGTGACCACCAGGGTCACTGCTGATTATGTGAGGTTGACACTATTTCCATTCTCTCTACTTGGGGATTCCATAAAGTGGTTACATGTAGAACAAGCAAGTTCTATCACCTCCTAGGACGATCTGGCGAGAAATTTTTTGACGAAGTTATTTCCATCTGGCAAGACAGCGAGGCTTAGGAGGGAAATCATGTACTTCATGCAGAAACTTGGAGAAGGGTTATATCAGTCATGGGAGAGGTTCAAAGAATTACTTAGATATTTTCCTCACCATCATCGATCGAACGATGATTTGGCACACACATTTATTGATAGTCTAGATCACCATGAAAAAGTGTTGTAAGATATTGCAGCTAGGGGGCAAGCTCTTCACCTTAGCTATATTGAATTGTTCGTCTTATTGAATATGTTCTCTCAAAAAATCTCCGAATGATAGGGTGATCACCAAGATAATGTTACTAAGAACATTGCTGGAGCACTGGAAGTAGATCTTTACATAGGTATGATAGCGGAGATTGAGTCCATGCACAGAGAATTCAAGGATTTTGTTATGGGGAAGACCCAATCACATGTACAGGTAGTGCATCAAGATAATGTGTTCTGTGAGGTGTGTAGTGAAGGGCACACCAGTGATGTATGTCCAGCAAATGTAGAGTCTTTCTTCTTCATGGGCAATACAGCCAGAGGCCAAGGTAATCAGAATGCATATGGTAACCCATATAATCTATCTTGGATGAACCACCCAAATTCTCTTAGGATGGTAATCAAGGTAGTGGTAACCAACATAGAGCACAAGGTCAACATCAATAATACCAGCAAAACCAGGGAAATCAGTCCAAGGCTCATTCTTCCTCGAGTAGCATGGAAGATATGATGAGAAAAATTATGGGGATATGCAGAAAATGATGGCAAGTATACAAGTATTTGAGCAAAAGATAATGACTGAAAATCAAAATCGTGATCATTTAGTGATGAACATAGAAAGACAGATGGGTCAGATAGCAGGTGCTCAGAATACGAGGCCATCGGAGGACTTCCAAGTAAAACAGATCTTAATCTAATGCCTTGTAATGGTGTGTCTCTCTGAAATAGGAGGCAACTAAAAGAACTAGCACCAAAGAAAGCAGCTAGGGCAGTAGCAGATAAAGAGGCAACCGTAGAAGATGAGATTATTGAGACAGAGAGGATAACAAAGATGCATGTAGTAAAGCGGCCACTTCCAGTGATTGCAAAATAACCACCTTCATTTCCTCAAAGGTTGCCTACGTAGAAATAAAAGGCCACATATACAAAATTTTCTTGAGTTACTTAAGTAGGTTCATGTGAATGTTCCTTTGGTATATATTCTTCAAGGGATTCAAAACATGTTTCTCCCAAATGCACACACAATTATACATGGTCGCCAAGCAATTTAGTGACTGGTAAAAGTCGGATATTGCATCCACCGAGACTTCTAATCAACGATTATAAAAGAATTCACTAACACTACTAATTACACAAGTATGAACGAGAGTGTTTGTGTTGTTTTATAACTACTGCAGAAAAGTAAATAACTAATTATTTTATTCTAACTGTTGCTAGGAACGTTTGTTTAAGACTTGAATTGAATACAAATAGATGAGTATTCCATGGTTGTGGTTGATTCACCAATTATGTTGCGTCATTCAAGTAACAAAGCTTAGAGGATCTATTCACGATTGCTAGTTAACCGAATTATTAATCATGTAGCATTCTCCCGAAATACTACCCGTTGGTTCAGAATAGTTTGCCACCTATATTCCTATGGAATTGACCTATTAAGAATGCAATTCATCCACGATAATTAATTGATTGCGGTGTCTAGGTATATTCCTATCCTAGCCACTAATCCTAGCTCTACTTTAGGGATAATCAGATCACACTCTCTTTACTTTTTCTCTAATATAATAACGTCTTTCACAAGCACGTATATTAAAGAGTAAATAAAACTTGACTGTTGAGCAGACAATCAAGCAATTAAGAACATAAATAAAGAAACAACCGTATATGACTAAACAACTAAAATTAAATTACTTATAAAATGTCAACAATCATGGCTACACCACAACCCCATTATTTAGGAAAATTAGCCAACCATAATTTTATCAAGAACATCAAGAATTCATGGTTAATCTAGGATTTAAGGAAGAAAAGAAAATAAGAATTAAAGATGAACAGAGTGACGACTTACAAGTCTCACAAAATAATTCAGTGTGTCTCTAAAAATGTCTATGGGGTCTATTTATAGTCTAGGTTAAAAGCTAAAACAAGTAAACCAAATCCCAACTAAATTAGAAAAATCACTGACGATGCGTGCAATGCACCTGCGACGCACATGCATCGCAGGTGTGTCTGCAAATTTCATTTTGCTTATCTTCAAAGAGGCAGTATCCTCGCCTTGTGCGTGTGATGCAGGTCCATTGCACATGGTACCTGTCATGCATCATATATCAACTTCAAAGAGATGGTTCCCATGCCCTGTGCGTGCGACACAAGTGCATCGCACAGGGTACTTCAGTGACCAATTTTTCTACGATGTGTGGGGCGATCTCTTCGTCGTCTTGCCCATGTACAATTGAATCCAAAATCTATTAAATTTTCTAGGGTTCAATTCATTCTTCCCATTATACCTAAATTCACAAGATACACCAACATAAGCTCAAATTTAAGGATTTAACTATAAAGTATGCGATTAAAGAACTAAGACTAGAGGTAAAGTGACGCTAATTATTACATATTTGTGCCAAATATTACCACCCCATACTTAGACTTTGCTCGACATCAAGCAACCCACTGACAACTACTATACTTTACTAGATACAACAACCACCAATCAGAACAAGTCTACTCGAGCGTTTGCTAACACGACACTTTAAAAACCATTTTTCAAACCACAAATCTAGCAAATTCTCACTATACTCATTGCAACATATTTAAACATAAAATCACCAAAAACTTCTCAAAATAACTCAACCTCAAAAACTAACTCATCGACACCACTTCAAGCAGAATCATCATGATACCCACAGAGAAACTAACACTTTACCTATCTTATGTCAATTATGCGCGCTAATCGAAAGAGAGTTGTCTATATCTCATATGATTTTGACATTGAACTAATTTAAATGGATAGAACCAATCAACAATTTATGCTCACTCTCACAAAGAACATCACGTGCAATAAATGATGAACCATAGGCTTACCATTAGTGTAACCACTTCATTGATACAATTATGTTAAATCTAGGATCAAGGACTTAACGGGTTATAATGTAGGCTAAGGATGGGTAGGATATATTATGGTTGAAATACTGATTATCCTCTCTAAGAACTTTATTCACACTCCTATGTCCTAAACATGTTTTTATTGCTTTCATAGGAGTAACATTGTAACGACCAGTGTGGTTGTTTTTAGCAAAAATCCCTTATTCACTTATTTGACCATTCCCGTAGACTCCTTTAAGGCAAAATGGGCACGCTAGGATGACAAGTACTAGAGGCACAAAAGTTTAAGAATGAGCAAGTTTTTTAGGGAGGCTCGTGTTTGAATATGATTGTTGAACTATAGGATCATGCCTCTTGACCATTACTTAAGTGTGAAAAAGGAGAGGGTTTGCATAGTGTACTTTTTTATGATGGGGTTGCCGGTTAACATTGTGTACTGGATCATAAAAGAGATGATGCGAGTGAGGGATTGCAAGGTAGAAAGCTTGAGCTATGGAAACACACTCACCACTTATCTGATGAGTGTAAATAGTGACTTGGCTCACCCGCTTGACAGGGTTCTTGACCCACTTGATAGGACCATTGATATCTTCATAGTCCTAGCACAGGGGCAGTCGGTGAAGCACAACCTCACTCCCACATAGGAATTCTAGGGCCAATCCACCTTTATCACCCCAAACCACAAAATGATGGTGCTTTCTTAGACTATTCTAGTGTTTATGTTGAGGCCTTATATACTGTATACTCTAGAACACTACTTGGTGAGGATGCCCATTGATTGAGGATGAGGATGTCTGCTTGGTGGATCTGATGATGGACAACTTAGAAGTGGGTAAAGAAGATGATTCATAGCTACAAGGCGACCTCGATGATGAGAAAGAAGAAGAGAGGTCCAAGTTGGAAGACGACGAGGACGATGAGGAAGAGGACTTGGCCCTATAGGGCCTCAAGAAGTATTTCTTATATATTTTTATTTGTCTTGTAGATGCATTGAGGGCAATGCATATTTTAAGTATAGGGTGGGAAATACATCCCTATGTAATGTAAAATGTTTTGAGGTTAGGGGTGATGAAAAATATGACGTAGGATTCTTTTAGTAGTTTTTGAGTCGTAGAAAAAAAACAGAAAATTTCCAAAACGAAATTGTTTTTGTATTTCTGTAGTAGCCTCTTAAGTCCCTCATTAGTGGCATACATCACCCTCCCCTTGGATTTTCTTATGGCCTTGGTTCTTTCCCGAGGGGGGTCCTTTTAATCGGGTATTAATTTTTTTAGGAAACCATTGAACTGAAATCCCAAAGCTAGTCAAACGCTAGGTACTCGGATTAGGTGAAATATGAAAATGAGCAATTCTCTTGGTTTAATATCAAAATTATGCTCAATAAAGAGAGATAAAATAACCTTCCTTGAGACAATAAGGCTCGCATTCAAGACACTTAGATGACCCATTTGAGCTTAATTTGAATTATCTTATGTTTGCCTGATTTGAGGACTGATATGGATCCACCTTGAGTTAATTGTGTGCCATGTGTGTGTAAGGTGTTTTTGTGTACTCCATTCTCTATATTGATGTCTAGAACTTTCCAGATGTGTTCGCGGAACAAAATGAAGTTGTTGATCTAAGAAGTGATAGAGGCTTTCCTTGTTAGCCAAAAATCATCCTTATTTTGCCTGCTTGTAAATAATTTCCCTAGTCAGCCCCATTGAGCCTTTGCGAGAGTGAGAGTAAATTGTTGATTGGTTCTGTCCATTTAAATTAGTTCAAAGTCAAAATCATGTGAGATATGGACAACTCTCTTTCGGTGAGGGTGACCAATTGACTTAGGATAAGTGAAGTGTTGGTTTATCTATAGGCATCATGATGATTCTGCTTGAAGTGGTGTTGTTGAGTCATTTTTTGAGGTTGGGTTGTTTTGAGGAGGGTGTTTGTGATTTTAACTGTAAATTTTGGCGTGAGAATTTGCTCGATTTGTGGTTTGAAAACTGGTTTTGAAAGTGTCATGTTAGCCAAAGCCCGAGTAGACCAGTTCTGATTGGTGGTTGTTGTATCTGGTAAAGTGTAGTTGTTTCCAGTGGGTTGCTCGAGGGCGAGTAAAGTATAAGTGTGGGGTGGTGATATTGGGCACAAATATCTAATATTTAGTGTCACTTTATCTCTAGTCTTAGGTCTTGAATCATGTACTTTATAGTGAAATCGTTATATTTGAGCTTATGTTGGTATATCATATGTAATTAGGTACAACGAAAATAAATGAGTTGAACCCAAGAAATTTTAGTGGATTTTGGATGCAATTATACATGGGCAAGATGACTGAGAGATTGCACAACACTTCGAAGAAAAACTGGTCACTGAAGAATCCTTTGCGATGCACTTGGGTCGCATGCACAGGGAATGGAAGCATCTCTCTGAAGCTGATATTTGATGCCTAACAGGTACCATGTGTGATGGACATGTGTCACACATACAGGGTGAGGATACTACATCTCTTAGTGATTTTTCTAATTTAGCTTTTAACCAAGACTATAAATAGACCCTATTGGGTGTTTGTTAGAGACGCGTTGGATTATTTTGTGAGACTTATAAGTTGTCACTCTGTTCATCTTTAATTCTTATTTTATTTTCATCATTATACCCTAGTTTAACCATGAATTCATGTTTTCTTGATACAATTATGATTGGCTAAATTCTCTAATTTCTGAGGTTGTGGTGTAGCCATGATTATTTTCGATTTTTTAAGTAATTTAATCTTAGTTGCTTATACATATATGATTGTTTCTTTACTTATGTTCTTAATTTCTTTATTGCCTGCGCAACAATAATGTTTTATTTACTGTTTAATATACGTGCTTGGGAAAGACATTATTAGATTAGAGAAGAAGTAAAGAGAGTGTGATCTAATTATCCCTAAAGTAGGGCCAGGATTAATCATAATGGTGAACCAAAACTCATCTCTCTGTAATCAATTCAAGTCTTACACAAACGATCCTAGCAACAGTTATAATAAAATAATTAGTTATTTACTTTTCTGCAGTAGTTATAAAACAACACAAATATTCTCTTTCATACTTGAGTAATTAATAGTGATAGTAAATTCTTTTATAATTGTTAATCATAAGTCTCTGTGGGTATGATATCCGACTTTTACAAGTCACTATATTGCTTGGTGACCACGTATACTTACGTGTGCGTTTGGGAGCAACACATACAAAACTCTAACTTATGTAACATGGTCACAATAGATAAACTAGGCCGCCAAGGTCACTCCATAATCAACAAACAATAGCTTGGGCGACTAGTGTGATTCTAAATAATATGTGAATAGTAGCTAGCTCAACTAACGTAGGATTATTCCCATATATATATATGTATATCTACACAGGCCGACAAGGCTGCCATGCTAATATGTTGTATACACATGACACATCTACAAGCCTCTAGAGATGATACAATTGAACTGTGGTAGGGACATGGCCCTGACCTACCCATCATATTTGTAAATACTATATAACTACAACACTTTAGACCTGGAAACTCCAAATAAAGTGGAGCTTACCAATCAAGCTGGAACTCAACAACCTCTACCGAGAAGCCTATCTACCTTTCTGTCAGGACCTACAGACATGAAATGCAGCGTCCGTAGCAAAAAGGACGTCAATACAAAATAATATACCGAGTATGTAAGGCAGTTGAATAACTAAAATTGAACTGATATATTGAAATGGAACTGAGGAGTCAATGATAATCTGGGAGTATACATACCTTTGTCTAACTCCTACAACCTAAATACACTGAAATAACTACACGGCCTCGTGTAAGGCTCGGTGTGTACATAAATAGCCGTGAATTCAAGTATGTTTCATCAAAGGAAAGTATATAGCCCTGAAGGTAAGATCACGACCCTAAAGGAAAGTATGTTGCACCGAAGGCATGTATATAGCCCTGAATGCAAGTGTGTATCTGCATACAACCCAATACATACATAGCTAGTGACATAATCAAGTTCTTAGCCTCTTAGGCATAATAATATCTGAATATATAGCTTGTGCAGCCTCTAGCCGTTCTTTCTAATTAATATGGGAATGGTGGTGTCATATGAGCATAGAACGATTACATTGTAACTCATCATAAATATATAAAATGAGAGAGACACATCAAGAACAGAGTACTAAAAAGCTAATTTTCCCTTTTTTGGAGTCTCTCGCTCATGACTTGTTTAGATAACGGATTCATGACAATGAATAAAAGGGGATGACACTCAAAACATAAATCACAACATACCAAGGCTGGCTAATAATTAACGTGCTAATGAATCATGGCCTTTCCTTTCGCGATCATGGCTAATAATTAACATGCTAATGAACATGATAGTTATTAGGGACAATCATCAGTAAGTCCCAACTAATACTCATAAGCTTAATCATTCTACACATTGTATGATACTTCTTATTAGATATGTTATTCATAGGGATGTCATAAACCTTGTCTAGTCATCATAGGCTTATCCATTCATGTGTTATGTGTTACTTCTTAAACTCTTTCATTACCTAAATCGTACCATTCGATATCTTAAGGAGTACACGTTCTTATAGGAAGCTCTATCCATTCTTAGAATCAATGGTTTACTTATACAACTATAGCACTCTTGGCTTTTATACTTCATAAGACTCATTCTTTTACTCTCATACTACATTTTGTCGTACTTTAAAGTCTAAAATTATTTCGAGGATTCATACTCTTATGTTCTAAGCTCTTCATCTGAATACTTGAACACAACCTTATTAATGTGGGTTCGGGTCTACTCACATATGTTGGGCAGTTCAAGTCTAAATTTGAAAGTAGGGGGTGTTACATTACATGTGGATTAACTTTGACACATTCTAACTAAAAGATAGTGGGTCTTACATCATTCCCCCTCAGGAACATCCATCCTCGAGTGTTGGACTTATCTGTGTACTATACTACTCTTAGGACTCGTCAAACCATTAACTAAGTATCTATTTGTCGTGCTTATGACTATTATTACATTTTGTTATGTAGCATGCATGACACTGTTTTCACGGCACCACTATACCTAGGTAGTTTATTCTACCTTAAGACTTATACTTATAATATATATATATCCTCCCAAGTCATTTCGTTACTATCCATCTTAGGTGGAACATTCTAATCTCATCTCATTCTTTGAAACTTTTATCTTTCAATTATTGATCCATCTTAAATGATGACCTATCATCCATTATTGGTAACTTGAAATCATTTACGTGATTTATTTCCATTAGGGATCATATCTCATCAGCGAACATCTGAAGCTGTTTGCATGATTCACCTTAAGGAAAATACTATGTCTCAATAACAGTATTCCATAATATATCAACATGATTCATCTTATCGGAGGTATTCTAAACCTATGTAATACTTGAAATCCTTTCTCGTTGAACCATTACTTCAATCGTAGACTATACTCTTAAACGTTAGTCTCTTATCGCTTATCATTTTTACTCACTTGTTCCGCTACCAGGGCAGAATTCCACCTCTTCTAAGTTCTTCTAATATTCAACTCCACTTATTTCATTGAGGTTACACCGACCTCTCTATATCTTACCAAAACCGTCAACTCACTTGTATTTGATGGGCTTACTCCCAAGGTTTTACCTATCCTCTTCACTTCCTCACTCACTTTCTCTTACCATTACTTCTATTAATCTAAAATTGTATCATATTACCATACTTTGGCTTACAACCTACAATTATCTGTTCATACTATTCGTAACCCTCCACTTAACTTGTTGACATCATAGACTTTCTTATACTGTTCTAGAACCTTAAGCGAGACATCACACCACTTATAACTTCTCCTTAACTCTCGTAACTAGACCTCCTGGAACCTTGAAACCATAAGCTGGAATATATGCTACTAACGATACCACTATCATTTCTAGATACTAAATTAGGGTGCTTCTGGCCCTCTATCTGAAGTCTGTACTATTTATAACCTTTTGTACTTAGGTATCTCATACCTCATTTACCTCTACCTATTTATATCAGAACCTCCAACCTTATTCTCTAATACTTTCATAACTATCCCGCCACATAAGTGCGATTGAAATCCATACCTTAAGGGTCTAATATAATACTTGCACCTCCGGTGAATACATAATATGATAGAAACTTCATACCGGCTCATCACAAGTACTTGTCAAAATCAAGTTCTTATGATTCAGCTCTACTGCACGATCTAGAATATCAAAGAAGGGTAACATATCCTAAATGCTCTATAGCATCCAAAATATATATATGGTGCACAATACACCCATAAGCAAGATTCTACTAGACACAATTTTGTAGACTCCCTAGGACACGACTTGCTCTGATACCATGTTTATCATGCTCCAAACCTAGAAAGGTATGGCCGGCACCCAGTTCCATACTTGACCCCGAGCGTACTAAACTCTAACTCATGAAATATGGTCACAATAGATAAAGTAGGCCCACAAGGACACTCTGTAATCAGCCAATAATAGCTTGGGCCGACTCGGCTGATTCTGAATAATCTATGAATAGTAGCTAGCTCAACTGACGTAGGATTTTTTCGAAAGATATATGTATATCTACACGGGCTAACAAGGATGCCATGCTAATATACTGTATACACAAGACACATCTACAAGCCTCTATAGATGATACAACTGAACTGTGGTCAGGACAAGGCCCCAACCTACTCGTTATTTATGTAGATACTATATAACTACAACATTATGGACCAGGAAACTCCAGATGAGGTGGAGCTTACTAATCAAGCCTGAACTCGAGCAACCTCTACTGAGAAGCCTATCTACCTGTCTGTAGGACCTGCAGGCATGAAATGCAACGTCCCCAACAAAAAGGACGTCAGTACAAAATAATGTATCGAGTATGTTAGGCAACTGAATAACAGAAATTGAACTGATATATTGAAAGTAAACTGAGGAGTCAATGATAATCTAGGTGTATACATACCTTTCTTTAACTCCTACCACCTGAATACACTTAAATAACTATACGGCCTCGTGTAAGGCTCAATGTGTACATAATAGCCCGGAAGGCAAGTGCATATCCCTGAAGGCAAGTATGTTGTGCTGAAGGAAAGTATTTGTAGCCTCTTAGGAATAATAATCTCTTATGATATTGCTTGTACAATCTCTAGCCGTACTTTCTAATTAATATGGGATTGGGGGTGTTATCTGAGCATAGCATGATTGCATTGTAACTCATCATAAATATATAAAACGAGAGAGACATCAAGAAAAGAGTACTAAAAGGAGGATTTCCCTTTTTCGACTCTCTCACTCATGACTCATTTAGATAACGGATTCATGACATTTAAAGAAAGAGGATGGCACTAACGACATCAATCACAACATTCCAAGGTTAACTAATAATTAAAAAACTAATGAATCATGGCCTTTCTTTATGAGATCATTGGCCTCTTATTATCTTCATAACTTCATTTCCTGTCCTATGAGATTGATATTTCATTAACCATTTCTATGATAGGCTAGTTATTAGGGACAATCATCATAAGTCTCAACTAATACTCGTAAGATTAGTATTTCTACGCACTGTATGATACTTCTAGTTCGATAAGTTATTCATAGGGATGTCATAAACTCCGTCTAGCCCTTATAGGCTTATCCATTTATGTGCTATGTGTTACTTCTTAAATGCTTTCATTACTTACATAAAGAGGTGACCTATAATCCTACCTTTCGATATCTTATGGAGTACATGTTCTTACGGGAAGCTCTATCCATTATTAGAATCAATGATTTACTTACATAACTATAGCACTCGCATACGCCATTTTGGCCTGCCTATGAATATTACTTCAGAATCTCTCTCTTTGGGAAGAACAAGAAATATACATAAAATTCAGAATACCAATCAAGTCAACATATGACAAGAAGAGGCTTTATTACATGAATGTACTCCGGACAAGGGACAAATAAAATTCAAGAAACATCTCCATACAATAGAAGACATGAACATCTCTAGCTTAGCAAGAATAGAATTATATTGGTCGAGCGTTTTTTATATTTCATTTTCATTAGATTCATGCCAAAAGAAAGAAGTGATAGCCATAACATACCTCTAGTTTCAAGTCAGGACACGACAACAATGAACTCGATCTGCTCACCACCATAATCTTAATAATTTGAAAAATGAAAAGATCCATTCTTGAGCATGTTGTTGCTGCTACGTTTTGTTAAAAATAAATATCCAAGATGATCTATGTTTCTTCTCACATTTTTTCCTCTCCAAAGAATGAGTTGCTCATTAAATGTAGATGAACATTCACAAAATCTTAAGAAAAGATGTTTCTTATTCCTCCATTCTTGTGGAAAAAGGTTGCTTCTTAGGCTCTTGATCTGAATACTTGAACACAAACTTATTCATGCGGGTTCATGTCTACTCACATACGTTGGGTAGTTTAAATCTAAATTTTAAAGTAAGGGGTGTTACATTACATGCGGCTTAACTATTACACATTCTAACTAAAAGATACCGAGTGTTACTCTCAACCTCTTGCTAGGACCATCATCTCACCCCTTCAAGATTGAAAATTTCAATTCCTTCCTATCCTCTAAACCTAGAAACGATGAATCACTCATGCTCTAACTCTCAATTTATGAAATATTATAGTGTTTGAATAAACAATCATCCATACAAAAAATGAGAAAATCTTATGAAACCCTTGACAATATCATCATCCAAACCATAAGTAATGATCACCCTTTAGTTACCCAATAGAAGAATGTCTTTCAAAACAAAGGTCGACCCTCAACCTCTGAAAATCACGAAAGATATGAGAAAGGGTAAAGATGAAATGACATGTTAGGTCATTTTGGATATTTTACTTTTTTCATAAATTCCCTTTCCCCAAAATTTTTTTATGTATTGGATATGCAGGGATGAGTGGTATGATTCCCGAGACTTTAGGATAAAAATAATGGAAGAAAATCTAAGTTTTGAGTTTTGGAAGTTTTGAGTTTGAGACATTTGACTAGGAGTTGACTTTTGGAAAGACGTGCTCGGAATTAAATTCTGATAGTTCTGTTCGGAACGTATTGTTTGATTTAGGTGAATGGTTGAAATTAGTCCCCAGTGATTCGGGTGAGTTTGTGGAGTTTGATATGTTCATAAGTTAAGAAATGAGTTTTAGTTGACTAAAGTCAACATCGAGGGCAATTGAGTATTTATTGAAGTTTTGTCTATTCCATTAGGTCTGTGATGTCGTTTGTGACTTAGTCATGTCATTGATTTAATTCCCGAGGCACTCGGGAATATTTTAGTCATTTGATTAAAATTCTAGTTTTAAGAGTTTTACAGTGGTCTTTGGTCAAACATTCGGTTAATATGACATCCTATGATGATTCTGAGTAGACGAACAAATTCATTGCGTATTTTAGAAGAAGTTTGCATATTTGGTTTGTGTTAGTGGGTCCCTGATCAGATTTGAGGGTCCATTAAAATTTTGGAGGACACCCAATTTTTTTGGTGTCCAGTTCAGGTGTTCTTCTTCGTGACCACAAGGACATGTATCACGATCGCGATGTGTCTCCTAGTCAGCCTCACAATCACGTAGGCCTTGGCTGTGATGGAAAATGCCAGTGAGTGGGCTGGGTTAGAGCAGAGCTCCATGATCGCGAGGCTATGCTCGCAATCGGTAACAACATTTTGCTTCAACGATTTTTAAAACCCCAAAAACAATCTAAAACAAATCATTCTCATTTATGGAGCTTGGGGTCTCGGTTTAGTGAGCATTTTGAGGGGATTTTCAAGATTATTCAAGTGGGTAAGTTCACAATCTCTCTCCTATGATTATTTTATCGATTATTAAGAGATTTCATATTAGATATCATAATTTAGGTTGGGGATTTGGTGGAAAATAAACCCTAGACTTGAACAAAAAGAATGTCAATTTATCATGAAGATGATATTTGATATGGATGATTTTTTGATAAATAGGCTCCACAGATAATCGATAAATTTATTTTGAATAAATTTTCTTTTTTGACATTTGAGGCTTGGGATCCTATTTTTGGGTGGCTTTTTGGGTCCGGGAGTTTTGTATAGCAATATGGGTATCGTTAGAATCGTGTGTTAATTTACTATCAATATTTTAATAGATTGGCACATTTCAGAGGCGTTACGAAAAGGCAAAGCTTTATTGTGATTCTCGGACTTCTATTTCCAAGCAAGTTGAGATCTTCGTATCTTATTTAAAGCATCATTATTGGTCTACTTAATGAGATATATGGCGTAATTGGGATTTTAAAGGGGTCCCAATATTGCTGAGGTGAACGTGTGTGTACTTGTGATAGAAAGGCCTTGCATTGCATTTCATTGTGTGTCATTCGCATCTCATCACTTTTCATTCATATTTTGTGTTTAGTACCTGATGTGTGGATTAGATTTTATTGCCTTATCTATGTGGAAACCTTGTAAAACTTGGGGAACTAGATTTTATAACCTAAGATTGATGTAATGATTTCTGCGATTTAGTGTATTATTATGATTATGGTAAAATAGTAGCGGTTAGTGTGGAAGTAGTAATCGGAAGGCCAACCCTCATCTCCATTTAAGATAGGGTCCATCGATGATGCTACTAACTACGCGTGGTTTCCCGTATAGGGTCCATCGATTATGCTACTAAATATGCGTTGTTTCTCGTATAGGGTCCATCAATGATGCTACTAACTACGCATTGTTTCCTGTATTCACACTACACTTGCTGCACCCTTCTGTGTGAAGATTTAGTTCCTAGTACCAGTGAAATGCATGATTACCCTTCCCATTAAGGAATTTGATTGGACGATTCGGGGTGAGCCACTAGAGAGATTAATGGCACCAGATCATCCCTCTTATGTTTTACTTTCTATATTTTACATTCAGACATCTTATGTATAATCGGGATGTATTGCTAGACTTGTAGTAACTTTGAGTTAGTTCAGGTACTCGTGACACCCAATTTTGGGATTTCCCTAATTTTCATATTGGTCTATTAAATTGGATCTTATTAAAGACTTAAAAGCTTGTTTACTCTATTATTATTATGATTTGTTTTTCCTTTTTCAAATTGGGGTAAATGGGTAATGGTTGGCTTACTGAATTATGCGAGTTGGTGCCATCACGTCCCTTGATTTTAGATCGTGATAAATTGGTATCAGAGCGTCAGTTCATTGATCTTATGGATCGGTACGGAGTTATCTATAGTTATATTTGAGAGGCTATAGGACATCTAGGAAAAACTCTAATCTTTCATTCCTTATCGTGCGTACTTGATTCTAGTGGCTTCTAAGAGCTTCTTTGTTTCATTCTTTCACAGATGGTGAGGACATGTTCAGTTGCAGTCAGAGATCATGAGCCCTTACTAATGCCTATACTCGCTGTCAGTAGTGTTGCTTGAGGGAGAGACAAGGGATGGGGTAGAGGTTGTGGTAGGTCTAGAGCCTATATTGCTATGGTAGCCAGACACCGAGCACCAACTACTTCTCAGGCCTATGTTAGAGAGTTGAGTTTAGAGCCAGATGAGGTTCCAGAGGAGGAGATCGTGTAATCGGAGGAGATTGGACTAGCCCAGGAACCTAAGGTATTTATTGATTCACTTATTCTTCAAGATACCCTACCATGTATTATGAGCGTCTTTGAGTGTTGGACTTAGGAAGGAGCACTATCATACATTCCAGATTGCTCACAGACCAGAGTTGGGGTCAGACTCCTAATCAGGGGGCTGCAAGTTATAGGACCCCAGGGGCACTACCAATTGATGATGTTTCTACTCAGTTTTCAGGTTATCTAGCTTAGGGTGTTACTATTCATCCAATTATTTAGCCTACTATGTCTGTTGAGGAGAAGAATAGGGGAGATAAGTTTAAGAAAATGAGATGTTTTGAAGTTTTGTCTATTCCATTAGATTTGAGATGCCGTTTATGACTTAGTCAAGTCATTGATTTGATTCCCGAGGCACTCGGGAATATTTTAGGCATTTGGTTAAAATTTCTAGTTTTAAGAGTTTTAGAGTGGGTTTTGGTCAAAAATTCAGTTAATATGATCTCCTATGATGATTCTGAGTACACGACCAGATTCATTGAGTATTTTAGAAGAATTTTGCATATTTGGTTTGTGTCCGGGGGTCCCAGATCAGGTTTGAGGGACCATTACAGGTTCGGAAAACACCAATTTTTTTTGGTGTCCAGTATAGGTGTTCTTCTTCATGACCGCAAGGACACGTATCGCAATAGTGATGTGTCTCCTAGTCAGCCTCGTGATCACGTAGGCCTTGGTTGTGATGGCGAAGGCCAGTGAGTGGGCTAGGTCAGAGCAGAGCTCCGTGATCGCGAGGCTAGGCTCATAATCAGGAACAACATTTTGCTTCAACGATTTTTAAAACCCCAAAATGATCTAAAACAAATCATTCTCATTTATGGAGCTTGGGGTCTCGGTTAGTAAGCATTTTCAGGGAATTTTCAAGGTTCTTCAAGTGGGTAAGTTTCTAATCTCCCTCCTATGGTTATTCTATTGATTATTAAAAGATTCCATGTTAGATATCATGATTTAGGTTGGGGCTTTTTGGGTAAAATAAACCCTAGACTTGAACAAAAAGATTTTCTTCAATTGATCATGAAGTTGATGTTAGATATGGATAATTTGTGATATCTAGACTCCATAGATAATCGGTAAATTTATTTTGGATTAAATTTTCCTTTTTTCCCTTTGATGATTGGGATCTTATTTTGCGTGGCTTTTTGGGTCCAGGAGTTTTGTATAGTAATATGGGTATCGTTAGAATCGTGTGTTAATTTACTATCAATATTTGAATGGATTGGCACCTTTCAGATTACAAAAAGGCAAAGCATTATTGTGATTCTCGAACTTCTATTTCTAGGCAAGTTGAGATCTTGTATCTTATTTGAAGCGTCATGGTTGGTCTAATTAACTAAATATATGCCGTAATTGGGATTATAAGGGGGTCCTGATATTGGTGAGGTGATAAGAATGTGTATCGAGTACTAGTGACATGATAGGGGCACTTGCACCTTTAGCTAATAGAATAGTACGATCCTTTAAATCTGTGATTGGGGTATGAAGCTCTTACTTTTTGCTTCATTATTATATTCCTGTCGTATATGTGAATATATATTCCCATCACTCCTTTATACTCATTAAAAAAGTGGAAAACATGCAAAAGATCAAGTCTTTATTATGTAAACGGCTAAAGGTCGAGTCTTTATAGCATAAATTGATTAAAGATAGAATCTTTATTGCATATCATTACTTCTTATTGTTGTGCATGTCATACTCATTATTTATATGGTATCTCATCCATGCTATACTTGAGGATATATATGTGGGTCTTATTGTAAATATTTCTGGATGAAGTGATACGTTGATATGAGCTTGTGTGGCTAGAGACAGGTATTGTGAACCTAGTAATCGGTGAGAACCCAAAGGGAAATGATTCTAGATGGTATGTGGACCTCACGAGTCCCTTGAGGGTTACGATTCATTAATATTTGAATGTGTGTGTACCAGTGATAGAATGGCCTTGCATTGCATTGAATTTCATTCGAATCTCATCTCTTTTCATCCATTTTTATGTTTAGTACCTGATGTGTGGATTAGATTATATTGCCTTGTCTATGTGGAAACCTTGTCAAACATAAGGCGCTAGATTCTATAACCTAGGATTGAAGTAATGATTTCAGTGATTTAGTGTATTATTATGACTATGGTAAAATAGTGGCGGTTAGTGTGGAAGTAGTAATCGGAAGGCCAACCCTCATTTTCATTTAAGATATGGTCCATCGATGATGTAGCTGACTACGCATTGTTTCCCGTACTCACACTACACCTGTTGCACCCTTCTGTGTGCAGATTCAGTTCCTAGTACCAGTGATGTGCGTAATTACCCTTCCCATTGAGGATCTCAATTGGACGATTCCGGGTGAGCCACTAGAGAGATAAATGGCACCTGATCCTCCATCTTATCTTTTACTTTCTATCTTTTACATTCGGACATCTTATGTATTATCGGGATGCATTACTAGACTTTTAGTAACTTTTAGTTAGTTCATGTACTCGGGACACCTAATTTTGGGATTTCCCTAATTTTCATATTGGTCTATTATATTAGATCTTATTAAAGACTTAAAAGCTTGTTTACTCTATTATTATTTTGATTTGTTTTCCCTTTATCAAATTGGGGTACATGGGTAATGGTTAGCTTACTGAATCATGCGAGTTGGTGCCATCCCGACCCTTAATTTTGGATCGTGATAAATTGGTATCATAGCATTGGGTTCATTAGTCTCATAAGTAAAAAATGATGTCTAGTAGAGTCTTATTGTTGGTATTGTTACTTGAGGGAGAGACAGGGGATGGGGTAGAGGTTGCGGTAGGGACTGGAGCCTACATTGCTGCGCCAACCAGACACCTAGCACCAGCTACTTCTCAGGTCTATGTTAGAGAGTTGAGTTGAGAGACAGAGGAGGTTCTAGAGGAGGAGATTGGACAAGCCTGGGCACCCGAGGTATTTATTGCTACACCTATTCTTCAAGATACCTTAGGATGTATTATAAGCATCTTTGAGGATTAGACTTAGGGAGGAGCACTATAATTTATTCCAAATAGCTCAATGACCAGTGTTGGGGTCAGACTCCCGATCAGGGGGTTGCAAGTTATAGGACCCGAGGGGCACAACCAGTTGATGATGTTTCTCCTCACTTTTTAGGTTATCTATCTTAGGGTGTTGCTATTCGTCCAGCTATTTAGCCTACTATGTCTATTGAGGAGCAGAAAATGTGAGATAAGTTTAAAAATATGAGATGTTTTGAAGTTGTCTATTCCATTAGGTATGGGATGTCATTAGTGACTTAGTCAAGTCATTGATTTGATTCCCAAGGCACTCGGGAATATTTTAGCCATTTGGTTAAAATTCGAGTTTTAAGAGTTTTGGAGTGGGCTTTGGTAAAAAAACTCGGTTAATATGATCTCATATGACAATTCGGAGTACACGACCAGATTCATTGAGTATTTTAGAAGAAGTTTGCATATTTGGTTTGTGTCCGAGGGTCCCTGATCAGATTTGAGGGGCCTTTACAAGTTCGGAGTACACCAAATTTTTCTGGTGTCCAGTTCAGGTGTTATTCTTCGTGACCGTAATGACACGTATCGCGATCGCGATATGTCTCCTAGTCAGGCTCGTGATCATGTAGGCCTTAGCTGTGATGGCGAAGGATAGTGAGTGAGCTGGGTCAGAGCACAGCACCGTGATCTCAAGGATAGGCTCGCAATCGGGAACAACATTTTTCTTTAGCGATTTTCAAACCCCGAAAATGATCTAAAACAAATCACTCTTATTTATGGAGCTTGGGGTCTCAGTTTAGTGAGCATTTTCAGGGAATTTTCAAGGTTCTTCAAGTGGGTAAGTTCCTAATATCTCTCCTATGGTTATTCTATCAATTATTAAGAGATTCCATGTTAGATATCATAATTTAGGTTGGGGATTTTGGGGGAAAATAAACCCTACACTTGAACAAAAAGAATTTCTTCAATTGATCATGAAGTTGACGTTAGATATGGATGATTTTTTTGATATCTAGGCTCCATAGATAATCGGTAAATTTATTTTGGAATAAATTTTCCTTTTTGCCCTTTGAGGCTTGGGATTCTATTTTTGGGTGGCTTTTTGGGTCCGGGGATTTTGTATATCAATATGGGTATGTTAGAATCGTGTGTTAATTTACCATTAATATTTGAATAGATTGGCACCTTTCAGAGGTGTTACGTAAAGGCAAAGCTTTATTGTGATTCTCGGACTCCTATTTTTAGGAAAGTTGAGATCTTGTATCTTATTTAAAGTGTCATGGTTGGTCTAATTTACTAAATATATGTCGTAATTGGGATTATAAGGGGTCCCGATATTGGTGAGGTGATGAGCACGTGTATCAGGTACCGGTGATATGTTAGGGGTACTTGCACCTTTAGTTGATAGAATAGTAAGATCCTTTAGATCTGTGATTGGAATTTGAAGCTCTTACTTACCGTGTCATTATTATATGCCTGTCTTATATGTGAATATGTATTCCCATCACTCCTTTATACTCGTTAAAAAGTGGAAAACATGCAAAAGGTCGAGTCTTTATTGTGTAAATGGCTAAAGGTCGGGTCTTTATGGCACAAATTGATTAAAGATAGAAACTTTATTGCATATCATGACTTCTTATTGTTGTACATGTCATACTCATGATTCATATGGTATCTCATCTATGCTATACTTGAGGATATATATGTGGGTCCTAGTGTAAATGTTTCTTGACGAAGTGATACGTTGATATGAGCTTGAGTGGCTAGAGACATGTATTGTGAACCTAGTAATGGCTGAGAACCCAAAGGGAAAGGATTGTGGATGGTATATAGACCTCACGAGTGTTACAATTTGTTAATATTCAAACATGTGTGTTCTAGTGATGGAAAGGCCTTGTATTGCATTGCATTGTAATTCATTCGCACCTCGTCTCTTTTCATCCATATTTTGTGTTTAGTACCTGATACGTGGGTTAGATTCTATTGCCATGTCTATGTGGAAACCTTGTCAAACTTGGGGAACTAGATGGTATAACCTAGGATTGAAGTAATGATTACCGTGATTTAGTATATTATTATCATTATGGTAAAATAGTGGAAGTTAGTGTGAAAGTAGTAATCAGAAGACCAACCTTCATCTCCATTTAAGATAGGGTCCATCGATGATGATGCTGACTACGCGTTGTTTTCCATACTCACACTACACTTGATGCATCCTTCTGTGTGCAGATTCAGTTCCTAGTACCAACAAAGTGCGTGATTACCCTTCCCATTGAGGAGCTCGATTGGACGATTCGGGGTGAGCCACTAGAGAGATTAATGGCACTAAATCCTCCCTCTTATCTTTTATTTTCTATCTTTTACATTCGGACAACTTATGTATTATCGGGATGTATTCCTAGATTTGTAGTAACTTTTAGTTAGTTCATGTACTCGTGACACCCAATTTTGGGATTTCCCTAATTTTTGTATTGGTCTATTATATTGGATCTTATTAAAGACTTAAAAGCTTGTTTACTCAATTATTATTTTGATTTGTTTTTCCTTTATCAAATTAGGGTAAATGGGTAATGGTTGGCTTACCGAATCATGCAAGTTGGTGCCATCACAACCCTTAATTTTGGATCGTGACAAATTGGTATAAGAGTGTTAGGTTCATTGGTCTCACAAGTACAAGAACGATGTCTAGTAGAGTCTTATGGATCGGTACGGAGTAATATATAGTTATCTTTGAGAGGCTATAGGACATCTAGGAAAAACTCCAATATTTCATTCCTTATCGTGCGTACTTCATTCTAATGGCTTCTAAGAGCTTCTTTGGTTCATTCTCTCACAGATAGTGAATACACGTTCAACTACAGTCAGAGATTATGAGCCCTTACTAAGGCCCATAGTCATTTTCGATAATGTTACTTAAGGAGGAGGTAGGGATGGGGTAGAGGTTCCGATAAAGCTGGAGCCTAGGTTTCTATGCCCGCCAGACACGGTGCACCAGCTACTGTTCAAGACTGTGTTAGAGAGTTGAGTTCGGAGCTAGTGAAGGTTCTAGAGGAGGAGATCGTCTAAGCGGATGAGATTGGATTAGCCCAGGCACCCAAGGGAATTATTGCTACACCTATTCTTCAAGATACCATAGCGTGTATTATGAGCGTCTTTGAGAGTTAGGCTTATGCAGGAGCACTATCATTTACTCCAGATAGCTTACAAATTAGAGTTGGGGTCAGACTCCCAATCAGGGGGCTGCAAGTTATAGGACCCCAGGGGCACAACCAGTTGATGATGTTTCTCCTCAATTTTTAGGTTATCTAGCTTAGGGTGTTGTTATTTGTCCAGTTATTTATCCTACTATGTTTGTTGAGGAGCAGAAAAGGTGAGATAAGTTTAAGAAGATAAAGTCATCACTGTATGATGGACATCCTGATAATGATGCTTATATGTTCTTAGTGAGTTTCCATGAGAGGTTGCATAATTTTGGGATTGGTTGAGTCCAACAGAGTTGACTTTGTAGTGATGTAGATGATTGGCCCTACACAAAGCAATGGTGGAGCGTGTTTGTTGAGACTAGGATAGTTGAGTCACCTACACTTACTTGGGCTGAGTTTTCTAGAGTATTTCTAGAGAAGTAGTTTCCCCATAGCTTGAGGGATGAGAGGCGGGAGTCGTTCGACAAGTTAGAGTAGGATGGTATGACTGTGACTGAGTACGAGATGAGGATCCACTCTTTGTCTCACCATTCGTTGACTATCTTGCTAGATGAGACAGAGAGGATCAAAAAGCTTATGAGAGGTATGTCATATCACCTTCTAGTTGTAGTGATGCATGTGGAAACTTCAGGAGGTACTTTGTAGGCAGTTGTAGACACCGTTATGAGTGTTGAGGTTATCAGGCATCAGGAGTTTAGGGATAGATCGGGCAAGAATCCATGCAGCTCAGGCAGTTATGGAGGTACCTCGTCTAGAGATAGAGGTTATCATAGTATGGGTTATCGCCCCAGTACAACAGGACAGTTTTGGCAGTGATGTAGACCTCTGTTGGTGGTTCTTCTGGTTACAGCTTAGGTCATGGTTCTCGTGTTCTTATTCCGGACCTTGAGGTCGAGGTGGTAATTTTGGTTATTCGAGCTTGCCCCAGCTGCCTATGTATTCTCGTGCATGTCATAAGTGTAGGGAGTTGGGACATTTTACGAGGGACTGCCCTAGGCTCAAGCAGAGTGGTCATCACTCTGGTTCTATAGGTTTTGGATCTAGGGTACCAGTACAACCGACTAGAGGCAGTGTGCAAAATGGTAGAGAGGTTCTATATTAAAGTAGGGTTTGTTCTCATTCCGGCCATGGCGGAGGTCGCGGAGGTTCTCAAGCCGAGGGTAGCCATGCTCAATGCTATGAGTTCCCTAGTAGACCAGAGGCAAACGCTTCTGAAGGTGTCACATGTACTATTTCAGTTTGTCGTTGACCAACTATAACATTATTTGATCTAAGATCTACATACTCTTACGTGTCTACTTATTTTTCTTCGAGTCTAGGAATGATTTGTGAGTCGCTTGACTTCCCTATTACTATTTCTACTCTTCTTGGGGATTTTCTAGTGGTGGATCGGGTTTACCGATCCTTTGTTGTGACTTTGATGGGGTATGACAGTTGGATATCTTGATGATTCTATAAATGGTAGATATCGGCATTATTTTAGGCATGAATTGGTTGTCTCTTTTCATGCAATCATGAACTGCCATGCCAAGACAATTACGTTAGCCATGTCAGTGATTCCTAGGTTGGAGTGGAAGGGTGCTTCTAGTTATGCACTGAAGAAAGTGATATCTTATCTTTGTTTTCCTCTCTAGTTATTATCAACGTTTTGTGAAGGGTTTTTATCTATTGCATCTCCCTTGACTAGATTAACTCAGAAGAATGTGCCTTTCTAATGGTCGAATGAGTATGAGGCGAGTTATCAAAAGCTTAAGAATTTATTGACTACAACTTCGATTTTGACTCTTCCTGTCGAGGGATAGGGCTTTACAGTATATTGTGATGCTTCACGGATTGGCCTTGGTTGTGTTTTGATGCACAGAGGGACATTTATAACCCATGCTTTGAGGCAATTGAAGGTGAATGAGAAGAACTACCCACTCATGATATGGAGTTTGCAGCGGTGGTACTTGCTTTGAAGATTTGGAGAGATTATCTTTATGGTGTCCATTGTGAGGTATTTACTGATCATAAGAGTCGTTCGCACATTTTCAATCTGAGGGATCTCAATTTGAGAAAGATGAGGTGGTTAGAGATTATCGAGGATTATGATATGTCGATATTCTATCATCCGAGGAAGGCCAATGTAATGGCAGATGCCTTGAGTCGAATGGTCTTGAGTCGAACGGCGGTGAGTATGGGTAGGCTAGCATGTTTACAGGTTGGGGAGCAACCTTTGCATTTAGAGGTGCAGTCTTTGGCAAATAGGTTGGTGAGACTTGATATTTTTTAACCTGGAAAGGTTCTAGCTTGTATGGAGGCACGATCATCTTTATTGGAGCAGATAGGGCTCGAAAATTTAATGACACTAAGTTACGCAAGATTCAGGACAAGTTATTGAAAGGAAAGGCCAAGGAGTGATTCTTGATGATAAGGGTGTGTTGCAAAACAAGGGTCACATATGAGTTCCTCGAGATAAGGATTTGATTAAGTTGATCTTGGAGAAGGCACATAGTTTGAGAGATTATATCCATCTAGGAGCTACAAATATGTATCAAGATTTGAAACAACACTATTGGTGGTGTAGTATGAAGAAGGACATCATGGGATTTTTATCTCGTCGCTTGAATTGTCAACAAGTGAAATATGAGTACCAAAAGCCCGGTGGGCTTACTCAAAGGATGCTTATATCTTAGTGGAAATGAGAATGGATTGCTATCGATTTTGTGGTAGAGTTACCACAGACTTTAGGAAAGTTTGATTTCATTTGGGTGATTATAGATCGGTTGACGATGTCGGCTCACATTGTATCAGTTAAGACTACTTATAATACAGAGAAGTTGGCTAGGATCTATATCTTAGAGATTGTTCAATTTCATGGAGTTCCGATTTCTATCATTTCTGATCGGGGAACACAATTTACATCCCACTTCGAGAGATCTATGCAGGAGGAGTTGGGTACTCACATGGATCTTAGAATAGCATTTCACCCTCAGAAGGATGGTCAGTCTGAGTAGACTATTCAGGTTCTTGAGGATATGTTGTGGGCATGTGTGATTGATTTTGGTGGTCATTGAGATCAGTTTCTACCTTTAGTTGAGTTTTCTTACAACAATAGTTACCATTCGAGCATTGGGATGGCGCTGTTTGAGGCATTGTATGGTAGGAGGTGTCATTCTCCTATTGGTTGGTTTGATGCATTCAATATTAGGTCTTGGGGTGCATATTTGTTGCGTGATTCATTGGACAATGTTAAGCTAATTTAGGAAGGACTTCTCACAGTTCAGAGTCAGCAAAAGAGTTATGCAGATCGGAAGGATCGTGATCTAGAGTTCATGATTTGTAAATGAATTCCATTGAAGGTTTTACCTATGAAGGGTATGATGAGATTTAGGAAGAGGGGCATATTGAGCCCCAAGTATATCGGTCCTATTGAGATTGTCCAGCATATCGGTGATGTAGCCTATAAGTTGGCTTTGCCTTCAGGATTATCGGGTGTTAACCCTGTGTTTGATATTTCCATGCTTAAGAAGTATCATTCAAACGGTTCTCATATGATCCAGAGGGATTCAGTATTGCTTGATCAGAATTTGACTTATTAGGTGGAGTCAATTGCTATTCTTGATAGCTAGATTTAGAAGTTGATATCTAATGAGATAGCTTCGATACAAATTCATTGGAGGCATCATTCGGTTGAGGAGGCCACCTAGGAGACTGAGATAAACATGCAGACTAGATATCCTCAACTCTTTATAGATTCAGGTACTTTTCTTTTTGATGTATTGGATGTGCAAGGATGGGTGGCCCGATTCTCGAGGCAATTAGATGAAAATAATAATAGAAAATCTAAGCTTTGAGTTTTTGAAGTTTCAAGTTTGAGAAGTTTGACTAGGAGTTGACTTTTGAGAAGACGCACTCGAAATAAAATTCTAATAAATTCGTTAGCCCCGTAATGTGATTTTTGACTTAGTTGAATGGTTGGAAAGTCTTGAGTGATTAGGGTGAGTTTATGAATTTTGAGAAGTTCTTAAGTGAAGAGATGAGTTTTAGTTGACTAAAGTCAACATCGAGGGAAATTGAGTCTTTATTGAAGTTTCGTCGATTCCATTAGGTCTAAAATGTCATTTACAACTCAGTCGAGTCATTAGCATGATTCCCGAGGCACTCGAGAGTATTTTGGGAGTTTGGTTGAAATTTTAGTTTTAAGAGTTTTAGAGTGGGCTTTGGTCAAACATTTGGTCAAGATAACCTTGTATGATGATTCCGAGTACGCGATCAGATTTGGTACGTATTTTAGAAGTGGTTTGCATATTTGCTTTGTGTGCGGGGTGTCCCAGATGAATTTTAAGGGTACATTCCATGTTCGGAGGACACCGGATTTTTCTAGTGTCTAGTTCTGGAGTTCTTCATCGCTACCGCGAGGACATGTCTGGCGATTACGACTTGTCTAGCAGTCAGCCTCGCGATCATGCAGGCCATGGTCGGGATCGCGATAGCCAGTGAGTGGGCCAAGTTGGAGCAGAGTTCCGCAATCGCGAGGCTGGGGACCGCGATCGCGAAGAGCATTTTTCTTCAGCGATTTTTCGAACCCCAAAAACGATCTAAAACATTTCATTCTCATTTTTTGAGCTTGGGGTCTCGGTTTGGAGAGCATTTTGATGGGATTTTCAAGGTCCTTCAAGTGGATAAGTTCATAATCTCTCTCCTGTGGTTATTCTATCGATTATTAAGAGATTCCATGTTAGATATCATGATTTAAGTTGGGGATTTTGGGGGAAAATAAACCCTATACTTGAACAAAAAGAATTTCTTCAATTGATCATGAAATTGATGTTAGATTTGGATGATTTTAGATATCTAGGCTCCATAGATGTTGGGTAAACTGATTTTGGAATAAAGTTCCCGTTTTGCCCTTCGAGGCTCGAGATCATATTTTTGTGTGACATTTTTGGTTCGGGAGTTACGTATAGCAATATGGGTATCATTAGAATCGTGGTTAATGTACTTGAATAGATTTCCATCTTTCGAAGGCGTTACGAAAAGGAAAAGCTTTGTTGTGATTCTCGAACTCCTATTTCCAGAAAAGTTGAGATCTTGCACTTTATTTAAAGAGTCATGGTTGGCCTAATTAACTAAATAAGAGGGTATAATGGGTATAATAAGGGTGTTCCGATACTTGTGAGGTGACGAGCACTTATTTCGGGTGTCAGTGACATGTTACGGTTACTTGCGCCTTTAAAGTATGTATTCAATTCCATGCTTTGGACATTAACTTATAAAATAGTATAATCCTTTTGATCTACGATAGTGGTATGAAGCCCGTACTTTCCCCATAATTATTATATACATGTCTCATATGTGAATATGTGTTTCCATCACTCTCTTATACTCGTTTAAATATGGAAAAGAAGTAAAAAATTGGGTCTTTATTGTATAAAAGGCTAATGGTCAGATCTTTATGGCATAAATTGATTAAAGATAGAATATTTATTGCATATCATGACTTCGTATTGTTGTGATTGTCATATTCATGCTTCATATTGTATCTCATGCATGCTATACTTGAGCATATATAGATGGGTCCGAGGGGAAATGTTCTGAATGATGTGCTGCACTGATATGAGCCTGAGTGGCTAGAGACATGTATTGTGAGCCTAGTAATAGTTGAGAACCCAAAGGGAAAGGATTCTGGGTAGTATATGGACCTCGTGGATCACGATTAGTTAATAATCAATCGTGTGTGTACTGTTGATATAATGTTCTGGCATTGTATTTCATTCGCATCTCATCTTATTTCATCCATATTCTGTGTTTAGTACATGATATGTGGATTAGATTATATTGTTTATATGGAAATTTTTTCAAACTTGAGGAAGTAGATGCTTTAACCTAGGTTTGGATTGATGATGTCCATAATTTAGTGTATTATTATAATAATGATAAACTAATGGCGGTTAGTGTAGATGTAGTAATTAGAAAGACAATCCTCATCTCTGCTTAAGATAGGGTCGGTCGACGATGCTGCTGAGTACACATTGTTTTATGTAGTCACGCTACACCTGCTGCACCCAAAAGGGTGCAGATTCAGTTCCAAGTACCAGCGGAGTGCGTGATTACCCTCCCCGTTGAGGAGCTTGATTTGACGATTTGAGGTGATCCACTAGAGAGATTCATGGCATAGGATCCTCCCTCTTATACTTTATTTTCTGTCTATTATATTTGGACAACTTATGTATTATCGGGATGTATTCCCAAACATGTAGTAACTTTTAGTTAATTCTTGTACCCGTGACATCCCATTTTGGGATTTCTGTACTTTTCATATAGAGCTATTAAATTGAATCTTATCAAAGACATAAAAGCTTGTTTACTTTATTGTTATTCTGGATTTGTTTTTCCTTTATCAAATTGGGGTAAATGGCTAATGATTCGCTTACCGACTAATACGCGTTGGTGCCATCACTGCCCTTGATTTTGAGTTGTGACAAATGAAATGCAGGAGGTAAGTAGAAAAGAAACACATAAAAAACAACAGACAATAAGAAATCAGTAAAAAAAAAAGGGATAATGAGCAATTTGCTGAAGGAAGCAAGTTTGTCAAAGTAATTGAAGGAACATGTCCTTCAAATTAGGGAACCATTAAGAAGGTAGAGAAAATCCAAAGTGGAAGAGTAATAGACCCAACAATAGTAGAGGAACCGAGCATCGAAGCAAGTTTGTCAAACTAATTGAAGGAACATGTCCTTCAAATTAGGAAACCATTAAGAAGGTAGAGAAAATCCCAAGTGGAAGAGTAATAGACCTAACAATAGCAAAGGAATCGAGCATCAAATATCTTAGGAATATAATTAGGTATCAAGGATGGCTACATTTGTTTCTTGACTCTACACCCAAGACACATGAATGGGAGGTTAGAGAATTTTACCATTGTCTTTGTTCCTGCGGTGGAACAATAGTATGCAATTTCAAAGGAAATAAAATTGAGTTCACCGCCAATGACCTAGGAGATATTCTTGGTGTGCCATGTGTGGGAATTGATCAGCTTGTTGAAGAAATTTTGAATAATATGGACCTAACAAAATGGTGAAGATCTATCAACCAAGTATTCACAAGGAAAGAATAATGGATAAGAAGAAAGATGCTTTTGGATGAAATTCCCTCCACACACAAGTTATTGTATGAGTTCATAAGAACATGTAATATCCCTAAATCAAGAAAGAAAAAGGATGCAAATTTCAGGAATATGATTTAAATGGTATTGATTGAGAGATCAATTGATAAATTTGCATGTGTTAATGTTCAAACAAATGGATATGAATGATGGGCATGGAAGTTCTATTTTATATTGGTTTCTGCTCACTAAGATATTCGCCTATTTTGAAATCCTGCTTGGAAATGGAGCAGCAGGCAAAATAAAAGAGATGATCAACAATTCCATGCTAGAAAAATGTGGTCTCCTTCAAAAGAGTACAATAGTAAGATTGCAAGAGGAATGTCACACCCAAACCTTAGGGGGTGTGGGTGGAACTCGGCATCTGGATAGCCCGAGCGTACCACCTGATTATTATCACGTGAACGTATAATCGTCTTGGCCGACAAGGCCTCATAATTTCAAACCAACACCTAGTCCTACACGGTCATATTGTAAAAATTGTACAACATAGGACATGTATACAAAGGCTCTAAAAGAGAACATCGACACAATACATTAGTCATAACAGGGCCTCTAACATACCCAAGATATCAAAGGAAAATATAAACATGACCCTTACTCGGCAATACTTCAGGAGGAAACAGAGCTTACCAACAAAAGCTGATATTTGAATGTGATCTAAAAAGGTGGATCCACTCCTTGCCTACCTGAACCTGCATGGCATAAAACATAGTGTTCCCAGGCAAAGGGACATCAATACGAATAATGTACTGAATATGTAAGGCAGAGATAAAATAAAATATTACATAATCATAAAAGAAAGGGGTACGAGTCAACCAGAACCTCTAAAATGCCACTGAGGGACACAACATACATAACGATCATCCTTACCTTATAACCTTATTCTATGCCATTATATCCCGTTATAAGTATAACTACTCGACTACCCAACTGATCAATGGTAACTTCCCAACCGATCGTAGCTCGGTGGTAAATAAAGCGCTTGCCCAACCGGTGGTAAATACGATACATAACTACCCAACCAATCATAGACCGGTGGTAAATAACGTGTCTGCCCGACTAGTGGTAAATAACGATACATAACTGCCCAACTGGTGGTAACTGCCCAACCGGTCGGAGTCTGGTGGTAAATAACGTGTTTTCCCAACCAATGGAAAAAAATAATATATAACTGCCCAACTGGTGCTAACTCCCCGATCGGTCGCAACTAAGTAGTAAATTATAATACCATATCCATGCCCCCTCTATGTACTACATCATACATAAAGAGTCATAAGAGACTTCTATGAACTTATCTGAATGACGTACTATAGCTAGATTTCTGATTAGCATTTGGGGACTATTATCAACAACATTAGCTTTACCTTAAAACTATAATAATCCTTTTAACTTGGATACCTAAATCATATGTGGCCTTAAGTGAGAGATCCTAATCCATCACGAATAGAGTCGTTACACTACCGACTATCATTATGGGGATAACCTGTCATTTTACTCTTCCATACGAATCAACAAGACAATATACTTCATTTCTAGCTTTCGTGAAACCAACAAGGAGCTGCAATATGTTAATAAACACGAGATGTTATAATGTATGAAAAGTATTCCCGATAAAAGACAACCAAGTTCATGAATTACTACAATGGAGAAGAAGACATAGGCATCACAAACTCAACAAAGATGGAGAGCTAAATTGAAGACGAGTTCCAAGCTTTCTCCAAAGTGTGCACAAAAAGTGACTCATGAGCTTGGAATCCCGATCAGAAGTGATAGTTAGTTCTAGGAATGCAATGGAGCCTAACGGGGCATTCTATTCCTTCAAGTCCCACACCTCTAAATGTGCCTATTCCTTCGACACCTTTCCATGGAAAGAGGGGCATTTCCGCCAATCACTTCAACAGTGCCAAAAGCGGAAAGCATCCTTTGGAGATCGCCTTCTTCATAGAAGCCGCCGGGTTTACCCGGAAGTCTGGCTGAAAGATTGTTCTCAGCTTCTTGACATCAGATCATCTTGGGCGTTCAATTTAAAAAGATATTTCTTTTAATTTTTAGTTCTTTAACAAAATCATGCCAAGAGAAGGAGGAAGCCTTAACATACCATTCATCGATTTGCTCAACACCACAATGAATTCACCCGGTACAACACCTTATCTTATATGTTGAGAACAATCTTTTCCCGAACCTTACTTCACTATGAAGTAACCTTCAATTTGCTTAAATTTTTTAAAAAGGATTGTTTCTATCTGAATGCAATAAGATATGTTGCTGCTGCTAAGTTCTTAAGGAAATTATATAAACTAATAAGAGATGTTGCTGCCCATTGTTATATAAGAAATTCCAGCAACGTTTTGTTTCCTTCCCCTTGTATGAAAGTGTGTGTATACATAATATTTAGCAAAGATAATGAAGAGAAAAAAAATACTAAATGACATGGAATTCCACATGTCTTGCTTTTGTGGTCAGAGTTCCCAATTTGTGACACATATTCTTCGATATAAAAATGATTAAAAATAGATCATTATCCCTTGAATAGATACTTTGATATTATAAAAAATCATTTCCTTAATTAACAAATCTTTATAGTTCTAATTATACTATTAATAAATCATAGGTAATTTATGATTAAGACATAGACTAATATTTCATAAAGATTGAGACATTCATAAAAATCATATCTTATCAAATTCTAATTTATACAACCTGATATCAAGAGTATAAATTTTTTGTACTATTAATTCTCAAAATGGGTAAAGATAATTTCCTCTTTTGAGAAAATAAAGTTTATTAATATGATAAATAAAATCTCATTTATAAATATTCACATGACATATATAAAATTAGGTGTATCCCACAAAGTAGTAATAAGAATATCTATATAAAATCATACTTATCACATTTTTACTAAAATGTTTCACATTTAAAGAAAATACATACCATATTAAGGTAATATATGACAGTCCCAAGATCGTCAAACTTATGGGGTCTTACATTTAACATTGTTATAAATCATTGTTATCCATAGAAGGGATCTTACTCCCTCCGGGTTTACGTTACTTTACTCATGATGCGTACGAGCCCAAAAAATATGGGGTGTAACATACTCCCTCCCTTAGGAACATTCATTCTTGAATGTGGACGGTACATGGTGTGGCACTAACTCCAAAAGGATCTGAAAACTTCGACAGAGTTTCCTCTATAAGTTCGAGTAGCAAAGAACCTATCAGGCAGCGAAAATACCAGCATAATGCCACACATGGCTCCATAAATAACATCAATCGCATATCGGTCCTCTTACAACCATCTCACATAAAATAATAAACTCAATTCGAGTATAAGTAACTCGGTCTCCTATGACGTCATAACATCTCAACTCTAAATATCATATGATTAGTTAAATCGGTAATCTTATGGGATTAAACTTATAGAGATCATCTAAAACCATCGACATACCAATCTGATGTTCTTCTCCTTAACCTACACCTCATCCATTAAACGTCGCTAGCAAGATTAACCTTAGATATATATATTTCCTTTATGAATTGCTGGCAAGTCTCTAATCTCAATCGTTAATTGGGACTTGATACTTATCTCGACATTCCACTCATTGGTACATGTTGTATGTAATCCTCTATAATGACCGTCCATACATATATATATCCTCCACTGATTTAACATCCCTATTGTGAGTAACACAAGTTATTACTTTACCCTCGTTAAAGAAGGTTAGGAGTTTCTAAAAATGATTCCTTAGTAAAAATGGCGATTTGTCAATAACTACTTACCTTCTACGTCCCGATAACGACTATATAAGAGTCATTGACATCATTTCTCTTAATCAGGGTGTAGTATCTCTTTGACAGTCACACAAGCCAAACGGTTCAACTTGAGTAGTAGTCTAATACCACATCGTCAACCGACGACCTTAAGGAGCCATTATATGATTCATCGTATTTAACTCTTTATACCCTATCAATAAACAAGTAAAACTACTAACATTGTTCATCTTACTTTATAGTGTATAAACAACCATTATTCTCATGAAACTAACCATCCAATTAAACTTACGCACGACCTTTAAGAGCTACCAATATCATTTTTTTCAATAACCCTCAATTTCCCAATTATGACAACATGGAATCTATTGACAATGTTCACCTAGTCGATGACCTATTAACCCTTTATCCACACAATATAGGTTATAAAAATCATCTGAATTCATGCTATGTGAATTTCTATACCTTAAATCTTATTACTCATAAAGCTACTAATATCTCGACCGTCTTAGGTAATGACCTACAATACCTTTAGTTCACCCAGAGTGGACTCTAAACCATATTGACTAATTTGGTAACTCGTTATTAGTACTAGCGTGCTTAAACGACAATCTCTTTTTAGACGTATAGCATATTTTTTATATGTGACCCTATAGAATTCCTTTAACCCCGCATCAATCATCTAAATCCTAGCTCTTTTCCCGAATACCTTAGACTAGCATCCATTACACCCCTTCTTTATTCGAGTATCATATGCCACCATTAAATATTTTTCACAACTTTCTTCCCTATCAAACAAATTAACATCTACACCTTAAGGCTCTAACATATTGGTGGTTTTATTAAAAAAAAGTTTTTCTCCCCATTAAAGTATGAGAAAAGAAAATAAGGTAGGTGGCTTAGTGGGGCTGAAAGCTGAAAGTGAGATACTTTTCCCTCTTTTGATTCGTAATAAGACAAGAAAATGCGTAATTAAAATAGAAACGCATGATGAAGGGTGGTATTGGGATCGGCATTTAATTGGGACTATTAAGAGGGAAAAAGGAGATGACGTCTTATCTTTAAATTTCAATGTGAAAATGATTCTTTCATTAATTTATTATGGGTTTCTAAGATTTGATCGTACGCTTTTCTGCCAAGAATTTTCTCCTTTTTTCTTACTTAAAAATACCTCCCCCCCACACCTCACATAGAAACTTTTGTTGCACTAATTTGAGTACGTAACGGAGTCGAATCTTTTCTCGTCATACATGTATATACAGTACTAGATACGATATTGTAAATATATTCATTTAATTTGTATTGAGCATTGAATTAAATTCGATTAATGATTTTTTTGTTTTGTATGTCGTACAGTGCACTAAAGTATGAAGAGAAAAAAAATTACATTTTATTACACTAAAGTATTTTCCTTTTCTTTTGCTCAGCCTCCACCATGAGGAGTTACGGGTTGGTTTGTTATGAGGTTATTGTCAAGTATATATTGGAGAACTGTTCAGTGCTTAGATTAGATTTTTCTCTCACAGTGTAATTACCGAACTTCAGGAATTATATAATTTTTAATGTCTCACTCGCATAAAATAATAAATATGGTGAAAAACAAATAAATAAAATGGGGATGACGTGAGCGGAATTTATAAATAAATTAGATAGCTAAAAGTAGTTACACATCCTGCTTTCAAGATTTTACGCTTTTCAGCTTGGCATAGTAATGTTAGACATCCTGGTTTTAAGATTTTATGCTTTCTGCTTTTTAATTTAGGGTTTAAGTTGAAACTCTAGCTAGCATATCAAACTAAAACAAGTTACTCCCCCGAATCACAAAGAGTGTCCAGTTAGCCTTTATTTTTTTAGTCAAAAAAATCAAATCAAGAAAGAATTAATCTTAATTTTTCAAATTTTCTATTACTAAGTGTTAGGTGACCGAATGTCAATACCTATTTAATTATGAGCATTTTAGTCAAACCTATTTTTGCCTAGAAGCTAGCATTTTCTTAAGAGGTATGCAAATAACTAAGTGAACATTATTTTTTATCAGTTGGGAGTAGTATATAAAATGGCCAATGATGTTACTTTACGTTCCTAGACTTTAAAATTAATAAGGCATCGAGGAAAAGCCTGATTTAATTTATCGATTAGAGTTACACTAGGGCTTAAAATGGATTGTAGTATAAGATATTGTATATATGGTTCCTAGGTATTTGCACGGAGGAATAATACATAAATTCAAGTTATTTTATTAAGCACGTTATGAGGAATCCGATGATCAAGCATGAAGGGAATGAAGCCGCCCCCCTCCCTACTCCTACCCCACCCCTAAAAAGGCACACTTTCAAGATAATATATTTAACTATACATTACGAGTTTCAATATTGTCGTATTCATCATAATATATTATTTTACTAGTTGCTTAATTCATTTAACGAGAAATCTCAGTAAAGTTAGTGATGCTTGTGATGTTTTTTAAATATACAATATACATGGGTATATTGTGTGTATATTGTCTCGGATTTGGTCTCATAAAAGGCTCTCGGTTTTAGCTGTTTTGGTTAAAATAATTTATGGTAAATATTTAGTATCCTAGTTTAGGTAATGTTGTAATATAATTAGTAGTGTATTACCATAATTAGTGTATTACCATAAATGTGTAGAATAAGGTTTTAGGAATAGAATAGGAATATGATTCTCCTATTTTGTAACTTGTATATAAAGCATTTCAAGTAATGAAAATAATCAAGTGGATTATTTCTTTCATGGTATCAAGAGATTGGGTCTAACAAAAAATTTCCTCTCCCAAATTTTGTGTCCCTCTAGGCCGAAACCCCCCCCCCTCGGGTTTCTTTACCAAAATTAGTCTTCCGCTCTCAAAATCTCTCTTACTATTCCCAAATTTCCCCTCCTCCTTTGTTCTTTCAATATGTCTAAGAACAATTTTCATCCTGCCCTCATGGTTTCTAACATCAAGAACAACATCTCTATTGTGCTTGAGATGGAAAACGTCCAATATGCGACGTGGGCAGAACTGTTTAAAATTCACGCTATCTCCCATCAAGTTATCCATCACATAATTCCTCCCGCTGCACTTATTCCCGCGGAGGATCCTCAGTTATGGATTACTCTTGATGCTACCGTTCTCCAGTAGATTTATTCCACTATTTCGGTTGACCTCTTATAGACGATTATTGAGCCGGATACCGCGACTATGGCTACCTGGAATAGATTGCGTGACATATTCCAAGATAACCAACATTCACGTGTTGTCACACTCGAGCAGGAATTCTCTCTAGTTCGCATGGAAGAATTTCCAAACATATCTGCATATTGCAAGAAACTCAAGGAGTTGGCGGACCAACTCCATAACGTTGGCGGACCAACTCCGTAACGTTGGCGCATATGTAACAAATAATCGTCTGGTTCTACAACTGGTTGCCGGTCTTTCTGAGGCCTATAATGGCGTTGGGACTCTCCTTCGTCAAAGAAACCCACTTCCCGCTTTTTATCAAGCCCGCTCCATGCTTACTTTGGAAGAAGCCGGTTTGGCTAAAAAGGCGGCTACCGGAGCAAGCCCCGTTGTCCTAATGATGTCCTCCACAAATTCTTCAGGTTTTGTTGATAATTCAGGCCAAAACCATACTCATGGTGGCGGCAAAAATAATCGTAAGAATAATAACAAAAACCGCGGGGGCAAACACGACGGTTTCGGTGGTGGTTCTAGTGGAAACAGTCCGACAGTGGGCCCCGTCCAGTCAACAGTGGGCCTCTTCCCTACTGGTCTCAGCAGTGGGGCTGGGCCAATGGGCCGTGGGCCAGCAGTCCCTATTTTGCAGCAGCTTCAAGCAGCCAGTGGGCTGGACAATCGAATTTCAGGTCCAACTTTCAGCAGGCAGGCTCTCGGTTTGGCACTGTGCCGGGGCAGCAGGGTGGTCTGCTTGGGCCTCGGCCCACAAAAGCATTCTCGGCAGTGGGCCCCACCTCTACTCTCACCGACATTAAAGCCGTAATGCACACACTTGGGTTGGCGCAATCGGATCCAAATTGGTACATGGACACCGGCGCAACGACACACATGACCTCCGATCAAGGTACTCTCTCGTCTTATGCCAATTGAGAAACCCTCGTGGTGTAATTATCGATAATGGTAACTCTATTCCAATTCAGGGTTATGGTCATAAAACTCTATCTCCCCCCAATCCTCCCCTTATCTTGAAAAATACATTGCATGCCCCCAAATTGATTAAAAACTCAGTGTCTGTCCGAAAATTCACCACTGACAATTCCATTTCTGTTGAATTTGATCCTTTTGGTTTCTCTGTGAAGGATTTCAAGACGGGGAGTCCTCTCATGAGGTGTGATAGTAGGGGAGATCTTTATCCTATCACACCCGGTTTTAGTCCATCGAGTCAAGCCTTGCCATCAGCCTCTGCAGCCATTTCTCCTTCCCTGTGGCATGCTCGCCTTGGTCATCCGGGATCCTCTATTTTATCAATTTTAGATAAAAATAGTTTTATTTCTTGTAAGGGTACGAGTCGTACTCCAATTTGTCAATCCTATTAGTTAGGAATAATTGTTAAGTTGCCATTTGTAGACTCAAATTCTCATACTTCAATGCCATTTGACATTATTCATAGCGACTTATGGACGTCTCCTGTTCTAAGTTCGTTGGGTCATCGGTATTATGTTCTTTTTTTGGATGATTATTCTAAATTTTTGTGGACGTTTCCAATTGCAAATAAATCTCAAGTGTTTTCCGTCTTCATAAAATTTAGAGCATTCATTAGAACAATATTCGAAAGATAAATAAAAAATATTCAATGTGATAATAGAAAAGAGTATGACAATAGGGTGTTTCGGAAGTTCTATGCTAATAATGGGATCAATTTTCATTTTTCTTGTCCTCATACATCTTCACAAAATGGGAAAGCCGAATGCAAAATTCGTTTCATAAATAACATTGTCCGCACTCTCTTAATACATGCTTCCGTACCCCCATATTTTTGGCAGCATGCTCTTCAAATGGCGACATATCTCCTTAACATAATTACTTCCAAAGGTCTGACATATTCTTCCCCCCTCCAAATTTTATATAATAAGAATCCTTCTTATTCTCATCTTCGGGTTTTTGGGTGCTTATGTTATCCGTTATTCCCGTCCACCACAATTAACAAACTACAGGCCCATTCTACTCCGTGTGTGTTTTTGGGTTATCCGTCTAATCATCGTGGTTACAAATGTTTTGATTTATCCTCCAAGAAAATCATCATTAATCGCCATGTAATTTTTGATGAAACCCAATTTCCATTTACTAAAGGTCATACTCCCGAGCCTAGTTCGTATAATTTTTTGGATTATGGTATATCCCCGTATATTACTCACCATTTTTAGGACATGTCCCGCACCCAAAATTCTCCAGTGGGCCCACTGCCCGCTGGCTCCACTGGTAAGTCACAGATTACCATCCCTGGATCAGATCCAGCGATTGGGCCAGTCCAACCCAATTCTGGAACTGGTCCAGTTCCAGTGCAAAATTATTATCGTGGGCCAGCAGGCCCACTGCCTGCTGGCCAGTCCATCCCGAGCCTAGAAAATTCCCAAAATCAGCACACTTCTTCCTCAAGTCATAGACCGGTCACTCGTAGTCAGCAGGGTGTTTTTAAACCAAAGAGACATTTTAATTTAAATTATAATGTTCTTAAATCACCCTTACTCCGTACTCCTGTGTCTGCATTAAATGACCCAAATTGGAAAAGTGCTATGACTGATGAATTTAATGCTCTTATTGATAATAAGACATGGGAGTTGGTGCCCCGTCCTTGTGTTATTAATATTATTCGGTCTATGTGGATTTTTGCTCACAAGAAAAATTCAGATGGTTCATTTGCATGGCATAAGGCGCGGCTTATGGGTGATGGTAAGACTCAGCAGGTTGGGGTAGATTGTGGTGAGACATTTAGTCTGGTGGTCAAACCGGCTACCATTCGCACGGTACTCAGCTTGGCTCTGTCGAAAGCATGACCTATCAATCAGTTAGACGTCAAGAATGCTTTCCTACACGGTGATCTCAAGGAAACAGTTTATATACATAAGCCGTTGGGGTTCAGGGATCCCAAACATCCTCATCATGTCTGTTTGCTGAAGAAGTCCTTATATGGGCTTAAGCAGTCTCCACGGGCCTGGTATACAAGGATTGCTAACTATGTTTCGACTATTGGGTTCCTTGTTCGTCTACCGTCGTGGTTCGTCCTTGGCCTACATTCTGTTATATGTGGATGATATCAGTTTGACTGCCTCTTCCGATGCCTTACGCCAGTCTATCATGACCGTGCTCAGCTCTGAGTTTGCTATGAAAGACTTAAGGCCCTTGAGTTACTTTTTGGGATTGCCGTCAAGCGTCATTCCAATGGATTGTTCTTGTCTCCACGAAAGTATGCAGCTGAGATCATCGAGAGGGCTGGGATGTTATCTTGTAAGTCCACTTCCACTCCAGTTGATACTAAGCCCAAGCTTGGGGCCGCGGCCGACATACCATACGAGGATCCAACTCGCTATCGTAGTCTTGCGGGGTCCCTTCAGTATCTTACCTTCACGAAACCAGATATTACATATACGGTCCAGCAGGTGTGTTTGTTCATGCATGATCCCCAGATTGAGTATATGAATGCGCTCAAACGCATAATTCGGTATATTCAGGGAACACTGGACTATGGGTTGCATATATATTCTTAATCGACATCCACACTTGTCTCGTAAACAGATGATGATTGGGGTGGTTGTCCAGACACCAGCCGGTCTACGTCTGGATATTGTGTGTTCCTTTTCAACAACTTGGTCTCCTGATCTACAAAGCGTCAGGCGACTCTATCCCGTTCAAGTGCCAAGGCTGACTATCGGGGGGTAGCTAATGTGGTCTCAGAATCATGTTGGTTACGTAATTTGCTATTGGAGATTCATTATCCCATTCAGAAGGCAACCTTAGTGTATTGTGATAATATTAGTAACATCTACCTTTCAGGTAATCCGGTTTAGCACCAACGCACTAAACATATCGAGATGGACATTCACTTTGTTCTTGAAAAGGTTGCTCGGGGTCAGGTACGCGTCTGTCACGTTCCGTCGAGATATCAGATTGCAGATATCTTTACAAAGGGTCTTCCCTCGGTCCTTTTTGAAGATTTTAGGGACAGTCTCAGCGTTCGAAGACCGCCCACTATGACTGCGGGGGTGTGTTAAATATACAATATACACACAATATACATGGGTATATTGTGTGTATAATGTCTCGGATTTGCTCCCATAAAAGGCTCTCCGTTTTAGCTGTTTTGGTTAAAATAATTTATGGTAAATATTTAGTATCCTAATTTAGGTAATGTTGTAATATAATTAGTAGTGTATTACCATAAATGTATAGAATAAGGTTTTAGGAATAGAATAGGAATAGGATTCTCCTATTTTGTAACTTGTATATAAAGCATTTCAAGTAATGAAAATAATCAAGGCATTATTTCTTTCAATGTTGATAGTCATATGTCAATATGTTGTGTAAACAATCAAAGCAGTACAAATTAAATAAGTGTCCACATCAAATTTCTTTTTGTCGATAGTGAAACAAATAGTATGAATAGATAATTGTATCAAAGGAAAGCATATCAAAGCAGATCGGTAAAAGAAATAGCGGTAGTGAAACAATCATGACAAAAACTATAGAAAATATTTAGAAAAAAGAACAGTAACTACAACAAAATAATACAATCATCGTAGTACAAGAAACAACATATAGTAACTGAAATCAAAAGGCAATAAACTATAGGGAAATACAATTGTATATATGTCGTCGAATCAAGAATGAAGATGATTTCATTGGCCAATTTTGGTATATAATAACAATAAATATGCATGGTAACTAAAACATTCGGAGAAATTATACGCAACAAAACAAAAGAAAAAAGCTTTGGTTAGTGTTAAATGTGATCTTGAATGTTGTACAAGAAGGCAGTAGCCAAGGAAGATGAAGCAGGGCAAATCTGTTTCTATATACAATTAATGCCTAAGCAGAAAGCAAGGAGATGAAATGAAAGTATCCTAACAAACTCCCTAACCAACTGACTAGCCAATCAGTTAAGTCATTAACCAATTAACTAAATCAGCTAGCCATATGTTTATGAGCTCCAAATATACTCCCCTCAAACTAGACGGTGCAATATATTTAGCTTACCAAGCTTGCCCAATGAATGCATATGTCGACCATGCCCTAATCCTTGGTAAACAAATCAACGACCTGATGTGCTGCAGGAACATACTTTGTGCGCACTATACCATCCATCATCTTGTCCACAATAAAATGGCAACCAGTTTATATATGTTTCGTGTCTTTATGAAAACTGAAATTAGCTGCTATCTGCATAGCAGATTTGCTATCACTGGATACTATACACATGCATCTTTAAATAGACATCCACTTCATTGAATAAGCCAAGCAGTCGGATAACTTCTGCCACAGTTAAAGCCATACTTCTGCACTCAACTTCATCTAAGCTCCTTCAGACAGTGTGTTTCTTCTGCGATTTTCAAGATACCAAAGAATGTCCACGTTTGAGCATATAGCCAATGACTGATCTCCTGGTATTTGGACATGTTACCCAATCTGAATTACACCAGCATGTTAATATGTTAAGTAGTTTCTTGCTCAATAATTACGGATTATATATTTGAATTCTGATGATTTAACAAACTATGTATCCAAGACAATCAACTTGAGAAATAAGGAGGAAATCGTATTAAGAACCAGACATCCAATCAGATCTCCAAAGGACTTAGTGAAGCAATTGCAACATTCATGAAGAACAACTGAAAGGAACTGGTCATTAAGCAACTGGAGACTTAATTAAGTTATTTCATGGTGACTTGGAGAAAACAGAATATTGACAAGAAAGATGACATGCATATATCAAAATAAAGGATGTACATGAAATTAGCATTGAGGTAGGACAAGGAAGCTGACATGCATATATGAAAATAAAGGAAGATTCAATATGTTTTACAAGGTTTGGTTTTCAGGTACAATTAATGAAACCAAAACATTCAAGGATTCAAGAACTGAAGGTAACAACCAACTACTATATATACACAGCACGAATGAGCATTTGAACTCAACTACAGAGCCAACATACTACAAAATTTCAACGAGAGACAAATGTGAGCGCCGTCAACACCTTGATCTCAAGAGAGCCAACTATTCAATCAACAAAGAACCCGAGCGTATCAAGATTTATCAATTTAGTTCTTTTGTTTAAATAGTTAGGTTCTGATTGTAGTTTTACTTGTGTTCCTCTGAATAAATTGGTGATAAGTGTCATTGTTGAAAAGTAGTTACTCTAGGATAATAGATGGACTGTTTAGGGAACAAGTCCTTTAGGTTTGACAAGAAGATTGTAAACATGTTATCACTGATAATCTTGAAATTTGGTTAAATCCTATAGGAGATAGGGCGTGGTTTTTTACTTACTTGAGAAAGGAGATTTTCACGTAAAATATTCTGGTGTGATTTTACACTCCGCAGCAAAGTCCTTCATACGCAACTTCATGAATATGATCCTTGAAGTGCATAGGAGTATAGCGATCCTAACAAGTGGTATCAGATCTAGACCTTTCTAAAAAGGCTAGTATCTTGAAATATGTTAACATCTCCTACCGTACAAGAAGGACAATCAACCACAAGACCACCAAACTTCAATGGAAAGCACTATGGACGGTGGAGAATAAGAAGTCAGCATTATTTGATCTCTGAAAATCCCAAGTTATGGGATATCATTCAAATTGGTCAAAAAGGTCACAATAAGACAACACATCAAAAGGATGCCATGGCAAGATGACTTCTTATCTGTAGCATAGGACCTGATGAATTCAGGCAAGTCTCAACCAAGGTTACCATTATAGAAATCTGGGATGCACTATAAATAAGTTACATTGATCATGACTCAAAATATCCTAATAGATATTGCAAAAATCAGCGTGAATTCCTAATCCGCTCCAGAGGATGAAAACAATCAAATAGAAGTAGAGCTAGCGGAAATCAAAGAAAAAAATCCAAAAATGCTCTAAGAAAGGGTTGACATATATACCACACATGGTAAATGATGCACTCGAGGTTTAGAGCAGTGCCCAATCCCTTGTATTTAGGGGAGTCAGACGACCGCTCTACTCTTCGGGACTTTCTTTATTTTTTTTAGTTAAAACAAATATAACTAAAAAAGACTACTAGGAGTTTAGACTTGTAATGTACCTGAGCACTCATGCCTGCATACCACTCAATTATTTTGTTTTGTCTACTTTAGAAAAGAAAATATCACTACTCAATGGCTTTTGATCTTCTTTCCCCCATATAGATATTGAATAGAACAAGTTTGTTTCATGATTTTGTAATATACCAAATAAGGGATTGTTAGAAGAAAGCTCCTACTGGACAACTATAGCCCTTTGTATAGGTTGGATGCTCGAAACAAAAAGTTGATATAGAGGAAGGACTAACATTTACCAAAAAGGAGATCTATATAAAGATTGATAGGATTGAAGGAACATCAGTGCCCATCAAGGAATTAACTCACTTTATGAATTCTGTAGAAGTGAAGAACGAGTTAAAGGACACTTGAACTGCTCTATAGGAGGAACTTGTTAAAACAAGATACCTACAAAAGGAATCAGACAATCTTAGAGAAAAAATAACTCAAACTCTCAAAAGGTTGAAAGGCCAAAAATATATAGTATACGTACAACAACAAGAGCCAATTGTCAAATCACGGGAAAAGTGTAAACAGTCCTCCCAAAACAAAGAAGGCCAAGAAACTAGTTATCAAAGTTTCAACCAGAAAGCAAACGTGATCAGAAGATCTAGCAGGGAAAGGAACACCATCAATAGTACTCACTGAAAAGAGGATGAATATGCTCCATCTAACAAAATAAAAGAGCTTGGACGGGAAAGAAGGAACATTATCAACAAAATATGATGGAAGAAAAGGGAACATACTCAGCCCCGCAAAATAAAAGAACACATTTGAGGTGAATGTCATCAAGGTTATTTCCAACCACATAGATTGAGACTCAGGCCAATTTGACCTCCCAAAGATTATGTTTCAAGATAAGTAAATAAGGCCACAATTAGAGAGCAACATAATGAAAGCAAACAAATAAGAATCTCCCACTAAAATGTCTGACTAAACTGGGATTCATCAACAATTTGTAGAAGAGTACTCTTCAACAATAAGGAATCAGAAGAAAGACGTCAACGAGGAAGGAAAAATCAAGTATACATAGTCTAAGAACCTGGTTCTTACAACCCATGGTATACATATTTTAAATGCATATTAAGTTGAAAAAACCACTACTAGATACTTCCACATGGAAAAAACCATTTTTTTAAAAAAGTGAAAAAGCAACTCAATTCCTCTTTTCCCTCAAAGTCACGCCCCAAACTTGGGGAGGTGTGGCTGGCACCCGATGCCACATATATCTAATATTTATCATTACTCTACCTCTAGTCTTAGTGCTTTAATTGCGTACTTTATAGTGAAATCAATGTATTTGAGCTTATGTTGGTGTATCTTTTGTATTTAGGTACAACGAGAAAAAATGAGTTGAACCCAAGAATTTTTGGTGGATTTTGGATGCAATTGTACATGGGAAAGACGAAGGAGAGATCGCGCAACACTTCATAGAAAAACTGATCACTGAAGGACCCTATGCGATGCACTTGCGTCGCACGCACATAGCATGGGAACCATCTCTCTAAAGTTGATATCTGATGCTTGACAGGTACAATGTGTGATGGATTTCTATTGTATTCACGGGACAATGATACTACCTCTCTGAAGATAAGCAAAATGAAATCTGCAGACACACTTGCGATGCATGTGCGTCACAGGTTCATCGCATGCATCGTCAGCGATTTTTCTACATTAGTTGGAATTTGGTTTACTTGTTTTAGCTTTTAATATAGACTATAAATAGACCCTTTTGGACATTTTTTAAAGTCACGCTGAATTATTTTGTGAGATTTGTAAGCCGTCACTCTTTTCTTCTTTAATTCTAATCTTCTTTTCTTTATTAAACCCTAGTTTAACCATGAATTCTTGTGTTCTTGATACAATTATGATTGGTTAAATTCTCTAAATTCTGGGGTTGTGGTGTAGCCTTGATTGTTGACATTTTATAAGTAATTTAATCTTAGTAGTTTATTCATATACGATTATTTCTTTACTTCTGTTCTTAATTGCTTGATTGTATGTTCAACAGTCGAGATCTATTTACTATTTAATATACATGCTTGGGAAAGACATTATTATATAAGAGAAGAAGTAATGAGAGTGTGATATGATTATCCCTAAAGTCGGGGTAGGATTAGTGGCTAGGATAGGAACATACCTAGACATCGTAATCAATTAAAAACTATGGACGAATTACATTCTTAACAGGTCAATTTCATAAGAATATAGGCGGAAAACAGTTCCGAATCGGCGGGTAATAGTTTGGGAGAATGCTACACGATTAAAAATTTGGTTAATTGACAATCGTGAATAAAACTACTAAGGTTAGTTACTTGAATGACACAACATAATTGGTGAACCAACCACGACCCTGGAATACTCATCTCTCTATGATCAATTCATGTCCTAAACAAACGTTCGTAGCAACTGTTAGAATAAAATAATTAGTTATTTACTTTTTTACAGTAGTTATAAAACAACATAAACATTTTCTTTCATACTTGTGTAATTAGTAGTGATAGTGAATTCTTTTATAATCGTTGATCATAAGTATCTATGGCTCGATATCTGACTTTTACAAGTCACTATACTGTTTGGCGACCACATACACTTGCGTGTGCGTTTGGGAGCAACAAGTTTTTGGCACCATTGCCGGGGACGTAAAAATTAATGGTTTAACTAGATTAATTTATTACTGCTTTAGTTAACCAAGTATTAACGTCTTGATCTTAACTATTATTGACGCAAATATTACAATCGAATGCGAAGATTTGCAAGTCAAAACAATCTTGAGGACTCCAACCATGAGCCTGAACGGTTTTTCCACCAACGCAGGAGGGAAGTTAATTTTTGTGCAAATCAAGAAGCTATTGTTGTGGTACCTGAAGTTATGGAGGCTAATGCACTAACAGTGATAATTTAAGAGGTGGTAGTACCTCTCATGGGTAATGTCACTTCGAGCATTGTCAAACCAACCATTGAGTGGTAATTTGAGCTGAAACATCCTATTATTCAGCTACTTCATTCCAGTGGGAAGTTCATTAGTCTGCCACATGAGCACCCTCAGGGACACATCCAAAACCTTCTTGGAGATTGCAGATACTTATGTGACCACCAGGGTCGTTGCTGATTATGTGAGGTTGACACTATTTATGTGGGGACGCCATGAAGTGGTTGCAGGCAGAACATGCAAGTTCTATCACCTCTTAGGATGATCTAGCGATAAAATATTTGACAAAGTTATTTCCATCTAGCAAGACAACGAGGCTCAAGATGGAAATCATGTCCTTCAGGCAAAAACTTGGAGAAGGGTTATATCAGTCATGGGGGGAGGTTTAAAGCATTGCTCAGAGATTGTCCTCACAATCATCGATCGAATGATGTTCTGGCACATGCATTTATTGAGAGTCTGGATCACCATGAAAAAGTGTTTCTAGATACTGCAGCTGGGTGGCAAGCTCTTAACCTCAGCTATAACGAATTGTTCATCTTATTTAACATGCCCTTTGAATTCATCTCCAAATAGCAGGGTGATCACCAAGATAATGTTACTAAGAACACTGCTGGAGCACTGGAAGCAGATCTTTACATAGGTATGACAACGGATATTGAGGTCATGCACAAAGAATTCAAGGATTTTGTTATGGGGAAGACCCAATCACATGTATAGGTAGTGCATCAAGCTCATATGTTCTGTGAGGTGTGTAGTGAAGGGCACATTAGTGATGTATGTCCAGCAAATACAAATTCGTTCTTCTTCATGAGTAATGCATCCAGAGGCCAAGGTAATCAAAATACATATGGTAACCGATACAATCTATCTTGGAAGAATCACCCAAATTCTCTTGGGGTGGTAATAAAGGTTGTGGTAACCAACAGAGGGCACAAGGGCAATATTAGCAATACCAACAAAATCAGAAAAATCAGCCCAAAGCTCATGCTCCCCTGAGTAGCATGGAATATATGATGAAACAGGATTATAGGGATATGCAGAAAATGATGGCAAGTCAACAAGCATTTGAGCAGAAGATAACAGCTAAAAATTAGAATCATGATCTTGTAGTGAGGAACATAGAAAAACAGATGGGGCAGATAGAAGGTGCTCAGAATACGAGGCCATAGGGGGACTTCCAAGTGATACAAATCTCAATCTAATACCTTGTAATGTTGTGTCTCTCTGAAATGGGAGGCAACTAAAATAACTAGCACCAAAGAAAGTAGTTGGGGCAGTAGCAGATGAAGAGGCAACCATAGAATATGAAGTTATTGTGGTAGTGAGGGTAGCAAAGATGCATGTGGTAAAGCAGCCACCGCCAGTGGTTGCAAAACCACCACCACCATTTCCTCCATGGTTGACTAAGAAGAAAGAAAAGGCCACATATACAAAATTTTCTTGAGTTACTTAAGTAGGTTCATGTAAATGGTCCTTTGGTAGATATGCTGCAAGGGATTCAAAAACTTGTTTCTCCCAAAATCCACACATAATTATACATGGTCGCCAAGCAATATTGTGACTTGTAAATGTCGGATATCGTATCCACAGAGGCTTATGATCAACGTTTATAAAAGAGTTCACTAACACTACTAATTACGCAAGTATGAAAGAGAATGTTTGTGTTGTTTTATAACTACTGTAGAAAAGTAAATAACTAATTATTTTAGTCTTACTATTGCTAGGAACATTTGTTTACGACTTGAATTGATCACAGAGAGATGAGTATTCCAGGGGGTTGATTCACCAATTATGTTGCATCATTCAAGTAACTAAGATTAGCAGATTTATTCACGATTACTAGTTAATCGGATTATTACTCGTGTAGCATTGTCCCGAAATACTACCCACCGATTCAGAACAGTTCGCTGCTTATATTCCTATAGAATTGACCTATTAAGAATGCAATTCATCCATGATATTTAATTGATTACGGTGTCTAGGTGTATTCCAATCCTAGCCACTAATCCTAGCTCTACTTTCGGAATAATCAGATCACACTCAACCATGTTACATGAGTTAGAGTTTGGTACGTTTTGCTCCCAAATGCACATGCAAGAATACATGATCTTCAAGCAATATAGTGACTTGTAAATGTCGGATATCGTACCCACATAGACTTATGATCAATGATTATAAAAGAATTCACTAACACTACTAATTACGCAAGTATGAAAGAGAATGTTTGTGTTATTTTATAACTACTGCAGAAAAGTAAATAACTAATTATTTTATTCTTACTGTTGCTAGGAACATTTGTTTAAGACTTGAATTGATCACAGAGAGATGAGTATTCCAGGGTCGTGGTTGATTCACCAATTATGTTGCGTAACTCAAGTAACTAAGCTTAGCAGATTTATTCAGGATTACTAGTTAATCAGATTATTAATCGTGTAGCATTCTTCCGAAATACTACATACCAATTCAGAAAAGTTCGCTGCCTATATTCCTATGGAATTGACCTATTAAGAATGCCATTCATCCACGGTATTTAATTGATTGTGGTGTCTAGGTATATTCCTATCCTTGCCACTAATCCTAACTCTACTTTAGGGATAATCAGATCACACTCTCTTTACTTCTTCTCTAATCTAATAACGTCTTTCACAAGCACATACATTAAATAGTAAATAAAACTTTACCGTTGCTCAGGCAATAAAGCAATTAAGAATGCTTGGTGATGTTGTTCCAAGGCTTGGATTTATAAATGAATGAGAGTCCCCTTTTATAGGCGAAGGCGTACTTCAAAACAGATTACAATTTACAAAATGAATAGTAAACGAATCTAATAATTACATAAAACAAACTACTTTGCGGAAAGTAAAAACTTTACATAAAGTATGATAAGAAAGCGACGTGTGTCGGGGAATCTTATCTTTAAAAGAAGAAAACTTTTATAAAAAGTTAAAAACTTTATTAAAGTTGAATAGGACATTTGTCATGTCCGGCCATTATTGATTTCGCATGGCCCCATCAATGTCACTTCATTCTGACATTTTTTTTTCCTTTTGAACTGATGTCCTCTTTCTTGTACCTGTGCCTTTGTGAGGCTGTCAAACAGATCTTCTGTTGATGGATGGTAAGTATAATCCTCCAATGGTTGTGAATCTTCCAGAAAAGCATATTGGTTGTCATGAGGGGCATCTCTCATGGATGCGGTAGATGTTTCTGAATAGGGATTATCATCCACCTTTGTTTTAATGTTTTTTATGAAACCTCTTTTACCTTATCAAGGTATGCTGACATAAGATCTTCGTCTGAAGCGTGGGGATTCCGAACTTTAATAGGTTTTTCCAATTTGGAAAAGAAAGATGATTCATCTTCCTTAGTATTTTTCTCCATATGATGGATACTTTTAAGACTCTTAACTAGCGAAGAAATATCACCTTCTAACTGCCATCCATAATGGCGAGTTTTGTCTTCTGGATCTTTATCCAATAATTTGGACCAGAACTTGCAAAGAAATTTCCTTTTCAGACATATAATGCCTTGTTGATTCCTCCCTGCTTCTAGAATCCATTTCTATATCCAAGGGATTCCTATCTGCATAAAAAAAATGAAGATGATCCTTCGATATAATCGGAGGGATTTTCTGGGGTAACACATAGTGTCACTTGAACCCATTCTTTGTAGGAAGCCATATAAGGTTCCTATAAGACCTTAATTTCAGGCCCAATGACACTCCACCATGGGAATATCCATCCTGGAAGTAGTAAGCCATTCTGGCTATTTTTAAAAAATTCAGGATTAATTTTAATCCACCAGAAATGTCCATGTTTTCGATTTTCATAGTAGAAAACCTGAGTAAAAGCATTGATATAATCATACTAATTAATTCCCCATTCATAAGGAGATATAATCTTCTTAAGATAGAATTTTGAAAAATTCCTTTCTGCTCCAGGATTATTATCCGGGAACGATGTGATATCAGCAATGTTGGTTGCAATAAGGATATATTCATAATACATCCTGTTCTTTCCTTATGGGAAAGGATTGTAGAAATTTTCTACATAGCGATTCATCAGAATCCAATGATCATTTAGATAATTTTTAACTTCATGATGTAGGTAGAGAATTGTCTTTTCATGACCCTTGACCAAATATTGGTTTATGTTTTCTTTCTCCGATTGTTGGAGCTTTTCGGCATATGAGCCTTGTTGTTGGCTACTAGAAGAGCCTTCTTTGTCCACGAGTATTACTCTTGGAATATTGGAAATATTATTTCCAGTGGTGCTAGATCTACCAGAGCCTCGTCCCGAGCCTCTGCCTCTACCCATATTAGGAGTAGGTGGTGTCCATTATAGACGCATCTTATCCCTGTAAATATTCACGAGTAAGAAAGTCAGGGAGTGAATTTTCTTCACCTTTAAGATATTGAATTTCAAAATCAAATGGGGCTAAATGTGCCTGCCATCTTGCAAAACATTTGTTTGGAAACATCATGTTTAAAATCTTTTTGAAACATGAATTTGGTTGCATTGCAGTATGTTCTTAGTAAGAATTTTGTATTATAAAGATCATCCTGGAATTTCAGGACACACTTAACTATAGAAAGAATTTCTTTGGCTATAGTAGCATAATTCTTTTGACTATTAGTCCATTTTCCTGAATGATACCGCACAAGATATTCTTGTTTGGTTTGGGGATTAATCTATTTAAGTATCCCACCATAAATGATGTCTGAAGCATCAGTCTCAATAATCTTTCCCCAATTTGGGTTGGCAATCATAAGACATGACAAAGCTTGTACATTCTTCTTAATTTTTTGTACCGCTTCTGTGTGGGCATTTTTCCACAGAGTGGTAGCTCTTTTTAACCTATCATATAAGATGGCTGCATCCACATATAAATTCTTATAATAAGGAGAAATATAAATTAGACTCCCTAAAAACCATTGTAATTGGGTTTTATCAAGAATTTTATCAGAAAATTTAGAAACAAATTCTATACTTCTAGTAATAGGAATGATTTTTCCATGTTCAATATTATGACCAAGAAATCGAATTTTAGTTTGAAAAATATTCATTTTAGGTTTTGATATAACCAAACCATTAGAAATAATAATTTTTTTAAAGATTTCAAGATGCTTAATATGATCTTGGTATATTCTTTGAAAAGTCTAATATGTCATCTATGTAAACAATGATAAAATCACTATATGAAGTAAAATATCATTCATGACATATTGGAATTCTAATGGAGCGTTCTTCAGCCCAAAAGGCATGACGTTCCATTAATAGTGTCTGAATGGGACTGTAAAGGCAGTTTTATATCTATCAGATTCATCAACCTGTATCTGCCAAAAACCTGATTTTAAATCAAATTTTGAAAATATGTTAGACTGGTATAACTTGTCAAGTAAATCAATTTTATTAGGAATTGGATATCTAATCCATTTTAAAACTTTTTTCAAAGGTTTATAGTTAATAACTAATTTGGGAACTCCTCGTTCCTGTTCAACATGTTTATTAACATAGAACGTCGTACAACTCCATGGAGAGTTTGAATAGCGAATTAATCTCTTCTCAATAAGAGTTGCAATTTCATTTTTGCAAATCGCTAGATATTCCATATTAATCTGGCAAGGCCTGGACTTTGTGGGAATATCTGATTCATGGAATTCTTCTTCATATGGAAGACTAACAATATGCTTTTTCCTGTTCCCAAAAGCAGTAGGTAAATCATTGCAGATAGAAATAGAAAAATCACGCTCTATTCATTTTATTTTATCCTGTAATTCAGGATTCTGCAATTTGTCTATGATATTAGAAGACATTAGCTCTTGCTGCAGATAATCAAGATGTTGCCTTTTGTTATGCACAAGACTAATAAGGCTAACAGTATTTGAAGCAGGAACCCAAGGAAAAGTAATAGAATTATTTTCAAAGGTACCTGTAAAAACTTTATCATCAGTATGAGTAATAGGCATGAGTCCATTAATAAAAGGTATGCCTAAAATAATATCATGAGCCAAATTTTTGACTAAAGATAAAAGAATGTTCCATACACATTCTGTCATGGCAAACATGGGCACTAGGTAACTTGTAGGAGACATCCATATTGCTCCCATATGCACTTCTTACTCTACGAGTAGACTTGGTAAAATATTTGGTAGGGATTAGTCCTTCCCTAATGCAATTAAGATCTTCCCCTGAATAAATTAATGTAGGGACATGTATGTAGATGGTACCTCTGTCAATTAACAAATTAACATGGGTAATCCATCTTTGGCGGGAATATAAATTAATGGCTCCCATAAAGTCTACCTCTTTAGGACTATCAGAGGTAGCTGGTTGATCGAGTATAACCTAACTCTATATCAGGAAGAGAAGTATGACTAGTCTGTCCCGACTCTAAGGAAGTAACTCTATCATCTAGCATAGTGTAATGTTGACAAAGTAGAGTTAGCTCCTGTTTGAGATCATAAATCTCAGTCTTCAATTCCCGGACTGTAAGAGAACTATTAGGACTCCGCTTTTATTGTAATTCCTAGAGAACTTCAGAAAAGTTATAAGGCGGATCAATTCTCGATCTGATTTTGAGAGGAACTTTGTCCTTTCCCTGAGCTTTAAACAAAGCTTCGATGACCTGTGCTTTGACCTGAATATTATCCAGTAGGTCACTGACTTCTTCTCCATTAATGACATTTATATTGCAGCTGGAGAATTGTGCTTGAAGTTTATAAAACTCATCATCGTTTCACTATCCTTGATAACCTGAAATTTATCTTTTGTAATGCAGGTGCAAGGAGCTTCATCTTCCGTAGAGGAGGAGTAAGGATCTTCATAATCTGAACTCATAGTTTCCTCTGAGTCATTAGACTCTTCTGATGAGAAGATAATCTTCATCAAAGCATACTTAATGCTTTCATCTACTGTGAGATTCTTGATCTTATCGATCTTCTTCTTTTTACACCTATTGGCGTAATGACCTTTTTCACCACATGCATAGCACGTAGGAGACTTCCTTTCTCTTTTATGGATATAACCCTTCTTTGCATTTCTGGCTCTTTTATTTGCAGCATATTTCTTATAAGAGTTAAATTTGTACTTTTCATAGTACTCCCTTTTATGGGGTTTAACCAGGTTTTTCCTCTTTTTCCCATTCTGATGAGAGGCCGGTTCATCAAATGCAAACTATTGATAGAATTCTCCTAATTGGGTCTTTTCGGTCCCTTTCTGCTTTTTAAGCTGTTTCTGTAATTTCAGATCATTGCATAGAGCTAATCCTTCTTCCATGCATTTGCCTATTAGCTATCCGTAAGAATAAAAATCCCATTGGATATGAGAATCACCTGAATAATTTCTTAAGGATCTCTTAACCTTCTCAGCGAAAAGAGAGGGAAGGTCATCAATAAATCTGGCTTTCCAGAAACTACTATTGGGTTTTGGGAGGTTTAACACTCTGCTAAGGAAGACATCCTTATACCACCTAAATGAAGTTAAGATGGGGCACCTATGGTTTTGCAGAAGAGTTCTGATATTATCATAATTGGTAGAATAATTCCCTGTAAAGTGATCTAAAATGGTTAGAACGAGAGTAAAAATTGCATAAGGTTGTGATTCATTACCTTCTTGCTTTACAGCATTCATAATAGAAAGTTTTTGGTCTTATGTGAGATAATTATCCAACCAAGCTTTAAGCTGACCTGTAAATCCCGCAGTTATCATCTTTACGATGTGAGCATCGGTTTGGTGATTACCTTTAGCTGCTGCAGCATACATAATGATTTTGTGGCACATCCTGAAAATTTGACTATCAGCGCCACCATCTATGTTCCATTCAACAATTTTTGTACCGGTATAAGCGGTAGGCTCATTCTTATAAGCTTGTTCTTCAATTAGAACATCCATGGGTGTAGGTCTCGGATAATAGTAATTCTCTGAATTGAACTTGGGTTTCCATTTACCCTTCCTCATGGCAGCAATATGTGCTTCATTGTCACATGCAGATAATTTATCTGTACTAATCATCGTAACAGTAGATGTAGAACCATCTTTCGAAGAAATCTTCAATTTATTCTGAAATTGGGAAAGTAAATCTTCAAGATTCTTTACTAATGGTTCTTTGGTCTGTTTTTCTAGGGAGATTCCTTCCATTGAAGGAGGAGGCTGAATGTTCGTTGGAATTTCCAGAGATTTTGGAGGCTGGTTAGGAGCAACTTCTTTAACTCGTTGACTCTCTGTAAGAGATCTGAGCTTGTCAACTTTGTTATGTAATAAGCTCATTTGTTGTCGTACGGAGTGCCCTTTCAGCCGTCGCCGTGGTTAGGCATAAGGCATTTTCATGGGCCATTTTTCGTATTGAGCTATGTATAACTGTCGAAATATGGATCGGATTAAAATCCCTATTTATGAATAGTACTATAGATCCATCCTGGTTGAAGATTTATTTTATTTTGTTCTATTCTTTATTATTTTCATAAATAACGATCCTTTCAGACCTGGACAAAGGTCTTATTATAGTATAAGAGCCATATTTTCAAAGAGTATTCGCAGACAGTATTTTTCTTTATCATGAATATTTTCAAAAGCTATAAGAATAGCATTAAGAATTCTAGAACGGAAGAACATGAACTTCCACAACACTTAGATGCTTTAAACAAATGGACTATTCCATTTGTTGCTACTAAAGAAATTTATAATTTCGGTATCTTTAAAAACTTGCAAAATTGCCATGTTATTAAGACTATTGAAGAGTCTGTCCAAATGGACAATCAAGAAAAAACTATACAGTTATTTTCTGATACTGATATTGAAAGATATCAAAAATTGCATTACAAATTTTTGCATATTGGATTAGTGCAAATTGCATTTAAACCTTTAACTTTAAAAGGTTTACCTGAAAGTTTTATGATTGTTCTAAGAGATGCTAGAAATTTAAATTGGAACAATCTCTTATGGGTGCTATGCAATCCAGTCTGGCCTATAGACCAGTTTATTTTGATGTCAGACCAAATCTTACTATGTCTTTGTTTGATCCAAATATTTTGCATGCTTTAACTTTATATGTCAAAGCTCATGGCTATAATTATATGCCTGAAATAGAAGTTATGTGCATCTGTTATCGTATCTATTTCTGCGTGTTAGACACCATGAATCCTAATTGTAAGATTATGGATGATAAGAGAAATAGGCAAACGGTTCTAATAGAAACCAACCTAGCCAAAAGGTTTAAGATAACTACTAGAATACCTATCAGTTGGGATGAAATTAATTACACGATGACTGGCTAATTGAGAGTGTTATCCCTGTCCAACCTAGGATAGATACTCGTATCGCTCAGGTTGTTCAGACCACTGATGGAAATATCCATCTCCAATTTTCTACCCAACCATATAAATCAGGTAGATCAATGTCATCTCATTATTACCTCTCTCATCTCGATGACATTCACAGACTTTCTACGGCTAGAGCGTCAACCTCTCAGGTTAACGATGACCTTTATAAGGTAACCACTCCTTCAGAGATCTCTCAGGATGAGAAGATTGAGAAAATAAAAATAGGAGACAATCAAATTCTTGTAGGAATTAATACTGATCCGACTCCCAGTGAAATGGGATTCACTGATTATTTTAAGGATGGATAGCGATCATATTCATGCTTCACCTCTGGATTATAGTCCATGTTCAGGTCTAAGAAAGATTATTTCGAAAGAGTTTCTGAGTGAGGATTATCATCTTTTCAGGAGATGGTTCTTCTCATTTTTTACTGATAAGGAAGCATGTTCCATTAGAGACCAGTTTTATGATGAGTTGCAAACCAAGCAGGATTATAAGCCTTCGGTTCGATGGTTTGTTGAAGACTATGCTCTTCACAATATCAATGTTGTTGAAAGACAATGGCATTCAGATTCAAATAAAGTCCTTAGGAGTATATACCCTTCAGATTAACCATTTTCATTAAAAAAAGGACAACAGTAACAATGATTTACAAGACCAACCTTTATGAAGATAATACATCAGACCCTTCATAATGACCCTACTATTAATCATATCAATACCATTTTCAAGCAGCATAACCATACCAATATTCATCTCAAGGTTATTAGTGAACAAATGAGCTTATTACATAACAAAGTTGACAAGCTCAGAACTCTTGTAGAGAGTCAACGAGTTAACGAAGTTGCTCCTAACCAGCCTCCAGAATCTCTGGAAAATCCAACAAACATTCAGCCTCCTCCTTCAATGGAAGGAATCTCCCTAGAAAAACAGACCAAAGAACCATTAGTAAAGAATCTTGAAGATTTACTTTCTCAATTTCAGAATAAATTGAAGATTTCTTCAAAAGATGGTTCTACATCTACTGTTACGATGATTAGTACAAATAAATTATTTGCATCTGACAATGAAGCACATATTGCTGCCATGAGGAAGGGTAAATGGAAACCCAAATTCAATTCAGAGAATTACTATTATCCGAAACCTACACCCATGGATGTTCTAATTGAATAACAAGCTTATAAGAATGAGTCTACCGCTTATACCGGTACAAAAATTGTTGAATGGAACATAGATGGTGGCGCTGATAGTCAAATTTTCTGGACGTGCCACAAAATCATTATGTATGCTGCAGCAGTTAAAGGTAATCACCAAACCGATGCTCACATCGTAAAGATGATAACTGCGGGATTTACAGGTCAGCTTAAAGCTTGGTTGGATAATTATCTCACACAAGAACAAAAACTTTCTATTATGAATGCCGTAAAGAAAGAGGGTAATGAATCACAACCTTATGCGATTTTTACTCTCGTTCTAACCATTTTAGATCACTTTACAGGGAATTATTCTACCAATTATGATAATATCAGAACTCTTCTGCAAAACCATAGGTGCCCCACCATAACTTCATTTAGGTGGTATAAGGATGTCTTCCTTAGCATAGTGTTAAACCTCCCAGAAGCCAATAATAGTTTCTGGAAAGCCAGATTTATTGATGGCCTTCCCTCTCTTTTCGCTGAGAAGGTTAAGAGATCCCTAAGAAATGATTCCGGTGATTCTCAGATCCAACGGAATTTTTATTCTTACCGATAGCTAATAGGCAAATGCATGGAAGAAGGATTAGCTCCATGTAATGATCTGAAATTATAGAAACAGTTTAAAAGCTTATCGAAAAGACCCAAGTAGGAGAATTCTGTCAAAAGTTCCCATTTGATGAACCGGCCTCTCACCAGAATGGGAAAAAGAGGAAAACCCGGTTAAACCCCATAAAAGGGAGTACTATGAAAAGTACAAATCTGACTCTTATAAGAAATATGCTACAAAGAAAAGAGCCAGAAATGCAAAGAAGGGTTATATCCCAAAAAGAGAAAAGAAGTCTCCTACGTGCTATGCATGTGGTGAAAAAGGTCATTACGCCAATAGGTGTAAAAAGAAGAAGATCGATAAGATCAAGAATCTCACAGTAGATGAAAGCATTAAGTATGGTTTGATGAAGATTATCTTCTCATCAGAAGATTCTAATGACCCAGAGGAGACTATGAGTTCAGATTATGAATATCCTTACTCCTCCTCTATGGAAGATGAAGCTCCTTGCACCTGCATTATGAAAGATAAATGTCAGGTTATCAAGGATAGTGAAACAGATGATGAGTTTTATAAACTTCAAGCACAATTCTCCAGCTGCAATATAAATGTCATTAATGGAGAAGAAGTCAGTGACCTACTGGATAATATTCAGGTGAAAGCATCGAAGCTTTGTTTAAAGCTCAGGGAAAGGACAAAGTTCCTCTCAAAATCAGATAGAGAATTGATCCGCCTTATAACTTTTCTGAAGTTCTCCAGGAATTACAATAAAAGCGGAGTCCTAATAGTTCTCTTACAGTCCGGGAATTATAGACTGAGATTTATGATCTCAAAGAGGAGCTAACTCTACTTCGTCACCATTACACTACGCTAGATGATACAGTTACTTCCTTAGAGTCAGGACAGACTATTCATACTTCTCTTCCTGATATAGAGTTAGGTTATACTCGATCAACCAACTACCTCTGATAGTCCTAAAGAGGCAGACTTTATGGGAGCCATTAATTTGTATTCCCGCCAAAGATGGATTACCCATGTTAATTTGTTAATTGACAGAGGTACCATCTACATACATGTCCCTACATTAATTGATTCAGGGGCAGATCTTAATTGCATTAGGGAAGGACTAATCCCTACCAAATATTTTACCAAGTCTACTCGTAGAGTAAGAAGTGCATATGGGAGCAAAATGGATGTCTCCTACAAGTTACCTAGTGCCCATGTTTGCCATGACAGAATGTGTATGGAACATTCTTTTGACTTAGTAAAAAATTTGGCTCATGATATTATTTTAGGCATACCTTTTACTAATGGACTCATGCCTATTACTCATATTAATGATAAAGTTTTTACATGTACCTTTGCAAATAATTCTATTTATTTTCCTTGGGTTCCTGCTTCAAATACTGTTAGACTTATTAGTCTTGTGCAGAACAAAAGGCAACATCTTGATTATCTGCAGCAAGAACTAATGTCTTGTAATATCATAGACCAATTGCAGAATCCTAAATTACAGGACAAAATAAAAGGAATAGAGCTTGATTTTTCTATTTCTATCTGCAATGATTTACCTACTGATTTTTGGAACAAGAAAAAACATATTGTTAGTCTTCCAAATGAAGAAGAATTTCATGAATTAGATATTCCCACAAAGTCTAGGCCTTGCCAGATGAATATGGAATATCTAGAGATTTGCAAAAAAAGAAATTGCAACTCTTATTGAGAAGAGATTAATTCGCTCTTCAAACTCTCCATGGAGTTGTACGGCGTTCTATGTGAATAAACATGCTGAACAGGAACGAGGAGTTCCCAGATCAGTTATTAACTATAAACCTTTGAATAATGTTTTAAAATGGATTAGATATCCAATTTCTAATAAAAAGGATTTACTTGACAGGTTATACCAGTCTAACATATTTTTAAAATCAGGTTTTTGGCAGATACAGGTTGATGAATCTGAAAGATATAAAACTGCCTTTACAGTCTCATTCGGACACTATGAATGGAACGTCATGCTTTTTGGGCTGAAGAACGCTCCATCAGAATTCCAACATGTCATGAATGATACTTTTACTTCATATAGTGATTTTATCATTGTTTACATAGATGACATATTAGTCTGTTCAAAGAATATACAAGATCATATTAAGCATCTTGAAATCTTTAAAAAAGTTATTATTTCTAATGGTTTGGTTATATCAAAACTTAAAATGAATATTTTTCAAACAAAATTTGATTTCTTGGTCATAATATTGAACAGGGGAAAATCGTTCCTATTACTAGAAGTATAGAATTTCCTTCTAAATTTCTTGATTAAATTCTTGATAAAACCCAATTACAAAGGTTTTTAGGGAGTCTAAATTATATTTCTCCTTATTATAAGAATTTATATGTGGATGCAGCCATCTTATATGATAGGTTAAAAAAAGCTACCACTCTGTGGACAAATGCCCACACAGAAGCGGTACAAAAAATTAAGAAGAATGTACAAGCTTTGCCATGTCTTATGCTTGCCAACCCAAATTGGGGAAAGATTATTGAGATTGATGCTTCAGACATCGGTTATGGTGGGATACTTAAACAGATTAATCCTCAAACTAAACAAGAATATCATGTGCGGTATCATTCAGAAAAATGGACTAATAGTCAAAAGAATTATGCTACTATAGCCAAAGAAATTCTTGCTATAGTTAAGTGCATCCTGAAATTCTAGGATGATCTTTATAATACAAAGTTCGTAATAAGAATAGAATGCAATGAAGCCAAATTAATGTTTCAAAAAGATTTTAAACATGATGTTTCCAAACAAATGTTTGCAAGATGGAAGGCACATTTAGCCCCATTTGATTTTGAAATTCAATATCTTAAAGGTGAAGAAATTTCACTCCCTGACTTTCTTACTCGTGAATATTTACATGGATAAGATGCGTCCATAATGGACACCACCTACTCCTAATAGGGGTAGAGGCAGACGTAGAGGAAGAGGCAGAGGCAGAGGCAGAGCCTCGGGACGAGGCTCTGGCATATCTAGCACCACTGGAAATAATATTTCAATATTCCAAGAGTAATACTCATGGACAAAGAAGGCTATTCTAGTAGCCAACAACAAGGCTCATATGCCGAAAAGCTCCAACAATCAGATAAAGAAAACAGAGACCAATATTTGGTCAAGGGTCATGAAGAGAAAATTCACTACCTACATCATGAAGATAAAAATTATCTAAATGATCCTTGGATTCTGATGAATCACTATGTAGAAAATTTCTACAATCCTTTCCCAGAAGGAAAGAACAGGATGTATTATGAATATATCCTTATTGCAACCAGCACTGCTGATATCACATCGTTCCCGTATAATAAGCCTGGAGCAGAAAGGAATTTTTCAAAATTCTATCTTAAGAAGATTATATGTCCTTATGGATGGGGAATTAGTCCATTCAGGTCAAAGGAATTTACAATTCCACGAACGAACAATTAATATGGCATTTAATTACTATGATTATTCCCATAGTGGAGTGTCATTGGGTCTGAAATTTAGGTCTTACAGAAACCTTATATGGCTTCCTACAAAGAATGGGTTCAAGTGACACCATGTGTTACCCCAGAAAATCCCTCCGATTATATCGAAGGATCAACTTCATTATTTTTTTTATGCAGGCAGGAATCCCTTGGATATGGAAATGGATTCCAGAAGCATGGAGGAATCAACAAGGCATTATATGTCTCAAAAGGAAATTCCTTTGTAAGTTCTGGTCCAAATTATTGGATAAAGATCCAGAAGACAAAACTCGCCATTATGGATGGCAGTTAGAAGGCGATATTTCTTCGCTAGTAAAGAGTCTTAAAAGTATCCATCATATGGAGAAAAAGACTAAGGAAGATGAATCATCTTTCTTTTCCAAATTGGAAAAAACTATTAAAGTTTGGAATCCCCACGCATCAGACGAAGATCTTATGTCAGCATACCTTGATAAGGTAAAAGAGGATTTCATAAAAAACATTAAAACAAAGGTGGATGATAATCCCTATTCAGAAACATCTAGCGCATCCATGAGAGATGCCCCTCATAACAACCAATATGCTTGTTTGGAAGATTCACAACCATTGGAGGATTATACTTATCATCCATCAACAGAAGATCTATTTGACAGCCTCATAGAGGCAATCCAACAAAAACACAGGTCCAAGAAAGAGGACACCAGTTCAAAAGGAAAAATAAAAATGTCAGAATGAAATGACATTGATGGGGCCACGCGGAATCAATAATGGCCGGACATGACAAATGTCATTTTCAACTTTAATAAAGTTTTTAACTTTTTATAAAAGTTTTCTTCTTTTAAAGATAAGATTCCCCGACACACGTCGCTTTCTTATCTTACTTTATGTAAAGTTTTTACTTTCCGCAAAGTAGTTTGTTTTATGTAATTATTAGATTCGTTTACTATTCATTTTGTCAATTGTAATCTGTTTTGAAGTTTGCCTTCGCGTATAAAAGGGAACTCTCATTCATTTGTAAATCCAAGCCTTGGAACAACATCACCAAGCACTGTACAAATTCTCTCAATAATAATATTTCAATTTTCATTGTATACTCTCTCTCTCTTGGACACAACTTAGGTACTATTCTCCCCCCTTCTCTTTTGTTATTTTTACTTCGTATGATAGGCTAATAAGCCTATACCGTCTGAGATGCTCTGCGATGGTATGGTTTAATTAAATTTTTTTTAAAAAGGAATAGAATGAAATAGAATTTTTCATTAAAATTCCAGTAAGGATATTGGTACATATCACCATAGGTTCCGAAGTATTCTGGCAATTATGCTCTTGTTGTATGGGGTGCCCATTCAGTTGTCGCCGTGGTTAGACATGAGGCATTTTCATGGGCCATTTTTCGTATTGAGCTATGTATAACTGTCGGAATAAGGATCGGATTAAAATCTCTATTTATGAATAGTACTGTAGATCCATCCTGGTTGAAGATTACTTTTATTTTGTTCTATTCTTTATTATTTTAGTCTTACTATTGCTAGGAACATTTGTTTACGACTTGAATTGATCACAGAGAGATGAGTATTACAGGGTCGTGGTTGATTAACCAATTATGTTGCATCATTCAAGTAACTAAGCTTAGCAGATTTATTCACGATTACTAGTTAATCGGATTATTAATCGTGTAGCAATCTCCCGAAATACTACCCATCGATTCAGAACAGTTCGCTGCCTATATTCCTATGGAATTGACCAATTAAGAATGCAATTCATCCACACTATTTAATTGATTGCGGTGTCTAGGTATATTCCAATCCTAGCCACTAATCCTAGCTCTACTTTAGGGATAATCAGATCACACTCAACCATGTTACATGAGTTAGAGTTTGGTACGTTTTGCTCCCAAATGCACATGCAAGTATACATGGTTGTCAAGCAATATAGTGACTTGTAAATGTCAGATATCGTACCCACAGAGACTTATGATCAATGATTATAAAAGAATTCACTAACACTACTAATTATGCAAGTATGAAAGAGAATGTTTGTGTAGTATTATAACTACTACAGAAAAGTAAATAACTAATTATTTTATTCTTACTGTTGCTAGGAACATTTGTTTAAGACTTGAATTGATCACAGAGAGATGAGTATTCCAGGGTCGTGGTTGATTCACCAATTATGTTGCATCATTCAAGTAACTAAGCTTAGCAGATTTATTCACGATTACTAGTTAATCAGATTATTAATCGTGTAGCATTTTCTCGAAATACTACCCACCGATTCAGAACAGTTCGCTGCCTATATTCTTATGGAATTGACCTATTACGAATGCAATTCATCCATGATATTTAATTGATTGCGGTGTCAAGGTATATTCCAATCCTAGCCACTTATCCTAGCTCTACTTTAGGGATAATCAGATCACACTCAGAAGGAACATCACGTGCAATATATGACGAACCATAGGCTTTCCCTTAGTGTAACCACTTTATTGATACAAGTATGTTAAATCTAGTATCAATGACTTAACGGGTAGTAATGTAGGCTAAGGATGGGTAGGATATATTTTGGTTGAAATAATGACTATCCTCTCTAAGAACTTTATTCACACTCCTAAGTCCTAAACATGTTTTTATTGCTTTCATAGGAGTAACATTGTAACGATCCGTCTGGTCATTTTTAGTTAAAGACCCTCATTCGCTTATTTGACCCTTCTCACAGGCTCCTTCTAAGGAAAAATGTGCACACTAGGATCACAAGTACCAGAGGCACAAAATTTAAAGGATGAGCAGGTTTTGTAAGGTAGCTCGTTTTTTGCTATGATTGTTGAATTGCGGATCATGTATCTAGACCATTACTCAAGTGTGAAGAAAGAGAGGGTTTGCACATTGTACTTTTTTATGATGGGGCTGCCGGTTAACATTAGGTACTGGATGATAAAACAGATGATGCAGGTGAGGGATTGCAAGGCGAAAAGCTTAAGCTATGGCGACACACTCACCAATTATCTGATGAGGGAAAACAGTGACTTGGCTCACCCTCTTAACAGGATTCTTAACCCACTTGATAGCACAACTGATATTTCTAAAGTCCTAGCACCGGGGTAGTTGGTGAAGCAGAACCTTACTGCGCTGAGGAATGCTTGGGCCAATCCACCTTGATCACCCGAAACTACAAAATGATGGTGATTCAGGGAGAGCAGTTCCGATTGGATTATTAGAGTGTTTATGCTGAGGCCCTGCACACTGTATATTCCAGGGCACTACTTGGTGAGGATGCCTATTTTACTGAGGATGATGATGTCTGCATGGTGGATCTGATGATGGTCAACTTAGAAGTAGGTGAAGAAGTAGAGTCATTGACACAAGGCGACATCGATGATGAGGAAGAAGAAGAGAGGTCGAAGTTGGAAGACGGAGAGGACGATGAGGGAGATGACTTGGCCCTAGAAGGACTCATGGAGTATTTCTTACCTTATTTTTATTTTGCTTGTAGATGCATTGAGGGCACTGCATATTTTAAGTGTAGGGTAGGAAATATGTCCCTGTGTAATGTAAAGTTTTTTGAGGTTAGGGGTGATGACAAATATTCCGTAGGATATTTTTAGTAGTTTTTTAGTCTTAGAAAAAATATAAAAAATTTCAAACAATTTTTTTTTTTGTATTTTCTGTAGTAGCCTCTTAAGTCCCTCATTAGCGGCATACATCACCCTCCCCCTTGGATTTTCTTATGGCTTAAGTTCTTTCCCTAGAGGGGACCTTTGAATCAGGTATTTGTTTTTTTTAGGAAACCATTGAACCAGAATCCCAAAGCTAGTCAAATGCTAGGTACTCAGATTAGGTGAAATACGATAATGAGCAATTCTCTATGTTTAATATCAAAATCATGCTCAACAAAAAGAGAAAATAACCTTCCTTGAGACACTAAGACTCGTATTCAAGACACTTATATGATCCATTTGAGCTTAATTTGAATTATCTTATGTTTGCCTGATTTGAAGACTGATATGGATCCACCTTGAGTTAATTGTGTGCCATGTGTGTGTAAGGTATTTTAGTGTACTCCGTGCTCTATATTGATATCTAGAACATTCCCAGTCTGTTGGCGAAACAAAATGAAGTTGTTGATCGAGGAATTGATATAGGCTTTCCTTGTTAGCAAAAAATCAACCTCAGTTTGCCTGTTTGTAAATAATTGCCCTAGTGTGCCCCATTGAGCCTTTGTGAGAGTGATCATAAATTGTTTATTGGTTCCGTACATTTAAATTAGTTCATACTCAAAATCATGTGAGATATGGGCAACTCTCATTCGGTGAGGACTCATAATTGACTTAGGATAGGTGAAGTGTTGGTTTATCTGTAAGAATCATGATGATTCTACTTGAAATGGTGTTGTTGAGTCAGTTTTTGAGTTTGGGTTATTTTGAGGAGGTTGTCTGTGATTTTATGTGTAATATGTTGGCATGAGTATAGTGAGAATTTGCTTGATTTGTGGTTTGAAAAATAGTTTTGAAAGTGTCATATTAGCCGATGCCCGAGTAGACATGTTTTGATTGGTGGTGGTTGTGTCTGGTAAAGTGTAGTAGTTGATAGTAGGTTTCCTTAGGGCAAGTAAAGTCTAAGTGTGGGGTGGTGATATTTGGCACAAATATCTAATATTTAGCATATTGAATCGTGTACTTTATAGTGACATCGTTGTATTTGAGCTTATGTTGGTATATCTTATGTATTTAGGTACAACGAAAACAAATGAGTTGAACCCGGGCAATTTGGTGGATTTTGGATTCAATTATACATAGGCAATATGACTGAGAGATTATGCAACCCTTTGTAGAAAAACTGGTCACTGAAGGACCCTGTGCGATGCACTTGGGTCGCACGCACAGGGCATGGGAACCATCTCTCTAAAGTTGAAATTTGATGCCTAACATGTACCATGTGCGATGGCATGTGTCACACGTATAGGGTGAGGATACTGCCTCTCTGAAGATAAGCAAAATGAAATTTATAGACACATCTGTGATTCATGTGCGTCGCGGGGTGCATCGCAATCATCATCGGCGATTTTCCTAATTTAGTTGGGATTTGGTTTACTTGTTTTAGATTTTAACCTAGACTATAAATAGACCCTATTGGGCATTTTTTAGAGACACGCTGGATTATTTTGTGAGACTTATAAGCCGTCACTTTGTTCATCTTTAATTCTTATTTTCTTTTCTTCATTATACCCTAGTTTAACATGAATTCATATTTTCTTGATATAATTATGATTACCTAAATAGTCTAAATTATGGGGTTGTGGAGTAGCCATGATTGTTGACATTTTATAAGTAATTAAATATTAGTAGTTTATATATATACGATTGTTTTTTTACGTCGGTTCTTAATTTCTTGATTGCCTGCGCAACAGTCAAGTTCTATTTACTTTTTAATATACATTCTTGGGAAAGATGTTATTAGATTAGAGAAGAATTAAAGGGAGTGTCATCTGTTTATCCCTAAAGTAGGGCTAGAATTTGTCATAATTGGCGAACCAACCACGATCCTGGAATACTCATCTCTCTATGATAAATTCAAGTCTTAAACAAACGATCCTAGCAATAGTTAGAATAAACTAATTAGTTATTTACTTTTCTGCAATAGTTATAAACCACCACAAATATTCTCTTTCATACTTGCGTAATTACTAGTGATAGTGAATTCTTTTATAATCGTTAATCATAAGTCTATGTGGGTTCGATATCTGACTTTAACAAGTCACTATATTGCTTGACGACCACGTATATTTGTGTGTGCATCTGGGTTCAACACGTATCAAACTCTAACTCATGTAACATGGTCACAATTGATAAACTAGGCCACCAAGGCCACTCCGTAATCAACAAACAATAGCTTGGGCCGACTAGGCTGATTCTGAATAATATGTGAATAGTGTCTAGGTTAACTGACATAGGATTATTCCCAAAGATATATGTATATCTACACGGTCTGACAAGGCTTCCATGCTTATATATTGTATACACATGACATGTCTACAAGCCTCTAGAGATGATACAACTGAACTATGGTAGGGATGGGGCCCCGGCCTACCCATCATTTTTGTAGATACTATATAACTGTAACACTTTAGACTTGGCAACTTCGGATGAGGTGGAGCATACCAATCAAGCTAGAATCATCAACCTCTACTGAGAAGCCTATCTACCTATCTGTCAGGACATGCAGACATAAAATGCAGCGTCTCTGACAAAATGGATGTCAGTACGAAATAATATAATGAGTATGTAAGGTAGCTGAATAACTAAAATTGAACTGATATATTGAAAGTTAACTAAGTCGTCAATGATAATCTGGGAGTATACTTACCTTTCTCTGACTCCTAAAACCTGAATACACTTAAATAACTATACGGCCTCATGTAGGGCTTGATGTGTACATAAATAGCCCCGAAGACAAGTGCATAGCCGCTAAGGCAAGTATGTTGCGTCGAAGGAAAATATATAGCCACAAGGGCAAGTGTATGGCCCCGAAGATAGGTATGTTATGCCGAAGGAAAGTGTGTATCTACATACAACCCAATACATACATAGATAGTGACATAATCATGTTTGTAGCCTTTTAGGCATAATAATCTCCTAATATATTGCATGTGCAGTCTCTAGCCGTACTTTCTAATTAAGATGGGAATGAGGGTGTAATCTGAGCATAGAACGATTGCATTGTAACTCATCATAAATATACAAAATGAGAGAGAGACATCAAGAACGGAGTACTAAAAGGCAGATTTCCCTCCTTTTGGACTCTCTTGCTCATGACTTGTTGAGATAATGAATTCATGTCAATGAATGAAAGGGGATGACACTCATAACATCAATAATAACAACCAAGGCCAGCTAATAATTAACAAGCTAATGAATCATGGTTTTTCCTTTCATGATCATTGGCCTCTTATTATCTTCTTAACTTCATTTTCTGTCCTACGAGATTAATATTTAATTAGCCATTTCTATATAGGCTAGTTATTAGGTACAATCATTAGTAAGTCCCAACTAATACTCATAAGCATAATCGTTCTCATAAGCCCTGTCTAGCCCTCATAGGCTTATCCATTTATGTACTATGTGTTACTTCTTAAACTCTTTCATTACTTACATAAAGAGGTGACCTATAATCCTACCATTCTATATCTTAAGGAGTAAACGTTCTTATAGGATGCTCTATCAATTCTTAGAATCAATGATTTACTTATATAACAACAACACTCTTGGATTTTATACTTCATAAGACTCGTTCTTTTACTCTCCTATGACATTTTGTCGTACTTTAAATTCTAACATTATTTTGAGGCTACATCCTCTTATGTTCTAAGCTCTTGATCTGAATATATGAACACAACCTTATTCATGTGGGTTCGGATCTACTCACATATGTTGGGCAGTTCAAGTCTAAATTTGAAAGTAGGCGGTGTTACATTACATATGGATTAACTATACCACATTCTAACTAAAATATAATGGGTGTTACATCATCCCCCCCTTAGGAACATTCATTCTCAAGTGTTGGACTTATCCGCGTACTATACTATTCACATGACTCGTCAAACCATTAGTTAAGTAACTATTCATAGCGCTGATGACTATTATTACATTTTGTTACGTATCCTACATGACACTCTTTTCAGGGCACCACTATACCTAGGTAGTTCATTCTACCTTATGACTTATTACATATATATCCTCCCAAGTCATTTCGTTATGATCCATCTTAGGTGGAACATTCTAATCTCATCTCATTCTTTAAAACTTTAATCTTTCTATTATTGATACATCTTAAATGATGACCTATCATCCATTATTGGTAACTTGAAATCATTTACATGATTTATTTCCATTATGGCTCATATCTCGTCAGCGAACATCTGAAGCTATTTGCATGATTCACCTTAAGGAAAATACTACGTCTCAATAATAGTATTCCATAATATATCAACATGATTCAGCTTATGGGAGGTATTCTAACCCTATGTAATAATTAAAATTCTTTCTCGTTGAACGATTACTTCAATCGTTGTCTATATTCTTAAATGTTATTCTTTTATCTCCTATCATTTTTACTCACTTTTTCTACTACCAGGGTAGCATTCCACCTCTTATAAGTTCTTCTAATATTAAACTCAACTTATTTCATTCACGTTACACCAACCTCCCTATATCTTACGTAAACCGTCAACTCACATGTTTTTATGGGATTACTCCAAAGGTTTTACCTATCCTCCTCACTTCCTCACTCACTTTCTCTTACCCTTACTTCTTTTCATCTAGAATTGTATCATATTACCATACTTTGGCTTAGAACCTACAATTATCTATTCATACTATTCGTAACCTTCCCCTTAACTTGTTGGCATCATAGACTTTCTGATATTATTCTAGAACCTTATGCGAGATATCACACCGCTTCTAGCTTCTCCTTAACTCTCGTAACTAGACCTCCTAAAACCTAGAAACCATAAGCTAGAAGATATGCTACTAACGGTACCACTATCATTTATAGATACTAAATTAGGGCGCTTCTGGCCCCCTATCTGAAGTCTAGAATATTTATAACCTTTTGTACTTAGGTATCTCATACCTCATTTACCTTTACCTCTTTACATCAGAACCTCCAACCTTATTCTCTAATACTTTCATAATGATGCCGCCACATAGGTGGGATTGAAATCCATACCTTAAGGCTCTAATATAATATTTGCACCTCTGGTGCATACATAATCTGATAGAAACTTCATACTGGCTCATCACAAGCATGACTCGAAATCAAGTTCTTACGACTTAGCTCTACTACATGGTCTAGAATATCAAATAAGGGTAATATATCCTAAATACTCTACAGCCTCCTGAATATATATATATAGTGCACAACATACTCATAAGCAAGACTCTACTAGACACGGCTTTGTAGACACCCTAGGACATGACTTACTCTGAGACCAAGTTTGTCACGCCCCAAATCCGGAAAGGCGTGGACAGCTCCCAATGACATAATTGACCCCGAGCGTACCCAACTCTAACTAGTGTAACATGGTCACAATAGATAAACTAGGCCAACAAGGACACTCTGCAATCAACTAACGAAAGCTTGGACTGATTCAGCCGATTCTGAATAATCTATAAATAGTAGCTATCTCACCTGATGTCAGATTATTCCCAAAGATATATGTATATCTACACGGGCTGACAAGTCCACCATTCTAATATATTGTATACACATGACATGTCTACAAGCTTCTAAATATGATACAACTGAAATGTCGTCGGGATAGGGCCCCGGCCTACCCATTTTATCTGTAGATACTAAATAACTACAACACTATAGACCTGGAAACTCGCGATGAGTTGGCACTTAAAAATCAAAATGGAACTTAACAACCTCTACTGAATAGCCTATCTGCCTATCTGTCAAGTCATGCATGCATAAAATGCAACATCCCCTACAAAAGGGACGTCAGTACAAAATAATGTACCGAGTATGTTAGGCAACTGAATAACTGAAATTGAACTAATGTACTAAAAGTAAACTGAGGAGCCAATGATAATATGAGACTATACTTACCATTCTCTAACTCCTACCTGAATACACCGAAATAACTATACAGCCTCGTGTAAGGCTCGGTGTGTACATAAATAGCCCAGAAGGAAAGTGCATAGTCCTGAAGAAAGTATTTGTAGCCTCTTAGGCATAATAATCTCTGATGATATTGCTTGTACAGTCTCTAGCCATACTTTCTAATTAAGATGGGAATGGGGGTGTCATCCGAGCATAGCATGATTGCATTGTAACGCATCATAAATATATAAAATGAGAGAGACATAAAGAAAAGAGTACTAAAAGGTGGATTTTCCCTTTTTTGACTCTCTCACTCATGACTCATTTAGATAACGGATTCATGACAATGAAATAAAGGGGATGACAATCACAACATCAATCATAACATACCAAGGTTAGCTAATAATTAAGAAGGTAATGAATTGTGGCCTTTCTTTACGAGATCATTGGCCTCTTATTATCTTCTTAACTTCATTTCCCGCCTTACGAGATTAATATTTCATTAACCATTTCTATGATCGGCTAGTTATTAGGGACAATCATCATAAGTCCCACCTAATACTCATAAGCTTAATCGTTCTACACACTATTCAATACTTCTAGTCAATAGGTTATTGATAGAGATGTCATAAACCTCATCTAGCCCTCATAGGCTTATCCATTTATGTGCTATGTGTTACTTCTTAAATGCTTTTATTTCTTACACAAAGAGGTGACCTATAATCCTAACTTTTGATATCTTATAGAGTACACATTCTTATGGGAAGCTCTATCCATTCATAGAACCAGTGATTTACTTATATAACTATAGCACTCTTGGCTCTTATACTTCATAAGACTCGTTCTTTTACTCGCATACGACATTTGGTCGACCTATGAATAGTACTTTTGAATCTCTCTATTTGGGAGGAACAAGATATAAAACAAGCTCAGAATACCAATCAAGTCAACACATGACAAGAGGAGGATTTATGACATAAGTGTAATCTCGACAAGGGACAAATAAGATTCAAGAAACATCTCCATACAATGAAAGACATGAACATCTCTAGCTTAGCAAGAATAGAATTATATTGGTGGAGCATTTTTTTACGTTTCATTTTCATTGGATTCACGCCAAAATAAAGAAGTGATAGCCTTAACATACCTCTAGTGTCAAGTCAAGCCACGACAATGATGAACTCGATCTTCTCAACACCTTAATCTTAATAGTTTGAAAAATGAAAAGATCCATTCTTGAGCATGTTATTGCTGCTATGTTTTGTCAAAATAAATATCCAAGGTGATCTATGTTGCTTCTCACATTTTTGCCTCTCCAAAGAATGAGTTACTTACTAAATGCAGATGAACATTCACAAAATCATAAGAAAAGATGTTTCTTATTCCACCATTCTCGTGGAAAAAGGTTGCTGCCTATACATATATATTTTTGTGAACTTTTGAGATCTAAAACTTATGCTTATTAAATTTGTTTCTTATCTCAATACCCTTTGACCCCATTAAAATGTGATTAGTAAGGTTGAAGTCCAAATTTGTCGTAGTCCCACTTTACACATGTCATCTAAGCACTCCATGTGCTATGACTCACTATTTACAAACTCAATCCTATCTAATTTATTTGCTGCCACTGGAAGCCTTTTGAATCCAAATCTAATTGTTATCCATATAATATTTACCCACTAATATTAATTAATTTTGAATCATCATTTGTCTTACTTTAAAGACTAATATTAATTTTAGTCTTCATCCTCTTATATGCTACGTTGTTCATCTGAATACTTGAACACAACCTTATTAATGCGGGTTCGGGTCTACTCACATATGTTGGGTGATTGATATCTAAATTTGAAAGTAAGGGGTCTTACATTACAAGTGGATTAACTATGACACATTCTAACTAAAGGATACCGAGTGTTACACTTAACACCTTGTTCGGACTGTCATCTCGCCCCTTCCAAAAGGGCAGCCCGGTGCATTAAGCTTCCGCTATACGTGGGATCCGGAGAATAGCCGGACCACAAGGTTCTATTGTACGCATCCTTACCTTACATTTCTGCAAGAGGCTATTTTCACGACTTGAACCCATGACATCCTGGTCACATGGAAGTAACTTTACCAGTTACTCTAAGGTGCCTCTTCAAGATTGAAAAATTCAAATTCCTTCATATCCTCTAAACATCAAATGCTGAATCACTCTTGCTCTCACTCTCAAGAAACCCTTGACAATATCATCATCCAAACCATAAGTAAATATATGCCTCTAGTGACCCAATAGAAAATTTTCATTCAAAATAGAGGTCGACCCTCAACCTCTGAAAATCAAGAAAGATATGAGAAAGGGTAAAGATGTAACGACCCGTTAGGTCATTTTGGATATTTTACTTATTTTTTCGTAAATCCATTTCCCCTAAAAGATTTTATGTATTGGATGTGCAGGGATGGGAGGCATGATTCCCGTGGCATTAGGATGAAAATAACGGAAGAAAATCTATGTTTTGGAATTTTAAGTTTGAGACTTTTGACAAGGTGTTGACTTTTGGAGAGAAGTGCTCGGAATCAAATTTTGATAGTTCTATTAGCTATGAAACATATTGTTTGACTTAGATGAATTATTGAAACTAGTCCCAAGTGATTCAGGTGAGTTTGTGGAGTTTGAGATGTTCTTAAGTTAAGAGATGAGTTTTAGTTGACTAAAGTCAACATCGAGAGAAATTAAGTCTTTTTCAATGTTTTGCCTATTCCATTAGGTCTGGGATGTCATTTGTGACTTAGTTAAGTCATTGATTTGATTCCCGAGTCACTCGGGAATATTTTGGCATTTGGTTAAAATTCTATCTTTAAGAGCTTTAGAGTGGTCTTTGGTCAAACATTAAGTTAATATGACCTCGTATGACGATTCCAAGTACACGACCAGATTTGTTGCATATTTAGAAGAAGTTTCATATTTGGTATGTGTCTGGGGGTCCCTGATGAGATTCGAGGGTCCATTAAAAGTTCGGAGGACACCTAATTTTTCTGGTATCTAGTTCTGGTGTTCTTCGTCGTGACAGTAAGGACACATATCGCAATCGCATAGGACTTGGTTGCAATCGCGAAGGCTAGTGAGTGGGCTGGTCAGAGCATCAAAGTAACACCTCCCCAGGGTTCAAGAGCTCGAGGTGAAGTCATGACCTAAAAGATTGAATTGCTTTAGAAAGATTGATCGTTATCTGGGCCATTTTTCGAATCTGAGGTTGCGGTTGAGCCTCTCTTTTTAGTGGAAGTTGCCAATCAAGATATATTTCTTCTCATGGAGATGTGTGGTTCACCCTAAGTAGCTAACCGAATCGGTCCAAGATTCCCCACTGCTGCCCCCCATGGGAGTCTGGCTTTTGACAAAATAAAGGAATACCTCCATTCCATTGAGCAAAAATGCAAAGCTCCGTGATCGCGATGCTAGGCTCGCAATTGGGAACAACATTTTGCTTCAGTGATTTTTAAAACCCAAAAAACCATCTAAAATAAATCATTCTCAGTTATGGAGCTTGGCGTCTCAATTTAGTAAGCATTTTGAGTGTATTTTCAAGGTTCTTCTTGTGGGTAAGTTCTTAATCTCTCTCCAATGGTTATTCTATCGATTATTAAGAGATTCCATGTTAGATATCATTATTTAGGTTGGGGATTTTGGGGGAAAATAAATCCTAGACATGAACAAAAAGAATTTCTTCAATTGATCTTGAAATTGATGTTAGATATGGATGATTTTTGATATCTAGGCTCCATAGATGATGGGTAAATTGATTTTACAATAAATTTTCCTTTTCGCCCTTTAAGGCACGACATCATATTTTTGGGTGGCTTTTTGGGTCCGGGAGTTTTGTATAGCATTATGGGTATTGTTTGAATAGTGTGTTAATTTACTATCAATATTTGAATAGATTAGCACTTTTCAGAGGCATTATGAAAATGCAAAGATTTATTGTGATTCTTAGACTCTTATTTCCAGGCAAGTTGAGATCTTGTATCTTATTTAAAGTTTCATGGTTTGTCTAATTAAGTAAATATAGGGTGTAATTTGGATTATAATGGGGTCTGGATACTGGTGAGGTGATGAGCAAGTGTATCGGGTACCGGTGACATGTTAGGGGTACTTGTGCCTTTAAATTATGTAGTGAATGCCATGTTTTGTCCATTATCTGATAGAATAGTACAATCCTTTAGATCTGTGATTGGGGTATGAAGCTTTTACTTTCCGAGTCATTATTATATGCATGTCTTATATGTGAATATGAACTCCCATCACTCCTTTATACTCATTAAAAAGTGCAAAACAGGCAAAAAATCAAATCTTTATTCTGTAACAGCTAAAGGTCGGGTATTTATGGCATAACTGGATTAAAGATAGAATATTTATTGCATATCATCACTTCTTATTGCTGTGCATGTCATACTCATGCTTCATATGGTATCTCATGCATGCTATACTTGAGGATACATATGTGGGTCCTAGGGTAAATTTTTCCGAACGAAGTGATATACTGATATGAGCCTGAGTGGCTAGAGACAGGTATTGTGACCCTAGTAATGGTTGAGAACCTAAAGGGAAAGGATTTTGGATAGTATATGGACCTCATGAGTCCCTCCGAGGGTTACAGTTCGTTAATATTAAAATGTATGTACCAGTGATGGAAAGGCCTTGCATTGCGTTGAATTGTATTTCATTCGCATCTTATCACTTTTCATCCATATTGTGTTTAGTACCTGATGTGTGGATTATACTCTATTTCCTTGTCTATGTGGAAACCTTGTCAAACATGGGGAACTAGATGATATAACATAGGTTTGGAGTAATGATATCTCTTATTTAGTGTATTATTATGATTATGGTCAACTAGTGGCGGTTAGTGTGGAAGTACTAATCGGAAGGCCAACCCTAATCTCCATTTAAGATAGGGTCCATTGATGATGTTGCTGAGTATGCATTGTTTCCCGTACTCACGCTACATTTGCTACACACGTTTGTGTGCAGATTCAGTTCCTAGTACCAGCGAAGTGCGTGATTGCCCTTCCCACTGAGGAGCTCACTTGGACTATTGAGGGTGATCCACTAGAGAGATTCATGGCACCAGATCCTCCATCTTATCTTTTACATTATATATTGTACATTTGGACATCTTATGTGTTATCAGGATGTATTCCTAAACTTTTAGTAACTTTTAATTAGTTCATGTACTCGTGACACCCAATTATGGGATTTCCTACTTTTCATATTAGTCTATTATATTGGATCTTATTAGAGACTTAGAAGCTTGTTTACTCTATTATTATTTTAATTGGTTTTTCCTTTATCAAATTGGGGTAAATAGGTAATGGTTGGATTAGTGACTCATTCGAGTTGGTTCTATCATGGCCCTTGATTTTGGGTTGTGACAAATTAATATCAGAGCATTAGGTTCACCGGTCTCACAAGTACAAGAATGATGTCTAGTAGAGACTTATGGATCGGTACGGAGACATCTGTAGTCATCTTTGAGAGGTTATAGTACTTTTAGAAAAAACTCTAATCTTTTATTCCTTATCATGCATACTTGATTCTAATGGCTTTTAAGAGCTTCTTTGTTTTCTTCTCTCCCAAATGGTGAGGACACGTTTAGCTGCAGTCAGAGATCATGAGCCCTTACCAATTCCCATACTCGTTGTCGATAATGTTGCTTAAGGGGGAGGCAGAGGATGGGGTAGAGGTTGCTAGGCCTATGTTAGAGAGTTATGTTCGGAGTCAGAGGAGGTTCCAAAGGAGGATCTTGTACAGATGGAGGCGATTGGACTAGCCTAGGCACCTGAGGGATTCATTGCGACACCTCTTCTTTAGGATATCCTAGCACGTATTATGAGCCTTTTTTAGGGTTAGACTTAGGTAAAAGCACTATCATTTACTCTAAATGGATCACACACTAGAGTTAGGGGTCAGACTCCCGATCATGAGGTTGCAGGTTATAGGACCCCAGGGGCACAACACGCTAATGATGTGGCCCCTTAGTTTCTGGGTTATCTAGCTTAGGGTGTTTCTATTCGTCCAATTATTCAGCCTACTATGTCTGTTGAGGAGCATAAGAGGTGAGATAAGTTTAAGAAGATAAATCCACCATTGTATGCTGGAAATCCTAATAATGATGCTTATAAGTTATTAGTGAGTTGCCATGAGAGGTTCCACAATTTGGGGTTAGTTGAGTCCACCGGAGTTGACTTTGTAGTGAGGTAGATGATTGGCCCTGCCAAGTAGTAGTGGAGGGTGTTTGTTGAGACTAGGACAACTCGGTCGCCTATACTTACTTGGGTTGAGTTTTCTAGAGTGTTCCTAGAGAAGTGGTTTCCCCTTAGCTTGAGATATGAGAGGCGGGATTAGTTCGACAAGTTAAAGCAGAATGGTATGATCTTGACTGATTACGAGATGATGATCCACTATTTGTCTCACAATGCTTTGACTATCTTTCCAGATGAGACAGGGAGGATCAAGAAGTTTGTGAGAGATCTGTCATATCACCTTTGAGTTGCAGTGATGCATGTGGAAACTTTGGGAGGTACTTTTTAGGTAGTGGTAGACACTGTTTGGAGTGTTGAGGTTATTAGGCATTAGGAATTTAAAGATAGATCAAGAAAGAAGCACCGCAGCTCAGGCAGTTATAGAGGTACCTCATTTGGAGGTAGTGGTTATCATAGTAGGGGTTATCACCTCCAGTACAGTAGGCTAGTTCAGGTAGTAATGTATGCCTCTGTTGTTGGTTCTTTGGGTCGTGGCTATTATAGCTCGGGCCAGGGTTCTCGGGTTCTTATTCCCAACTTAAAGGTCAAGGTGGTCATTTTTGTTATTTTGTCTTGCCCCAGCCGCCTATGTCTTCTCATGCATCTTATGAGTGTAGGGACTTAGGATATTTTTGCGAGGGACTGCCCTAGGCTCAAGAAGAGTGGTTAGCACTTCGATTCTCAAGGTTATGGATCTAGGGCACCAGTGTAGCCGACTAGAGGTTGTGTGTAGAGTAGTAGAGAGGGTCCCCATTTAAGTAGGGTTGGTTATCATTTAGGCCATGGCAGAGGTCGCGAAGGTTCTCAGGCTGAGGGTGGCCATGCTCAGTTCTATGAGTTCACTGGTAGACCAGAGGCAAGGGCTTCTGAAGCTATCATCGCATGTACTATTTCAGTTTATCTTCGGCTAACTATAGCATTATTTGATGCAAGCTCTACATACTCTTATGTGTCTACTTATTTTGTTTCAAGTCTAGGAATGATTTGTGAGTCGCTTGACTTCCATGTTATTGTTTCTACTCTTCTTGGGGATTTTGTAGTGGTGGATCGAGTGTACTGATCCTTTATTGTGACTTTGATGGGGTATGACACTTGGAGTGACTTGATGATTCTATACATGGTAGTTATCCGCATTATTTTAGGCATGAATTGGTTGTCTCCTGATCATGCGATCTTGAACTGTCATGCCAAGAAAATTACGTTAGCCATGTTAGGGATTCATAGGTTGGAATAGAAGAATGCTACTAGTTATGCGTCGAAGAAATTGATATTTTGTCTTTGAGCTACACGGATGATTTAGAAAGGTTGTGTGGCTTATTTGGCGTATGTCTATGGTACTAGTATTGATACACCTCTCCTTGAGTCATTACCAGTAGTTAAGAAGTTTACTGAGGTTTTTTCGATGGATTTTTTGGGTATTCCATCAGATCGTGCTATTGATATTAGTATCGATTTGGAGCGTCGGGCACAAGCCCATTTCTATTTCGCCATACAGGATGGTGCCGACAGAGTTAAAGGAGCAGTTGCAAGATATTTTGAGTAAAGGGTTCATTAGGCTGAGTGTTTTGCCTTGGGGTGTTGCGGTATTTTTGGGAAGATGAAGGATGGGTCTATTCCGATGTGTATTGACTATCGACAGTTGAACAAGGTCACAATTAAGAACAAGTATCCCATTCCTCACATAAATGACCTATTTGATCATCTTCAGAGTACATCGATCTTCTCTAAGAATGATTTGAGGTCCTGTTATCACAAGTTAAATATTTGGGCGGAGGATATCTCTAAGACAACTTTCAAGATTCATTATGGTCATTATGATTTCTTGGTCATGTCATTTGGGCTGACTAACGCCCAACCAGCATTTGTGGATTTGATAAACGATGCCTTTATACCATACTTGGATTCTTTTGTGATTATCTTCATCGATGATATATTTAACTATTATAGGATTGAGGCAGAGCACGAGCAACATTTGAGAATCGTGCTTGGAATTTAAAAAGAGAAGCAACTTCATGCCAAGTTTTCAAAGTGTGTGTTTCGGCTTAGTTCTGTGGCATTCTTGGCCTCGCTAGTTATTATCGGCATCTTGTGAAGGGGTTTTCATCTATTGCATCTCCCTTGACCATATTAACTCATAAGAATGTGCCTTTCCAATGGTCAGATGTGTATGAGGCGATTTATCAAAAGCTTAAGACTTTGTTCACTACAACTGTGATTTTGACTATTTCCATGGAGGGAGAGGGCTTTACAGTATATTGTGATGCTTCACGGATTGGCCTTTGTTGTGTTTTGATGCAAAGAGGGAAATTTATAGCCCATGCTTCGACGCAATTAAAGGTGTATGAGAAGAACTACACCACTAATGACTTAGAGTTGGCGGTGGTGGTATTTTCTTTGAAGATTTGGAGACGTTACCTTTATAGTGTCCATTGTGAGGTGTTTACTGATCATAAGAGTCTTTTGCACATTCTAAATCATAGGGATGTCAAATTGAGAAAGATGACGTGGTTAAAGATTCTCAAGGATTATGATATGTCGATTCTCTATCATTCGAGCAAGACTAATGTAGTGGCAGGTGCCTTGAGTCGAAAGGAAGTGAGTATGGGTAGCCTAGCATGTTTATAGGTTGGGGAGCGACCTTTGGATTTGGAGGTGCAGTCTTTGGCAAATAGGTTGGTGAGACATGATATTTTTTAGCCTGGAAAGGTTTTATCTTGTGAGGAGGCTCTTTCATCTTTATTAGAGTAGATTAGGGCTCAGCAATTTGTTGACACTAAGTTGCGCAAGATTAAGGACAAGGTACTAAAAGGAAAGGCCAATGAGGCAATTCTTGATGATGAGGGTGTGTTACGAATCAAGGGTCGTATATGTGTTCCTCGAGATAAGGATTTGATTAAGTTGATCGTGGATGAGGCTCATAGTTTGAGATATTTTATCCATCTAGGAGCTACAAAGATGTATCAAGATTTGAAGCAACACTATTGGTGGTGTAGTATGAAGAAGGACATCATGGGATTTGTATCTCATCATTTGAATTGTCAACAAGTGAAATATGAGCACCAAAAGCGTGGTGGCCTTACTCAAAGAATGCCTATATCTGAGTGGAAATGAGAATGGATTGCTATCGATTTTGTGGTAGAGTTACCACATACTTTGGGAAAGTTTGATGCCATTTGGGTGATTATGGATCGGTTGACGAAGTCGGCTCACTTTGTACCGGTTCAGACTACTTATAATCAAAGAAGTTGGCTAGGATCTATATCTGAGAGATAGTTCAATTGCATTGAGTGCCTTTTGATAACATTTCGGATCGAGGAACACAGTTTACATCCCACTTCGGGAGATCTATGTAGAAGGAGTTGGGCACTCAGGTGGAGCTTAACACATCATTTCACCCTCAGATGGATAGTCAGTCTGAAAAGATTATTCAGGTCCTTGAGGATATGTTCTGGGCATGTATGATTGATTTTGGTGGTCATTGGGATGAATTTCTACCTTTGGTTGTGTTCGCTTACAACAACAGTTACCATTTGAGCATTAGGATGGCGTCATTTGAGGCATTGTATGGTAGGAGGTGTCATTCTCCTATTGGTTAGTTTGATCCAGAGGGATTCGGTATTATTTGATTAGTATTTGACTTATGAGGTGGAGCTAATTTCTATTATTGGTAGGCAGATTTAGAAGTTGAGATCCAATGAGATAGCTTTGATAAAAGTTCAATGGAGGCATCGTCCAGTTGAGGAGGCCACCTGGGAGACTGAGACAGAGATGCAGACTAGATATCTCCAGCTCCTTATAGATTCAGGTACTTCTTTTCTCTTTTATGTATTGGATGTGCAGGGATGAGTGGCCCGATTCTCGAGTCAATTAGATTAAAATAATAATAGAAAATCTAAGTTTTGAGTTTTTGAAGTTTCAAGTTTGAGAAGTTTGACTAGGAGTTTACTTTTGAAACGAAGAGCTCGGAATCAAATTCTGATAGTTTTGTTAGCCCCGGAACATGATTTTTGACTTAGGTGAATGGTTGGAATGAGTCTCGAGTGATTCGGGTGAGATTGGGGTGAGTTTGTGGATTTTGAGAAGTGCTTAAGTTAAGAGATGAGTTTTAGTTAACTAAAGTCAACATCGAGGGCAATTGAGTACTTATTGAAGCTTCGTCGATTCCATTAGGTATGAAATGTCGTTTACAACTTAGTTGAGTCATTAGCATGATTCTTGAGTGGGCTTTGGTAAAAAAAATTATCAAGATGACCTTTTATGATGATTATGAGTATGCCAGCATATTTTGTGCGTGTTTTAGAAGTGGTTTTCATATTTGGTTTGTGTGAGGGTGTCCCAGATGAATTTCTAGGGTCCATTCCAAGTTCGGAGCGCATCAGATTTTTCTGGTGTCTAGTTCTGGTGTTCTTCATTGCTACCACGAGGACATGTCTCGCAATTGCGACGTGTCTAGCAGTCAGCCTCGCGATAACATAGGCCTTGGCCGGGATCGCGATAGCCAGTGAGTGGGTCAAGTCGGAGCAGAGGTCCCGATCGCGAAGAGCATTTTGCTTCAGCGATTTTTAAAACCCCAACAATGATCTAAAACATTTCATTCTCATTTTTATAGCTTAGGACTCGATTTAGAGAGCATTTTGAGGGGATTTTAAAGGTTTTTCAAGTGGGTAAGTTCCTAATCTCTCTCCTATGGTTATTCTATCGATTATTAAGAGATTCCATGTTAGATACCGTGATTTAGGTTGGGGATTTTAGGGGAAAATAAACCCTAGATTTGGAGGATTTTAGATATCTAGGGTCCATAGATGTTGGGTAAACTAATTTTGGAATAAAGTTCATGGTTTACCCTTCGAGGCTCGAGATCATATTTTTGTGTGACTTTTTAGGTCCGGGAGTTTGTATAGTAATATAGGTATCATTAGAATCGTGGTTAATTTACTTGAATAGATTTCCATCTTTTGGATGCATTACGAAAAGGCAAATCTTTGTTGTGATTCTAGGACTCCTATTTCCAAACAAGTTAAGATCTTGTACCTTATTTAAAGAGTCATGGTTGGCCTAATTAACTAAATAAGAGGGCATAATGTGTATAATAAGGGTGTCCCGATACTTGTGAGGTGACGAGCACTTATTTTGGGTGCCGGTGACATGTTATGGGTACTTGCGCCTTTAAAGTATGTAGTCAATTCCATGATTTGGACATTAACTTATAAAATTGTATGATCCTTTTGATCTGAGATAGGGGTATGAAGCCCGTACTTTCCGCATAATTATTATATGCATGTCTCATATGTGAATATGTGTTCCTATCACTCCTTTATACTCGCTTAAATATGGAAAAGAAGCAAAAATTGAGTCTTTATTGTATAAACGGCTAAAGGTCGGATCTTTATGGCACAAATTGGTTAAAGATAGAATATTTATTGCATATAATGATTTCTTATTGTCCTTCTTGTCATATTCATGGTTCATATAGTATCTCATGCATGCTATACTTGAGCATACATAGATGGGTCCGAGGGGAAATATTTCGGATGCAGTGATGTGCTAATATGAGCCTTAGCGGCTAGAGACATGTATTGTGAGCCTAGTAATAGCTGAGAACCCGAAGGGAAAGGATTCCGGGTGGTATATGGACTTCACGAGTCTCCCATGGGTTATGATTCATTAATAATCAATCGTGTGTGTACTGGTGATGTAAAGGTATTACACTGCATTGTATTTCATTCGCATCTAATCTCATTTCATCCATATTATGTGTTTTGTACATGATATGCGGATCAGATTCTATTGCCTTGTCTATGTGAAAATCTTGTCAGACTTGACGAAGTAGATGTTATAACCTAGGTTTGGATTGATGATTTTCATAATTTAGTGTATTATTATGATAATGGTAAACTGATGGCGGTTAGTGTAGATGTAGTAATCGGAAAGCCAACCCTCATCTCTGTTTAAGATAGGGTTGGTCGATGATATTGCTGAGTACACATTATTTTCCATAGTCACGCTACACCTGCTGCACTCTTTTGTGTGCAGGTTCAGTTCCTAGTACTAGAGGGGTGCGTGATTACCCTTCCCATTGAGGAGCCCGAGTAGACGATTCGGGGTGAGACACTATAGATATTCATGACACAGGATCCTCCCTATTATCTTTTACTTTCTGTCTATTACATTCGGACAACTTATGTATTATCGGGATGTATTCCCAAATATGTAGTAAGTTTAAGTTAATTCTTTTACTCGTGACATCCGGTTTGGGGATTTCCTTACTTTTCATATTGGGCTATTATATTGAATCTTATCAAAGACTTAAAAGCTTGTTTACTTTATTATTATTCCGAATTTGTTTTCCTTTATCACATTGGGGTAAATGGGTAATGATTGGCTTACCAACTCATGCGAGTTGGTGCCATCACGACCCTTGATTTTGAGTCGTGACAAATGAAATGCAGGAGGTAAATAGAAAAGAGACACATAGAAAACAACAGACAATACGAAATTAGAAAAGAAAAGGGGATAATGAGCAATTGGCTGAAGAAAGCAAGTTTGTCAAACTAATTGAAGGAACATGTCCTTCAAATTAGGGAACCATTAAGAAGGTAGAGAAAATCCCAAGTGGAAGAGTAATAGACCCAACAATAGCAGAGGAATCGAGCATCAAATATCTTACCACTGGCTTTGTCCCTGCTGTGGAACAATAGTATGAAATTTTAAAGGAAAGAAAATTGAGTTCACCGCCAATGACCTGGGAGATATTCTTGGTGTGCCATGTGTGGGAATTGATTAGCTTGTTCAAGAAATTTTGAATAGTATGGACCTAACAAAATGGTGAAGATCTATCAACCAAGTATTCACAAGGAAAGAATAATGGATAACAAGAAAGGTGCTTATGGAAGAAATTCCCTCCACACACAAAGTTATTGTATGAGTTCGTAAGAACATGTAATATCCCTAAATCAAGAAAGAAAAAGGATGCAAATTTCAAGAATATGATTTAAATGGTACTGATTGAGAGATCAATTGATAAATTTGTCTATGTTAATATTCAAACAAATGGCAATGAATGATAGGTATGGAAGTTCTATTTATATGGGTTTCCACTAACTAAGATATTCGCCTATTTTGAAATCCCTCTTGGAAATGGAGGAGCAGGGAAAATAAAAGAGATGATCAACAAATCCATGCTAGAAAAATATGGTCACCTTCAAAAGAGTACAATAGTAAGCTTGCAAGAGGAATGTCACACCCCAACCTTAGGGGGTATGGCCGACACCCGTTGCTGGAATGGTCCGAGCGTACCACCTGAATATCCTTACGTGAACGTATGACCAAAGTAGAGTCAATTCATATTAAAAGAAGAAGAGGAAATTCAATGTCAATCGACATCTCCTTGGCACACGTAACGGTTATCACCTCTACCACGTCCTCCTTAACATCTCTTATTATCTCGTGCGGAATTCTTCCTCTGTTGAGGCTTTGTCTGGGCCGACAAGGGCTCATAATCTCTAACCGATACCTAGGCCTACACGGCCATACTAAAAAAATTGTACAACACAGGACATGTCTCTAAAAGAGAACATCGACACAATACATAAGTCGGAACAGGGCCTCCAACATACCCAAGATATCAAAGGAAAATATAAACATGACCCTGACTCGTCAATACTCCAGGAGGAAATGGAGCTTACCAACAAAAGATGATATTTGAACGTGATCTAAAAAGGTGGATCCACTCCTCACCTACACGAACCTGTGTGGCATGAAACATAGTGTCCCAAGGCAAAGAGACATCAGTACAAATAATGTACTGAATATGTAAGGAAGAAATAAAATAAAATACTACATAACCATAAAAGAAAGAGGTACGAGTCAACCAGAACCTCTTAAATGCCGCTAAGGGCCACAACATACATAATGATCATTCTTACCTTATAACCTTATTCTATGACATTATATCCCATCATACGTCTAACTACTCGACTACCCAACTGATCAATGGTAACTTCCCAACCGGTCGTAGCTCGTTGGAAAATAAAACGCTTGCCAACCGGTGGTAAATAGGACACATAACTGCCCAATCAATCATAGCCAGGTGGTATATAACGTGTCTTCCCAACCAGTGGTAAATAACGATACATAACTACCTAACTGGTGGTAACTGCCCAACCGGTCGCAGGTCGATGGTAAATAATGTGTCTTCCCAACCAATGGAAAAAATGATATATAACTGCCCAACTGGTTCTAACTCCCCCAACTGATCACTGCCATGTGGTAAATTATAATACCATATTCGTGCCCCCTCTAAGTATTATACCATACATAAAGAGTCATAAGAGACTTATATGAACTTATCTCAATGACGTAATATAGCTAGATTTCTCATTAGCATTTGGGGACTATTATCAACAACATTAACTTTACCTTAAAACTACAAGAATCCATTTAACATGAATACCTAAATCATATGACGCCTTAAGTGAAAGATTCTAATCCATCGCGAATAGAGTCGTTACACTACCGACTGTCATTATAGGGATAGCCTGCCATTTTACTCTTCAATACGAACCAACAAGACAATATACTTCATTTCTAACTTTCGTGAAACCAACAAGGAGCTACAAGATGTTAATATACACGAGACATTATAATGTGAGGAAAGTATTCCCGATCAAGGACAACCAAGTTCATGAATTACTACAATGGAGAAGAAGACATAGGCATTCCCAACTAAATAAAGATGGAGTCGTTTTAAAAGGACATTTCATTTCATTTTTGTTTCTTTAACAAAATCATGCAAGGAGAAGGAGGAAGCCTTAACATACCTTTCGTCTATTTTCTCAACAACCACAATGAATTCACCCCGTACAACACCTTAATCTTATATGTCGAGAACAATCCTTTCCCGAGCCTTACTTCACTATGAAGTAACCTTCGATTTTCTTAAAAATAAAAATAATAAAAAGAATGTTTCTATTTGAATGGAACGAGATATGATGTTGCTGCTAAGTTCTTAAGGAAATTAGATAAACTAATAAGAGATTTTGCTGCCTTTTGTTATATAAGAAATTCTAGCAACGTTTTGTTGCCTTCTCCATGTATGAAAGTGTGTGTATACATAACATTTAGGAAAGATAATGAAGAGAATAAACACTAAATGACATGGCATTCCACATGTCTTGATTTGGTAGTGGAAGTTCTCAATTTGTAACACATATGTTTTGATATAAAAATGATCAAAAAAATAGATCATTATCCCTTAAATAGAACTTTGATACTATAATTTTCTTAATTAACAAATCTCTACAGTTCTGATTATACTATCAATAAATCATAGGTATTTTATGAAATTAAGGCATACACTAATATTTCATTAAGATTGAGACATTGATAAAAATTATATCTTATCAAATTCTAATTTATACAATCTACTATCAAGAGAATAATTTTTTTGTACGATTAATTTTCAAAATGGGTAAAGATAATTTCTTCTTATGAGAAAATAAAGTTTATTAATATGATAAATAAAATCTCATTTATAAATTTTCGCATGACATATATAAAATTAAGTTGTATCCCACAAAGTAGTAATAATAATATGTATATAAAATCATACTTATCACATTTTTACTAAAATGGTTAAGATTTGAAGAAAATACATACCATATTAAGGCAATAAATGACTGTCCCAAGATCGTCAAACTTATGGTGTCTTACATTTAACATTATTATAAATCATCGTTATCCATATAAGGGATCTTAATCGCTCCGGGTTTACGTTACTTTACTCACAACGTAAATTCGCACAAAAAATACGGGGTGTAATATCCTCCACTCTTAGGAACATTCATCCTTGAATGTGGTGGGTACATGGTGCAGTACTAACTCCAAAAGGTTATGAAAACTTTGACATAGTTTCCTCTATAAGTGCGAGTAGCGAAGAACCTATCTGGCAGCGAAAATACCAACATAATGCTAGACATGGCTCCATAAATAACATTAATCACATCTCGGGCCTCTTATAGCCATCTCACATAAAATAATAAACTCAATAACATAAACTCACTTTGAGTATATGTAACTCGGTATCCTATGACGTCATAGCGTCTCAACTCTGAATATCATATGATTAGTTATACTGGTGATCTTATGGGCTTAAAATTTATAGAGATCATATAAAACCATCGATATACCAATCTGATGTTCTTCTCCTTAACCTACACCTCATCCCTTAAACGTCGCTAGCAAGATTAACCTTAGATATATATATATATATATTTCCTTTATTGATTGCTGGCAAGTCTCTAATCTAAATCGTTAATTGAGACTTGATACTTATCTCGGCAATCTACTCATTGGTTCATGTTGTATGTAATCCTCTATAATGATCATCCAGACTTATATATATCCTCTACTACTTTAACATTTGTATTGTGAGTAACATAAGTTATTACTTCACCCTTGTTAAAGAAGGTCCGGAGTTTCTAATGAATGATCCCTTAGTTAAAATGGAGATCTATCAATAACTACTTACCATCTACGTCAAGATAACGACTATATAAGGGTCATTGACATCATTTCTCTTAAGCAGGGTCTAGTATCTCTTTGACAGTCACACAAGACATACAATTAAACTTAACTTGTAGTCTATCACCCCATCATCAACCGACGACCTTAAGGAGCCATTATATGATTCATCTTATTCAACTATTTATACCCCATCAATAAACAAGTAAAACTACTAACATTGTTCATCTTGATTTATAGTCTATAATGAGCCATTATTCTTATGAAACTAACCATCCAATTAAATTTACGCACGACCTTTAGGATCTACCAATATCATTTTTTCAATAACCCTCATTTTCTCAATTATGACAACATGGAATCTATTGACAATGTTCACCTAGTCGGCGACCTATTACCCCCTTATCCACACTATATAGGTTATCAATATCATCTGAAGTCATCCTATGCGAATTTTTATACCCCAAATCTTAATACTCATAAAGCTACTAATATCTTGACCGTCTTAGGTAATGACCTACAGTACCTTTAGTTCACTCAAAGCAGACTCTAATCTATGTTGACTAATTTGGCAACTCGTCATTAGTACTAGCGTGCTTAAACGACAATCACTTTTTAGACGTATATCATGTTTTTTATGTGTGACCCCATAGAACTCCTTTAACCCTGCATCAATCATCTAAATCCTAGCTCTTTTCCCGAATACCTTCAACTAACATCCATTACGCCCCTTCTTCATTCGAATTTCATATGCCACTATTAGATATTTTTCACAACATTCTTCCCTATCAAACAAATTAACATCTACACCTTAAGGCTCTAACATAGTACTTACATATTTGGAGCACATATGATCTGATAATGACATCGTATACATTTATCACACGCACAAACTGGAATCAAGTTCTTACAACTCAGCTCTACTACACAATCTAGAAAATTTAAAAAAAGTAACAATTCCTAAATGCACGGTAGCCTTCCGATTATAAATGTGGTGCACAACACATCCATAAACAGGACTCTACTACACACGGATTTGTAGACTCCCTAGGACTAATCTGCTCTGATACCAAGTTTGTCACACCCCAACCTTAGAGAGTGTGGCTGGAACCCGGCACCTAGCCGGCCTGAGCGTACCACTTGAATATCATCACGTGAACGTATAACCGTCTAGGCCAACAAGGCCTCATAATCTTTAACCAACACTTAGGCCTACACGACCATACTGAACAAAATGTACAACACATGACATGTATACAAAGCCTCTAAAAGAGAATATCGACACAATAAATAAGTCGGGACAAGGCCCCCAAAATACCAAAGATACCAAAGGAAAATATAAACATGACCTTGACTCGACAATACTCCAAGAAGAAATGGAGTATACTAGCAAAAGTTGATATCTGAATGCTATCTACAAGGGTAGGTCCTTTTCTCACCTACCTAAACTTGTGTGGCATGAAACACAGTGTCCCCAGGAAAAGGGATATCAGTACGAATAATGTACAAAATATGTAAGACAAAAATAAAACAAAATATTACATAATCATAAAAGAAAGGGGTACGAGTCAACCAAAACCTCTGAAATGCCGCTGAGAGCCACAACATACATAATGATCATTCTTACCTTATAACCTTCTTCTATGTCATTATATCCCTTCATAAGTCTAACTGCTCGACTATCCAACTAATCAATGGTAATTGTCCAACCGGCCTTAGCTCAGTAGTAAATAACGCCCCTACCCATCCGGTGGTAAATACGATACATAACTGCCTAATCAGTTGTATCTAGATAATAAATAATGTGTCTGGTCAACCAATTGTAAATAATGATAAATAACTACCCAACTGGTGGTAACTGCCCAATCGGTCGTAGTCCGGTGGTAAATAATGTATCTACCCAACCAATGGTAAATAATGTTATATAACTGCCCAACTGGTGGTAACTACCCAACCGGTCACTTCCCGGTGGTAAATAATAATACCATATCCATGCCCCCTCTAAGTACTACATTATACATAAAGAGTCATAAGAGACTTCTATGAACTTATTGCAATGACGTAATATTGCTAGATTCCTGATTAGCATTTGGGGACTATCATCAACAACATTAACTTTACCTTAATAATACAAGAATCGTTTTAACATGAATACCTAAATCATATAAGGCCTTAAGTGAGAGCTCCTAATCCATCCCGAATAGAGTCATTACACTACCGACTGTTATTATGGAGATAGCCTGCCATTTTACTCTTCCATACGAATCAACAAGACAATATACTTCACTTCTAGCTTTTGTGAAACAAACAAGGAGCTACAAGATGTCAATATAGATGAGACGTTATAAAGTGCGGAAAGTATTCCTGACAAAGGACAACCAAGATCATGAATTACTACAATGGAGAAGAAGACATAGGTATCTCAATCTGAACAAAGATGGAATCATTTTAAAATGATATTTCTTTTAATTTTTATTTCTTCAACAAAATCATACCAAGAGAAGAAGGAAGCCTTAACATACCATTCATCGATTTGCTCAACAACCACAATGAATTCACCCCGTACAACACCTTATGTTATAGGTTGAGAAAAATCCTTTCCCGAGCCTTACATCACTATGATGTAACCTTCGATTTGCTTAAAATTTAAAAAAAAGGATTGTTTCTATCTTAATGCAATGAGATATGTTGTTGCTGCTAAGTTCTTAAGGAAATTAGATAAACTAATAAGATATGTTGCTGCCCATTGTTATATAAGAAATTCCAACAACGTTTTGTTTCCTTCCCCTTGTACGAAAGTGTGTGTATACATAATATTTAGCCAAGATAATGAAGAGAGAAAATACTAAATGACATGGAATTCCACATGTCTTGCTTTTGTGGTCAGAGTTCCCAATTTGTGACACATATTCTTCGATATAAAAATGATTAAAAAATAGATCATTATCCCTTGAATAGATACTTTGATATTATAAAAAATCATTTCCTTAATTAACAAATCTTTTTAGTTCTAATTATACTATCAGTAAATCATAGGTAATTTATGAAATTAAGACATAGACTAATATTTCATAAAGATTGAGACATTGATAAAAATCATATCTTATCAAATTCTAATTTATACAACCTGATATCAAGAGTATAATTTTTTTGTACTATTAATTTTCAAAATGGGTAAAGATAATTTCTTCTTATGAAAACATAAAGTTTATTCTTATGATAAATAAAATTTCATTTATAAATTTTCTCATGTTATATATAAAATTAAGGTGTATACCACAAAGTACTAATAATAATATATATATATATATATATATAAAATCATACTTATCACATTTTTACTAAAATGTTTCACATTTAAAAAAAATATATACCATATTAAGGCAAATAAATGAATGTCCCAGGATCGTCAAACTTATGGGGTCTTACATTTAACATTGTTATAAATCATCGTTATCCATATAAGGTATCTTAACCCCTCAAAGTTTACGTTACTTTACTCACGACGCATACTAGCACAAAAAATACGGGGTGTAACAAAGAATTAGCCGAAGCAAGAGAAGAAAAGAAGAAAGCTGAAGAAGTAAGTACAAGATTACATATGGAAGTTGACCAACTAACTGCTGAACTTGCGCATGCCTACCGACCTCATGATCAGAAACCCGAGTATTCCAAAACCTTTCTTGCCCCAGATAATCGCCCCTAAGCTCTGTCCCAAAGAACCTGATTCTCTTAAGTCCAAAAGATTGTTCAATGTCCTGCCAAAAATAATTTGTTAGCATTTTTGTTTGGTAATGTTGTGGCAGGTAAAAGTGGATGATTGTTTTATTTGTAACTATATGTTTAATAGGATATTTGTAACTCTATGGATGCATCGGTGAAATTTTCTGTAATGTTTACATATTGAATCTCTCTGAAAATAGGTATTTCATAATGCTTTTTATAATGACAAAAGGGGAAAATGATAGTCGATAGCATCTTATGTATTCCAATTGACCAAAAAAATTAGAAGTGGAAAGGAACTGATCTGCTAAAACAATAGCAAACTCACCTCTCATGAGAAGATGACTAAAATGTTGTAAAGAAATAGGTACTTACTCATAAAGGCCATGTTTCCTATATAAGACATGGGGAAGAAAAGAATAAAATCATATAACTAGTTGCCAATTAGGAGACACTTATGTAAAGGAACTGTTTCTTACGTATAAAAGACATGTCCTATTCGAAGGCACAAGATGAGGAGTTATAAGGGAGGAACAGAAAATTTTGGACGGCTGGAAGAAATACATCCTGAGATAAAGAACTTGGTCCTTACACATCAAAGGAGAACATATCATCATCATCTATATAACCCAGCCACCTAGTAGGTTGCAATGAGTGTAGAGTAAGTCTGGTGTAGTGAGAGAAAGTCATGTTTAGTTCAAACAAACTACCATACTTGCTTAGTTGGTGCGACCTAGACATCAAGCAAGCTACACAAATGGAACGATAAGACCTTTCATTCTAAGTAATCCCTCTTACTTAGTCTTACCGACTCAGCGAGCTTACAACCTTGTTGAACTTGAGGGTGAACTATTGCAACCTTACAAACCTCGTATAGTAAGCCTTAGTTGTATCAACATGAAGTTGTAGTGTTAAAATAGCATAGAGCTGGTTCTAAGGTGGAAGATTTTCAACATAGTAGCAACGATTAAGGGGGACGAAACTGATCCATAACTGAAGATGAAGTAAGATGGACATATTAAGATTATTTGAAGTTGATCCAGGTCTGAAGATAAAGTAAGTTGGACGCATTAATATTTGAAGAAATATATGAAACTGTTATGTGTTTTTCCTCATAAAAAGGTGGAAATTGTTGAGTAGTTGTTGTCTCAATAATTATTGAATATATATTAGAAGTTTTGATGATTTGAAAATAATATATCCAAGACAATCAACTAGATAAATAAGGAGGAAATCATTTGAAGAACCAGATATCCAATCAGATCTCCAAAGGACTTAGTGAAGAAGTCGCAATAATCATGAAGAACTGGTCCTTACGCAACTGGAGACTTAAGCTCTTTCATACGAATTTGGGAAAAATGGAATATTGATTGATTCCTATTCTATGAAGAGTTGAACTTCAATTATGGTCATATTATAGAATATACCATAGATCGTAAAACATAGAAATTAGCATTGAAGTAGGAAAAGAAAGCTGACACACATACAAGGAAATAAAGGAAGATCCAAGTTTTATAGGGTTTGATTTTCAGTACAATCAATGAAACCAAAACATTCAAGGATTCAAGAACTAAAGGTGTCAACCAACTACTATACATACACAGGACGAAGGAGCATTGGAACTTAACCACAAAGTCAACATACTACAAAATTCCAATGAGAAATAAGTGTGAGTGCAGTCAACATCTTGATCTCAAGACAACTAACAATCCAATCAACAAAGAGCCCGAGCGTATCAAAATTTATCAATTTAGTTCTTTTTGTTTTAATAGTTAAGTTATGATTGTGGTTCCACTTATGTGCCACTGAATGTATTGGTCATAAGTGTCATTGGTGAAAAACAATTACTCTAGGATTATAGTCGGACTGTTCAGTGAATATTTCTTTGAGGTTTGACGAGAATATTTGTTACACCCCACACTTTGTACATCGACATCGTCATAAGCTATATAACGTAAGTCGGGAAGGTGATACCCTTATAAGGGTAAGGGAGGTTGTTATCAAGTGTTAAGAGAGTACCAAAAGGTTTCGAGGTCAAACTAATCAAAGAAGTTAAGTTTGTCAAAATATTCAGGGAAAACAGGCAGAATTTCAGACCTAATTTGTGACCCAACTTGCCGGGAGTATATCTCCTAGTATATAAGTAGTTAAGGAACCCATAACCTATCTAAATTCAGGTTCAGAGAGTCTACTTTTCAATTTACAGTTTATGAATCTGAGAAATACAAAATATTTGAAGGACAGTCAAAATTTATACGGTAGATTTGACGGACCGTCAAATGAATCGTCAAATTCGGCGGTGCAATTTTTCAGTCGGGTATAAAATTATTTGGTCGACCATTCGACCACATTTTCCCCCAAATTAAACCCTAAGTCACCAAAAAATCCTCTCTAAGGTATTGGATCATTCAAAGATCAATCCAAGCCAAACCATGCATAATCAACATAGTGAATCCCGTAGTTATCGCAGTAATCTCTTCTCCTTGTATAACCGATTCTAGAAACCCTTGATGGTGAAGCAAGATACTGTTTGAGGATATTATTATGGGTGAAGGTGAGTTTTATGCTCCTCTACTTATGTTTATGATTAATTGATGATTTGAGGTAAGTTGTGAAAGGATTTTCGTAATCGAAACTCATAAACTTATGAAATCATGGTGATATGGGTTCTGGGCTGTTTAGTTTGAATTATGAGTTGATATTGATAGGCAATTTGGTTGATGTTTTCTATTAGTTGATGAAGGGGAAGTGATTGTGACCAGTTTACATGGAAATAGAAGCATGAGAACTATTCACGTTAGGTGTTCGATGAAATGTTGAAATGAGGTTTCTTATGAGATGTGAATCTGTCATTGATACATATTGTTTGTATACTGTAGATAAGCACTCGTGTACCATAAGAGGACTCGTGGAATTTATATAGTTAAGGAAAAAATTTATGTAAGGGATATCTTTCGTTCTCTCTTGCATGATTCCGTAAGCCCGTCCCGTTTTATTAGAAGTCGAAGGGGGCTAGTTCGTCTTGAAGTTTCTTAGTGACGGAATGAGACCATCTAAGAGCTAAGAAGTTAATAGCGAGTAGAGCTTTCGTGTAAATTCCTAATAAGTAGAGATAGTAACTAGACATTCGTAAGTTGTCCACCTATACGTTAAGAGATCCTAATAGAGAGAGATCCAAAGGAATGAACTAATAAACTAGTAATAGAATGACATAAGTAAAGAAAAGATGAGATCATACTAGCTAGAAGATCATATTTTAATAGCCTAGTAAGATGAGCACGTACGCAGATTTGAGGAACACTAAGAAACTCCCTAATGCAAAGAGAAATAGAATATGAAGTATGATGGGATGAGTCACTTAGAAGAATATAGAAAAAGAGTCGTGCAAGTTACTCCCCAAACATCAAGTAAAGATTTGTAAATCATAAGGATAGGATGAGTAATATAACAACATAGGTTGGATATGACCAAAGATAGTTCAAGTTGTCTAATAGCTAAATAAAGGAAATCAAGAAATAGTAAGGATGAGTCTTGAATTACATAAAGTACTTGATGAGTATGAAAAAGTACAAGCTATAACTTAGAGACGCAAGTACATTGTTTACAGAAGGTTTCTCATTGTTGTATGTTTGCACTTGTCTTCGGGGCTATGATATTACCTTCGAGTCTATCGACACTACCTTCGGGCCTACGATACTGATGGAATTCAGGGCTATACAGATATGCACATTGCCCTCGGGGCTATACAGAATGCCTTTGAGGCTATTGGCCATACATCTTGCCTACAGGGCTATATAGACGCGTGCTTGCCTTGGGCGCTATACAGATATAGATTGCCTTTAGGGCCATTTAGATACACTTGCCTTCGGGGCCATACACTTACACACCGGATCCCTTGTGAGGCAAAAATATTGTGTTTAGGTTGTATGCTAGATAGTAATGTAATATAGATCAGAAACCAGAGATAGCAATGATGGTACATAGAGCCGAGACATAATTGATCGTATAGATAAACAAAGGGACCAAGCATCCAAGCGACAACAACTAGGTAAATTGACTGAGAGGTTGTGGTCAGTCCACTCCCGTCCCTTCCTTCCAGTAGAGACTTTCAGCATATTTGTTCATGTTCTTCAGCTTCAGAGTTCATATATATTATTTTTTTCCTTACATACTTGGTACATTTCTTTGTACTAATGTCCCATAGCTGGTGCGCTGCATTTTATGCCTGTAAGTGCAGGTAATCAGTTCGACGAGTTCACCCAGCAGAGTAGATTGGGATTCAACGAAGGATGTGTAAGACTCCATCTTTTCCAGAGTGCAGCCGAGTCTAAAGGTCAGGTAGCAGATTTTTTTTACAGACTATGGTAAGCTAGGGCCCTGTCCCAATCATGTTTGATGTTAGTTATCTTTAGAGGTTTTGTAGACACATGTTTAGTATGTACCGTTTGTCATTGGCCTTGTCGGCCCTCATTTTATATTTTATTAAGTTTGTCAATATAAGTGTTTACAGAGACTTCTTTGGACCACCGTAGCATTTATTAAGATTAAGTTTGGCCTTGTCGGCCTAGTTAGAGATTGCTTTTACGGTATGGCCTCAAGGGACTAGCCTGCCTACAAGGACTAGACTTCGAGTTCAGCTCGGTATGCTCGGACCTAGCAAGGAACTAAGTGCAAGCTACACACCCCCTAGATTAGGGTGAGACAGTATCGTAACATTGTTATTGCTCTAGATTATAGTGAAATTTGGTTAAATCCTATAGGAGATAGATCGTGGTTTTTTACTCTCTTGAGCAAGGAGTTTTCGCATAAAATTTTCTATGTGATTTTATATTTTGCTACATGGTCCTTCACACACAAACTCATTCAAGAATTTGATTCTTGAAGTTCATAGGAGTAGCCCGTTCTCAACATAATGTCTTAAGAGGTCTAACTTACAACCACGAACCGTGCCATATTGTGCGCTTCAAATACCACTCACTGTAGTGGCTACCTACTAATGAGACCACTTTGATTGCTGAATAAAGTGGCAAAACGTTTAAGCTACATAACTAATATTCGGCCTAGTAATGGTCACATACGTAAGCTTCCCTATCAGACATCAGCCTCTGGGACAGAGTTATATCTATCAAATATAATCCCTAGTAAGTCTAGTGCCCTTATCGTACTACATTGATATTAACCTAATGTTTTACTTTAAAGGAGTGGAAGACGAATTTGCATCACTGAGCCCATATTAGATGTGAGCACTAGAATATACTTCCTCTAATTCAAAATGACATCAATCATAAATCTTTACACCTCAATGCCCAAAAATAACATGAGATCCCCTAGAAACTTCAGTTTAAACAAATTTTGGGTTTTTACATTCGACCCTAATAAAAATAATATTCGTCATATAACGAGTATAGAAATTAACCTGGAGACTGAAACATTTACAAGTATCTGTCTTGAATGTCCTACTCTTCCTTCCATGTATCTCCTCACTCGGATGGCTTCTTGGTATCACTTTCACCAAAGAAATACGCTTAGACCTTAACTGGCAAACCTGTTTATCCAAAATATCTATTGGGGCCTCCTCATAGGCCAATTTTGATTGACTTGTACCAACTCGTGGTCAATTAGTTAAATAATATGGCTCGGGTCTCAGGAATACTTCTGGAGCATAAAAATATGAAAAATTGAATGAACTCTTAATAAATCCAATGGTAAAGCTAATTTATAAGCCACTACCCCGATCCATTTCACAACATCAAAAGGACTACTATACCTATAGATCAACTTTCCCTTCTTTCCAATACTCATGACTAATTTCATACGCATAACATTTGAAAGTACCAATTCACCCTCCATAAACTCCAAATCATGAACTCTTTTGTCCAAATAGGACTTCCGCCTACTTTGAGATGCCTTAAGAAGCTCTTGTATTATTTTACCCTCTCCAAAGCGTAATGTACCATATTTGAACCAAACAACTATCACCCCCAAACCTAGGGAGGTGTGGTCGGCACGAAGTATCTTACTAGGCCGAGCGAACCCAGTTGTCATTCGAATTATCTATGTCTTGAAAGACAGGCTGGCCAATAAGGCCATTTTATACGTGTAGCATCATGTCATAGGCCGACGAGGACAACGTATGTCTCTGCAAACAATAGAATATAAATAGATATATACACAAGGGCCGATAAGGACACCATGCTAACAATACTATACATATAGGATACGTCTACCAGCCTCTAAAGAGTGGTACCATATCATAGTTGGTATAGGGTCCAGACCTACCCACAATATGTATACATAAAAGTCTATACCAATCAACTACGAATGAGATGGAGCTTACTACGCAAGTTGATACTCGGCAATCTACTAATAAGGTCCTTCCAGCTGTATATCAGCACCAGCAGGTATAAACACAGCGCCCCGAACAAAGGGACGTCGGTAAGGAATAATTTAACGAGTGTGTAAGGAAACTAAAATAACTAAAACTGAAACTAAACTAAATATAAGGTATGCTGGATGTATATTGAGGAGTCAATAGTGATCTAGAGGTATACTTTACCTGTCTTAGACTTCTAATAACTTCACCAATCATAACAAACTATCTAGCCTCACATGAGGTAACTAAAAGAAAGTAAATAGCCCCGAAGGCAAATGCATAGCCCCGAAGGAAATCTGTATAGCTCTGAAAGAAAATATGTATAGCCCCGAAGGCAATCTATACAGCCCCAAAGGTAGGTGTATATTATATATAGCCTCGAAGGAAAGAGTAACATAGCCCCGAAGGCAAGTGTAACATAGCCCCGAAGGCAAGTGTAACATAGCCCCGAAGGAAGTGTAACATAGCCCCGAAAGCAACAAGATATATAAGATGTTATGGCCCTATAGGCAAAACGCAACTCTATACATTATATTATCATTCTTTCTATCATCTTAACTATTTAGCTAACTATAAGTTCATTCCCAACAAGGGAGAATCACTATAATAGGGTCGTGGTAACTCAAGTACAATCCCTAAGAATAGCACATCTTTGTGCGACTAATCAGGGGTAGTTGTAATGAGGGAACACGCTAAATATGGAGAAAGGGATAGCCTCACATACATGTATTTGGTGTCACAACTCAAGAACTTAACCCATATTCGCTTACCGATCTATATAATAACAAAAATGACATTATCGTCAAACATGCGAACGATTCTCATAATCATATAGCGAAAGTTAACTTATCCTATAATGAGCGGATAATATTTCCCTTGTTCTTACTACTTCCTCAAGCCTATCACAGGTGAGACAACCCAACAACACAACCAACAACTCAACATAATGATACAACCAGCGACAAGGTCGATTCACGATGAGCAACACAATACTTTCAAACCCCTACTTCTTCTTCTTTCAAGACAACAAAGATGGAAACAACATACTCATGTTCTCATAGCTATTTCCAGCCACAAAGGGTAGGAACAACACTAAATTTAGGACAAAAAGATCTTATTGCTTTCAACATAATTTCTCTATCAATACTCAAGAGTTCTACTCATTACAACTTAGCTACAACTCTTAAAAGCTTAAGAACACAAAGGAGAGAAGGTTTCGTACCTCCAAACACATGAATAACTCCCAACACGAGCTTACTTAAGCATTCTTTAGCTCAAACATAAGAGTGAGGAAGATGATCTACCGAGCTTTATGACTTCTTCAGCACTTGAATCACTTATTAAACCTTCATTTCACTCTAGCACCATATGAAATCCTTGGAATAGGATTTGGGATTGTCTAGTATCTATTTCTTTGGTAAAAAATGAAATAAAGAATGAAGCCATTGTTTATAAACTTGAGATAAACTTGCACCGCCTCACTTCTGCATTTGGGTCTACATCGCAGATCTCCTTCTGCTGGTGTAGAACCCAACACATTTTGCGGTTGAATTATCCTCCCATACTTGGCTAAGATACATCCCATTCTACTTCTGCGATGCAGAATGTCCCTCCAATGCCACGAACTTCATCGAAACTTGTTTCCTTCAATTCACTTAACCTTAAACTCTTATTGTATTCCCTTAACACTTGATATAAAATATTTAAACACTCATAACCTCAAAGATAACCTCATTCCCTAAGTCTATGATGACTATCTTCCGACATAATTCCGCGTACAAAAACACAGGATGTAACATCCTCCCCTCCTTAGAAACATTCATCCTCGATTGTGGAAGGGTATTCACCGACTTCTGATGCTTCATCTCACTGGTTATCAATTGGAACATTAAGCCATACCTCAACAATGCACTTCTATCATATTCTAGTGTCCACGTCATTTGTCATAGGGGATACATACTTGATCCCTATATCTTACAGTCCCCTAGTGTTGTTATCTTATCTTGCTTGGAGCTACAATGGGGGAGGGATTTTGTACTGTCGTTCTTTCATCCTATCTATAGAGGCTGATCTTGTGATTCTCTGAAATAATCTATTGTCAATTAAGACAACTAATCAAACTCTCGAATCGCCTAGCTCATGCAACTCTCAACTCCCCTCTTCCTTCATGGCCTTTAAGTAAACTTAGACTGGTCGTCCATCTGTGGATAAGGGAATTCACTACTATAGTTGCTTTTCATGGATAGTTTATGATACCAACATCATAATCTTTTACAACTCAAACTATTTAAATGTGGGCTCAACTATTTCTTTTTCATGTCATTCTGAAGGCTCTTATAATTCGTAAGGAGGCCAAAATAAATGTTGTAGAAATGATGTCCCCAATGTTAAGTACATTTACAATCGTAACTGATACTGAATCATCGATCGGACAGTTCTCTTCGTATTTTCTCAACTTCTTCAAAGCTTAAGCAACTACTTTATCCTGCTCGATATGGTACTTAGTCCTCACACATCCAGGAACTTCTTGTAAATACTCATACTCCCAAACCTCACTCTTGTGTTTATGTTCTCTCTTTGATAGACACTTTGGATGATGAATCACTAACTTACTTCATTATTAAATACATACAATATCCTGTTAAAAATACTATCATTACATGATGACTCATTCTGCAATGTCAATTTCAGATCATTATATTTGGTTCGAATTCTTCTTCTATTTCCTTTGACTAGTGTTTCATCAATTACACTTGGAAATAACCTTCTTACACTTATCAACTGTGAGGTCATTACCTCATAGAATCCTACAATATCATAATCGCCTCCAATTATCCTTAGCTGCTCATACTAGTGCCCCTTGCTCTTATAAAGTTATTTCTAAGTGCAACTCTGGAATATCTACCTCATTTTCCTGACTCGTTGTACCCTTTGGAGATTCCATTCATAGAGATCAAATTCATACCCATTACGTTCGACAATCCTCTGAACTCTCAACTGCCTATAACTTTCCTAGCAGTAACCTCCTTGTGCTGGGGAAAACTTACATGGAGTGATATGTGTTCGTAACCAGCATACTTATTCCTTATGAGCTGAACTTCTTCTCAACACTTGTATTAGGAAAACGTCATCCTAGGGACCTCAAGGATTATATATGTATTTACTAATGTCCCTTATCTTACCGTCGCATCAGTAACTCTGCAACAATGACGATATCAACTATCCTCGATGTCAAGACCCAAACTGGAGGGCCGTGATGAGAACCCGGATCCCACCTGTCGGATCCCACCTGCCGGGTACCACCAATCTTATTGTCAACACCTAGTCATAATTAAATATGGGCTAAGCCGAAAGGATTATATAAAATTAGGTAACCAACTTATATATATACATACCGATACCAAGGCCGACAAGGTCATACAAGACTACTACACACAGGACACCTGTCTACAAGCCTCTAAGGAGTATGTGATATCAAAAGGTTGGGACAGGACCCCGCCATACCCGTATATACAAGCCAAAGATATACCGCTTCAAGATAGACTGACACTCCGAAACAAGGGGAGTGCTCCAACAATCCGCTGAGTCAGCAACCTACTACCGTGGACCGTCGCCTTGCCTACGTGAACCTGCGGGCATAAAACACAGTGTCCCCTGACAAAAGGGACACCAGTACGACTGATGTACTGAGTACGTTATGCGCGAACAATAACATAATAGCACTACAATAATAACTGAAACTGAATAAGCTGACCACCAGTAAATGCCTTTGAGGGCCCTAATACATATGCCTAAATGTTATGCACATTGAAAATATGGTATACATATAAATATTGGCCACACAAGGGCATCTTCCTGTCCATAACCGCCTCTTTGGGAATCAGGTTACATCGTATTGGCCACACAAGGGCATCAATATTGGCTTTTTCGGGCTCTTTCGTGATAATTTGTACCAGTTGTAGGTGGTGTGCGTACATAACGCCTTTCCCTTTCCCCATATCCCCTATATATCATGTCATATTTACCATATAGTAGTGTGCATAACACAAGTAGGTCCAGGGTAATAAATGAATATAATGCAAATGAAAATGCATGAATAACAATAAAACATCATGAGTGACATAATATCCTTGTACCTTCGGCTAACACTGTGAATATCAACATATTTTCCGTATGCCTCAATAAGGACTTAGGAATATATTTAGACATGCTTTTAACATAGGAATCAACAACATGAATATTCTTAACTACTAGGAGTAGAATAATTTATGGAATAATATCACGGTTATATTTCGTTACATGGAACATGCCAAAAGAATGAAATAATTTGTCTTAACATACCTTGAATAATAACGAAACCAACCCCTTTTTATATGCTGGAACGTAGCCTTGAAACCAAAAATTTAAGAATGAAGTGCTTCTGTTATATCACCTCCGGTCCTCTCAATCTTTCACAAAGAAAGGACCATCATTGAAATCACCGTTGTCTAACCCTTCTATATTTCCAGGGTCATTTGATGCTACATTAAGTGTTCTGTGGGAATTCCAATCAGGAGGGAACGTCTTCTGAAGTTCTTCTTTTGGTCTTATTCCTCCAACACCTTAAGAATGAATTGTTACACAATTATATATGCTTGTCCCCCACTTAACTTAGTCTCAACGTTTAGGTTGCCACCTATTTAGTTAATTAAGATGAGTCATTAAGTGCTCCATCTACATGTTGCACGTAGCATTCCACTTAAGCTTGTACCCACATTAAGAGTAATCAATCCCATAACTAATCAATTATACACACAATTAATTTTGTGATCTCAATTCACTTAAATTTTAATGATTTATAAGACCTTCTTATACTCAATGTCATAATTTTGTGATATGACACTAGTCCATAACCTCTTTATGTACACACCAAATTTATTTTCGATCCCCGTCGTCATACTTGTTACGTCCAAAATTATTTTGGGGTTTTATCCTTTTATATACTAAATTTTTTATTAGCATACGTAAATATAACATAAGATCCCCGAGGTCGGGGTCTACTTGCATACGTTTAGGTGCTCAAACCATTGCCAAAAATTCTGGGATATTACATCCTTCCCTTCATAGAAACATTCATCCTCGAATGTTGGGGTGACATATCCAATCATTGTCGCGTAACCAGCGAATACAACTACTTGTTCACAGAATCATATATTATCACATACATTACTACATCTACATCAGACTTATAGCATAAAGATAGAACTCACCTTATGCTTCTCTTGAAACCTTGACGTTAGTCTGGAATAGGTATGGATATTTGTGCATCATTTCCTATTTCACCTCCCATGTCATCTCTTCGCCGTTCTTATTTCGCCATAGAACTTTCATGGAGGCTACTTATTTAGTCCTCAACTTGCGGACTTGTCGATCTAGGATAGCAACATGAACCTCTTCATATGATAAATCCTCTATAACCTTCACATCGTCAATCGTTACTATCCGGGAAGGATCCCCAATACATGCTCTCAAAATAGAGACATGGAAAACCGGATGAACAAACTCCAACTCCAAAGGTAAATCCAATTCGTAAGCTACTTGACCGATTCTTCGAATTATACGATATGGTCGAATATACCTTGGACTGAGTATTCCTTTCTTTCCGAATCTCGTTACACCATTCATAGGAGAAATCTTCAAGAATACCCAATCATCTACCTGGAACTCTAAGTCTCGCCGTCGCATATCTGCGTATGACTTCTGACAACTCTGAGCCTTTACGTGTCGTTCTTGGATAAACTTCACCTTTTCTATGGCTTGGTGTACTAAGGCCCAAATAATTCTGACTCGTCTACCTTGAACCATCCGATAGGAGATCTACATCTTCGTCCGTACAAAGCCTCATATGGAGCCATTTTAATACTAGCATGATAATTGTTATTGTAAGTGAACTCAATAATGGGTAAATAATCATCCCAATATCCCTTAAAGTCTAATACACAAGCTCGTAGCATGTCGTCGAGCGTCTGAATCATTCACTCGGCTTTCCCGTCTGTTTGAGGGTGGGAAGTTATGCTAATATTGACTTGGGTGCCTAAATCTTTCTGAAATGACTTCCAGAAGTTAGCTATAAAGTGAGCATCATGGTCGAATATAATTAAAATAGGCAAACCATGTAGGCAAACAATCTCCTTAACATACAACTTCGTGTAATCATCGGTTGTGTAGGTAGTTTTGACTGGCAAGAAATGAGCTGATTTGGTCAGTCTATCAACAATTACCCAATAGAATCAAACTTACGATAAGAATGAGGTAAACCCGTAATAAAGTCCATATTACTTATTTCCCATTTCCACATTCGAATCTCAATGTTCTGAGTCAAGCCAATGGGTTTTTGGTGCTCTATCTTTACCTGCTGACAATTAGGACACTGAGCTACAAATTCCGCCACGCTTCTCTTCATGTCGTTCCACCAATTAATATTCTTAAGATCATGATACATTTTAGTAGATCCTGGGTGAATAGAATACCGTGAGCAATGGCCTCTGTTAAAATTCTATCTTGCAATCCCGCTACATTTAGCAAACATAAACGGCCCTGGTACTTAAGAATCTCATGTTTGTAAATCTCAAAGGTTGTGATCTTCTTCTATTGAATGCCTTCTCTGATTTTTCTCAAACTGGGGTCTTCTCACTGACGTTCATTAACTTCCGATACAAGGGATGATTGTGACACATTCTGAATCACAAAATCAGCGTCCTCTGCATCCATTAGTCGGACTCCCAAACTAGCTAACTGGTGGAGCTCCTTTACTAACTCCTTCCCCTCGACCTGCACCGGAGTTGAGCTAATCATCGACTTATGACTGAGTGCGTCTGCTACAACGTTAGATTTACCAGGATAATATAAGATGTCCATGATATAATCCTTCAATAATTCAAGCCACCTTTTCTGCCTCAGATTCAACTCTTTCTATTTAAAATGTATTGCAGACTTTTATGATCTGTGAAAATGTCTACATGAACACCATACAAGTAATGTCGCAAAATCTTCAGTGCATAGACCAATGCGGCCAACTCCAAATCGTGTGTCGGATAGTTTTTATCATGTTCCCTCAATTGTCTTGAAGCATAAGCGATCGTTTTACCATGCTGCATTAGCACACATCCTAAACCTGCTCCCGAGGCATCACAATACACAACATAGCCTTCTGGACCCTCTGGGATAGTAAGGACTGGTGCAAATGTTAGTTTGTCTTTTAACTCTCGGAAACTCCGCTCACAAGCATCGGACCACTGGAATTTTATAGCATTTTGTGTCAACTTTGTTAATGGTGCTGATATAGTAGAAAACCCTTCTACAAACCTTCTATAATATCCGGCTAAGACCAGAAAGCTACGAACCTCTGATGGAGTCGTGGGTCTTGGCCAATTCTTCACTACTTCAATCTTCTGAGTGTCAACTCTTATACCCTCGTCTGATACTATATGACCAAGGAAAGCCACTGAATTCAACCAAAACTTACACTTAGAGAGCTTTGCATACAACTTATGATCCTGAAGCGTCTGTAGTACTATCCACAAATGATCCACATGTTTTTCTTCCGAGTGAGAGTACACCAAAATATCATCTATAAATACTATCACAAATACATCCAGAAATGGGTGAAACACACTGTTCATTAGATCCATAAATGATGTTGCTGCATTTGTGAGTCCAAACGACATTACTAAGAACTCAAAGTGCCCATACCTTGTCCTGAAAGCCGTCTTCAGAATGTCCTTCTCCTTAACCCTTAGCTGATGGTACCCTGACCTTAGGTCGATCTTTGAGAAACATCTTGCACCTTGTACCTTGTAACTGATCAAACAAATTATCAATTCTGGGAAGAGGGTACTTGTTCTTGATAGTGACTTTATTCAGTTGCCGATAGTCGATACACATCCATAACTAGCCATCTTTCTTCCGTACAAATAATATTGGTGCACCCCAAGGAGATATGTTGGGCCTAATAAAGCCTTTCTCAAGCAGATCGTTTAATTACTCTTTTAATTCTTTCAATTCAGCTAGAGCCATTCTATAAGGAGGAATAGATATCGGCTGAGTGTCTGGCAACATATCTATACCGAACTCAATTTCCCTTTCAGAAGGAAGGCCTGAACATACATCAAGAAACTCATTAACCACCAAAATTGATTGAGAAGTAGGTGATTCGGCATCGTGTGATTTAAAACGAATGTCAATTTAGAGAGTGTTTGGGAGGTGTTTTGACCTCAAGGGGTCAAAATATGAAAACAGAAATGAAGCTACCCGAAATTGACTTAAATAAGCCATCCCACCGAATGGCATGCGCGATGCAAAACGCTAAGCGTATCGTTGGAACTTCGTCAATCTTCATCAAGTTGTATGTCCTATTGACATCCAACCTTCTAAATCCCTTCCTTAACGTCCCTATATGGCATACGAACCCTTAGAAATGATCTTAAGTTCCCGCGACTCCGGTCGACTAACTATTCTCTCATTTAGGTGCGAAACTACAGTGCGTAACAATAATAATATGTCTACAACCACGGTTTGCTTCCACTCTTACTAAATCCTAAAAGCTCTTTCTTAGGCTATATCTGTTGATACCAGTAAGTCATCATCTAGGATGGATTCTACCAAATGTACCTTTATCACTGAGGAAGGTAGAAATATGATGCTTGCATTCCTCTATTTAAGCTCCAACCGCTTTATAATATTCTCTAAATAGGTACCTCATACCTTCTTCCCTCCTTTACCTGTTTTACCATCTGATGCTTTAACGGCCTTTTACCCGCATGGGTGAGTTATATATTCATGGATTAGTATTCTCAATATAAAAATTTTACTTCTGGTGCACCCATACCTGATTGGGCCTCGAATGGGGCCATGTCAGCCGGAGCTCTTTACTACTACCCTTACCTTATGTTGTATTGTCCCTCTGGATAGCCGTAATCTTTCTGGTTATAGATATCTATGTATACCAATAGTAAGCATAAGTCTTGACTCAAACTCCTACAACTTGGCTCTACCGTATGATTGGGATGTAAAATGAAGGTAACTGACTTCTAAATTTCATGTAGCTTTATATTTATATAATATGGTGAACAACATACTTATAAGCAAGACTCTACTAGACACGACTTGTAGACTCTCTAGGACAGACCTGCTCTGATACCAAGTTTATCACACACCAACCTAGGGGTGTGGCCGGCACCCGGTGCCTTTCTAGGCCCGAGCAAACCCAGTTGTGACTCAAATAATATATGTCTCAAAAGATAGGCTAGGCTAATAAGGCCATTCTGTAAGTGTAGCATCATGTCTTCGGCCGACGAGGCCGATGTATGTCTCTGCAAGCAGCAAAATCCAAATAGATATATACATAAGGGCTGACAAGGTCACCATGATAACAATACTATACATACATAACATATTTACAAGCCTCTAATGACTGATACCATATAAAATATGGGATAGGGCCCCGACCTACCCATACTCTGTATACACAAAAGTCTAAACCAGGTAACTCCGAATGACATGGAGCTTACCACATAAGTTGATACTCAATAATCTACTGATGAGGTCCTTATGACTATCTATCAGGACTTGTAGGCATAAAATGTAGTATCCCTGAGAAAAGGGACGTCAGTACAAAATAATGTACTGACTATGTAAGGCATCTAAAATAACTGAAAACTGAAATTAAACTAAATATAAGGTATGCTGGATGTAAATTGAGGAGTCAATAGTGATCTGGAGGTATACCTTACATGTCTCGAACTTCTAATAACTGCACCAATCGTAACAAACTATTTAGCCTCGCATGAAAATAGCCTCGAAGGAAAATGCATAGCCTCGAATGTAGTCAATGTAGCCGCAAAGGCAATATGTATATCAACGAAGGAAATTTGTATAGCCCTGAAGGCAAAATGTATAGCCCCAAAGGCAGGTGCACATCATATATAGTCCCAAAGGCAAGTGTAACATAGCCCTGAAGGAAACAAGGTATATAAGATGATATAAGCCAGTAGGCAAACATAACTCTATACATTCTATTATCATTCTTTCTATCGTCTTAACTGTTTAGCTAACTAGATGCTCGCTCCAAACAAAGGAGAATCACTACAATAGGGTCATGTTAACCCAAGTACAATCCCTACAGAACATGCTATAATGAGTGGATAATATTTCCTCTATTCTTACGACCTCCTTAAGAGATAGCATCACATACCTCTCTCTGGCATGACAACTCTAGAACTTAACTCGTATTAGCTTCTCGGTCTATACAATAACAAAAATGACACTATCATCAAATATGCAAATGATTCTCTTAATCATATAACGAAATCTAACTAATCCTATAATGAGCGGACAATATTTCCTCTGTTCTTACTACCTCATTAAGCCTACCATAGGCGAGACAACCCAACAACACAACCAGCAACTCAACATAATGATACGATGAGCGATAAGGTCGATTCACGTCGGGCAATACAATACTTTCAAACCCCTACATCTTCTTTCAAGACAATAAAGATGGCATCAACATACTCATGTTCTCATAGCTATTTCTAGGCACAAATGGCAACAACAACACTCAATTTAGCACAATAATATTTTATGGCTTCCAACATGATTTCTCTATCAATACTCAAGAGTTCTACTCTTTACAACTTAGTTACAACTCATAAACTCCCAACACGAGCTTACTTTACCACAAAGGATTCTCTAACTTGAACACAAGAGCGGGGAAGATGATCTACCGAGCTTTATGACTTTTTCGGCACTTGAATCACTTGTTAAACCTTGATTTCGCACTAGGACCATATGAAATCCTTGGGACAGGATTTGGGACTGTCTAGGATCTATTTTTTTTGGTGAAAAATAAAATAAAGAAGGAAGCCACCATTTTTATAATCTTGATATAAACTTGCACTACATCACTTCTGCATTTGGGTTTGAGTAACATATCTCCTTCTGCTGGTGTAGAACCCAATGCATTTTGGGGAAAAATTATCCTCCCTGACTTGGCAAGATATGTCCCATTGTGTGAGGTATAATGCCTTCTGCGATGCATAATATCTCTACATCGTCACAAACTTCATCGAAACTTGTTTTCTTCAATTCTCTTACCCTTAAACTTGTATGGTATTCCCTTAACACTTGATATAAGAGGTTTAAACACTCATAACCTTGAAGATAACCTCATTCCCCAAGTGTATGATGACTACCTTATGACACAATTCAGTGTACGAAAACACGGGGTGTAACAAAAGCTTCCTCTCACCTGGTTCAAACCAACTGATATGAGAACTTTACCAAAGGCCTTATATGGTTTCATCTCAATGATTAACTGATAATTGTTATTGTATGTTAACACTACCAAACATAATTGATCATCCTAATAATATCCAAAGTTAGTGGGACACGCTCTCAACATGTCCTCTATGATATAAATGACCCGCTTAGATTGACTATTAGTCTATGGATAAAATGATGTGTTGAGCCTAACCATAGTACCCAACATCTTTTAAAGAGACTGCAAAATCTGCGTTGTGAACTGAGACCCTTTGTTAGAAATGATTGACATGGGCACCCCATGTAATCAAACTATTTTATGGATATAAGTTTGTGTCGACTGCTCTGTTATGAGTATAGTCTACACCTATATGAAATATGTTGTCTTAGTTAGCTGATGCATAATCACCCCAACTGAATCATTCTTCTTTAGAGGACGTAGAAAATCTGCCATGAGATCCATGGTAATCCACTCCCATATCTACTTGAGAATAACAAACTCATGTGCTAACCATTTTGGTTTCTTATGCTCATACTTAACTTGCTGGAAATTCAAGAAATATGCTACATAGTCAGATGTTTTTCTTTTAACTCTTATCGACCAAAAATGTTTCTTTAAGTATTCATGCATCTTTATAGGTTTTTAATATTTAGAGTAACAAGAACTATGAGCCTCCTGCATAATGGTCTATCTCAAATCATCAACATCCAGTAAACACAATATACCATCACACCATATCACCCCATTAGAGTCAATCGTCGCTCTCTTAGTCTGTATTTGCTCCACCTGTTGTTTGAGCTTATGGAATTGGTGATCCTCAAATTAGTGAACTTTGAATCGCTCAATCAAAAATTACTATACGCCATGCACACAAGTATATCTCCACATAGTGTGGCATCAAGTCTAACACAATTGTTAGCTAAAAGGTAAAAATCAATGGCTAAAGGTGGAATAGAAGTTAGTATGGAATACATGCTGCTCGTGGATACTCAACCCATCCGCCACTACACTAGATTTCCCTGGGTGCTACAAGATCGACATATCATAATCTTTAAGTAACTCAAGCCACCTATTTTTCCTCAAAATAATATCCTTTTGTTTGAAAATGTTTTAAAGACTCTTATGATTTGTTAAGTAGTTACTGACTCAATAATGTTGCTGAGCTAAAAATGATATTTCGTTGATTTTATAAATAATGTATCCACAAGACAATTATGGTAGAATAAGGAAGGAATTGAAGAATTAGAATTCCAAATAGATCTCTAAAGAATTTAGTGAAGAAATCACAACAACAGAGGAACTACTGAAAAGAACTGATCCTTATTAAAGTACACTGGAGACAATCGAAGAGAAATTTCATGCCAACTAAGAGAATCATAATTATTGGCTCATTCCTACTTGATGAAAGGTTAGATTTAGGTTATGGAAATATTACCATAAACCTAATCACGAAGTTAGCATCGAAGTACGAAAAGAAGAAGTCAACACACATACAAGGAAAGAAGAAGATTCAAGTCAAACAAATATTATTTTCTTGTATAATTATGAAGCCAATACATGGTTGGATTCGAGCAAGACAAGGCGGAAACTACTTCTATACAAACACAACACGAACAAGCTTTGGAGCTGAAGAACCACAACCACAATCAAGATATAAATTCCATTGTGAGACATCCAGAGTGAGCAGAGTCAACACCTAAGTCTCTATCAGATTAAACTATAATAAACCCAGGCTTATGCAGATTTATCTTTTAGTTCTCTGTTTGTAGTAGTTAGGTTCTAGGTGTGGTTCCATCTATATACCATTGCTAGAATTGAGTATTAGGTGTTGGTATCGAGTTGTAAAGGACTTTATTGACTGGGTAGAGTCATTGATGTGTTGCGCATTAAGAGGGTAGATGTGGGACTATTTGAAAGAATGTCTTAGGTATTGCAAGATAAATTGTAAACTCTAAATTTGTGGACTTGTTTAGTGAAGTGTTTGGGAATATTCGTACACGGCACATTGTGGTTTTTCATCCCTTGACTAAGGAGCGATTCCACACTAAATTCTTGTGTTGATTTATATTCCGCAATTTACATTCTTGCATAGTTGCTCAAAGAATTCGGTTCTTTGAGTGCTTAGGTAGTAGCTCGATCCTAACAAGTGGGTTATGAGAGCTAGATCCTTCTACAAAGACTATCACCTTGAAAAATGGTTGAACCTCCTAGAGTACAAGAATGTCAATGAACAACAAGACCGCCCTGCTTCAATGACAAATATTATGGTTGGTGGAAAGTAAAAATTGAAGAGTTCATAATTGGGAAGATCCTAAATTATGGGAAATCATCATGAATGGTCCCAAAATGACCATGGCCACATACGATAAGGAAAAGATGACTATTCCTAAGGAGAAAAAGGATTATGTTAGATAATGACTTTCAGGTCATCCAAAAGAATGCCAAGGCCTTGAAGTTACTTATTTGTGGTATCAGACCTGAAGAATACATTAGAATCTCCTCCTTCAAAATAATTAAAGAATTATTGGAGACCATACAGACAACACATGAAGGAATAAGTCAGGTAAAGAAATCGAAGATCGTCATATTAAACAGGCAATACGAGTTGTTCAAGATGAATGAGTAAGAATCCATTCAAAAAATGCTCAATAGGTTCACCAACATAACTAATGAACTAGACGTCTTGGTGTGGACAATCCTCAAGCAAAAAGGATAGAAAGACTTCTTGACATCCTACCAGAATCATGGGAGAGCAAAGTTAACGCCATCATGGAGGCCAAAGACCTCAAAGCAATGACAATGGAAGAAATAATGGAAAAACTTAAAAACCTATGAGATGAGATAATTCCATCCACAAAAGAATACTTTCTCAACCAATAAAGTGAATATGGTCCTTGCAGATACCCATAGCAAGAACCTTGATGAAGAAGACATAAGATTGCTTACCAGAATGTTCCAAAAGTTCATCTGAAAAGGAGGACTTCAAAATATAGAAAGTACCTTAAAGCACAGAGACTTGATAGAAGCAATCAAGAAGGGTGCTTCAAACGTGGGAATACATACCACTTTGTAAGGGAATGCCTAGAAAAATGAAGAATGGAGAAGGAATGAACCTAACAGTAAAACAAAGAAACAGGTTCCTGGAATGAAGATGTGAAAAATAAAGTGGACCGGAGGGAGTAGTAATTATTTTATAAAATCAAAGACATAATTGAGTACTTTGCTCTCATTTTATCCTTAGTAATAATTATTCATGACAGTAATAAACATAAACATTGACTAATTAGCATAGAAAACCTATGTGAAGAGAGATTAAAGAGAGAATATTTATTGAAGAGAGATTAACATTATAAATGATTAAAGATAATAAATAAGGTTATGATAGTCAAAATACATACTTTCTCTGTCCAATTTATGTGTCACAATTTTATTTTTAGTCTGTCCCAAAATGAATGTTACATTTTCCTATTTAACAACTATTTAATGACATCATCTCTATTTTACCCTTGTTGGGTCCCAATTAATTATAAATATGTACTTATTGTGAAGAAAAATCAATAAAAGTTGGCACTAAAGTAAGGAAAATTTGGTAAGCATAACAAAGTCATCTCTTATCCCTAAAACTCCGTGCCCGGTCAAATGATGACACATAAATTGAGACGGTGGAAGTAATTTTTTAAGGGATGTGTAAATCGAAAATGTGACAAGTAAAGTGGACCGGAGGGAATACTACTACTAACTACTGTAACTAGCTCCTAACTAATCCATGTTAAGTAACTAATTACAAGCTAAAACTAGTTAAATAGCTAACCACCTAAGTAACAGGTGTACATATATTTAATCTTCTTGCACAAAAATTGGGATGAAGAGAATATATATAAAAAAAGTTATAATATTTGCAAATCAATGTTTGGACATTCATTTTACTGGGCATCTACTTGGAATAAAACTTTGAGGTTGAAATACTGGTTTAAGTAATATTTCAAGTAAATGAAACAATGGTTTTCATGTCGTCACACATTTTCAAGTTTTACAAACTCTGTTGTTAAAATACAAGCTTACACATATCTTCTTTTTTTTAAAAAGAAAGAATTAGTTTTTAAGATTCAGTCCCATTGAAGTCTTTACAGAATTTAAAGAAAGCAGGTAAGGAAGGGTAATTCCAAAAGAAATAGTCTAATTCACGTGAATCTATGTTTTTAGATTTTAAATCTCTACATTGTAATTCCTTCTCCATTTCCCTTTCCCCTACCCCATATATAATTTAAAAAAAGTTTGTTCAACTGGTCCTTTTTCCCGTGTAATTTCAACCAAATATTGTCTAAAAGAGGAGATAGATGTACATTGTTGGAAACAAAATAAAAATATCCCGAAGGGAATATGAGAGGCGAAAGAAGACAAGGAAGAAGAGTCTTGTTTCTTGGAATGAGATAGAAGGGAGACAAGAAGAAGAGAATAATTGAAAGAAAAAAATAATAAGGATTTTGGAGGAGAGGAATAAAAAGGGTGTGCCATAGAAAAGACAGGGAGCCTCCGACAAAGATTTTAGCAGTACGGACCAGACATCCCCATTCCTTAGCCACCCCATAATATACTCACTAATTTTCACCCTCCCCCATAAATTTAATCCATTTCTTCGTCACACTCTTTTTGGATTTAAGGATGGTTTTGTTTGTTTCCTACATTAATATTAGTTCCTCAGAGAATTATGTATTCCATGGCAAAATCCCATTAAAATTATCAAAGACAATGTTAAAAATGTTATTTTTATTCCACTTGCTTTGTACCTAATGACCTAATGTTGTTTTTGTTTTTCCTTAAATTAGGCGGATTTAAAAAGACTACACTACCCATTTTCTAGCTCATCAGTGAGCCATAATCAAGGCTAATGTTGACTTTTTGGCTATAAGAATGACAAGTAATTAGGGAAAAGTACTTTTTTTTAAAAGAAAAACAAACAAAATATATACATGCATCTTGGTAATTGTGATCATTCATTCCCTTGTCTTGGCCAAGGTTAGGCATCTCAAAACCCTAGATTTTGACTACTTGAAAATTTGTGTGATTCTGGTTTCTTGGCTTCTTCATTGTTTTCTGATGGGCTTAACGTTAACGGTTACAGCAAGCTTACAAAACAGTATGGACAAAAATTATGGTTACATTGGCCACGGTAATCTGGTGAGGTGGACCACATGCGATTTGAAATTAATTGTTTGAAGCAAAACATGACTCTTTTTACTTCTAATACGGAAGGATTTTGGTATAGTAATTATTATCCCTAACATCATTAGCTGTCTATCAAATGAATAGTTCCTTATATTACTCATTTTGACAAATTGAATTTCTTCCCAAAAGTTTGACGTTTAGAAAAACAAAAAATCACTTAAAGAAATCTCTTATATATGTCTTTTAAGAAAATATTAATTAAAAAAGATTTTTGAATATTTACCCTTATTTATATCTTAAGATATAATCTCTTCATTGATAACTTATTCTATAATTGAAGTGTTTGTAATCTCTAAGAACAATTATTATTATTAGGGGTAAAATGAGAAAAATAAATAATTTTGTCTTGAACTTCTAAAATGACAAATATTTTGAGACGACTAATTTTTTATCGATATGACGACAAATAGTTTGAGATCGGTGACTTACATTGTAGAAATTTATGTGGCACACTTTCTTCTTTTGTTTATCTTAAAAATTATCTCTTTATATTTAAAAATAATTTATTTTACTATTAATGAAATGATTTATAAGTCACACAAATGCATGATACTTGTTTTAGACCACTTTTTTTTTTCTTATATCAAATTTTATGCCAAGTCAAATTGTTCCACATACATCGAAAGGGATGGAGTATTACTCTTTTCCAAATCCATATTTAATGTTTCAATTTGAGAAGTGTTAATTAATCAAATTATTCGAGAAGAGGTAAAAACTAGTATAGACAAATACTCTTATAATTAAGGATACAAATAATTGGACAGAAAAGTAATAATCATATTGGAGAAATAATTTACAGTTCAGGTAATTATATTGTACGCTGATGCAGTAATTGTTTGGCGAGAGATATGTCTTTAAAGAACATATTTTTGGTGGGGTGGGACCTCCGAAGTTAGTTTTTACATTTAATTACAACTGATTTTAGTTTTATCCATTTATGTCAAAAAGGGAAGATTATTTTAGAGAAATTTCTCTTATAATATTTCCAAATAAAAGAATGGTATGTTACTAGGTGGAAAAAAAATTAGACATACAAAAAGGTCCGGATGAATTGAAAGATTTTGTAACATTGATATCTTATTAAAAATAATATGAACCTTTCATTTGAAACCAAGTATGGGAAAGAGAGTACTTATCTGTTAATTCTTGGCTTTAGCTCTTCTTTCTTCATGAAAATTCGATGTGCTAATCTTGCCGAATCAGAACCCAGATGCAATTGGCATGAAAAACACACCCTCTATATTGTCCTACATAAGATGATTTACAGCCACACAAAGATCTAAGACTTGTTTTGAGTCTCACATTTCAAAAGTCTTCTTTTATTTTTTAAACTCCGTACTAAGTTAAACTAAGACAATCTTTTTAGGACGGAGAGAGTAATAAATATGATTTTTTTCGTGTAGTTACATATCACTTATAAGTCAATAAATATTGTTCTTTATCATTTTAGTTACTTAATTAAGAGAAAATAGCAAATATGTGGATTAGGAGGGAGAATGAGGAGATGTTTAAGAGGATAAATAGTTACTCCCTCTATCCCATATGAGATGTTATTTCCTTTTAAATTTGTTAAAGAAAAGAACATATTTTTATATTTTAAAATAAATTAATTTAAATATTTATTTGATTTAGTCGACAAGTTTAAAACGTTTTTCTTTCTTACATTTCATACATAGTCAAATGACATCAAATAAATTAGAACTGAAATATCATGTTATTCAACCCCCTTTGAACCGTTAACACAATGATGAAAAAAGAATATTCCCAAAATTTAATTTATATACATCGATAATACAAAAACGTTTTATACTATATCAATATATTTTAAATTCTTGTACCAACTTTTTATCGTTATTTTTTCATGTTACGTTTATTATGACGATATTACCTATAACTCTAAGAATATACTCCCTCCATCTCCAAAAAGATTGACTTATTTTTCTTATTAATTTGTCTGAAAAAGATTGACACATTTCTATATTTTGAAACAATTTATCTTTATGAGATGATTTACGGCCACACAAATATATAAAATTTGTTTTTTACTACATATTTCAAAAGTCTTTCTTTTCTTAAGCAGGGGCGGCTCAACGAAATCAGTGGCCTAAAGTCAAACCTCAGTAAGAGGCCTTAAATTTATCTAATAAAATTTTATATATTTTTTTTCTTTTTTTTGTGAAGATGGTATACGGACCATCCCGTATCTATCTTGATTATTTATTTAATTACATGCTAGCTTCCACCATTAAAATATGCTATAGAAATTTTGTGGGTGTAAATTATATCATAAAGGGTAAAATAGTTTAAAATTATACTTTTATTAAATGTGAAAAGATGTCATTCTTTTTTAATTAGCTAAAAAGGAAAAAAATATCATATAAATAGGGACGAAAATATTATAAAATTTAAATTATATTTCAATAACCTTTGTCACATTTCAATAAAAGAAGTAAAACATCTAGTCTCTTTTATTCATAATTTTATAATATATTAAATAAAAAAATTTGGGCCTTCATTTTGGGGTGGGGGGAGGGCTAAAGCTATTGCTTTCCCCTTAGCCGGCCTTGTTCTTAAACTGCGAGCCAAATTAAATTAAGATAATATTTTTGAGAAGTAGGAAGTAGTTAAAGTAATTAGTTGTTTTGTAAGTTTAGGAGTTCAAGAACCAATCATTTTTAAGGAGGATGAGATTATGGTGCACCAGCAACCACAGGAGTAGAGCTCAATTTCTTCCATCAGTTTTTTTTTTTTTTTTAACTTGATGAGAATTGCAATCACCTTTTGAAAAAGCAAAAGCAAGGGAAAAGTAAAGAAGGAAAGGGAAAACATAAAGGGGGAGGGGAAAAAAATAAAGGAAACCTAATAGGAGTAATAAAGAAAAAGGAGAGAAAGGAGGGATACAAAGACAAATGTTCTCAAAACCTCCTGATTCAGAATTCTCTTTCTTCTCTCTCCCCCTCTAAGTATAGCTACCCTTTTATGTGTGTTCCTTTTCTTCCTTCTACTTAATCAAGAGTAGGAAGACCTCTCAAAGTTTCTCCAAAAACAAGACTTCTTTGGGAGCTTCAGGAGAAGTAGCATTGGAAAGAAAATCTTATATATGGAGTAATTAATATATGAAAGAGAAGGATAGCTAGATAGTTAGTTGAAAGTAGCTTAAAGTTTAATTTGAAGAGAATATGAATAGAGGTCTTGTTATGCAGAAGTCACCAGGGCAGCAAATGATGGGTGGAAGCCCTAACTGGTGGAATAACATGAGGCCTCCCACATCTCAGCAATCTGCTACTACTCATCATCACGATATTTCTTCCTTGTTTCCTCCTAATGATCTTCTTCCTCATTTCTCTCCTTCACTGCCTATATCATCTACTACTTCATGGACTGATGACAACCAAGATCAACTTCCTGAATCATGGAGCCAATTACTTCTGTAAATCTCTCTCTTTCCCTCTCTCTGTTGTACCATAGTTTGTTTATCTAAGGTGTATTTTTTAAAAAGTAGTCTCTCAACCTTCCAAGATAGGGGTAAGGTCTGCGTACCTTCTTCAGATCCCACTTTATGGGATTTCATGGGTATGTTGTTGTATTTTTGAAGAAGCAGAAAGTTTTTCTATGCCCCTTAAAAGGATCTGGCTTTCATTTCATGCAAGAATATTTTTTCAGACATTTTGAAACTGATACTATTGATTTTCACGTTACTAGAGACTGCTATGGGAACCAAATTTAAGACAAGTCCTTGTTTCTCTCTTTTCTCAAATATGAAATTCCTTTGGGTCTTCTTTTTCTTTTACTCATCACTTTGTTAAGTAAAAGTCTTGCTTTAGTCTGTTGTTGGTTTTCATTAATTGTACGTTGTCTCTGATCTATGGTCTTATAATGTTAATGAAATACTAAAGTAATGACACTTTGGATTTGAATAGAGATGGCTTGGTGGGGGAAGAAGAAAAGGCAGTCCACCTGAGCAATATGCAGGTCAAGAAATTGGAAAATAATTGGGATGAACAGACGTTCCTGAGCCAGGCTGATTCTGTTATAGACGTTAACCAAAAAAACATAGCAAATAGCTATATGTATGAACATGGAAATAATGTGGACTACCATCAGCAGACAGAATTAACTGGTAAACAAACTTGGTCACAGATGATGCCAGTCTCATCTCCCAAGTCCTGTGTTACAACTTTGAGCAGCAACATGCTCGATTTTTCTAACAACAAGTCCGATGCAAGACACCCACCTCCAGATCATTCATCTGAGGTATGAAAGGCACTCACAAAAATAGAAAAAATTAATGGAAGATCAGTTCTATTGCTTACAAAATTGTCTGGTGGTACGAATTGGTGCAAGTTGCCACTTTCTATATAATAATATGCATCTTGGCCGCAATACATATAGGTTATTTAAGTTTCAGTACTCGATCTATCCCAATTTATACGAGGATTACCAGTTTAGGAGTCAAATAACTCTTTCTATAACTATAATTTTCTCTAATTCTTTTCAAATATTGTGAATATGTTTGAAATTGAATAAAAAAATAGTTGTTTGACTCTCAAAACTGATCAACCTCCTATAAATTGGGACCAAGGAAGTATTAATTAGTTTGATCTAAGGAATCTTTTTTCAAACTAAAATTTTATTTCAGCAATTATTATTTTCTTCTTTCTCGAGATATACTAGGATTTTTAGTTTGAGATGATTGGAGATTAAGTGAGAATTTTTTTCTTGTGTTTACCTTTTTGCGAAGTGCAACAGCAGAGCAGCTACAAGTGGGGCACCTAATAAGAAGGCTAGGGTTCAACCATCTTCAACTCAGTCCACCTTCAAGGTAAATAATAAGTAAACCAATGAAAAATCCCATTTAAAGCATGGTGTTTTGTGTAAAATTACCCCTTTCTTTACCACCTTTAATTTGAGGTAATTCTTATATATCTATCTCTTTCTCATTTTTGTCACAACATTGTTGTCTTTCTTGACTGTCTTGACCTCCAAACATGGTGATTCTTTTCCTTACAATTATCTCTACAATTTCTTATTTCATTTACATCCACAAAAGACAAAAAAAAATATTATCGGATCCCCTCTATTTAAATTATTGTGGTTTGAAAACAGGTGAGAAAGGAAAAATTGGGGGACAGAATAACAGCCCTTCACCAACTTGTTTCCCCATTTGGGAAGGTAAGCTTTAGGCAATTAATTAACAGGACTAATTACCTAGATTTACCTATTAAGTGTGAAATTATCACACAATAATATATTTTTTCAGCTTTAAAAGGAATCACAAAGAAAAAAGTTCTTTATACCTCTTTACTGTCTTAATCTTTCTCCTTTTATCCTTTAGGGTTTTCATTTTACAGTTTCTTTACACATTAAAGAGAATACTACATAAAAAATTTAGATTTTCAGTATTTTAAAATATTATTATATTTTGAGCAGACTGACACAGCTTCTGTCCTGTTAGAAGCTATTGGGTACGTCAGATTCCTTCAGAGCCAAATTGAGGTGACATTTCCTCTCTTTAATTTTCCCAAACTACCATGTAAATGGAATATATGTACATATAAGGTTAAAAATTCAGTTTTCAGACATCAGTTATTGAAGTTTTTAAAAATATATTCCAATTCTCTTTATTTCAACGCCCTTGAAAATTGCAGGCCCTTAGCTTGCCGTACCTAGGCAATGGATCAGGAAACATGAGGCAGCAACATCAACAACAATCTGTAAGAATCTAAAAATTCTCAACTTCTCTACAGTAATTTTTAACTTCCCAATGCTCAGAAACCTGCTTATATGTCCATCTACTCCGTCATTGTGACGGGGTAGTGTGTCCGGTTTATTATCACAACTTAATTTGTATGTAAGTTTGAGTAACTGCTGATGTCCTAAGCTTTATGATGTATATAAGGAGGGGTTTGTGAGGGTAGGTTGGTTGGAGTTTAGGTGGAAACGGGTTGACACGAAAATGGACTCAAATGGAGGTTGTCTGATTCTCGGGTTTTGCTGACTGTTTGGGTGTTGTGGGGGTTGTTGTCACGACCCAAACCGGAGGGCCATGACGGGCACCCGGACCTTACTTGCCGAGCACCACTAATCATATATATTTACCACCTAACCGTAATTAAGCATGGGCCACGAGGGCCGCCATGAGGTAACCTGCTGACACATAGAAATAATAGACTGGAAAGGAGGTACGTAAAATTCTGCAACAGAAGAACCCAACCTATGTACATATACATACTAAGGCCAACAAAGACATACATGACTACTATACACAGGACAACTGTCTACAAGCCTCTAAAAAGTACGTGGCATCATAGGGTCGGGACAGGGCCCTATCATACCCCTATGGATATCAAAAATATCGTACCATGACTCGACTGCAACTCGGAATAAGTAGAGTGCTCCAATGTCAGCTGAACCAGCAACCTACAAATGCGGACTGTCACCTTGCCTACCTGAGCCTACGGGCATGAAACGCAGCGTCCCTCGACAAAAGGGACGTCAGTACGACTAATTTACTGAGTATGTCAAGGATGAATAATAGCATAATAGAGACATGAAAGTAACGTGAGACAAGAAACAACCAACCAGTAGAGAATGTCTCTGAGGGCCATAATAGGCCTAAATATCATGTATGTGCATGCACAATGTTGGTAATACACACACACACACACACACACACACATATATATATATATATAACGCCGTATCCCTCAAGCCTCTGTGGGCATTCCATCATATCATATCGGCCTCTGTGGGCATAATCATAATATACCAGTTGATCAGGTGGTGGTGCGTATATAACGCCATATCCCTTTTCCTATCCCTTACATATATATAATGCATATCATATAGTAGCGTATACAACACCCATGCGGGTCAAGGATAATACATGAATATAATGCATGAATGATACTAAGACTCTATGAGCTTATCGGAGTGACATAATGTCGCTTCACCTCCGATTATCATTATGAATACTAACATCTTTCCCATATAACTCAATAGGTATTTAGGAACATATTTAGACATACTTCGGAAGTAGGAATGAATAACATGAATATCCTTAACTACTAAGAGTAGAATCATTTATGAGATAGTATTACATCTACGTTTCGTACTTAGAACATGCCAAAAGAAGAAAGGATTTGCCTTAACATACCTTTAATTTGACCATCGAATGATTACGACGAGTCAATGCCTTCGATAAAATCTTAACTTCAATGATTGGACAAAACCTTAGCTTACACTCTACAATTTTAGGAATTCTTGTTGAAATAATGATTTATCCCAAGAGAAAAGGTTAGTGGACATTTGTGTTTCTACAACGTGAGCTAGTACTAATAGAAAATGTTTCTGGACGTTTTCCTCTTCAATGTAAGTTATCTCTAAGGGAAAGTGTAGCTAGGACCATTCTAGAATTATCCCGAAAAGCGTAATAGATTGTTGGCAACATTTGGGTGCTTAATTACTAATCACAAGACACTTAAGCCCCCAAAAATGCTACTCACCTAATACTCTTCCTTACGATGCCATGTGGACATCTTGTCCCCTTAATATATATACAATATCTCTTTTGTCCCCCACCATAATTAAGTTATAATCTCAATAATTAAGTAATTGCCCATTAATTAATTCTTGTTCTCCTACCCCTTAAATCTTAAATCATTTTTAACACACATCCTATATTCATTATCATGGTCAGGTGATATAGTACTAGTGCATAGCCTCTTTATGTACACACAAAATAGTATTCCTAGTCATCGTTGTCACACATTTTAAATCCTAAGTTGTTTTGGAACCTCATCCTTGTATATACTAAGCTCTTTATTTGCATACGTGAATATGACACAAATCCTCCAAAGCTCGGGTCTACTTACGTACGTCTAGCTGTTCAAACCATGGTCACTCTTCACACGATTCAGTTGTGGCAATCCATTCTCATTAATGATATCCTGGGACAATTCCCAATCTATTCTCGGTAAGAATTTACAATTTAGGTTGCACGTACATAACATATTCCCTCATTCTAATCACCAAGAGTCATTGTAAATCAATTACCTACTAAACCTTCCCATGATGTCTTCTACTTTTCATCTGTACAACTCATAATCATCTTATCCTTACCTTTGTGCATCCAGTTGGGACACTTTGGAATGTTATGGCCATGGATGCCACACAAAACCAACCCCATATACCTTTGTGGCATAATCTGGCACGCGCTCGACCATACTGACTACAAGATAGTCGGGGCGGTCTCACTCGACCTTTACAACTTTGACCCTGAGATATTGACATATTTGAACACTTTAAATATCGATAATCCCTGTCTAATAAACTCCTTAGGTTATAAGCTCCCTGACCCCTCAAGGGCCTATCTCTATCGGATGCTCTAGGATGAAGTCGTGTATGAGAGGCAACCAATTGATTCAATACCCGCACCAATTGATTCAATACCCGCACTACTCTTCTTACATCCTTATCAGACGAAGCCGGTGGTAGGACTGATGGTATATGAGCTTCCTCAACTCCTCTGGTACTACTAGATTCGTCGATACCTAGGAAAGCAACTTACTCATATCCTTTGACGGATTGTCTCAATAGAGAGCATACTACTCGAATTTACACCCAATCTCCTTGCTAATCATAGCCCTATTGGAAGAAGGTATTGTTGTACTCTTAAACACGATAAGGTTTACAGACAGAATTCTTACAATTCAGCTCTATAGCACGATTCTAGATCAAGAAGGAAGGAAACCATCATCCTAAATGCCTTGTAGTCTCATGTCTATAAGTGTCGTGCACAACACACCCATAATTAAAACTATAATAGACATGACTAGTAAACTCCTTAGGACAGTAATGCTCTGATACCAAGTTTGTCACGATCTAAATCGGAGGCCAAGACGGGCACTCGGACCTTACTTGCCGAGCACCACTAATAATATATTTACCACCTAACCATAAATAAGCATGGGCCACGAGGGCCGCAATGAGGTAACATGCTAACACATAGAAATAATACACTAGAAATGAGCTACATAAAATCCTGCAATAAAAGAACCCAACCTATGTACATATACATACTAAGGTCAACAAGGCCATACACGACTACTATACACATGACAACTATCTTCAACCCTCTAAAGAGTACATGACATCATAAGGTCGGGATAGGGCCCTGCCATACCCTTGTACATATAAAAAATATCGTACCACGATTCAACTGCAACTCTGGAACAAGTAGAGTGCTCCAATGTCAGCTAAACCAGCAACCTACTAGTATGGACCGTCACCTTTTCTTCCTGAGCCTGCGGGCATGAAATACAGCGTCCCCTAACAAAAGGGACGTCAGTACAATTGATGTACCGAGTATGTCAGGCATGACCAATAGCATAATAGAGACATGAAAGTAACGTGAGACAAGAAACAACCAACCAGTAGAGAATGCCTCTAAGGGCCATAATAAGCCTAAATATCATGTATGTGCATGCACAATATTGGTTATATATATATATATATATATACGTATATAACATCGTATCCCTCAATCCTCTGTGGGCATTCAATCATATCATATCGGCCTCTGTGGGCATAATCATAATATACCAGTTGATCAGGTGGTGGTGCGTATATAACGCCATATCCCTTTTCCTATCCCTTACATATATATAATGCATATCATATAGTAGCGTATACAACACCCATGGGTCAAGGATAATACATGAATATAAGGCATGAATGATACTAAGACTCTACGAGCTTATCGGAGTGACATAATGTCGCTTCACCTCCGATTAACATTATGAATACTAACATCTTTCCCATATAACTCAGTAGGTATTTAGGAACATATTTAGACATACTTCAGAAGTAGGAATGAATAACATGATTATCCTTAACTACTAAGAGTAGAATCATTTATGAGATAGTATTACATCTACGTTTCGTACTTAGAACATGCCAAAAGAAGAAAGGATTTGCCTTAACATACCTTTAATTTGACCATCGAATGATTACGACGAGTCAATTCCTTCGATAAAATCTTAACTTCAATGATTGGACAAAACCTTAGCTTACACTCTACAATTTTAGGAATTCTTGTTGAAATAATGATTTATCCCAAGAGAAAAGGTTAGTGGACATTTGTGTTTCTACAACGTGAGCTAGTACTAATAGAAAATGTTTCTGGACATTTTCCTCTTCAATGTAAGTTATCTCTAAGGGAGAGTGTAGCTAGGACCATTCTATAATTATCCCGAAAAGCGTAATAGATTGCTGGCAACATTTGGGTGCTTAATTACTAATCACAGGACACTTAAGCCCCCAAAAATGCTACTCACCTAATACTCTTCCTTACGATGCCATTGGACATCTTGTCCCCTTAATATATATCCAACATCTCTTTTGTCCCCTACCATAATTAAGTTATATTCTCAATAATTAAGTAATTGCCCATTAATTAATTCTTGTTCTCCTACCCCTTAAATCTTAAATCATTTTTAACACACATCCTATATTCATTATCATGGTCAGGTGATATAGTACTAGTGCATAGCCTTTTTATGTACACACAAAATAGTATTCCTAGTCATCATTGTCACATATTTTAAATCCTAAGTTATTTTGCGACCTCATCCTTGTATATACTAAGCTCTTTATTTGCATACGTGAATATGACACAAATTCTCCAAAGCTCGGGTCTACTTACGTATGTCTAGCTGTTCAAACCATGGTCACTCTTCACACGATTCAGTTGTGGCAATCCATTCTCATTAATGATATCCTGGGACAATTCCCAATCTATTCTAGGTAAGAATTTACAATTTAGGTTGCACGTACATAACATATTCCCTCATTCTAATCACCAAGAGTCATTGTAAATCAATTACCTACTAAACCTTCCCATGATGTCTTCTACTTTTCATCTGTACAACTCATAATCATCTTATCCTTACCTTTGTGCATCCAGTTGGGACACTTTGGAATGTTATGGCCATGGATGCCACACAAAACCAACCCCATATACCTTTGTGGCATAATCTGGCACGCGCTCGACCATACTGACTACAAGATAGTCGGGCGGTCTCACTCGACCTTTACAACTTTGACCCTGAGATATTGACATATTTGAACACTTTAAATATCGATAATCTCTGTCTAATAAACTCCTTAGGTTATAAGCTCCCTGACCCCTCAAGGGCCTATCTCTATCGGATGCTCTAGGATGAAGTCGTGTATGAGAGGCAACCAATTGATTCAATACCCGCACCAATTGATTCATTACCCGCACTACTCTTCTTACATCCTTATCAGACGAAGCCGGTTGTAGGACTGATGGTATATGAGCTTCCCTCAACTCCTCTGGTACAACTAGATTCATCGATACCTAGGAAAGCAACTTACTCATATCCTTTGACGGATCTGTCTCAATAGAGAGCATACTACTCGAATTTACACTCAATCTCCTTGCTAATAATAGCCCTATTGGAAGAAGGTATTGTTGTACTCTTAAACACGATAAGGTTTACATAAAGAATTCTTACAATTCAGCTCTATAGCACGATTCTAGATCAAGAAGGAAGGAAACCATCATCCTAAATGCCTTGTAGTCTCATGTCTATAAGTGTCGTGCACAACACACCCATAATTAAAACTCTAATAGACATGACTTGTAAACTCCTTAGGACAGTAATGCTCTGATACCAAGTTTGTCACGATCTAAATCGGAGGGCCAAGACGGGCACTCGGACCTTACTTGCCGAGCACCACTAATAATATATTTACCACCTAACCATAAATAAGCATGGGCCACGAGGGCCGCAATGAGGTAACCTGCTAACACATAGAAATAATACACTAGAAATGAGCTACATAAAATCCTGCAACAAAAGAACCCAACCTATGTACATATACATACTAAGGTCGACAAGGCCATACACGACTACTATACACATGACAACTGTCTACAAGCCTCTAAAGAGTACATGACATCATAAGGTCGGGATAGGGCCCTGCCATACCCTTGTACATATAAAAAATATCGTACCACGACTCAACTGCAACTCTGGAACAAGTAGAGTGCTCCAATGTCAGCTAAACCAACAACCTACTAGTATGGACCGTCACCTTTTCTACCTGAGCCTGCGGGCATGAAATACAGCGTCCCCTAACAAAAGGGACGTCAGTACAATTGATGTACCGAGTATGTCAGGCATGACCAATAGCATAATAGAGACATGAAAGTAACGTGAGACAAGAAACAACCAACCAATAGAGAATGCCTCTAAGGGCCATAATAAGCCTAAATATCATGTATGTGCATGCACAATGTTGGTATATATATATATATATATATATATATATATATATATACGTATATAACATCGTATCCCTCAAGCCTCTGTGGGCATTCCATCATATCATATCGGCCTCTGTGGGCATAATCATAATATACCAGTTGATCAGGTGGTGGTGCGTATATAACGCCATATCCCTTTTCCTATCCCTTACACATATATAATGCATATCATATAGTAGCGTATACAACACCCGTGGGTCAAGGATAATACATGAATATAATGCATGAATGATACTAAGACTCTATGAGCTTATCGGAGTGACATAATGTCGCTTCACCTCCGATTAACATTATGAATACTAACATCTTTCCCATATAACTCAGTAGGTATTTAGGAACATATTTAGACATACTTCAGAAGTAGGAATGAATAACATGATTATCCTTAACTACTAAGAGTAGAATCATTTATGAGATAGTATTACATCTACGTTTCGTACTTAGAACATGCCAAAAGAAGAAAGGATTTGCCTTAACATACCTTTAATTTGACCATCTAATGATTACGACGAGTCAATGCCTTCGATAAAATCTTAACTTCAATGATTGGAGAAAACCTTAGCTTACACTCTACAATTTTAGGAATTCTTGTTGAAATAATGATTTATCCCAAGAGAAAAGGTTGGTGGACATTTGTGTTTCTACAACGTGAGCTAGTACTAATAGAAAATGTTTCTGGACGTTTTCCTCTTCAATGTAAGTTATCTCTAAGGGAAAGTGTAGCTAGGACCATTCTAGAATTAGCCCGAAAAGCGTAATAGATTGCTGGCAACATTTGGGTGCTTAATTACTAATCACAAGACACTTAAGCCCCCAAAAATGCTACTCACCTAATACTCTTCCTTACGATGCCATGTGGACATCTTGTCCCCTTAATATATATCCAACATCTCTTTTGTCCCCTACCATAATTAAGTTATAATCTCAATAATTAAGTAATTGCCCATTAATTAATTCTTGTTCTCCTACCCCTTAAATCTTAAATCATTTTTAACACACATCCTATATTCATTATCATGGTCAGGTGATATAGTACTAGTGCATAGCCTTTTTATGTACACACAAAATAGTATTCCTAGTCATCATTGTCACACATTTTAAATCCTAAGTTATTTTGCGACCTCATCCTTGTATATACGAAGCTCTTTATTTGCATACGTGAATATGACACAAATTCTCCAAAGCTCGGGTCTACTTACGTATGTCTAGCTGTTCAAACCATGGTCACTCTTCACACGATTCAGTTGTGGCAATCCATTCTCATTAATGATATCCTGGGACAATTCCCAATCTATTCTAGGTAAGAATTTACAATTTAGGTTGCACGTACATAACATATTCCCTCATTCTAATCACCAAGAGTCATTGTAAATCAATTACCTACTAAACCTTCCCATGATGTCTTCTACTTTTCATCTGTACAAGTCATAATCATCTTATCCTTACCTTTGTGCATCCAGTTGGGACACTTTGGAATGTTATGGCCTTAGATGCCACACAAAACCAACCCCATATACCTTTGTGGCATAATCTGGCACGCGCTCGACCATAATGACTACAAGATAGTCGGGGCGGTCTCACTCGACCTTTACAACTTTGACCCTGAGATATTGACATATTTGAACACTTTAAATATCGATAATCTCTGTCTAATAAACTCCTTAGGTTATAAGCTCCCTGACCCCTCAAGGGCCTATCTCTATCGGATGCTCTAGGATGAAGTCGTGTATGAGAGGCAACCAATTGATTCAATACCCGCACCAATTGATTCAATACCCGCACCAATTGATTCATACCCGCACTACTCTTCTTACATCCTTATCAGACGAAGCCGGTTGTAGGACTGATGGTATATGAGCTTCCCTCAACTCTTCTGGTACAACTAGATTCATCGATACCTAGGAAAGCAACTTACTCATATCCTTTGACGGATCTGTCTCAATAGAGAGCATACTACTCGAATTTACACTCAATCTCCTTGCTAATAATAGCCCTATTGGAAGAAGGTATTGTTGTACTCTTAAACAGGATAAGGTTTACAGACAGAATTCTTACAATTCAGCTCTATAGCACGATTCTAGATCAAGAAGGAAGGAAACCATCATCCTAAATGCCTTGTAGTCTAATGTCTATAAGTGTCGTGTACAACACACCCATAATTAAAACTCTAATAGGCATGGCTTGTAAACTCCTTAGGACAGACATGCTTTGATACCAAGTTTGTCACGATCTAAATCGGAGGGCCAAGACGGGCACCCGGACCTTACTTGCCGAGCACCACTAATAATATATTTACCACCTAACCATAAATAAGCATGGGCCACGAGGGCCGCAATGAGGTAACCTGCTAACACATAGAAATAATACACTGGAAATGAGCTACATAAAATCCTGCAACAAAAGAACCCAACCTATGTACATATACATACTAAGGTCGACAAGGCCATTCACGACTACTATACACATGACAACTGTCTACAAGCCTCTTAAGAGTACATGACATTATAAGGTCGGGATAGGGCCCTGCTATACCCTTGTACATATCAAAAATATCGTACCACGACTCAACTGCAACTCTGGAACAAGTAGAGTGCTCCAATGTCAGCTAAACCAGAAACCTACTAGTATGGACCGTCACCTTTTCTACCTGAGCCTACGGGCATGAAATACAGCGTCCCCTAACAAAAGGGACGTCAGTACAATTGATGTAGCGAGTATGTCAGGCATGACCAATAGCATAATAGAGACATGAAAGTAACGTGAGACAAGAAACAACCAACCAGTAGAGAATGCCTCTAAGGGCCATAATAAGCCTAAATATAATGTATGTGCATGCACAATGTTGGTCATATATATATATATATATATACGTATATAACATCGTATCCCTCAAGCCTCTGTGGGCATTCCATCATATCATATCGGCCTCTGTGGGCATAATCATAATATACCAGTTGATCAGGTGGTGGTGCGTATATAACGCCATATCCCTTTTCCTATCCCTTACATATATATAATGCATATCATATAGTAGCGTATACAACACCCGTGGGTCAAGGATAATAAATGAATATAATGCATGAATGATACTAAGACTCTATGAGCTTATCGGAGTGACATAATGTCGCTTCACCTCCGATTAACATTATGAATACTAACATCTTTCCCATATAATTCAGTAGGTATTTAGGAACATATTTAGACATACTTCTGAAGTAGGAATGAATAACATGAATATCCTTAACTACTAAGAGTAGAATCATTTATGAGATAGTATTACATCTACGTTTCGTACTTAGAAAATGCCAAAAGAAGAAAGGATTTGCCTTAACATACCTTTAATTTGACCATCGAATGATTACGACGAGTCAATGCCTTTGATAAAATCTTAACTTCAATGATTGGAGAAAACCTTAGCTTACACTCTACAATTTTAGGAATTCTTGTTGAAATAATGATTTATCCCAAGCGAAAAGGTTGGTGGACATTTGTGTTTCTACAACGTGAGCTAGTACTAATAGAAAATGTTTCTGGACGTTTTCCTCTTCAATGTAAGTTATCTCTAAGGGAAAGTGTAGCTTGGACCATTCTAGAATTATCCCGAAAAGCATAATAGATTGCTGGCAACATTTGGGTGCTTAATTACTAATCACAAGACACTTAAGCCCCCAAAAATGCTACTCACCTAATACTCTTCCTTACGATGCCATGTGGACATCTTGTCCCCTTAATATATATCCAACATTTCTTTTGTCCCCCACCATAATTAGGTTATAATCTCAATAATTAAGTAATTGCCCATTAATTAATTCTTGTTCTCCTACCCCTTAAATCTTAAATCATTTTTAACACACATCCTATATTCATTATCATGGTCAGGTGATATAGTACTAGTGCATAGCCTCTTTATGTACACACAAAATAGTATTCCTAGTCATCGTTGTCACACATTTTAAATCCTAAGTTATTTTGGGACCTCATCCTTGTATATACTAAGCTCTTTATTTGTATACGTGAATATGACACAAATCCTCCAAAGCTCGAGTCTACTTACGTACGTCTAGCTGTTCAAACCATCATCTGAAAGTACGGGGTGTTACAGTTGCACGGATAGTTTGGGGTGGAAATGGGTTAACACATTTTGTGTGGATGTTCTAGACACATTGTAGGTTATGTTGGTGGTTAGTGTGTTGGTTGGGCATTGTTTAGGTGGCGGAAACTGATCGGGATAGTAGATTGACGGTTTAGAGACTCGACAGGGACGACCAGGAAAATGATTGGGGTGTTCGGGTGTTTCGATTAATAACCTTTTGTGTGTGGGCTGGGGAAATGTTGTTGTTGATGGTGCTGAAAAGGATTAGGTAATTTGGACAAGGATTGGACATGAGGTTGCTAAGGACATGCTCGGGTGCAAACCAAGTGAGGTGGGGCGAATTTGGATAAGGATTGGACACGAGGTTGCTATGGACAAGCTCGGGTGCAAACCATGTGAGGTAGGCCGAAAGGCCGGATAAAACCTTGGCTTCGATTTAGTTAGATTAGTAAAGTTCTAACTAAACTTACACCAAGGGGTTGACCAACAAAAGGATTGAGGTTCGGCCGACAAAAGGACCGATGACCCACAAAAGGACTAACTAAATTAACCAACACAAAATTTGAATAACATAGCAAAGTTGAGTAAAACTGAAATATATTTCATATAACTTCAATGTCTATTTAAATCAACTACATGTCCTATTTATACTAGTGCTTAGACCATTTTAGAAGACAACTAGATAGACACAATTTATGAACCATTCGGTCATAATAGGAAAAAAAGAAGGGTCTCATCCGATTTAGGGGAAAGGAATAGTTCAATCCTTCATATTATCTAGGCCACCCTTTTGTGTCACCCATGTAGATAAGTGCATGAACTACTTGGTTCATGAATCATCTCCTTGGGAAACGTTGGAAGCTTCTCCTCTTAGCATGTATCTTGGCCGAATGAAAAGAGGAAATGATTGGCCAACCCTTCATGTTCTCTAGGCCACCCTTTTGTGTCATCCACGTAGATAAGTGCATGAACTAGTTAGTTCATGAATTATCTCCTTAGAATCTTCTTCTTCTAGATGGTTCTTGGCTTTGTCACCTTACTCTCTTACACGACATATTAATTATGTCCTAACGAGAGCTAGTAGTTATTACACGACATACTAATTATTTCCTAAGGAGAGCTAGTAGTTAAGATAGGAATTAAAATAAGCTAAAAGGAAGTGGTCTCGGCCAAGACCTACTTAAAAGCCAAAAATAAACATGTTCCTTCTTGGATCATCACGTCCAATCTTTAAATCCACTCCATATTCCATTCCATATTATGCATATCACCATATGACGGATGACAATCTTTGGCACTCTCCGCAAGTCACCTCTCGGCTCATGTTGGGAGCTTAAGCTCGTGGCCTTTCTTTCATCAATCTCCCCTTCTTTAATAGAATATGCCCTCAAATTCCCGTCATCTATTTATGGGGATAAGTCTCCAACATCGAATGTTGAACAAATACCTCCAATATTTAACAAGTATGAAAGTTCTTCCTTGTAGGTGCTTTCTTTGAACCACGCCAATATCTTGAAAGGGCCACACTTCAAATAGTATTCCCATTAAATCACAGAGTCGTAAGTAGAATAATTGAGTCTTGTACCACCCAATTCTTTACTAGAGAAAGCAATGGGTTCTTTGTCTTGAATTAAGACGGTACCAACACCAACTCCATCACATTCAACATTAAGTAGTTTCTCCAAGTTCGGAATAGGGACAACAAGGGTACTAACATCTCGAATGAAATGACGAGGAAAGGAAGTCAAGCCATGGAAACTTCTTACCACACTTACATTCGTAGGCTTGAGCCAACTCCAGATAGTTTCCACCTTGTATGGATTCTCATGCATGTCCTCGGATGATGCTATGTATCCCATGAATGGTTGTAGTACCTCTTGCATGAATCTCATGAAAGATCTTGCAGTATTAGACAATTCAAAAGACAACACGAGCCATTCGTACAAACCATACTTGTCTTTGAAAGACATCTTCCATTCACCTCTCTCTCGGATCTTCATTTGATGGTAACCACTCATCAAATCTATCTTGGAGAACAACTTGGCCCCACTCAATTCATCCAAGATATCATTCAATCTCGGCATATGAAACATGCACTCCACGGTGATGTTATTGACCGCTCGACTATCAATACACATGTGCCAAATCTCATTTTTCTTTGGCACCAATAAGGCAGGTGCCACACATGGACTAAAGTCCTCTTGGACAATGCCTTCGTCTAGTAACTCCTTAGCCTCTTTCGGATTGCATCTATAGACTTCTATTGGCGGTAATTCTGGTGCAAGATCATTCGGAAACACATCTATCAAGAGTTCCTTCAAGTTGGCATTTTCATATGCATCTCCCATAATACTTTCCTTCTCCTTGCACACCAATGCATATATAGAACTCCCCTTCTTTGACACTTCTTCTATCTTCCGTGCATCAAGTAAGAGGGCCTGGGCCTTGTGTTTCTTGGCATTTCGGATCTTCATTTCCTTCACCTCACTAGGTACCAATGGCATCAATCGGATCTTCTTATTATCATTTCAAAAAGAATAGGTATTCTTCTCTCCATCATGTTGCATTTTCCTATCAAATATGGCCGACCCAACAAAATATGACAAGCATCCATAGGTAGAATGTCACACCATATTTCATCCTCGTATTTACCAATCCGAAAGTTAACAAGATCTTGTTTTACTACCTTTAGCACGTTGTCTTTTTTCACCCATCGGAGAGTATAGGGCTTAAGATGGTGGCAGGTAGGCAATTTCAATGATCACATTACATACCTTATCGCTTACTTTGCATCGAGTGTAAAATATTTGCTCTCTTTGTGTCTCCTCATGTTCTTCAAGTTGAACACTCAACAGATGTTGGAGTACCAAACTTACACCCTCCTCCGCAAGAGCAACATCTTTCTTTTGGGCCTCCTCGATTTCGGGTTCCTAAATAGAAAAGGAATCTGCACACTCTTGATACTCTTCAATGGTCATTACCCGAGGGTTAGGACATTCATTTGCAAAGTGTCCTAATCTTTGACATTTAAAACATCTCTTCCTACTTCTATCTACTCCCTTTGTAACCTCTACTTTCTTTCCTTTATCTTTTTCTACACTTTCTTGGCTATACAACGGGTAAGAAAAAGAGGTACCACCCTTTTCTTTAACACTAGTGGGCTTTACATAGGATTTTAGGGTACTCTTGTTTTGTAGTTTTTCAAACTTGAGTGTTAAATGACATACGTCTTCAAAGGTGTTGTATGTTGCAACTTCAACCTTCTCTTGAATCGCCATGTTCAAGCCCCTAATGAATCAGGCAATCTTTTGAGTCTCTTTTCTTCTAAGTCACAAAGCATGGTGACTTTCTCGAACTCTCGGACGTATTCCTCAACTTTAAGAAATCCTTGACGAAGTTTGTTGAGATTGAGGTATAGGTCTTGTTCATATTCCCTTGGCAAGAAATTCTTCTTTCAATGTTTCTTTAATTTGTCCCAAGATTCAATCTTGGTTTTTTCATTCCTCCTCCGACTTGTTTTTGAGGTTTTCATACCACGCAGAAGCGAATTCCTTCAACTTATATGTAGCAATCTTAAAACACTTGTGGTCATCATATTGCTTGTATTCGAAAAGCCCCTCAATGGCTCTTAACCATTCAAGAAACTCTTTCGGGTCCATGTTTCCTTCAAAGGTTAGAAGATCAAACCGTAGGGTTCGGTCATCTTCCCTTTTATGCCTCGGGTACTCTTGGACATCTTTTCTTGCATGTATTGGGTTGTTTTGTACAACCTCCTCACCAGACTCGGTATCATTAATCACGACACGCTCCGCAAACTCTCTTCTTAAGAGTTGCATTTGTTTTGCCAGAAGTTCACTTATGGTCCTCCAAAGTTCTTCGTTTAAGTGAGCCATAAAGTCAAGGCGTGGGACGGGAAATTCTTGCTCTGATACCAATCTGATGTATATAAGGTGGGGTTTGTGAGGGTAGGTTGGTCGAAGTTTAGGTGAAAACGGGTTGACACAAAAATAGAGGTTGTTGGGATCTCGGGTTTTGCAGACTATTTGGGTGTTGTGGGGGTTGCACGGATATTTTGGGGTGGAAACGGGTAAAGGCATTTTGTGGGAGTGTTCTAGACACGTTGAGGGTTATGTTGGTGGTTGGTGTGTGGTGGTTAGGTGGTGGTAAGGTGGCGGAAACTGATCGGGATACTAGATTGACGGTTTAAGGACTTGACCGGGACGACGAGGAAAATGGTTGGGGTGTTCAGGTGGTTTTGGGGTGTTTCGGTTAATAAACTTTTATGTGTGGGATGGGGAAATGTTGTAGTTGATGGTGTTGAAAGGATGAAGTAATTTGGACAAGGATTGGACACGAGGTTGCTAAGGACAAGCTCGGGTGCAAACCATGTGAGATTGGCTGAATTTGGACAAGGATTGGACACGAGGTTGCTAAGGACAAGCTCGGGTGCAAACCATGTGAGGTTGGCCAAAAGGTCGGATAGAACCTTGGCTTGCGTGTAGTTGAATCACAAAAGTTGTAACTAAACTTACACCGAGGGGTTGACCCACAAAAGGATCGAGGTTCAGACCACAAAAGGACCGATGGCCCACAAAAGGACCAACTAAATTAGCCAACACAAAAGTTGAATAACTTAGCAAAGTTAAGTAAAACTCAAATATATTTTATATAACTTCAATATCATTTATATCAACTACATGTCCTATTTATACTAGTACTTACACCCTTCTAGAAGACAACTAGATAGACACAATACATGAAACATTCGGTCACAATGGGAAAGGGGGAAGGAAGAAGGGTCTCGGCCAATTTGGGGGAAAGAAATAGGCCAACCCTTCATGTTCTCTAGGCCACCCTTTTGTGTCACCCATGTAGATAATTGCATGAACTAGTTAGTTCATGAATCATCTCCTTGGAAAACATTGGAAGCTTCTCCTCTTAGCATGTATCATGGTTGAATGAAAAGGGGAAACACTCGGCCAACCCTTCATGTTATCTGGGCCACCCTTTTGTGACATCCATGTAGATAAGTGCATGAACTAGTTAGTTCATGAATTATCTCCTTGGAATCTTCTTCTTCTATTTGGTACTTGGCCTTGTCACCTTACTCTCTTACATGACATATTAATTATGTCCTAAGGAGAGCTAGTAGTTATTACACGACATACTATTTATGTCCTAAGGAGAGCTAGTAGTTAAGCTAGGAATTAAAATAAGCTAAAAGGAAGTGGTCTCGGCCAAGACCTACGTAAAAGCCTTTAAACATGTTCCTTCTTGGATCGTCACGTCCAATCTTCAACTCTACTCCTTATTTCATTCCATATTACGCATATCACCATATGACGGACGGAAATCTTTGACACTCTCCCCAAGTCACCTCTCGGCTCATGTTGGGAGCTTAAGCTCATGGCCTTTCTTTCGTCACTTTACTTTTTGTCCTAAACTAACCTTTAAAGTACATTATTTTCATGCTAGGTCTATTAAATATACATACCTTTTCTTTAGCAAAATAGTAGACATACAACACACATATATATAAAATCGATGTCGGCTTATTTTCATGATTCAACTTGTACGTTAGTTTGAGTGTGGGGCTGTAAATGTTCTAAACCTTTTCTTTTGTCTTAAATTAACTTTACTTTGTATTATTTTCATTTATTTATAAATGTAATAGTGTACATACAAAACACATACTCCCTTCGTCCCAAAAATATTAATCTAGTTTGACTTTACACAAAGTTTAAGAAATAAAGTAAAACTTTTAAAATATGTAATCCAAAATAAATCTTAGATATTTGTGTGGTTATAAATGATATCAGAAATTTAAATTGTTTCTAAATGTAAAATTGAATCAATCTTTTTGGGAACGGAAGGAATAATATAGTTTAATTATTTCGATGAACCGGTGTCAGATAACATTCCTTGCGTTGTAGAGGGTGTTTCCGACGGTAATGGGATAGGTGGGTCGGGTAGGGCGGACCACTGTTATGCATGTGATATCTGTGGTCTATAGTAGAGCTGTGGCATATGGCATGTGAAAATTGAATTAACATGTCAGTAATGTATAGTTGCATTTATTGATTCATGATTATTATGTACTATATATTTGCTTTACAGGTTCATGAGAGGAATAGTTTATTTCCTGAAGACCCTGGTGAGGTATTCTTTATTGGATCCATTTAATTGAACTGTGTTTTGGGAATGATTTACTATCCCTTCAATTCTATCACGAAACACGATGTTTGCAACTTTAACAACCTTAGTCTCAGTTATGAAAACGGCTGAACAAAGATACAAACAGAGCAGATTAAATCTGTAGTTTCCTTCCAAAATTTTGAGAAATTAAAGATTGTGTTGTCGACCTATGATATTTACGGGTGTACGTTGTGTACTCATACTACACTTGCTATTTAATGTGGCAGGTAGTTGTTTTATGTCTTCAAATTATTAATTTTTACAGACCATTAAATAATTTTATAGTTTTTCGACTTGAGAATACTTATCTAGTTCCTTTCTTTGGAATGATCTAAAGGAATATCATGACGAACCAAAAAAGGACCTGCGGAGTAGAGGGTTGTGTCTGGTTCCACTATCATGCACACTGCAAGTTGGGAGTGACAATGGAGCAGATTACTGGGCTCCGGCATTCAGAGGAGGTTTCCAGTGAATGGAAAAATAAAATTTGGTCACGTACAGCACACTCAAGACGATACGAAAACCAAGTTGCACCAGATTAAGTGCTAACTATAACATCATGATCACTCAATCTGCTAAAAGTCTAAGGTTGATTGCTTATGATGCTATACATTTTCCGCTTAATTAATTGAACATGCAACAGTGTGCTGTAATATTATATAGTCAAGCATGTAATTTGGCTTAGAACTCTGTAGCTATGCTCTAGCTTTTCTCCTTTCATTGGCAAGTACAATGATCATTTCATGACTTCATGTATATGCCATTCCTCTACAATAAGTATTCATTTTTATGCTGCTCTTAATTAGAAGCATCTTTTCTTCTACTCCCTCTGGTCTTTTGGTGATATATATATATATATAAAATTCATGTTCCAAACAAGAATTTCCATATCATGTTGGCTACTGATGAGATATGGCAAGGACTAAATACGAAGGAGAGGGGAGAGGTGGGGTGTCACAAATTTACCTAAGTCGCGATGACATTCAATACTCAACCATTAGGCAAACCAACAATAATAGATATTTATATCAAAACTCAAAAGAAAAATAGAGTCTAACTGGAAATAACATAAGTAATGAAGTCAATACAACCAAAATCTAAGACCACACCCTATGATTGTGATGTAAAAAAGTCTGTGAGCTGTAAGTTCCAATTTGATCCTCAAGGTAATATGCTCGGAGTTCCAAAGATTATCGATCGACCTATGGTGACATGCCTAATGTGACATGGAAAATGGAGTGGAGTTGGAGTTGGAGTTGTCATGTTAAGATCCGAGAAGCATGTTTATTTTTTGGCTTTGTATGTAGGTCTTTGCCGAAGACCATGTTTGTTTTTATTTTAGCTTATCTTTAATTCTTAGCTTAGATTTTAGTTCTTCTTAGGACATCGTTAATGTACCATGTAATAAGACAACGTGACTAGGACAAGTATGTAAGGAAATAGGATGACTAGGTCGTGTATCTAGGCCTTGTATCTAGGCCGTGTGAAGAGGGTTAAGCCAAGGTGAAAAAGAGACAAGAATGATCTACAAGATGAGGCTTCCAAGAAGACAATTCATGAACCAACTTGTTCATGTATTTTTCTACATGGAGGACACCAATAAGATGAAGGGTTGGTCGAAATATTATCCCATTCCCATTCGGTCAAGGCACATATGCAAGGAATGGAAGCTTCCAAACATATTTCAAGAAAACGAGATTTTTGAGAAGCCAAGTTCATGCATTCTTCTGAATGGGAACTACAAAGAGATGTGAAAATATTGAATTCGTCCTGGATCACCAAGCAAGGTCGAAACCTTTCCCATTTATTCCCATAGGCCGAGAACACCTGTGGTCATCAAGAAAACCCGAACCCTTCCCCATTTGTCCCCACTTGGCCGAAAGGTTCAGAGTAGTTTGTGTCCTTTAATTTGTCTTCTAGAAAGGTCCATGTACTACTATAAATAGGACCCTTAGGATGTTGTAAAAAGGCAGAGAGTTGATTAATAGAAAAACTTGAGTTTTACTCAAACACTAAAGTATTCAACTTGTGTATTGTCTAACTTAGTTGGTCGTTGTGTGGGCCTTTGGTTCTTGTGTGAGCCAACCCCTTAGTGTAGGTTGAAACTAGGACATGTATGACCTAGTTAAACCCAAGCTAAGGTCCCTTTGGTATATGTTTGGTTACTTGTGTTGTATAAGAGTTCTAAATTTCTCCGTTCTCGACAGTTTGAGACTTTACAGAGATTAATCCGACTTACGGATAAAAAATTATGACTATTTTAAGATTGTGTTTTGTTTTTTCAAAAATTCTAGCGAGACAATTTTCATAGGGTTTTTTCTTGCGTGAATTGGTACTAGTTATACTAAGCATTTCCAGATGAAACTTGGGATAGTGATAGATCCCCGTGTTACCTTCGACTCGGCGTAAGAAACACCATATTTGAAGTTACGATTCGAGAGTTATAACCCTTACAAGTGGGAAGGACGAAAAGTTGAAAGAAGAAAATATTATTTGAGTCTTTTGAACATATAACATATATATACAAATAAATAAATGCCTTGGATCGGGTTGCACGTACCGCAATAAATATATAAATGCATTGGATCGGGTTGCACGTACCACAACAAATATATAAATGCATTAGATCGGGTTTCACGTACCGCAATAAATATATAAATGCATTGGATCGGGTTGCATGTACCGCAACAAATAGATAATATAAATGCATTGGCTCGGGATGCACGTACCGCAATAAGTATATAATACGTAGTATGGGATAAAGCAGGGGTACTGGTTAAACTAAGTATTTTCCTAGGAGGAGTGGAAAGGAGATCTTGCACGTAAATATTTATTGTCTTATATAATTAAAGTGTTGTAAACTTTTTTATTTTGTTTTCACAACATGCGTATTATGTTTATAATATGATTGTAATTAGAATATTGTGAGGTTACTTTGGATTGTAAGGCGAGGTTCTCACTCAGCCCCAGATGGTAGGGCTAACTCTTTTAACTAACATGTTTTAGGAAAGCGCGATAAGGGGAAAGTTCTTTAATAGGGCTAGCGATCGTCCTGCGGTCCCATTTGTTCCACCAAATCCATTGCTTCGGACTTGGTGATTTTCGTTATTAAATAAGTAGGTGGAAGAAGTTAGTCTCATTATCTCAGGGGATTCCCTATGTGAGATGGTTTCCTTTCAAACTTCCAAATTTTTATTTCCATATGTAGAATTTCCATTGAGTCTAGGTAGAAGTTATGGATGTACGAGCATGGGCTCTCGTACTTATTAATTAAGTACAAGACATTTTTACTTTTATTGTTATTACTACTTTCGCACTTAAATACAGGTTTAATATGGAAAGAAGTGTATTAAAATAGTTCGCCTGGAGGAAATAGAAGGTTGTCCAGGTGCCATCACACCCTAACAGAAGACTTGAGAAAAGTTGGGGCATGACAAGTTGGTATCAGAGCTAAACCAGGTTAGGAGATTCTAGGAAATTTCTTTGAGTAGGTGTTTGAACGGTTACTAATTGTGACGGTGTACGCGCCACCTTAGTAATAAGTGAACGGAATAACATCCTAAACAATTTCACTTCCTTCATACTCTTTTCGTGCCTATCTTGAGTCTTTTCAAAGACTTGGTTCTCGTACTACCTCTTTCAAAAGATTATAGAAGGGGATTGTGCAACGATAAACTAACTTACAGTTATTTTGTAGATATGGTTAGAATACGAGTTCCAACCAAGAGGGAAGTGCTCATAGAAACGAAAAGGATAATGTGAGCTCAGGAGACGATTTTGGTGCATATATGGATGACACAATCGCACATTGTACATATTTGCTTAGGGCTAGACAGAAGAGGTGTTCATTTGACCCGACCTTTTTTGACTATCCGATTGGAGTTATACTACAGATAATAGTCAACTCCATCCCATGAGATTTCCACTCCTCGTTTAGAAGAGCAAATATGATCTGTGGAGATAGTAAAGAAGGCTCCTTGCTCAAATTCCTACACCAAGTGAAGAAAGTCTAGAAGATGAATGAAGAAGGGATGATAGGGAAAGAGAGGCAAGGAGCATGGTTCACAAGGAGCTGAATGACAACCTGCGGAATAGGTGAGTCATGCGGTTAAGCCCTTTACACATGTTGTAGTAAATGCAAGTTTGAGTTGGAGATCTACAATGGGTGGCGGAAACTTATCTGATAAGATTTAGTATAATGATTATGTTATGATGGAATGAAGTGTTATGAATGCAAGAAATAAAATAATATCATTTTTTCTATTTTTCTTGTGGTGTTGCATGCTTATGAAGTATAAAACAATTTTGGTTAAAATAGACGTCATGTCTTCTAAAATATAGGCGTGCTTGTCTTTACAAAAAAAGGTAGACTCACAAGTATCAATGGTGTGAAAGTCGATCAGAACTACCCAGGGAAGAGCGAGGGGACAGTGTCAACCCCCAAGAGTTCCGGCACAAAAACCATGGGCTCAAGAAAAGGCTCTCCATAAACCTCCTATACCTCCGATTGAAAGAGAAGTGTCTCAAGATAGCGTGGAAAATATTGAAGAAAATCAGAGTCAAGCGGCCCATGAAACGGTGGGACAAAAATTAGATAGTCTCATAGAGTTGATGACAGTAGTAGCCCCACATATGGTTCTGCCTACACCTAGTGTCTTAGTGATGGCCTCGACCCAAAACCCGCCGACCTAGGAACCAGTTGTGGCTGCACCATTAGTCGAAAATGTAGGAGCTCAGTCAGTACCAGATAGACTATGGGCGAATTTTATGACGAGAAGGGAACCTATCTTCATGGGGAAGGACTCCAAGTCTGACCCGATAGTGTTTCTCGATGAGGTAGAAGACCTACTGTATACCCTTCGATGTGTAGAGACGCGTGGCATCAATTTAGTGGGCGCACATTTAGTGGACGACGCGGGGGTGTGGTGGAGAAACTGTAGAAGAAATCATTCCCCGATGTCACAATTGATGACGTAGGGGAGTTCAGAGCTGCATTCATTGAGAAGTACATGCCTAACACCCGAAAAGATGCGCTCAAGCATGAGTTTGAACAGTTGAAACAAGGAGACCGCAGTGTGCAAGAATACGATACCCAGTTCATGCGATTGTCGGCATACAACGCGCACATTATTCCTACGGAAAGGGAGAATGTCAAAAGATTTGTTGGGGTTTAAACCCGAACTTGGCAGAGAAGGTAGTGGCATTAGCCCATGATCGGACTGACCGTCAGATCGTCGACATGGCAATAAGGGTAGAAGGTTTTGCTAAAGTAAAAAGAGAGTATTTGCAGAAGAGGTTTCGATCGTCGGGATCCTTTAATCAGAATCAAAACCAGAGGCAAGAAGGTAGTAGGGGTTCATCAAAATCAAGCCAGTCAATAGGCCAGTCTCATTAAAGGCCCCAAGGGCATAAATGGTTCAATTATCAAGGTAGTAATGCCAAGGCCACCAACCCCAACGCACGGAGTAACAAACTATTCTGTAAGGTTTGTCAAAGGAAACATTTTGGAGAATGCAGGTTCTCACAGAAAGGTTGTTATAACTGTGGAAAACCAAACCATTATGCCAGGGATTGCAAGAAGAGAACCCAAACTCAGTCTTCTTATGGGAGGTCAGAAGCAACCATGGCTGTCCATAAAGGAAATCAGGGAAACCAGTCCCGACAGGGTCATGGAGGTCAATAGTCCAATAATCTTAATCGGCTCTATGCTTTGCATCAGAAGAATAAGGCGGAGGCATCCAATGCGGTGGTCACATGTATTTTGTTGGTCTCAAGTATTCCTGCACTTGTATTATATGATCCCGGTTCTACATTTTCCTATGTGTCAATGGGTTTTGCTAAGAGTCTACATGTAGAACCTTCCTATTTGTGTGAGAAGTCATGACACACCAGTAGAAGCCTCAGTTTGGGCATCTCGAGTAATTAAAAAAATTTCGTTAGAGGTAAATGGTAGAGGAACAATAGCAGACTTAGTATTACTTGATATAGTAGAATTTGACATTATTTTGGGTATGGATTGGCTATCAGCATATTATGCCACGTTAGATTTCCAGAAAAAGGTTGTAAAATTATCTTTTCCCGAGAAACCAGAAGTTTTTATAAGGGGTAGACTTGGGACACCCTCGAGTCGGCTTATTTCCTACCTTAGGGCTCAAAAGTTATTAAGAAGTCGTGAAGTGGAATACTTTTACATGTCTGGTATAATGGATACCCAAAAAGAGTCCCCAAAGGTACATATTGTCCCTATTGTTCGTAATTTTCCGGAGGTTTTCCATGAAGATCTTCCAGGCCTTCCTCCGGACAGTGAAGTGGAGTTCGCTATAGAAGTAATTACAGGTACCTGACCCATTTCCATTCCTCCATATCGAATGGCCCCAGCTGAATTGAGAGAGTTAAAAGAACAATGGAAAAATCTTCTGGATAAAGGCTTTATAAGGCCTAGTGTTTGCTACTGGGTGCACAAGTCCTTTTTGTGAAGAAGAAAGATGGTTCGCTCCGAATGTGCATCAATTATCGACAACACAATTAGGTCACAATCAAGAACTGGTACCCATTACCAAGAATCGATGATCTTTTTCACCAACTTTAAGGAGCCAACTATTTTTCCAAAATTGACCTTCGTTCGGGATATCACCAGCTGAAAATAAATACTGATGATATATCCAAAATAGTCTTTAGAACCCAATATGGTCATTATGAGTTCTTGGTCATGTCCTTCAAATTAACCAATGCCCCAACAACTTTTATGGATCTCATGAACAGAATCTTCAAACCATTCTTAGATTTATTTGTGATTGTATTCATAGATGATATTCTAATTTACAGCAAGAGAGTTGAAGAACATAAAGAGTATATGAGGGTAGTGCTTCAAGTCTTAAAACAGGAGAAACTATACGCTAAATTTTCAAATTGTGAATTTTGGTCGAAAAAGGTAGCCTTCTTGGGCCATGTTGTGTCAAGGGATGGAATTATGGTAGACCCCTAAAAGATAGAAGCAGTGAAGAACTGGCCAAGACCTACCACTGCGATAGAAGTTAGGAGTTTCTTGGGTTTGGTTGGGTATTATAGAAGATTTGTAGAAGGTTTCTCTAGTCTTGCTTCTGCCTTGACCATGATTGACTCAGAAATCGGTTAAGTACCAGTGGTCAGAAGGATGTGTTTAGAAACTGAAAAAGTTGTTGACTACTGCACTAGTCCTAACCTTACCATCGGGACAAGAAGGGTTTACAGTCTATTGTGATTCCTCTAAGGTTGGGTTAGGATGTGTCTTGATGCAGTTTGGAAAAGTGATTGCGTATGCATCTCGACAATTGAAGATACATAAGAAGAATTATCTAACTCATGACTTGGAATTGGCTGCGGTAGTGTTCGCCTTACGAATATGGAGACACTATTTGTATGGGATCCATGTAGATATATTTACAGATCATAATAGTGTACAGTACATAACCACGCAAAAGGATCTGAATCTCCCACAAAGGAGATGGTTAGAGTTGCTTAAGGATTATGACCTTAACATTTTTTACCATCATGGAATAGCTAACGTGGTGGCCGACGCACTCAGTAGGAGATCAATGGGCAGCTTGGCCCACTTGACAATACAAATGAGAGGTATTATAAGTGAAGTACAAAATTTGGGAAACCTCGGGGTGGGTTTATCTGAGGTCGGGGTGGCGGTTCATGATACCTCTCAGTCTGCCTTAGCTTCAGAAATAAAAGAAAGTCAGTTTGAGGATACGGAGTTTGTTAGGTTTCGGGAGAGGATTCAACAGGGAAATCTTCACAATTTACATTAAGAGAAAATGACGGTACCCTTCGGTATAAGGGTAGGTTATGTGTTCCTAAGGTATGGGATCTAAGAAGGAAGATCTTAGATGAGGGTCACAACACAAGGTATTCCATTCATCCAGGATCAACAAAAATGTAACAGGATCTCAAGGCAAATTACTGGTGGGACGACATGAAGAGGGATGTTGCACAGTTTGTCGAAAGATGTCTTACGTGTCAGAAGGTAAAATCGAACATAAAAAACCCGACGGGCTACTTCAGGACATTGGTATCCCCATGTGGAAATGAGAGGCGATTCATATGGACTTTGTTACTGGACTACCATAAACTCGAGAAGGATATGATTCTATCTAGGTGATTGTAGATCGGCTTACAAAGTCAGCCCATTTCCTACCGGTCAAGACAACATATCGGGCGCCGCAGTATGCGCAAATTTATATAAATGAAATAGTGAGGTTACACGGGATTCCATTATAAATTATTTCGGATAGGGGTTCCAAGTTCACCTCACACTTTTGGTAATGTTTCCAGCAGGGCCTCGGGATGAAGGTCAAGTTGAGTACGACTTTCCATCCGCAAACCGATGGACAGGCCGAACGAACAATTCAAACATTGGAGGACATGATGCGGTCTTGTGTGATGGACTTTCGGGGCAACTGGTTGGACCACCTATGTCTAATTGAGTTTGCCTACAACAACAGTTTCAATTCTAGCATACAGATGGCTCCGTTCGAAGCTTTGTATGGGCGAAAATGTAGATCTCGACTGGGATGGTTCGAGGTGGGTGAGACGTAACTGTTCGAACCCGAAGCCATTCAAGAAACAAATGACAAAGTGTAGATAATTCGGGAGTGAATCGAAACAGCTCATAGCCGCCATAAGTCTTATGCGAACGATCGCAAAAGAGACATCGAATTTCAAGAAGGGGAGAAAGTATTTTTAAAAGTCTCTATAATGAAGGAAGTGATGCGATTTGACAAGAAAGGGAAGTTGAGCCCAATGTTTATTGGACCATATGAGATCTTACGAAGAGTGGGGAATGTGGCTTACGAACTAGTCCTTCCACAAAAATTAGAAGCGGTGCATCCGATGTTCCATGTGTCAATGTTACGAAAATACTTACACGATCCAAGTCACGTCATTCGACCCCAAGAGATAGTTCTGAACGAAGAGCTTCAATATGAAGAAACTCTGGTAGAAATACTGGATAGACAAATTAAGCGTCTTAGGAACAAAGACATTATCTCCGTGAAAGTTCTATGGATGAATCACTCCTCAAAAGAAGCAACATGGGAAGCCGAAGATGCGATGAAAGTCAAATACCCATTCCTCTTCGCGTAAGGTAATAAAATGTGTTAAGTTGTGTTTCATGTGTGTGCTATTTCTGTGTCTATATGCATGTGTTGTGATCTTATCCACATTCGAGAATGAATGTTGTTTAAGGAGGGGAGAATGTAAAGTCCCAACTTAAAACAAATTTCAAAACAAAATATATTAATGTGGCATTAAGGCCATGATCTGCACGTCCCCCCCCCCCCCTCTCCTCAACCTCTTCTCCTTCCACCTCCCACGAGTTACACACACACAACTCACTATATATTCTGCATAGCACAAAAGAAAAACACTTTAGCACAAAGAACAGAAGTTCAGAAAAGTACCAAGAGAAAAAAATCAGAAAAATAGAAGAGAACAAATATTACCTTTAACAATCAAGTTTGACAATTCTTTCGCGGTCACAAAGCAGAAAAATGGAGAGTTCTCTCACTCATAACTCTTAGTATAATCCCTTGTTTTTAAGTTACAATATATATTAGAATATGATCCGGACGTTGAAAGAATGATCATGAAATTATTGTTAGAAGGTTATTTGGTAACTAGTTTGGGTCTTGAAATTATAATTTGTTTCTCTGAGTTATGTCTATTAGAATTGGATAAAATTTTACAGGTTTGTACATATATCCTTCATGATCATATTGAGACCAAGCAGGGATAAAACCAACATACGGTTTGAGACTTATCGCAGTACAAAGTTTATGCCTTGGATCGGATGAAATCCGGAAGACAGAACGTATAACGGAATAACTATACATATCGGTGAGGAATCTGAAACGTTTTACTTCATAAGAGTTCTAGATATCTATGTTCTTGACAGTTTTATACTTTGCAGAGATTAATACGACTAACGGATAAAAAGTTATGACTGTTTTAAGATTGAGTTTTGTTTTACAAAAATCCGGCAAAATAGTTTTCTGAGAGTTGTTAAAATAAAAGAACTGTACATATCGGTGAGGAATCTGAAAAGTTGTGATGTATAAGAGTTCTATATTTCTCTGTTCTCGACAGTTTGAGACTTTACAAAGATTAATCCGACTTACGGATAAAAAGTTATGACTGTTTTAAGATTGTGTTTTGTTTTTTCAAATATTCTGGCGAGACAGTTTTCATATGGTTGTTGCATGAATTGGTACTAGTTATACTAATAATTTTCAGAGGAAACTTGGGATAGTGATAGATCCCAGTGTTACCTTCGACTCGGCATAAGAAACACCTTATTTGAAGTTACGGTTTGAGAGTATAACCCTTACAAGTGGGAAGGGCGAAAAGTTGAAAGAAGGAAATATTATTTGAGTCTTTTGAACATATACCATATATATACCAATATACAAATGCATTGGATCGGGTTGCACGTACCACAACAAATGTATAAATGCATTGGATCGGGTTGTACGTACCACAACAAATATATAAATGCATTGGATCGGGTTGCACGTACAACAACAAATAGATAATATAAATGCATTGGATCGGGTTGCACGTACCGCAATAAATATATAATTCGTTATATAGGATAAAGCAGGCGTACTGGTTAAACTAAGTATTTTCCTAAGATGAGCGGGGATGAGATCTTGCACGTAAATATTTATTGGCTTATTTAATGAAAATGTTGTAAACTATTTTTTTTTCACAACATGCGTATTATGTTTATAATATGATTGTAATTAGAATAAATTGAGGAAACTTTGGATTGTAAAGCGAGGTTCTCACTCAACCCAAGATGGTAGGGCTGACTCTTTAACTAACATGTTTCAGGAAAGCATGATAAGGGGAATGTTCTGCAACAGGGCTAGCGATCGTCCCGCGGTCCCATTTGTTCCACCAAATCCATTGCTTCGGACTTGGTGACTTTCGTTATTAAATAAGTAGGTGGAAGAAGTTAGTCTCATTATTTCGGGGGATGGCCCATATGAGATAGTTTCCTTTTAAACTTCAAAATTTCTATTTCCATATGTGGAATTTCCATTGAGTCTAGGTAGAAGTTATGGTTGTACAAGCATAGGCTCGCGCTCTTATTAATTAAGTACATGATATTTTTACTTTTATTGTTACTACTACTTCTGCACTTAAATACATGTTTAATTTGGAAAGAAGTGTATTAAAATGGTTCACCTGGAGTAAAAGGGAAGGTTGTCTAGGTGCCATCACGCCCTAAGGGAAGACTTGTGAAAAGTCGGGGAGTGATACTATATCCCCAAAATACTTCCCTAACATCTACTACAAAAGTCACCAGATGAAACCCCACAAATACAACCGTCCCAACCCGACAACACCTAATTGTCCGCAAAACACACCTTACCGAGAACCTCACTGTTTTAGATCTATTCCGTCACTATGCCACCATCCAACTAACAAACCCCGATCATCAAGACAACCCTTACCAGACCCGGAATACTCCTATAAAACGCCTTGACCCAATTGCATATATAACTACCCAAAACAACCACCAAACACCACACTGCCCGATAGAATCCGAGAACCCCATTTCCATCCCATTTTCAGGTTGACCTGTACACAATCAAAGACCCAACCCACTTACCATCCAACACCCCTCCTTACTTGCATTAGATTGGTATCAAAGCAAGGCCATCCTGTCCCCCACGCTTTGACACGATGACTCACGTAACCAAAGAAGAACTAAGGAGGCTCGTAAGTGATATTTTTACGGAACAAGTGCAGGTTGTGAAAAGAAAACTTGTGGATGTACAGTGTGTAATAATTCCAAGTCAGGGGTTGTGAAAATCAGTCCAAGGATTGAAAGTAAAGGTACCCCAAGGTCTTTTGTAAGGCCTACAGATGTTAAAGCAAAGGGCGGTATCTCTTTTACAAACCCCTTGTATCGTCATGAAAGTGCAAAGAAAGATAAAAATGTAGAAAGGGGTAGCAACTCTTTTACTAATTCTTTGTATAATCACAAAAGTATAGAAGTTACAAAGGCATTATATAAAAAGAGAAAGAGGTGTTTCAAGTGCCAAGACTAGGGCACTTTTCTAAGGAATTCCCCAATCCGCGGCCGTGACAATTAAAGAATATCAAGATTATGCGGATTTCTTTTTATTGAGAAATCCGAAATACAGGAAGTTGTCACCCTTTCAGAGGAGGATGAAAGTTTGGTACTCCGACATGAGTCGGGTGTACCACGTAAAGAAGAGGAGGAACCCGAGACCCCCTTACTTGATGCACAAAAGATAGATAAAAAAATATAAGAAGGGGAGTTCAATATATGACAATTCGGAGGAACTCTTGGAGGAATCGAAAGACTTATGTGCGAATGATCTTGCATCCGGAACACTATAGATGGAAGATGGTGAACTTGCTCTTGATTTATTTTCAAAAAGTTCATTGTCTACCCACCAAGACTATGGATGCCATCCGGAAGAAACTAAGGGATTGCAAGGCCACGAATAAACTTTTTTAGGTGAAGGCTATGACTGAAAATGACTTAGCCCCTACACAACACCTGCCCTGTTGATGCCGAAAGAGAATGAGACTTGGCACGTATGCATTGGTCGCTGAGAGGTGGATCACCTCACCATGGATTGCACGTTCCCTATGCTGATATTGAAAGAACTATTGGGTAAAGTGGATGGAACGAAGTTGTTCACTGCAGAAGACTTGAGGAATGACCACCATAAAATGAGGACCCGAGAAAGAGGTGAAGGGAAGTTGGATTCCAATGCCAAATATGATTTGTCCAAATTACGTGCGATGTCATTTGGAGTATGTAGCACTCCAAGCTTTCCTGTGAGATTCATGCACAAGATACTACACCGATTCACAATTTTCATGGCATTATCCGAAGGCATGCTTGAAAATCCATCCACGGTAGGAGTGTCCGAATGGCTACCCTCAAACATCGATATTGGTCTTTCCCTTGAAATGGTTCCCAAAAGTTCATACCCAATTACGGTGATGATCCGGAGGTGGCTTCCATGTTGCTTGTCCAAGAGGATCTTTGTTCATGTATGGTACCTATTTTGGTGCCGAAAGGGAATGAAACATGGTGCGTGTGCATAAATAGCCGAACGATTTACAACTTCTCCTTGAAGTGTAATTCCCTAATGCCGAGAATGGATGTCTAGTTGGACAACTTGAGTGGAATTAGATTGCTCCCCGAGGTGGCTTTGAGAGACGGTTCCCAACTAATGAAAAATGGTTGTCAAGATCCGACATGGCGTGTGAAAATGGTCTGTGATGTCATTCGGTGTATATTACGTCCCAAACTCTTCCGTACGTCTCCTGCACAAGAATTGTGTGGTCCAAAAATATAAGGCATTACCCGATGGCCTCCACATTAATCCATCTGAAGTAGGAACTAGCCGAAGTGGAATCAAGAACACAAGTATCATCCGAAATTATGACTTGTCTTCTTCCTATTATCATGTCATCCGAGATTATGGTTTGGCTCATTCCTATCGTAATGTCACCCGAGATCGTGGTTCCCTTACTACCCTTATTCCGACCATGGAGTTACTAATTGAAGTCGAACATGATGCTAGAGGAATCGGTGTTGGTTCCATCTTAATTCAAGACCAAATGTCCATTGCTTTCTCTTGACTATTGCTTCCGTACAAGGAATTTTTCATAACAGGGCCCTTTGCCCATTGGGAACGTTTGTCTTGGCTTATGTTCGGATCATTGGGCTTAACTACACTTAAAGAAGGAAACGATAGTTGAATGCCAATGGCAGATGGTCCTTGCAAGATATTGGCCTTCAAGGTCAAGTACAGATTGATTGATTGACTTGTAATGCCATTGGAATTGTGTGACGTTTCAAACCCTTCCTTACACGAAATACCATGGCCATCATGGGGATACTTAAAATCATCCGAGAACATTCATGTTAATCCAATTGTGGTGGTAACTTTCCGTAGGTGGCTCAAGTCCTTGAACATCGGTGTGCCATTTGAAGTTGGAGGTGATAATGGATTGGTGATGTTACCATCCTAGTTTGAGGCAAGGGGCCGGTTGCATTTTCTAGTGGAGGATTGGATGGCACACGACTCGATTTTGCTACTTACTGCAAGGACTTTGATATGGTAGGGTCCTTGGTCCAATTCGGGCACTAGTTAGAGCTGAAACCCTTTAGCTTATATGTGGATCCTTTCTACGAGGAAAAACTCCCGTATGGATATGGAAGTTCCACGTTTCATATGGGAAACATATCAATGGACATAGACAGTGAGAATTTGAGGACAAATTCTTTTGAAGAAGGGGAGTATGATGTAAAAAAGACCGTGAGCTCTAAGTTCCAATTTGATCCTCAAGGTATTATGCTCGGAGTTCCAAAGATTATTGATTGACCTATGGTAACATGCCTAATGTGGCATGGAAAATGGAGTGGAGTTGGAGTTGTCACGTGAATATCTGAGAAACATGTTTATTTTTCTGCTAGTGTAAGTTGAAACGGAGCAGAGGGATGTGTCTGGTTCCACTATCATGCACACTGCAGTTTGGGAGTGACAACGGACCAGATTACTGGGCTCCGGCATTTGGAGGAGGTTTCCGGTGAATGGAAAAATAGAATTTGGCCACGTACAGCACACTCAAGACGATCCCAAAACGAAGTTGCACCAGAATAAGTGCTAACTATAACATCATGATCACTCAATCTGCTAAAAGTGTAAGGTTGATTGCTTATGATGCTATACATTTTCTGCAACATTAATTGAACATGCAACAATGTGCTGTAATATTATATAGTCAAGCTTGTAATTCGGCTTAGAACTCAGTAGATATGCTTTAGCTTTTCTCCTTTCATTGGCAAGTACAATGATCATTTCATGACTTCATGTATATGCCATTCCGCTACGATAAGTATTGATTTTTATGCTGCTCTTAATTAGAAGCATCTTTTCTTCTACTCCCTCTCGTCTTTTGGTGATATATATATATATATATATATATGGGAGGAATAATAATCAAACCAGTCAAAGAAAAGAATGTTTATCCTATGTTTATTAATAAAATTATAAAATTCTTCTTGTATTTTTGTCCTAGTATTTAAAAAGGTTTTAAAGAACCAAACTCTTTTTTCGAGGTTGTATTTTTTATAGAAATCTTTTTGTAAAACACCAAGTTCGTTTACTAAATTTTCTGTAATCAAGGAAAAAATCGGACTAGTAGGTTCCTGGTCCTCTATCTTTTCTCAAAGCCATAAAGGGTAGAGATAGAGAGAATAGTGTACAGAACATATGAGATTCCATTTTAGAGGTTCGGGTTCTTCCGAGGTTTTGTGCTTAGGATAGTCCGGGTAAGTCCTCAACGAACGCAGGCAGTTATACCCAAGGAAAGGCCTTTGATTGTAGGAAGAGTCCGGGTGCTCTGTGGGAGTTCCATAACATGGATTCGTTTCTGAACAGATCTACTTCTAGTGATTTTGGTTCATCTTCTTCCATGGATTCAAAGAAGATAATAAACACCGAACAAATCTTGATACAAGATTTTGAAAAATCTATCGATAATTGGGAAATACCGAGAGTAAATCGAGATCAAATTTACAAAAATTCCAAATACCAGTTATTCAAAATCGATTTCACAATCAAAATAGAGGAAAGAGATATCCAATTATCTCAACCTTTTGAAACAATCCAATTACTTTCTCAAAATTCCTTGAAGAGACACAGAGAAAGAAATTACAATTATATCCATATTGGATTGGTCCAAGTAGGGATAAAACCCCTCACGAAGGAAGGATTAAACACCTCAATCCTTGCTATCTTATGTGATGTCAGATTCACAAATTTCAAAGATTCCCTATTGAGTTCTGTTGAGTCTAGTCTCTGCACAGGACCAATATCTTTTGACTGTTACCCAAATTTCTCAGTTTCCTTAAACGACAACAATATCCAAAAATGCCTTGTCTTACAAATCAAGACTCACAATTACCAAATACTTCAAGGATCGATTCCCGTAGCTATAATTTACCGAATCTATTACAAAGCTATGACTTCAGCTTTTGCTACAAAAGTCAAATACCATAGTAAGAAAGGCGAAACCCTTCTTTTACAAACCGATCTTTCCAAATCTAACACCGTTATACCGAAACCTATTAGATGGAAGGATATTACCCTACCAGACGAACGGATCTTAGAAGGTGTTGTCAAACCTGAACCTCTAGAGACTTCGGAACCAAATACCTGTCTCAGAGAAATAACCCAATGTCAGGATGGTAGAGTCAGTCTATCGTTCCATAGAAAATCTACGAGTTAGTAGATACGATGATTCCAGTTTCGTAGAAACTCTTCACTTAGGAAGAGTCAAATAAATTCCTTCAGTCATAAATACTCCATACAAAACAAAATCCAAACATTCTACGTCAGATTTACCCAATCTAAGAAACGTAGACTAATCCAACGAAATACCGAGACCCGTTTATGAAAATTCCACTGTTAGAGAAAAGATAGAGGACCAGGAACTTACTAGTCCGACTTTTTCCTCGATTACAGAAAATATAGTAAACAAACTTGGTGTTTTACAAAAAGATTTCAAAGTTGATAAAAAATTCCTACTCTCGAACGGTTTGAAATTTACTCCTCCAAAAATTCCATTGATTACCCCTTTTCTAAAACGGTAAATCCCGTTACGACTAGGAGCAAAACACCAGAGTGGGAAACCCTAACTGATTCTAGGAAAGTCCAGTCCAACCACCCTCATCTACAAGGGATTAAGCTTAACATTCATGGCTGCCCAGTAGACGCGATTCCTCTTAAGAATCCTGCAGAGGATGAAAAAACAAATACCAAGAATATCCTCGCCCAAAACAATTTCACCAATATCAGTTTGAATACCCTAGGGAAACAACTCAATAGGGTAGAAAAACACATAAAAACCAACCCTTTAGTCACCATTGATTCCCCAGGAACGACTAAGGATAAGAAAAGCCAAAGCCCTATCTTTAAACCCTTTCAGGTGTCCAAAGATGGCATCAAGAATATCCAGCTAAATAACTCTGAATTTATTCAGGCTATCCAAGATCAATTGAGTAGAATTGGAATGTCCAACAGTTCTAATACTGAACACGTTGTTCCAGATACTCCACAATCTTCCAAGAAAATCACTACTCTTGTCAATGATTCCGACGACAGTGATACTCCAAAACAATCCCAAAACAAAAAACCTTTTGTTAACCATATGGATTGGCAAAGACCAATACAACAGGTCCAACAACAACAGTTGCAGATTATTCCTGCTCCTGATCTAGGGATAGTCAAACCCCTTGCTCAATCTTGTTTCAATGCCTCTTCCATTTATGATTGGAACATAGATGGGATGACCGAATATAATATTCTCAAATTTCTTCAACAAATGACCATGGCTACAAACGCCTACAAAACCCAGAATGGTACGCAAGACAAGACCAATGCAAAGCAGCTAATCGCAGGATTCTCTAGTCAATTGAAAGGTTGGTGGGATAATTATCTCGCTGATCACAAAAGGAAGATATCCTCAATTCCATCAAAAAATGAAGAAGGAATACCAATCCTTGATGAACAAGGTGAACCCCTACAAGATGCCGTAGCAACCTTGATTCTCACAATCTCTTTAAATTTCATAGGAGATTCTTCACATTTGAAAGACAAAAATGCCTAGTTACTTTCCAACCTCAAATTCAAGAAACTCAGTGATTTCCAATGGTACAAAAATACCTTCTTAACTAGAGTTATGCTAAGGAAGATTCCAACAAGCCATTTTGGAAAGAGAAATTTCTGGCCGGACTACCTACCCTTTTAGGAGAAAAGGTTAGGAACAAAATCAAAGAGAATTGCGGTAAGCAGATCATAACGGACAACTTGTTAGTATAACTCAACAGGAAGGTCTAAAGATCTGTCAAGACCTGAAACTGCAAAAACACCTCAAACTGGAGCTAAAGAGAACTAAGTGCGAACTTGGAACCTTTTGCAAACAGTTTGATACGAATTTCTCAAAATCCTCTTCTAGTTGTACAGGAAACTATAGCAAGACTCATAAATCCCTTATGAGTACTTCAAGAGGATACAAAAGGAGAGATTTCAGCAAAACCAATGAAGAGTATTACAAAAATCCCTACAAAAATAGTCATCATTCCAAAAAACCAAATACCAAAAAAGCTGATTCCAAATACAAAAAGACATGACGTGTTACACATGTCACAAAAGGGGTCATACATCGAAATACTGCAAAATGAACAAAAAAATTACAAGAATTGAAACTCGACGATGAAGTCACCCAAAAAATCTCCAATCTTCTCATTGATTCCTCCGATTCAAATGTCGAGTCAGAACCTGACTACTTTTCTCTGTCTTCTAAAGACAACAAAGCCCTCCAAATAGATGAATTGCTTACAACCAGTTCTTCTGAATATTCTAATAAGGGTAAGGAAAAACTTGTTTGTGTTTTAACCAAGGATCAAGAATTAATGTTACAGATGGTTCAACACATAGATGTTGAACATCAAAAAGATTAGTTCAACAAACTCCTCAAATCCTTTACAGACGAGAAAAAAGATTTCAAAAATACGATTTTGGAAATACCTCCAAAAATACCTACGACTTGACCAAAATCCTGAAAAAGGGAAAAAGGATGAAAGAATCCAAAGAAACCCCAGTTCTTGAACTCTAGAGAGAGATGACACTAATCAAAGTAGAGATCAAGGCTCTACGAGAAAAAAAAGAACAAGACTCTCTTCTACTAAAAACAATCCCTTCAAAAACCCAGGACAATTCTGAATCCAGTTCTGAGTCAGACAATTCCAACTCTGAAGATCCAGGAGAACCTCCTGACAACCCTTTTCTTGAAGAGGTCCCACAAGAATTCCTTGCTGTCTTGAGACAAATCATGTCCAAAAAATACCTTGTTCAAATAACTCTTAAATTCTCAAGCAATTTTAGAATTACTACTATTGCTCTTTTTGACACCAGTGCAGATGTGAATTGCATAAAAACAAGTCTAATACCCAAAGAATTTCATGAAAATACCCAGGAAACTCTAGCGGAGGCTAATAACACAAAGCTAGAAATCAATTCCCAAACCAATGCGTCCATTATTATTAATGGAGTTTCTATCGCGACATCGTTTGTCTTAGTAAAAGACATTCACAACTCCGTTATCTTAGGAACACCATTTATAAATCTTATCACTCCTTATAAGGTAGATAATGATTTCAGCTCTTTTGATTCCAATAATAAGAATCTAAAATTTCATTTTCTAACAAAACCAAAAGCTAGAGACATCAATCTGATTAAAACTTATTCTTGTCATCTAGGCGAATTAAGGAATAGTTTTTTAGATCAGAATTTTGAGTCCCTTAGAAACCCAAATATTTGTTTAATTGATTCCGTTGCATATACAAAATTTTTGAATCATGATTTACAATATCAAAAACATTTTCAAAACATTGCATTAAAAGATATTTTCTGCAAATTAATTCCCGACATTTTTTGGTTTAAAAATCTTTTAACCAGTGGTTTACTCAAAAACATGAGAGAAAACACACCGATTTCTGATACCAGTTACAACATAGAAATATCCTATCACTATAAAAACCCACAGATTTCTTATACCAGTTACAACACAGAGATGTCCTATCACTGTCCCTTGCCCCAATGTTTGGGCTACAGAGAAAAGATATCCAGGAAGGACATGCGAGAATCCAGGCAATACTGTGTCCACGCAATGTGTGGAGCCTTGCTCCAAAAAAGAAAAGAATAGATACCTCCATCAATTAATACACCTGTTGTTGCACCACAACAACAAATAAATTCTATGGCCCCAAAAAACCCACAAAGAAAGAAAAGGAAAAATTCCCTGCCACACCTCCCACAAAAGAACCCCTATCGTGGTACGATGCAGTCATTAAAGAAGAAAATGAAAATGCCGCAGCGTCTGTGCAAAAAACACCAGCACAGGAGATAACTGCCAAAAATCTTCTGCAACTCCTGGCAAGGTCTCCAGAATTACAACAGACATTGATGCAACTTCAAAATCCCAAACAAGAAGTTGCTCAAAGCTCAGGAGAGGAATAAACTCTCAAAATTTTCCAAAACTCCAACTTGAGAAAGAAGAGTCTTCAAAAACCCTTTCTCAAAAATAATTTTCAAAAAATCAACTTGTGGTACCACAAGTCACCAAAAAACCTGCTCCTTAATTCTTCATAAAACCATTTTTTCAAAATATTGTGACTCTTGAAAATTGATTTTCTAATAACGACCCTTTTTTAGCACTACAAAATTATTTTGGACAAAAAAGTTTTTATAAATCATGGGATATTTAAAAAAACCCCATATTTTTATCAAGCTATCCTTGAAATATCAGGATCAGCGACAATTAAAATTAATTTTCACAAAATAACTCAGATCCCTCTTATTCAATTTGCAAAATACTTAGCGTAATTGCTCCTATTGATTGGGGGAATGACCTGTCACAATTCCTAAATTTCCTAGATACCCACAAAAATGAACGATTTTTTTTATATAACTTTTAATTACTGGGATTACTTTCTTTATTCAAAATACCAGCCAAAGCCACACTTGGCTTTTTCATTTTGATACCTCATGTGATCCATCACAATTTCCAACATGGTGGGATCAATTCGGATCCACCATAGAAATACAAAAACCAGAAGTCACTAAATCTTTCAGCCTCTTCAAATCCAAATTTAAACCCTCCGAGGAAGAAAAAAGATTTGTGCCCCTATGCCTTTTTCATACAAAATTCCACTTACCATAGGTATTTACATCGTTCATAGATTATTCGGACGATAAAATCCCAATTATCCGAAGAAGATTCAAAATCCAATGGTGGGATAGCTTTAAAATACCAAAAGTCTCGCACCACAAAAAGTCCATGAATGGTTAGATACCCATAAACCCATTCCTTTACAGGCGCCTCCACAAACACCACTGGCACCACTACAAACAGAGGAGCACACCCAGTTCCTTTCACAGAAATCCCAGATGGCCTCAATGCTTACAGCAACCAAAAATCCAGAAGAAATGCAAGCCATAATTCTGAAATTTGCACCGTCTTCATCAAAACAAGGCTCTTCGTCAGAAGCAGAAGAACCAGAGATTGATATTGAAGACAGTCCGGTTTTTGGCAACAGTGGATTCTGAAGAAAATTGCCAAAAGAATTCAAAATACCCGGATTAGAGTTCAGACAAAATTCCGACAAAAGAAAGTGCTCGAAAAAAACTACTTTCAAAAAAAGCAAAAAGGAAAAGCAAAGATTCCAGCAATAATTCAAGAAAATGCCAAAGAATGAATAGTCATTCTCCACTCGGATGAATAGTTATTCTCCACTTAGATGAATAGTTAGATTTCTTTTTAATTACAAAAATACCATGTAAAACTCCTATAAAAGGAGACTCCCTCTCCCTTAGTTTCATAAGTTCTTTCTTACAAGTTCATTTCTTAGTAAGTCTTTCTCTTTCTAAATTAGAGAGAAGTTGAGAGCTCTTACTAAATTCCCCTTTAGGTTAGATTAAAATTCCTAATATTCCCCTCAAATACTCATATGATTCAGTTCATATGGCCCATATCATATGACTCATATCATATGATCCAATATACCATAGAAATTTTCAAGGTATATCTCCTTGATAATATACTTTGTAAATTCCAATTTATTTTTAAATGAATATGATTATGGACGGTACTACCTCCTAATCTTTTGAATACTTCATGCATTTAAATTCTTTAAATTGCTTCATTAAATACTTGGCCGGTTCAACCGCCTATTTGATTTAAATTCCTGCAGAACCTTTGATTTATGGTTTCCATAACTAGAACCTTAAATTGTAAGTTAGTCTTTATTTACTTTCTGCATATTTCAATTATCTTTTAATTTTTCAATCCCTTATATCCCGATTCCTTCCCTGTCAGTTATCCCCTTTAGATCCTCGGCCTAAGTTTTACAAAAAGATTTCAAAGTTGATAAAAAATTCCTACAAAAAGATTTCAATAAAAATACAACCTAGAAAAAAGAGTTTGGTTCTTCAAAACCTTTTTAAATACTAGGACAAAAATACAGGAAGAATTTTATAATTTTGTTAATAAACATAGGATAGACATCCTATTCTTTGACTGGTTTGAAATTTACTCCACCAAAAATTCCATTGATTACCCCTTTTCTAAAATGGTAATCACGTTACGACTAGGAACAAAACACCGGAGTGGGAAACCCTAGTTGATTCTAGGAAAGTCCAGTCCAACCACCCTCCTCTACAAGGGATTAAGCTTAACATTCATGGCTGCCCAGTAGACGTGATTCCTCTTAAGAATCCTGCAGAGGATGAAAAACAAATACCAAGAATATCGTCGCCCAAAACAATTTCACCAATATATATCAGTTTGAATACCCTAGGAAAACAACTCGATAGGGTAGAAAAACACATAAAAACCAACCCTTTAGTCACCATTGATTCCCCAAGAACGACTAAGGATAAGAAAAGCCAAAGCCCTATCTTTAAACCCTTTCAGGTGTCGAAAGATGGCGTCAAGAATATCCAGCAAGATAAGTCTGAATTTATTCAGGCTATCCAAGATCAATTGAGTAGAATTGGGACGTCCAATAGTTCTAATACTGAACACGTTGTTCTTCCGATACTCCACAATCTTCCAACAAAATCACTACTCTTGTCAACGATTGCGACGACAGTGATACTCCAAAACAATCCCAAAACAAAAAACCTTTTGTTAACCATATGGATTGGCAAAGACCAATACAACAGGTCCAACAACAACAGTTGCAGATTATTCCTACTCCTGATCTAGGGATGGTCAAACCCCTTGCTCAATCCCATTTCAATGCCTCTTCCATTTATGATTGTAACATAGATGGGATGACCGAATATAATATTCTCAAATTTCTTCAACAAATGACCACGCAAACGCCTACAAAACCCGAGAATGGTACGCAAGACAAGACCATTGCAAATCGCTCATAGCAGGATTCTCTAGTCAATTGAAAGGTTGGTGGGATAATTATCTCACCGATCAACAAAAAGAAGATATCCTCAATTCCATCAAAACCGATGAAGAAGGAATAACAATTCCTTGATGAACAAAGTGAAACCTACAAGATGCCGTAGCAACCTTGATTCTCACAATCTCTTTACATTTCATAGGAGATTCTTCACATTTGAAAGACAAAAATGCCGAGTTACTTTCCAACCTCAAATGCAAGAAACTCAGTGATTTCCAATGGTACAAAAATACCTTCTTAACCAGAGTTATGCTTAGGGAAGATTCCAACCAGTCATTTTGGAAAGAGAAATTCCTAGCTAGACTACCTAGCCTTTTAGGAGAAAAGGTTAGGAACAAAATCAAAGAGAATTGCGGTAAGCAGATCATACCTACCAGTGAGTTTACATACGGACAACTTGTCAGTATAACTCAACAGGAAGGTCTAAAGATCTGTCAAGACCTGAAATTGCAAAAACACCTCAAACTGGAGCTAAAGAGAACTAAGTGCGAACTTGGAACCTTTTGCAAACAGTTTGATACGAATTTCTCAAAACCATTTTCTAGTTGTGCAGGAAACTGTAGCAAGACTCATAAATCCCTTAAGAGTACTTCAAGAGGATACAAAATGAGAGATTTCAGCAAAATCAATGAAGGGTATTACAAAAACCCCTACAAAAATACTCATCATTCCAAAAAATCAAATACCAAAAAAGCTGATTCCAAATACAAAGACATTACGTGTTACACATGTCACAAAAAGGGTCATACATCGAAATACTGCAAAATGAACAAAAAATTACAAGAATTGAAACTCGACGATGAAGTCACCCAAAAAATCTCCAATCTTCTCATTGATTCCTCCGATTCAAATGTCGAGTCGAACATGGCTACTTTTCTCTCGTCTTCTAAAGACAACAAAGCCCTCCAAATAGATGAATTGCTTACAACCAGTTCTTCTGAATATTCTGATAAGGGTTTGGGAAAACTTGTTTGTGTTTTAACCAAGGATCAAGAATTCATGTTATAGATAATTCAATACATAGATGTTGAACATCAAAAAGATTATTTGAACAAACTCTTCAAATCCTTTACAGACGAGAAAAAATATTTCAAAAATACAATTTTGTCAAATGCCTCAAAAAATACCTACGACTTGACCAAATCCTGAAAAAGGGAAAAAAGATGAAAGAATCCAAAGAATTTCTTGAACTCCATAGGGACGTGAAACTAATCAAAATAGAGATCAAGGCTCTACGAGAAAAACAAGACAAACACTCTCTTCTACTAAAAACAATCCTTTCAAAAACCCAGGACAATTCTGAATCCAGTTCTGAGTCAGACAATTTCGACTCTGAAGATCCAGGAGAAACTCCTGACAACCCTTTCCTTGAAGAGGTCCCACAAGAATTCCTTGCTGTCTTGAGACAAATCATGTCCAAAAAATACCTTGTTCAAATAACCCTTAAATTTTCAAGCAATTTTAAAATTATACTATTGCTCTTTTGACATAGGTGCGCATTTGAATTGCATAAATATAGGTCTAATACCCAATAAATTTCATGAAAATACCCAGGAAACTCTAGTGGCGACTAATAACACAAAACTAGAAATCAATTCCCAAACCAATGCGTCCGTTATTATTAATGAAGTTTCTATCCGACATCGTTTGTCTTAGTAAAAGACATTCACAAACTCCATTATCTTAGGAACACCATTTATAAATCTTATCACTCCTTATAAGGTAGATAATGATTTCATCTCTTTTGATTCCAATAATAAGAATAAAAAATTCCCTTTTCTGACAAAACCAAAAGCTAGAGACCTCAATCTAATTAAAACTTATTCTTGTCACCAAGGCAAATTAATGAATAGTTTCTTAGATCAGAATTTTGAGTCCCCTAGAAACCCAAATATTTGTTTAATTGATTCCATTGCATATACAAAAATTTTGAAGCATGATTTACAATATCAAAAACATTTTCAAAACATTGCATTAAAAGATATTTTCTACAAATTAATTCCCGACATTTTTTGCTTTAAAATCTCTTAACCAGTGGTTGACTAAAAAACAGGAGAGAAAACCAATGATTTCGATACCGTTAAACACGAAATATCCTATCAATATAAAAACCCACAGATTTTACGATACCAGTTACAACACAGAGATGTTCTATCACTGTCCCTTGCCCCATTGTCTGGGCTGCAGGTAAAAAATATCCAGAAAGGACATGCGAGAATCCGGGCAATACTGTGTCCATGCAAAGTGTGGAGCCTTGCTCCAAAAAAGAAAAGAAGAGATACATCTACCAATAAATACACATGTTATTGCACCACAACAACAAACAAATTCCATGTCCCCCAAAAAACCCACAAAGGAAGAATAGGAAAAATTCTCTGCCACATCTCCCACAAAAAAAATCCTATCGTGGTATGATGCAGTCATGAAAGAAGAAAACGAAAATGCTGCAGCGTCTGTGCAAAAAACACCAGCACGGGAGATAACTGCCGAAAATCTTCTGCAGCTGTTGGCGAGGTCCCCAGAATTACAACAGGCATTGATGCAACTTCAAAATCCCAATCACGAAGTTGCTCAAAGCTCAGGAGAGGAAAAAACCTCTCAATATTTTCCAAAAGTCAAGAAATGAGAATCTTCAAAAACCCTTTCTCAAAAATAATTTTCAAAACTCCAACTTGAGAAAGAAGAGTCTTCAAAAACCTTTTCTCAAAAACAATTTTCAAAAAATCAACTTGTGGTACAACAAGTCACCAAAAAACCTTCTCCTAAATTCTTCATAAAACCATTTTTTCAAAATATTGTGACTCTTGAAAAAGGATTTTCTAATAAAGGCCCTTTTTTAGCACTACAAAATTATTTTGGACAAAAATGTTTTTATAAATCATGGGATATTTTAAAAACCCCATATTTTATCAAGCTATCCATGAAATATCAGGATCAGCGACAATTAAAATTAATTTTCACAAAAATAACCCAGATCCCTCTTATTCAATTTGCAAAATACTTAGCGTAATTGCTCCTATTGATTGAGGGAATGACCTGTCACAACTCCTAAATTTCCCAGATACCCACAAAAATGAACCATTTTTTATATTTCTTTTAATTACTGGGATTACCAACAAGCTTGGTTCAATTCTTTCTTTATTCAAAATACCAACCAAAGCCACACTTGGCTTTCCCATTTTGATAACTCAGGTGATCCATCACAATTTCCAACATGGTGGAATTCATGGTGGGATCAATTCGGATCCACCCTAGAAATACAAAAACCAGAAGTGACTAAATCATTCAGCCTCTTCAAATCCCAGTTTAAACCCTCCGAAAAAGCAAAAATATTTGTGCCACTACACCTTTTTCATACAAAATTCAACTTACCATGGGTATTTACATGGTTCACAGATTATTCGGACGATAAAATTCCAATTATTCGAAGAAGATTCAAAATCCGATGGTGGGATAGCTTTAAAATACCAAAAAGCCTCGCACCACAAAAAGTCCAGGAATTGTTAGATGGCATAAACCCATTCCTTTACATGCGCCTCCACAAACACCACCGGCACCACTACAAACAAAAGAGCACACCCAGTTCCTTTCACAGAAATCACAGATGGCCTCAATGCTTGCAGCAGCCAAAAATTAAGAAGAAATGCAAGCCATAATTCCAAAATTTGCATCGTCTTCATTAAAACAAGGCTTGTCGTCATAAGTAGAAGAACCAGAGATTGATATTGAAGACAGTCCGATTTTTGGCAACAGTGGATTCTGAAGAAAATTGCCAAAAGAATTCAAAATACCAGGAGTAGAGTTCAGACAAAATTCCGACAAAAGAAAGTGCTCGAAAAAAGCTACTTTCAAAAAAGCAAAAAACAAAAACAAAGATTCCAGCAATAATTCAAGAAAATGCCAAAGGACGAATAGTCATTCTCCACTCAGGTGAATAGTTATTCTCCACTTAGATGAATAGTTAGATTCTTTTTTAATTACAAAAATACCATGTAAAACTTCTATAAAATGAGACTTTATCTCCCTTAGTTTTAGAAGTTCTTTCTTACAGGTTCATTTCTTAGTAAGTCTTTCTCTTTCTAAATTAGAGAGAAGTTGAGAGCTCTTACTAAATTCCCTTTACATTAGATTAAATTCCTAATATTCCCTCAAATACTCATATGATTCAGTTCATATGATTCATATCATATGACTCATATCATATGATCCAATATACCCAAGAAATTTCCAAGGTATATCTCCTTGTAAATTCCAATTTACTTTAAATGAATATGATTATGGACTGTACTACCTCCTAATCTTTTAAATACTTCATGCTTTAAATTCATTAAATTCCTCATTAAATACTTGGTCAGTTCAACCGACTATTTGATTTAAATTCCTACAAAACCTTTGATTTATGGTTTCCATAACTTGAACCTTAAATTGTAAGTTAGTCGTTATTTACTTTCTGCATATTTCAATTATCTTTTAATTTTTCAATACCTTATATCCCGATTCCTTCCCTGTCTGTTATCTCATTTAGATCCTCGGCCTAAGTTTGGTATCAGAGTCATAAAGGGTAGAGATAGAGAGAATAGTGTTCAGAACAGATGAGATTCCATTTTAGAGGTCCGGGTTCTTTCGAGGATTTGTGCTTAGGATAGTCCGGGGTCGGTAAGTCCTCAACGAACGCAAGCAGTTATACCTAAAGAAAGGCCTTTGATTGTAGGAAGAGTCCGGGTGCTCTGTGGGAGTTCCATAACATGGATTCGTTTCTCAACAGATCTACTTCTAGTGATTATGGTTCATCTTCTTCCATGGATTCAAAGAAGATAATAAACACCGAACAAATCTTGATACAAGATTTTGAAAAATCTATCGATAATTGGGAAATACCGAGAGTAAATCGAGATCAAATTTACAAAAATTCCACATACCAGTTATTCAAAACCAATTTCACAATCAAAACCAGAGGAAAGAGATATCCAATTATCTCAACCTTTTGAAACAATCCAATTACTTTCTCAAAATTCTTTGAAGAGACACGGAGAAAGAAATTACAAATATATCCATATTGGATTAGTCCAAGTAGGGATAAAACCCCTCACGAAGGAAGGATTAAACACCTCAATCCTTGCTATCTTACGTGATGCCAGATTCACAAATTTCGAAGATTCCCTATTGAGTTATGTTAAGTCTAGTCTCTGCACAGGACCAATATCTTTTGACTGTTACCCAAATTTCTCAGTTTCTTTAAACGACAAAAAAATCCAAAAATCCCTTGTCATACCAATCAAGACTCACAATTACCAAATGATTCAAGGATCGATTCCCGTAGCTATAGTTTACCGAAACCATTACAAATCTATGACTTCAGCTTTTGCTACAAAAGTCAGATACCATAGTAAGAAAGGCAAAACCCTTCTTTTACAAACCGATCTTTCCAGATCTAACACCGTTATACCGAGACCTATTAGATGGAAGGATATTACCCTACCAGACGAATGGATCTTAGAAGGTAGTTTTACAAAAAGATTTCAAAGTTAGGAAGATCACAAAAAAAATTCCTACAAAAAGATTTCAATAAAAATACAACCTAGAAAAAAAGAGTTTGGTTCTTCAAAACCTTGGTGTTTTTTTAAATACTAGGATTTCAATAAAAATACCTAGAAAAAAGAGTTTGGAAGAATTTTATAATTTTGTTAATAAACATAGGATAGACATCCTATTCTTTGACTGGTTTGAAATTTACTCCACCAAAAATTCCATTGATTACCCCTTTTCTAAAATGGTAATCACGTTACGACTAGGAACAAAACACCGGAGTGGGAAACCCTAGTTGATTCTAGGAAAGTCCAGTCCAACCACCCTCCTCTACAAGGGATTAAGCTTAACATTCATGGCTGCCCAGTAGACGTGATTCCTCTTAAGAATCCTGCAGAGGATGAAAAAACAAATACCAAGAATATCGTCGCCCAAAACAATTTCACCAATATATATCAGTTTGAATACCCTAGGAAAACAACTCGATAGGGTAGAAAAACACATAAAAACCAACCCTTTAGTCACCATTGATTCCCCAGGAACGACTAAGGATAAGAAAAGCCAAAGCCCTATCTTTAAACCCTTTCGGTGTCGAAAGATGGCGTCAAGAATATCCAGCAAGATAAGTCTGAATTTATTCAGGCTATCCAAGATCAATTGAGTAGAATTGGGACGTCCAATAGTTCTAATACTGAACACGTTGTTCCTGATACTCCACAATCTTCCAACAAAATCACTACTCTTGTCAACGATTCCGACGACAGTGATACTCCAAAACAATCCCAAAACAAAAAACCTTTTGTTAACCATATGGATTGGCAAAGACCAATACAACAGGTCCAACAACAACAGTTGCAGATTATTCCTACTCCTGATCTAGGGATGGTCAAACCCCTTGCTCAATCCCATTTCAATGCCTCTTCCATTTATGATTGTAACATAGATGGGATGACCGAATATAATATTCTCAGTTTTCTTCAACAAATGACCACGGCTGCAAACGCCTACAAAACCCAGAATGGTACGCAAGACAAGACCATTGCAAAGCTGCTCATAGCAGGATTCTCTAGTCAATTGAAAGGTTGGTGGGATAATTATCTCGCTGATCAACAAAAGGAAGATATCCTCAATTCCATCAAAACTGATGAAGAAGGAATAACAATTCTTGATGAACAAGGTGAAACCCTACAAGATGCCGTAGCAACCTTGATTCTCACAATCTCTTTACATTTCATAGGAGATTCTTCACATTTGAAAGACAAAAATGCCGAGTTACTTTCCAACCTCAAATGCAAGAAACTCAGTGATTTCCAATGGTACAAAAATACCTTCTTAACCAGAGTTATGCTTAGGGAAGATTCCAACCAGTCATTTTGGAAAGAGAAATTCCTAGCTAGACTACCTAGCCTTTTAGGAGAAAAGGTTAGGAACAAAATCAAAGAGAATTGCGGTAAGCAGATCATACCTTACAGTGAGTTTACATACGGACAACTTGTCAGTATAACTCAACAGGAAGGTCTAAAGATCTGTCAAGACCGAAATTGCAAAAACACCTCAAACTGGAGCTAAAGAGAACTAAGTGCGAACTTGGAACCTTTTGCAAACAGTTTGATACGAATTTCTCAAAACCCTCTTCTAGTTGTACATGAAACTGTAGCAAGACTCATAAATCCCTTAAGAGTACTTCAAGAGGATACAAAATGAGAGATTTCAGCAAAATCAATGAAGGGTATTACAAAAACCCCTACAAAAATACTCATCATTCCAAAAAATCAAATACCAAAAAAGCTGATTCCAAATACAAAGACATTACGTGTTACACATGTCACAAAAAGGGTCATACATCGAAATACTGCAAAATGAACAAAAAATTACAAGAATTGAAACTCGACGATGAAGTCACCCAAAAACTCTCCAATCTTCTCATTGATTCCTCCGATTCAAATGCCGAGTCAGAACATGGCTACTTTTCTCTGTCTTCTGAAGACAACAATGCCCTCAAAATAGATGAATTGCTTATAATCAGTTCTTCTGAATATTTTGATTAGGGTAAGGGAAAACTTGTTTGTGTTTTAACCAGGATCAAGAATTCATGTTACAGATGGTTCAACACATAGATGTCGAATATCAAAAAGATTAATTGAACAAACTCCTCAAATCCTTTATAGACGAGAAAAAAGATTTCAAAAATACGATTTTGCCAAATACCTCCAAAAATACCTACGACTTGACCAAAATCCCGAAAAGGGGATGAAAGAATCCAAAGAAACCCCAGTTCTTGAACTCCAGAGGGAGGTGAAACTAATCAAAGTATAGGTCAAGGCTCTACGTGAAAAACAAGAACAAGACTCTCTTCTACTAAAAACAATCCCTTCAAAAACCCAGGACAATTCTGAATCCAGTTCTGCGTCAGACAATTTCGACTCTGAAGATCCAGGAGACACTCCTGACAACCCTTTCTTGAAGAGGTCCCACAAGAATTCCTTACTATCTTGAGACAAATCACGTCCAAAAAATACCTTGTTCAAATAACCCTTAAACTCTCAAGCTATTATAGAACTACTACTATTGCTCTTTCTGACACCGGTGCATATCTGAATTGCATAAATATAGGTCTAATACCCAATAAATTTCATGAAAATACCCAGGAAACTCTAGTGGCGACTAATAACACAAAACTAGAAATCAATTCCCAAACCAATGCGTCCGTTATTATTAATGAAGTTTCTATCCCGACATCGTTTGTCTTAGTAAAAGACATTCACAAATCCGTTATCTTAGGAACACCATTTATAAATCTTATCACTCCTTATAAGGTAGATAATGATTTCATCTCTTTTGATTCCAATAATAAGAATCTAAAATTAGCTTTTCTGACAAAACCAAAAGTTAGAGACCTCAATCTGATTAAAACTTATTCTTGTCTTCTAGGCGAATTAAGGAATAGTTTTTTAGATCAGAATTCTGAGTCCCCTAGAAACCCAAATATTTGTTTAATTGATTCCGTTGCATATACAAATTTTAGAAGCATGATTTACAATATCAAAAACATTTTCAAAACATTGCATTAAAAGACATTTTCTGCATATTATTTCACGACATTTTTTGCTTTAAAAATATTTTAACTAGTGGTTTACTAAAAAACAGGAGAGAAAACCAACAGATTTCGGATACCAGTTACAACACAGAAATATCCTATCAATATAAAAACCCACAGATTTCTGATACCAGTTACAACACAAAGATGTCCTATCACTGTCCCTTGCCCCCAATGTCTGGCCTACAGAGAAAAAATATCCAGGAAGGACATGCGAGAATCCGGGCAAAAAAGTGTCCACGCAATGTGTGGAGCCTTGCACCAAAAAAGAAAAGAAGAGATACATCCACCAATAAATACACATGTTGTTGCACCACAACAACAAACAAATTCCATGGCCCCCAAAAAACCCACAAAGGAATAAAAGGAAAAATTCCCTGCCACAACTCCCACAAAAAAACCCATATCGTGGTACGATGCAGCCATGAAAGAAGAAAACAAAAATGCCGCAGCGTCTGTGCAAAAAACACCAGCACAGGAGATAACTGTCGATAATCTGCTGCAACTGCTGGCGAGGTCCCCAGAATTACAACAGGCATTGATGCAACTTCAAAATCCCAATCAAGAAGTTGCTCAAAGCTCAGGAGAGGACAAAACCTCTCAAAATTTTCCAAAAATCGAGAAAGGAGAATCTTCAAAAACCCGTTCTCAAAACTCCAACTTGAGAAAGAAGAGTCTTCAAAAACCCTTTCTCAAAAATAATTTTCAAAAAATCAACTTGTGGTACCACAAGTCACCAAAAAACCTGCTCCTAAATTTTTCATAAAACCATTTTTTCAAAATATTGTGACTCTTGAAAAAGATTTTCTAATAAAGACCCTTTTTTAGCACTACAAAGTAATTTTGGACAAAAATGTTTTTATAAATCATGGGATATTTTAAAAACCCCATATTTTTATCAAGCTATCCTTGAAATATTAGCGACAATTAAAATTAATTTTCACAAAAATAACACAAATCCCTCTTATTCATTTTGCAAAATACTTATAGCCTAATTGCTCCTATTGATTGGTGGAATGACCTGTCATAACTCCTAAATTTCCCAGATACCCAAAAAAATTAACCATTTTTTGATATTCCTTTTAATTACTGAGATTACCAACAAGCTTGGTTCAATTCTTTCTTTATTCAAAATATCAGCCAAAGTCACACTTGGCTTTTCTATTTTGATAACTCATGTGATCCATCACAATTTCCAACATGGTGGGATCAATTTGGATCCACCCTAGAAATACAAAAACCAGAAGTCACTAAATCTTTCAGCCTCTTCAAATCCAGTTTAAACCCTCCGAGGAAGAAAAAAGATTTGTGCCCCTACACATTTTTCATACAAAATTCCACTTACCATGGGTATTTACATGGTTCACAGATTATTCGGACGGTGAAATATCAATTATCCGAAGAAGATTCAAAATCCGATGGTGGGATAGCTTTAAAATACCAAAAAGCCTCGCACCACAAAAAGTACAAGAATGGTTAGATACCCATAAACCCATTCCTTTACAGGCGCCTCCACAAACGCTACCGGCACCACTACAAAAAAAGGAGCACACCCAGTTCCTTTCACATAAATCCCAAATGGTCTCAATGCTTGCAGCGGCCAAAAATTCAGAAGAAACGCAAGCCATAATTCCAAAATTTGCACCGTCTTCATCAAAACAAGGCTTTTCGTCAGAAGCAGAAGAACCAGATATTGATATTGAAGACAGTCCAGTTTTTGGCAACAGTGGATTCTGAAGAAAATTGCCAAAAGAATTCAAAATACCAGGAGTAGAGTTCAGACAAAATTCTGACAAAAGAAAGTGCTCGAAAAAAGCTACTTTCAAAAAAGCAAAAAGCAAAAGCAAAGATTCCAGCAATAATTCAAGAAAATGTCAAAGGATGAATAGTCATTCTCCACTTGGATGAATAGTTATTCTCCACTTAGATGATTAGTTAATTACAAAAATACCATGTAAAACTCCTATAAAAGGAGACTCCCTCTCCCTTAGTTTTACAAGTTCTTTCTTACAAGTTCATTTCTTAGTAAGTCTTTCTCTTTCTAAATTAGAGAGCTCTTACTAAATTCCCCTTTAGGTAAGATTAAAATTCCTAATATTCCCTCAAATACCCATATGATTCATATCATATCACGTATATCATATGATCCAAAATACCTTAGAAATTCCCAAGGTATATCTTCTTGATAAAATACTTTGTAAATTCCAATTTATTTTAAATGAATATGATTATGGACGGTACTACCTCATAATCTTTTAAATACTTCATGCTTTTAAATTCTTTAAATTCCTGCATTAAATACTTAGCCGATTCAACCGCCTATTTGATTTAAATTCCTGCAGAACCTTTGATTTATGATTTCCATAACTGGAACCTTAAATTGTAAGTTAGTCTTTATTTACTTTCTGCATATTTCAATTATCTTTTAATTTTTCAATACCTTATATCCCGATTCCTTCCCTGTCTGTTATCCCCTTTAGATGATCGGCCTAAGTTTGGTATCAGAGCAATTCATCTATTTGGAGAGATTTGATACCAAACTTAGGCCGAGGATCTAAAGGGGATAACAGACAGGGAAGGAATCGGGATATAAGGTATTGAAAAATTAAAAGATAATTGAAATATGCAGAAAGTAAATAAAGACTAACTTACAATTTAAGGTTCCAGTTATGGAAACCATAAATCAAAGGTTCTGCAGGAATTTAAATCAAATAGGCGGTTGAACTGACCAAGTATTTAATGCAGGAATTTAAAGAATTTAAAAGCATGAAGTATTTAAAAGATTAGGAGGTTGTACCGTCCATAATCATATTCATTTAAAAATAAATTGGAATTTACAAAGTATATTATCAAGGAGATATACCTTGGAAATTTCTATGGTATATTGGATCATATGATATGAGTCATATGATATGGGTCATATGAACTGAATCATATGAGTATTTGAGGGGAATATTAGGAATTTTAATCTAACCTAAAGGGGAATTTAGTAAGAGCTCTCAACTTCTCTCTAATTTAGAAAGAGAAAGACTTACTAAGAAATAAACTTGTAAGAAAGAACTTATCAAACTAAGGGAGAGGGAGTCTCCTTTTATAGGAGTTTTACATGGTATTTTTGTAATTAAAAGGGAATCTAACTATTCATTCGAGTGAAAAATAACTATTCATCCTTTGACATTTTCTTGAATTATTGCTGGAATCTTTGATTTTGCTTTTTTGAAAGTAGTTTTTTTCGTGCACTTTATTTTGTCGTAATTTTGTCCGAACTCTACTCCGGGTATTTTGAATTCTTTTGGCAATTTTCTTCAGAATCCACTGTTGCCAAAAACCGGACTGTCTTCAATATCTATCTCTGGTTCTTATGCTTCTGACGAAGAGCCTTGTTTTGATGAAGACGGTGCAAATTTTAGAATTATGGCTTGCATTTCTTCTGGATTTTTGGCCACTGCAAACATTGAGGCCATCTGGAATTTCTGTGAAAGGGAACTGGGTGTGCTCTTTTGTTTGTAGTAGTGCCGGTGGTGTTTGTGGAGGCGCCTGTAAAGGAATGGATTTATGGGTATCTAACCATTTATGGACTTTTTGTGGTGCAAGGCTTTTTGGTATTTTAAAGCTATCCCACAATCGAATTTTGAATCTTCTTCGGATAATTGGGATTTTATCGTCCGAATAATCTGTGAACCATGTAAATACCCATGGTAAGTAGAATTTTGTATGAAAAGGTGTAGGGGCACAAATCTTTTTTCTTCCTCGGAGGGTTTAAACTGGGATTTGATGAGGCTGAAAGATTTAGTGACTTCTGGTTTTTGTATTTCTAGGGTAGATCCGAATTGATCCCACCATGTTGGAAATTGTGATGGATCACATGAGGTATCAAAATGGAAAAGCCAAGTGTGGCTTTGGCTGGTATTTTGAATAAAGAAAGAATTGAACCAAGCTTGTTGGTAATTCCAGTAATTAAAAGGAATATCAAAAAATGCTTCATTTTTGTGGGTATCTGGAAAATTTAGGAGTTGTGACATGTCATTCCCCCAATCAATAGGAGCAATTACGCTACGTATTTTACAAATTGAATAAGAGGTATCTGGGTTATTTTTGTGAAAATTAATTTTAATTGTCGCTAATCCTAATATTTCAAGGATAGCTTGATAAAATTTTGGGGTTTTTAAAATATCCCATTATTTATAAAAACACTTTTGTCCAAAATAATTTTGTAGTGCTAAAAAGAGGTCATTATTAGAAAATTCTTTTCAAGAGTCACAATATTTAGAAAAAATGGTTTTATGAAGAATTTAGGAGCATGTTTTTTGGTGACTTGTGGTACCACAAGTTGATTTTTTGAAAATAGTTTTTGAGAAAGGGTTTTTGAAGACATTTTTTTCTCAAGTTGGAGTTTTGAAAATTGTTTTTGAGAAAGGGTTTTTGAAGATTCTCCTTTCTCGATTTTTGAAAAATTTTGAGAGGTTTTTTCCTCTCCTGAGCTTTGAGCAACTTCTTGTTTAGGATTTTGAAGTTGCATCAATGCCTGTTGTAATTCTTGCCACTGCTGTCTATATCAGTCTCTTGCTTGTCTTCCCTACCCGTTCTTCAAGTAATGGAGGAATCGTAAGACCTAGGGAAAGCATAGAAGTAAGAAAGATGCATAAAGAAAGAAGTCAAGCTCGACAACAACAAGACAAGAGAAAGGCCAGTAAGAAAACACTCTCCCAATCAACATAAAAAGGAGATAAACGACACCTGTGTACTCGGATAGCCTTTAAGCATACCTTTCATCCGCAACCTTCTTCTAAATTGATAGTTAGATAGAAAGATCCTTAATAAGGTAATGAAATCGGTATGGACTTATGTTGTTACGACAGGCGGAGAGCAGTGCCCTATTGGTCTAATTCTTGCTTCCTCTTAGTATCGGTAAAGGGGCTGGTAAGCACTTCCCGAATGCTCTTACTGTAACAAAACTAGTACCGTCAACTCCAATTGTAGCAACGGGAATGTCTTCACCACCAGATATTGCATTAAGAGCTTCTATTGCATCAACGGTGGAAATGGAGAGCAGGCTTGGAATATAATAGCTTGAACCGCTTAGGCTCTTTGCACCTAAATAAATAGTAGACACAAAAAAAATAAGACGCAAAACTTATAGAGTCGTAGCCTTCTAAGGTTCCAAACCTCAGTTCTTACCAACCTCCGGTGTGTAATCTACATCTTTCTAGCTAGAACTCGATCGAATAAGAATCATTGATTCCCTCTGCTGTCAATTTCTTATTCATTGCGTTCGGCCTTCCGCTCCTCTCTGGAAGATCCGATGAATGACCTTTAAGGATTTCACGACACATAATGAATGGATAGACTGATGACATGTCCAATGCCAACCTCTCCCAAAGGGGAATTTAAACGATGTTGCTGCTGATAGAGATTCGCTAAACCTAAGATCAAGAGCTCAGGAACAAAGAATGGTGGAATACTTTGACTTTCAAATAGATGAAGATCCCTAATGGTAAAGACATTTTTTCATGCTTCTATGGTAGCAAGAAGGGGAAGGAGCCCTTTCTGGCTAATATCTGCTGGTCACGAGTTGAATTAGAGTACTTCAACTTAGAAGCTGAAATCCTACCTTTTCTTTCTGCATAAATCTGGTAAAAAAGCTCCCTCGCAGCTTTATAAGATTGCTTGAAAATCCAGGCATTTCACTCCCTCCAAGTATTATATATGATTTTCCAAAAAAAAGCAATTTCGTAATAGAGCTAATGAGACCATGCCCCGGATAATGGTGCATCACCTACAAATACAACCGTCCCAACACAACACCAAACTATATTCAAAACACACCTTATCGAGAACCTCACTGTTTCAAATCTGTTCCATCACTTTCCCACCATCCAACCACCAAACCCCGATCATCAAGACAACCCTCAACATACCCGGAACACTCCCATAAAATGCCTTGACCCAATTCCCTATATAACTACCCGAAACAGCCACTAAACACCACATTGCCCGGCAGAATCCGACAGAATCTGAGAACCCCATTTTCTAGTTGACCCGAAAACAACCAAAGACCCGACCCACTTACCATCCAACACCCCTCCTTACTTGCATAAGATTGTGTTATGACCCAAATCACATGTCATGATGGCATCTACGCTATCCCTCGGTAGGCGAACTATTTTCAAAATTATTTAACAATAATTGAACATTGCGGAATAATAATGAGATTTATAGAGAAATAAAATTACTCCATTAGAGAACTTATAATATCAAATAACCTTTAGAATACATCCTTTGCAAAACCTGATCTGAAATGTACAAGAGCTACTATGAGTACAACTGAAATAGGCAAAATAATGCTATCAACTGCCTCGAAATAATAAGGATAGTATAACCACAGATGAAGACCAGGACCGTTGATAGTATATGTGGCTCGCCCTAAGCCTCCACGTACTTTGAAAGTTGTAAACTGGACCAATCGATGAACCTGTATCCACGTAAAAGATGCCACAGGTGTAGTATGAGTACACAACGTACACCCGTAAGCATCATAGGCCGACAATGATGGATAACATGTAATATATATAAAAATCAAGTAGACTCACATGTATCCTAAATGGTACGCAGTTATTACTAACACATAATTACACAAGAACATAACAATTAAGGCTTAACACCTAAGTAATCTCAAAGCACAAAAGAACACATATCTCTTATAGGATCAAGTCCACTACACTCTATTCAAGGATATGAATTACACTTAATCTAATCACAAAACATTATTGGGTCCCCAGTATGGACAATCGAAAACTTAAGGAAATCAACTACATCACAGATCCTTCACATAAGCACATATTCAGCACATTATATCCATTAGTGTTATATTTCCTCTAACTCACACACCTTGTTACTATCTATACACTATGGACATTGATGCATACAAACTCTTATTAATCCCTGTTATTCCGAATAGGTTAATACGGTCATGAGTCCCACATTTTAGGATTAACTCAACATATCTAACCCACGTGACGATAGTTATGCCACCAAGAACGATATTCATTTATGGTCTAGATTTTTTGTCAACTAAGGAGATTATCCTTCTTAGGATTCAATCTTCACTCCCTAACTCAGGAACCAATACAGATTCTATCATTCACATCAGAATACACGGGAACCAACAACCATTACCAATTGTACTATCTAATCACATGTAACCAGTAAACACATCCAACAATAAATAGGAATATGACGCAGATAAAATTAATGCAATGATGTGGATATGATGTAATGCAATGCATTGACCATTTTCCAAACATGGTAGACACATGCCACAAAACTTTGCCTCATTAGTTGTGACCCATGAGGGCCCACGAAGTCCATATACCTCTCACAACTAACCAAAATGATCCCTCAATCTAGCTAGAACATCAATCTCAAACTCATTATCGAGCCATATCAGTCATCATCATCATCACAATATTCCAAACCGTCTCATAATTGAATCATTTACCTTTTTTCCCAAATTTCATCGGACCAACAACATTTCATACCATTCCATTTCAATATCATAATAACATGTGTATAAATTCAATAGTAATAAAGCATGTAAACATGAAGTATTAGATGAAATTATATTTAAGAGATGAATAACACATACCCTCAGAATAATCAATAGCACATAATTCCATATAATCAGTCTTTTCATATAATGGGGTATATATGATGAGTAATTTCAACAACAATCACAAATAATATCAATCATAGAGACAACCCATATAACAATAGTCGGGATCAATCCTAGGGATGATCCCCCAAACAGTTCAACACCAGTATCCACCCAATTGCTCATCACAGTCGCTAAGGTGGGACCCCATCACGCCCAATACCCCTCAATATTTATATATAATATATGTGTCTATCAGAGTCTAATAGAGAAAATCGTAGCCTCATGTCGAGCGGGTCCCCCTTTATATTGGTATCAGAGCGAGAAGATTTTGTTTGGACTTAAACTCGCATGACAGACTCTTATCAGACTGTTAAAAGAAAGTTGCATACTCTATACCCAGAATATATCAGACTTAGTATTACTCAGAAAAATAGTATTAGACTATACGAGGTAATAGACCAAGTATCTAGCCTAGAATATAGTTTAATTAGACATCTAAAAGATAACTATAAAGTTAGAAAGACTAATAGATCTCCTCCAAAGTTTAAATACCCAGACTCACCTAGTACCCCAAATTACTCAGACTCTACGAATACATTCGTACCCTCACCATAAAATATATGAGAACAACTCCTTTTGCTAGACAAATTAGATATATAATTTGGATTATAAATAGAGAAAAAGAAAAAAGAAATAGATATATAAAGGCATATACCCAGCTTAAAAATTTCTGTAGCTTAGTAGAAGCCAGAAATAAAGGACTAAGGGAAGTTAGAAACAAAGACACCCGTAGTATAGGACAACAAGACTTAGAAGATTTCTTTGCTAAAGAGGTACAGCCTACTCTAGTAAATTTAGACCACAACATTTTCCAAAACAGTATATACGACAGAATAGCTCAAGGCCTAATAGACTACGAGTTATTACAAAACTTGCGTTGGCACTTAGTAGGATTAAGAAGTGACATAGAACACGCAGATAAGTGGTTAGAATACCAAGAGTGGAAATTAAAAGGTAAGACTGCTTCGTTAGGGTAATCATAGATCAGTTAAAATATCTAGATTACTTAGACCTAAGAATAGAAGCGGACAAGAAATATAGAATATTACCAGACCAAAGTATAATAAAGTGTAATTTCAGTTTAGGAGAACATTCGCTCCACGGCGAAGATAAACAGTTAAATACTGTAGTAGACCTTATAATAAATTTAAGTGAGAAGCTAAAATTAGACAACATTAAATACGTAGAAAGTCAAAAAAGACTAGTAGATTTATTAATTAGACAAGAAAAAATATTTAAGAAAACAGAGGAAAATCTAGATTACATAAAAAATACAGACAGTAGAAAATCGGCAAATAAAGATTTAGATAAGATTTTTAAAAGTAATTTAATAGATTTAGAATTAAAAATTAGTCAAGAAAATAGAATACTAAAGAAAGAATTGATAGAAAAGATATTAAAATTAGAAGATTCTGTTAAAGAACTTAAGCTAGCAATTATTTCATGAATAGACTAGAAAACGTGCTAGAACAAGCGGCAAAAATAATAGATAAATCTATTCCTTTGACAGAAGACTATAAAGACTATATACCGGTTCAAAAATCAGACCAAATAATTATCCAACAGAATATAGTGATAACAACGTTAATAGTAGACCTACATAGAAAAATAGATCACTTAACAAATAGAGTTAATAGGCTAGACGAACACTTCTTCCAAATAATTTCGGAAAAAGATAATAAAGATAGAGGTAAAGAAAAAGAAAGTCAAGCTATAGACAATTTGATAGACCAATTAAGTAAAATAGAACTGACCCCCCAGCACGAAAAAGTAAAAATAGTAAAAAAGTCCCAGAAATGGACTTTCTTTCAAGTAGATCAAGAAACGAGAGACCAAGGCAAATTTCTCCGAAGATAGGGTAGGAACTAGTTTAGTATCTAGAATACTAACTAGAAGAACCCCAGAAGAAACCAATAGACAATTAAGCGAAGTCATAAAAATAGATAGAGACATTAGTATATTTCAACAAAATCAGTTAAATTTGTTAAATCCCAGAACCTTATACAATGCTGGAAGATTTACTTCTACAGCTCAGTTATATAGACACTACAGGGAAGAGCAGCTATCTGTGCTAGGTGGCCAGGCTCAAAACCTAAATTTAATTAGTGAAGAATCCTTTAGACAAATTAGACAAAACACCAGAACACTCATGCATATGGGATTAATGGTGATAGGAATCAAAGGACTAACCAGAAAAAATTTAGGGAGTAAAGTTTTAGTAATGATATACGACGATAGATGGACAGAAATGAAAAAGTCTATCATCGGTATGACGGAAATAGACTGACTGATAATGGAGGAATATTCTATATCAGCCCAGACTTCTTAATAAATTTGGCAGAATTCGGTAGACACATAAAAATAGGAATACAGACTAAAGGCTATGAAGAAATGCATAGCGGTAACAACATGTTATTATGTTTAGGTTTTCTAGGAAAAATGACTACCAGTAGTAATACAAAATTCAAAATAAAGATCAATGATGTAGTTGAGCTTATGAGCAATAAAGGTATAAATTTGATAAAGCCAACTAAAATACAGCCAGAAGAATATGCGGGCTTAGAATGGAAGTTAGATAGATTTAATAATAAAAAAGAAATATTACAGCCATCCTCGCATTTAGAATATACAAATAGACATGGAGAGACCTCCATAAGGTTTACAAAATATAATTACACTCCGCAGAAAGACTGCGAAGAAGAAAGTACTATAGCCGAAGAAGAATTAAATCTAATGAATATATAGCTCGTCCAAGAGGGATATGAAGTAGACATAGCCATTGAGAAAGCTCGAGACCTGAAAAAACAAAAGCCTAAAATGTTATTCCGGTGTAAAGGATGTAAACTGGATAACATGGAATTAGATAAGACAATAGCACATTTTAAATTATGTGAAAAAAGATCAGACAATGCAGGTTATAGAGAAGAACAGATAGCTAAAGAAAAGACAGAAATGTTAGAAGAAATATGGAAAGACTTTTCCATAATCAATGACTCGGACTTCGAGACAACCTCGTAATTAGCCAAAAAGAATTAATGGAAGCTAGTGCATCTAGCTCTAGTCCATTTCGAGAAGCGGAGAACCGATCACGGTAAATACTAGTACGAGGTAACGTACCTAGAAGACGAGTATGGAGAAATATAGAAGAACCTATAGAAGCCGTTAAGTCGTCAGGTAGACGGATGCCTATAGAAGAAAACATAACCCTCCAAGAAGGAGGAAGTAGAGGTAAAATTCTTAACATAGCGGCCCATGATCCACAAAGGTGGAATTCCGTAATTGACATATGGAAGGGTATAGTAGTCGCAGACTACATACAAAGCTATGTAGAAACAGACCCAGAAACAATGTATAAATACTTAGAGACGTTTTTAGGAGAATCTACAAAAGCGTTATGGGAAGCGTATAAGACAAATTTCCCAGAAGAATTCCACCAATTGGTGAGTATGGGTTCAAACCCATATAATTTCACAAATAAGATACATACTCTTATTACTGGTGAAGACCCCAATAGTGGACTCATAATTTTACAAAAGAATGCTTTAATTAAGTTAGAACAACTTAGTATAAGTAATTGCATATACATTAAAAAGTTTTTAAATGACTTCTTTTACTACTGTACGATCAGCGAAAATTCGTTTGATCAAGACCTAGGAAAGAAACTCTTCAATAAACTACCAGGAGCCCTAGGTAGAGAAATTGAAGAACGCTGGAGTAAGTGTGAAGGAATCCTTCAGAGTCCTAACGCCAAATGGTCAATAGGACACAGAATCCAGCACATAATGGAGATACTCCAGGAGAAGTGTACAAACCTCCAAATACAGAAACAGCTTAAACAAAATGAGCTCAGTTTTTGTAAGAGCGTGATTTACACTACTCAGAGTTACGACAAAGACCCCCAGAAAAGAAAGAAGTATAAGAAAAAGAATAGCAAGTACGATAAATATGATAGGTATGATAAAAAGAAGTACTACCTTAGAAGATCTACAGCTAAGAAACCCTACTTAGACAAAAATAAACACATTAGAAAATACAGAAACGATAGAACATACAAAAACAGACTAGAATGTTTTACTTGTGGTAGTATAGAACACTTAGCTAACACTTGTCCCAAAACGGATGAATAATAATACTAAAAATGCACAGCTAATTGAAGACTTTCAGGAAACTTTAATTAGTGTAGACGAATATATGTCAGATACTGAGAGCATATATTCCGTAGTAAGTATACAAAATGAAGAAGACCAGAGATTAGACTCATCTGACTCAGAAGCAGATGAATTTATAAATGAACTAGGTATAGAAAAATTAAATATAGATGAGTTAACAAATTTAGTAAATACAGAAACAGGCTGCGATCATTTATTTGAGAAAAAGTAAAGGATTGGACAGTACTGCCTGTTGCATTTGCAGATGGTTCCCTAGTAGAAGCAAGAGAGCCAAATGCAAAAAATGCTACATGGAAGGCTGCATAAACTGCCTCCAAAAAGAATTGGGTATTGTAATTGGGCCGCCCAAAGAAAAGAAAATTTTAGAAGACCCAATAATAGACACTACTCTACCAATTAGACTAATAACATTAGAAACTAGAGTTAATATCTTAGAAAAAAGACTATCCCTATTAGAAGAAGAAATACAAAAAGACACTGAAGATAAAGATCTAGAAACTGAAGAAAAAGATTTAGAAAAACAAATAGAGGAACACTTAGATGATTCTTCAGAATTAATGAATAAGACTTTAGTTTGTAACGAAGATAAAAAATTTAGTTCTTTAAGACTTCTAACTAAAATTAAAATTAAAGACTATGAGATTACGACTTTAGCACTAATAGACACAGGATGTACTAGTAGTATTTTAAATAAAAAGATAGTTCCTATTAATTTAATAAAGACTCTAGATAAGCCATCATCAGCTATGCAGATGGATGGAACACACAATTTTTATAGATACTATTTACAAGAAGCCATGATAAGTTTCATAAATACTTGCGACAAATTCTACAGTCCAAGTTATAAGATAAATAAAATTTTAGTCAGAGACCTAAATATTAACACATATTTTATTTTAGGGTTAGATTTCTTGTTAAATAATAATGGAAGTTGTACGATAACTAGAGATGGAATAATCTTCCAGAAAGACAGTACATACTCCCCAGTACAAACCCAAAAAATAGAGACTAAAATAATCCAGACAACACCCGTAACCCAGTTAAATAAAAAAGACAATTGTTGTAAGGATTGTAACAATAATGAAAAATATTGTTGCCAGAACAATAATATGGAACTAAAAGATTTAGATATAATTGAAATTCTAGAAGACAATAACTCTTTAGAAAAAAAATTATACCTTAATAGATATAGAAACAGACTTTGTAAATTTTAAAGATGGTTTAAATAAAATAGGAAACATTAAAAATCAGACAGACCTAGACGAAATAGTTAAAATTCTAGATAAACTAGAAATAATAGGTGAAAAGCCTTTAAGGTACTGGAATAATAATAAAATCCTTTGCGAACTAGAGATTATTAATCCAGAATATATTATTAAGACAGCTTCCATAGAAGCAACCAATAAAGATTTAGAAGACTTTAAAATTCAGATTAAAGAATTAACAGACTTAGAAATAATACAAAGATCTACTTCTAAACATAGATCAGCGGCATTTATAGTAAGAAACCATTCCGAAGAAGCCAGAGGAAAAGCAAGGATGGTTATTAACTATAAAAGACTAAACGACAATACAAGGAGTAATGGATATAAACTCCCAGACAAAACAGAGCTGATAAACAGAATTCAAGGTAAGACAATATTTAGTAAATTTGACTGTAAATCCGGTTATTGGCAAGTAAAGATGCATCCAAATAGCATCGAATGGAGTGCATTCACGTGCCCAGAAGGACACTATGAATGGTTAGTAATGCCTTTCGGATTAAAGACTGCCCCCCCAATTTTTCAAAAGAAAATGGATACCATTTTTGGGGAATACAAAAGATTTACTATAGTTTATGTAGACGACATATTAGTATTTAGTAATAATATAGTCGAACATTTAGGGCACCTCCAGACTGTTTTCAGACTTTTTGTTAGCAATGGTATAATTATTAGTAAAAAGAAAATGGTTCTATGTAAGAAATACATAGACTTTTTAGGGGTAACGATAGGAGACGGAAAAATAAAACTCCAGCCCCACATTGCCAAAAAAGCTTTAGAGATGCCAGATAGACTAGATAAGACAAAAGATTTACAAAAATTTTTGGGAATATTAAATTATGCCAGAACATTTATTAAAGACTTAGGAAAGATTGCTGGACCTCTATATTCAAAAACAGGTTCAACAGGACAAAAGCATTTTAATACTGAGGACATTAAAATTGTTAAGCTCCTAAAACAGCAGATCCAGAATATTCCGGATCTAAGCATGCCTTTAGAAAACGACTACCTAATCATAGAGACTGATGGGAGTTTTGAAGGATGGGGCGCAGTATTAAAGGCTAAAACAAATAAATACTGTACTAAAACATCATAACGTATTTGTGCTTATCAAAGTGGCAAATACAGAGAAAAAGGAAACATGAGCAGTATAGACGCTGAAATTCTAGCAGTAATATATGCTCTAAATGCCTTTAGACTTTACATTTTAAATAAATCTGAGACATTAGTCAGAACAGACTGTGAAGCTATAGTAAAGTTTCACCAAAAAATAAATGATAAAAGCAGTAGCAGACGTAGATGGTTAAACTTCCTAGACACCATATCTATTTATAATTTAGTTTTTGAACACATTAAAGGGAAAGATAATAATTTAGCAGATCAACTCAGTAGACTAACGATAACTACAAATAAAAGAAATACTAGACTTGATCCCAGCTAAATCTAACATGTTTATGTCCTTTTCTTAACAGAATGAGTAGTACATCAAAGAAGACTCAGAAAGATAAGGGGAAAGGCCCGACCATACCCCAAGACACTTATAGACAATCAGTATTAGGGAATCTGAACTTCAGACCCTTAACTGCCCTTGAGACTCCCCCATTAGAAAGACTTGTTTTTGGTAAGAATAATTTAATATCTTACCCTCCTTCTAACATGACTTTCAAAGTTTTGCCAGATTTTGTTATAGACAAACAGCAGAGATGCCTTGTAGACAACTTGTGGATTTCTCATACAAGGAAAGACAATAGCCATTTCTTGGCAACTTTAAATAGTACTTGTTCATACTTCCACGAAAAGAATTTAGAAAAACGTTTTAAATTTTATGTGGTCGTTCATGGAAAGACTAAAGGGATTTTCCAAACTTGGATTGAAGTGGTGGATTCCATAAAAGACTTTAAAACCCCACTGTTCAAAGGTTTTAATGATTTTACGGAAGCTCTTGATTATGCAAGAGGAATACTCGGACCAAATTATTACCTCTCTCCAGCACTCAGACACAATCCCAACCAGACTCCACAATACAATATCAAAAAAGAGACAGACAAGATCATTTTCTGCGATCATTGTACTACAATGATAGAATCTTTTAAAAGACTCAACCAAACAAAAGAAGAACTCCAGACTCAAGTCTTATACCTCATAGAAAAGACCACCAAACTAGAACTACTACTCAGACAGACTCAACAGAGTTCTCCATCTCAGGAAAAAATGGATGAGACCGGTGTACATTCCCGTCTGAATGCAAACAAACCTATTGTACCAGGTATAGGTACAACTAGGCCGGTACAAACGATCGCCGGTAAAGACAAATCAAATCCGTTGATGGTTGTCACTTTACCAAAAAGTGAATCGGAGGAAGAAATTTCTCTAAAGACTAGACGTAAGCTGCCCCAAACTCTCACTGGATCAACATCCCGAGCTCGGAGCAGAAAGACAAAAAAGAAACCTCAACAGAACATAGAACAAATAATAAAAGATACTTTGGAAAATATTTTCAAAGAACAGATTAGACCAAAACTGGAAGACAAGCATGAAAATCCGGTGACTACAGCACTGGAAGTACCAAGACAAAATAGAGGACTTAATACAGAAGACATAGATCATGTGTCAGAAACTAGTTCTGAAGATGAATTAATCCAAAATGCTCAGGATCCTAATGAAAATGATGATTCAGGCATGAGTTTCGATTCTATTGCAGAACATAATTTGAATACATGAAGACTAAAAGACGAAGAATGCTAAAGCAACAGACAACTACAAAAGTTGAAAGATGCCAAAGCAAGACAGAGACAGCCACTTTAGATAAAGTAGCCGAAAGAGATGACAAAGCAAGACAGAGACGGCCACTTTAGATAAAGTAGCCGAAAGTAGCAGACAGACACGGGATAACAGCTTTTTCAAAAAAGAAAAATGCCAGCAGCAAAAGAAGACAAATAAAAAAGAAGATATTTTCTAAAGTTAAAGTGACGATGGGGCCCATAGCGCACCCGGCCGAAACTTTTGAAGATTCTTTTCAAATTTGAAATCCGCAGCTGAAGTCCGCCAGACGCTATAAATATGAGACATCAGACAGAGAGAAAGTAGAACCTAAGGAAGAGAAGAGAACTCTCGATAGAAAACTCTTCAAATCTCCCCCCTTTCCTCTCTCCATATAGTTTACCAGTTTCCCCTTGTATAAACCGCCAGTGTAAGATAAATAGTGTATCTACCATTTCCCCGGTGTAACAGCAGTTTCGGGACTCCCGAAAGGGAAACCTTTCTGTAGCTTTAAATATGTAAGTTTGCTATTTTCAGTTTATCTCCTCAGAATGTATATTATGTTTTGAATTTCTATAAAAATCCTGCAGAATTGCAGGAACCATGTTGATATTATATCATGAAATCTGAAAGTTACTGTTATAATCTTTGTCATAAATGCCTAAATTACTGCTGAAATTAGTAGCATAGCATGTCTAAATACGGTGATCTTCTTGACTTAGTATATGGTTGATAATAAGCTCCGTTATGACCTCCATGGATTAACTTGTAAATTCCTATGTCAACGGTGGTTGACCATTAGGCCTTTGATGTCCGCGGAAGGACTGTGTGGCCGCTTTTTGGGTGTGGTTAAAGACGATCGCCATAACAGGGGTAAAGCTTAGAAGAAGAGATGAACAGTTAAGAAGAAGAAGTAAATAGTCATGACATGTTACGAACTAAACAGTAAACTAAGACAAGAATGACTAAGATGATGAATAGTAACCTATAAAAAAAATTTTATATTTAAAGGAGATAGACTCTAAATATGACTTTCATAGGTAAAGTGTATCAGAAAGGGAGTACCGAGTAGGAATTACATCTTATTTTATTGAAATATTTGATTATTGAAATATCCCCTTTATATAGACCAAGTATCTAGCCTAGAATATAGTTTAATTAGACATCTAAAAGATAACTATATAGTTAGAAAGACTAATAGATCTCCTCCAAAGTTTAAATACCCAGACTCACCTAGTACCCCAAATTACTCAGACTCTACGAATACATTCGTACCCTCACCATAAAATATATGAGAACAACTCCTTTTGCTAGACAAATTAGATATATAATTTGGATTATAAATAGAGAAAAAGAAAAAAGAAATAGATATATAAAGGCATATACCCAGCTTAAAAATTTATGTAGCTTAGTAGAAGCCAGAAATAAAGGACTAAGGGAAGTTAGAAACAAAGACACCCGTAGTATAGGACAACAAGACTTAGAAGATTTCTTTGCTAAAAAGAGGTACACCTACTCTAGTAAATTTAGACCACAACATTTTCCAAAACAGTATATACGACAGAATAGCTCAAGGCCTAATAGACTACGAGTTATTACAAGACCTGCGTTGGCACTTAGTAGGATTAAGAAGTGACATAGAACACGCAGATAAGTGGTTAGAATACCAAGAGTGGAAATTAAAAGGTAAGACTGCTTCGTTAGGGTAATCATAGATCAGTTAAAATATCTAGATTACTTAGACCTAAGAATAGAAGCGGACAAGAAATATAGAATATTACCAGACCAAAGTATAATAAAGTGTAATTTCAGTTTAGGAGAACATTCGCTCCACGGCGAAGATAAACAGTTAAATACTGTAGTAGACCTTATAATAAATCTAAGTGAGAAGCTAAAATTAGACAACATTAAATACGTAGAAAGTCAAAAAAGACTAGAAGATTTATTAATTAGACAAGAAAAAATATTTAAGAAAATAGAGGAAAATCTAGATTACATAAAAAATACAGACAGTAGAAAATCGCCAAATAAAGATTTAGATAAGATTTTTAAAAGTAATTTAATAGATTTAGAATTAAAAATTAGTCAAGAAAATAAAATACTAAAGAAAGAATTGATAGAAAGGATATTAAAATTAGAAGATTCTGTTAAAGAACTTAAGCTAGCAATTATTTCATGAATAGACTAGAAAACGTGCTAGAACAAGCGGCAAAAATAATAGATAAATCTATTCCTTTGACAGAAGACTATAAAGACTATATACCGGTTCAAAAATCAGACCAAATAATTATCCAACAGAATATAGTGATAACAACGTTAATAGTAGACCTACATAGAAAAATAGATCACTTAACAAATAGAGTTAATAGGCTAGACGAACACTTCTTCCAAATAATTTCGGAAAAAGATAATAAAGATAGAGGTAAAGAAAAAGAAAGTCAAGCTATAGACAATTTGATAGACCAATTAAGTAAAATAGAACTGACCCCCCAGCACGAAAAAGTAAAAATAGTAAAAAAGTCCCAAAAATGGACTTTCTTTCAAGTAGATCAAGAAACGAGAGACCAAGGCAAATTTCTCCGAAGATAGGGTAGGAACTAGTTTAGTATCTAGAATACTAACTAGAAGAACCCCAGAAGAAACCAATAGACAATTAAGCGAAGTCATAAATATAGATAGAGACATTAGTATATTTCAACAAAATCAGTTAAATTTGTTAAATCCCAGAACCTTATACAATGCTGGAAGATTTACTTCTACAGCTCAGTTATATAGACACTACAGGGAAGAGCAGCTATCTGTGCTAGGTGGCCAGGCTCAAAACCTAAATTTAATTAGTGAGGAATCCTTTAGACAAATTACACAAAACACCATAACACTCATGCATATGGGATTAGTGGTGATAGGAATCAAAGGACTAACCAGAAAAAATTTAGGGAGTAAAGTTTTAGTAATGATATACGACGATAGATGGACAGAAATGAAAAAGTCTATCATCGGTATGACGGAAATAGACATGACTGATAATGGAGGAATATTCTATATCAGCCCAGACTTCTTAATAAATTTGGCAGAATTCGGTAGACACATAAAAATAGGAATACAGACTAAAGGCTATGAAGAAATGCATAGCGGTAACAACCTGTTATTATGTTTAGGTTTTCTAGGAAAAATGACTACCAGTAGTAAACAAAATTCAAAATAAAGATCAATGATGTAGTTGAGCTTATGAGCAATAAAGGTATAAATTTGATAAAGCCAACTAAAATACAGCCAGAAGAATATGCGGGCTTAGAATGGAAGTTAGACAGATTTAATAATAAAAAAGAAATATTACAGCCATCCTCGCATTTAGAATATACAAATAGACATGGAGAGACCTCCATAAGGTTTACAGAATATAATTACACTCCGCAGAAAGACTGCGAAGAAGAAAGTACTATAGCCGAAGAAGAATTAAATCTAATGAATATAGAGCTCGTCCAAGAGGGATATGAAGTAGACATAGCCATTGAGAAAGCTCGAGACCTGAAAAAACAAAAGCCTAAAATGTTATTCCGGTGTAAAGGATGTAAACTGGATAACATGGAATTAGATAAGACAATAGCACATTTTAAATTATGTGAAAAAAGATCAGACAATGCAGGTTATAGAGAAGAACAGATAGCTAAAGAAAAGACAGAAATGTTAGAAGAAATATGGAAAGACTTTTCCATAATCAATGACTCAGACTTCGAGACAACCTCAGTAATTAGCCAAAAAGAATTAATGGAAGCTAGTGCATCTAGCTCTAGTCCATTTCAGAGAACTGGAGAACCAGTCACAGTAAATACTAGTACAGGTAACGTACCTAGAAGACGAGTATGGAGAAATATAGAAGAACCTATAGAAGCCGTTAAGCCGTCAGGTAGACGGATGCCTATAGAAGAAAACATAACCCTCCAAGAAGGAGGAAGTAGAGGTAAAATTCTTAACATAGCGGCCCATGATCCACAAAGGTGGAATTCCGTAATTGACATATGGAAGGGTATAGTAGTCGCAGACTACATACAAAGCTATGTAGAAACAGACCCAGAAACAATGTATAAATACTTAGAGACGTTTTTAGGAGAATCTACAAAAGCGTTATGGGAAGCGTATAAGACAAATTTCCCAGAAGAATTCCACCAATTGGTGAGTATGGGTTCAAACCCATATAATTTCACAAATAAGATACATACTCTTATTACTGGTGAAGACCCCAATAGTGGACTCATAATTTTACAAAAGAATGCTTTAATTAAGTTAGAACAACTTAGTATAAGTAATTGGATATACATTAAAAAGTTTTTAAATGACTTCTTTTACTACTGTACGATCAGCGGAAATTCGTTTGATCAAGACCTAGGAAAGAAACTCTTCAATAAACTACCAGGAGCCCTAGGTAGAGAAATTGAAGAACGCTGGAGTAAGCGTGAAGGAATCCTTCAGAGTCCTAACGCCAAATGGTCAATAGGACACAGAATCCAGCACATAATGGAGATACTCCAGGAGAAGTGTACAAACCTCCAAATACAGAAACAGCTTAAACAAAATGAGCTCAGTTTTTGTAAGAGCGTGATTTACACTACTCAGAGTTACGACAAAGACCCCCAGAAAAGAAAGAAGTATAAGAAAAAGAATAGCAAGTACGATAAATATGATAGGTATGATAAAAAGAAGTACTACCTTAGAAGATCTACAGCTAAGAAACCCTACTTAGACAAAAATAAACACATTAGAAAATACAGAAACGATAGAACATACAAAAACAGACTAGAATGTTTTACTTGTGGTAGTATAGAACACTTAGCTAACACTTGTCCAAAACGGATGAATAATAATACTAAAAATGCACAGCTAATTGAAGACTTTCAGGAAACTTTAATTAGTGTAGACGAATATATGTCAGATACCGAGAGCATATATTCCGTAGTAAGTATACAAAATGAAGAAGACCAGAGATTAGACTCATCTGACTCAGAAGCAGATGAATTTATAAATGAACTAGGTATAGAAAAATTAAATATAGATGAGTTAACAAATTTAGTAAATACAGAAACAGGCTGCGATCATTTATTTGAGAAAAAGTAAAGGATTGGACAGTACTGCCTGTTGCATTTGCAGATGGTTCCCTAGTAGAAGCAAGAGAGCCAAATGCAAAAAATGCTACATGGAAGGCTGCATAAACTGCCTCCAAAAAGAATTGGGTATTGTAATTGGGCCGCCCAAAGAAAAGAAAATTTTAGAAGACCCAATAATAGACACTACTCTACCAATTAGACTAATAACATTAGAAACTAGAGTTAATATCTTAGAAAAAGACTATCCCTATTAGAAGAAGAAATACAAAAAGACACTGAAGATAAAGATCTAGAAACTGAAGAAAAAGATTTAGAAAAACAAATAGAGGAACACTTAGATGATTCTTCAGAATTAATGAATAAGACTTTAGTTTGTAACGAAGATAAAAAATTTAGTTCTTTAAGACTTCTAACTAAAATTAAAATTAAAGACTATGAGATTACGACTTTAGCACTAATAGACACAGGATGTACTAGTAGTATTTTAAATAAAAAGATAGTTCCTGTTAATTTAATAAAGACTCTAGATAAGCCATCATCAGCTATGCAGATGGATGGAACACACAATTTTTATAGATACTATTTACAAGAAGCCATGATAAGTTTCATAAATACTTGCGACAAATTCTACAGTCCAAGTTATAAGATAAATAAAATTTTAGTCAGAGACCTAAATATTAACACATATTTTATTTTAGGGTTAGATTTCTTGTTAAATAATAATGGAAGTTGTACGATAACTAGAGATGGAATAATCTTCCAGAAAGACAGTACATACTCCCCAGTACAAACCCAAAAAATAGAGACTAAAATAATCCAGACAACACCCGTAACCCAGTTAAATAAAAAAGACAATTGTTGTAAGGATTGTAACAATAATGAAAAATATTGTTGCCAGAACAATAATATGGAACTAAAAGATTTAGATATAATTGAAATTCTAGAAGACAATAACTCTTTAGAAAAAAAATTATACCTTAATAGATATAGAAACAGACTTTGTAAATTTTAAAGATGGTTTAAATAAAATAGGAAACATTAAAAATCAGACAGACCTAGACGAAATAGTTAAAATTCTAGATAAACTAGAAATAATAGGTGAAAAGCCTTTAAGGTACTGGAATAATAATAAAATCCTTTGCGAACTAGAGATTATTAATCCAGAATATATTATTAAGACAGCTTCCATAGAAGCAACCAATAAAGATTTAGAAGACTTTAAAATTCAGATTAAAGAATTAACAGACTTAGAAATAATACAAAGATCTACTTCTAAACATAGATCAGCGGCATTTATAGTAAGAAACCATTCCGAAGAAGCCAGAGGAAAAGCAAGGATGGTTATTAACTATAAAAGACTAAACGACAATACAAGGAGTAATGGATATAAACTCCCAGACAAAACAGAGCTGATAAACAGAATTCAAGGTAAGACAATATTTAGTAAATTTGACTGTAAATCCGGTTATTGGCAAGTAAAGATGCATCCAAATAGCATCGAATGGACTGCATTCACGTGCCCAGAAGGACACTATGAATGGTTAGTAATGCCTTTCGGATTAAAGACTGCCCCCCCCCCCCCAATTTTTCAAAAGAAAATGGATACCATTTTTGGGGAATACAAAAGATTTACTATAGTATATGTAGACGACATATTAGTATTTAGTAATAATATAGTCGAACATTTAGGGCACCTCCAGACTGTTTTCAGACTTTTTGTTAGCAATGGTATAATTATTAGTAAAAAGAAAATGGTTCTATGTAAGAAATACATAGACTTTTTAGGGGTAACGATAGGAGACGGAAAAATAAAACTCCAGCCCCACATTGCCAAAAAAGCTTTAGAGATGCCAGATAGACTAGATAAGACAAAAGATTTACAAAAATTTTTGGGAATATTAAATTATGCCAGAACATTTATTAAAGACTTAGGAAAGATTGCTGGACCTCTATATTCAAAAACAGTTCAACGGGACAAAAGCATTTTAATACTGAGGACATTAAAATTGTTAAGCTCCTAAAACAGCAGATCCAGAATATTCAGGATCTAAGCATGCCTTTAGAAAACGACTACCTAATCATAGAGACTGATGGGAGTTTTGAAGGATGGGGCGCAGTATTAAAGGCTAAAACAAATAAATACGTACTAAAACATCATAACGTATTTGTGCTTATCAAAGTGGCAAATACGAGAGAAAAATGAAACATGAGCGAGTATAGACGCAATTTGAAATTCTAGCGATAATATATGCTCTAAATGCCTTTAGACTTTACATTTTAAATAAATCGAGACATTAGTCGAAACAGATTTGTGAAGCTATAGTAAAGTTTCACCAAAAAATAAATGATAAAAGCGAAGCAGAGACGTAGATGGTTAAACTTCCTAGACACCATATCTATTTATAATTTAGTTTTTGAACACATTAAAGGGAAAGATAATAATTTAGCGAGATCAACTAGTAGACTAACGATAACTACAAATAAAAGAAATACTAGACTTGATCCCAACTAAATCTAACATGTTTATGTCCTTTTCTTAACGAGAATGAGTAGTACATCAAAGAAGACTCGAGAAAGATAAGGGGAAAGGCCCGGCCATACCCCAAGACACTTATAGACAATCAGTGTTAGGGAATCTGAACTTCAGACCCTTAACTGCCCTTGAGACTCCCCCATTAGAAAGACTTGTTTTTGGTAAGAATAATTTAATATCTTACCCTCCTTCTAACATGACTTTCAAAGTTTTGCCAGATTTTGTTATAGACAAACAGCAGAGATGCCTTGTAGACAACTTGTGGATTTCTCATACAAGGAAAGACAATAGCCATTTCTTGGCAACTTTAAATAGTACTTGTTCATACTTACATGAAAAGAATTTAGAAAAATGGTTTAAATTTTATGTGGTCGTTCATGGAAAGACTAAAGGGATTTTCCAAACTTGGATTGAAGTGGTAGATTCCATAAAAGACTTTAAAACCCCCTTTGTTCAAAGGTTTTAATGATTTTACGGAAGCTCTTGATTATGCCGAGAGGAATACTCGGACCAAATTATTACCTCTCTCCAAAGCACTCGGACACAATCCCAATCGGACTCCACAATACAATATCAAAAAAGACACGAGACAAGATCATTTTCTCGATCATTGTACTACAATGACAGAATCTTTTAAAAGACTCAACCAAACAAAAGAAGAACTCCGGACTCAAGTCTTATACCTCATAGAAAAGACCACCAAACTAGAACTACTACTCAGACGGACTCAACGAGTTCTCCATCTCGGGGAAAAAATGGATGAGACCGGTGTACATTCCCGTCCGAATGTAAAGAAACCTATTGTACCAGGTATAGGTACAACTAGTCCAAGTACAAACGGTCGCCGGTAAAGACAAATCAAATCCGTTGATGGTTGTCACTTTACCAAAAAGTGAATCGGAGGAAGAAATTTCTCTAAAGACTAGACGTAAAAGCGCCCCAAACTCTCACTTTGGATCAACATCCCGAGCTCGGAGCGAGAAAGACAAAAAGAAACCTCAACAGAACATAGAACAAATAATAAAAGATACTTTGGAAAATATTTTCAAAGAACAGATTAGACCAAAACTGGAAGACAAGCATGAAAATCCGGTGACTACAGCACTGGAAGTACCAAGACAAAATAGAGGACTTAATATAGAAGACATAGATCATGTGTCAGAAACTAGTTCTGAAGACGAATTAATCCAAAATGCTCAGGATCCTAATGAAAATGATGATTCAGGCATGAGTTTCGATTCTATTGCAGAACATAATTTGAATACATGAAGACTAAAAGACGAAGAATGCTAAAGCAACAGACAACTACAAAAGTTGAAAGATGCCAAAGCAAGACAGAGACAACCACTTTAGATAAAGTAGCCGAAAGAGATGACAAAGCAAGACAGAGACAACCACTTTAGATAAAGTAGCCGAAAGTAGCAGACAGACACGGGATAACAGCTTTTTCAAAAAAGAAAAATGCCAGCAGCAAAAGACGACAAATAAAAAAGAAGATATTTTCTAAAGTTAAAGTGACGATGGGGCCCATAGCGCACCCGGCCGAAACTTTTGAAGATTCTTTTCAAATTTGAAATCCGCAGCTGAAGTCCGCCAGACGCTATAAATATGAGACATCAGACAGAGAGAAAAAACAACCTCAGGAAGAGAAGAGAATTCTCGATAGAAAACTCTTCAAATCTCCCCCTTTTCCTCTCTCCATATAATTTACCAGTTTCCCCTTGTATAAACCGCCAGTGTAAGATAAATAGTGTATCTACCATTTCCCCGGTGTAACAGCAGTTTCGGGACTCCCGAAAGGGAAACCTTTCTGTAGCTTTAAATATGTAAGTTTGCTATTTTCAGTTTATCTCCTCAGAATGTATATTAAGTTTTGAATTTCTATAAAAATCCTGCAGAATTGCAGGAACCATGTTGATATTATATCATGAAATCTGAAAGTTACTGTTATAATCTTTGTCATAAATGCCTAAATTACTGCTGAAATTAGTAGCATAGCATGTCTAAATACGGTGATCTTCTTGACTTAGTATATGGTTATCTAATAAGCTCTGTTATGACCTCCATGGATTAACCTGTAAATTCCTATGTCAACGGTGGTTGACCATTAGGCCTTTGATGTCCGCGGAAGGACTGTGTGGCCGCTTTTTGGGTGTGGTTAAAGACGATCGCCATAACAGGGGTAAAGCTTAGAAGAAGAGATGAACAGTTAAGAAGAAGAAGTAAATAGTCATGACATGTTACGAACTAAATAGTAAATTAAGACAAGAATGACTAAGATGATGAATAGTAACATAAAAAGTAAAAAAAAATAAAAATTTATTTTATATTTAAAGGAGATAGACTCTAAATATGACTTTCATAGGTAAAATGATATAAAGGGGATATTTCAATAATCAAATATTTCAATAAAATAAGATGTAATTCCTACTCGATACTCCCTTTCTGATACACTTTACCTAAGAAAGTCATATTTAGTCTATTCCTTTACTCCTTTCGATACACTTTTCGATACACTTTACCTAGTGAAAGTCATATTTAGAGTCTATCTCCTTTAAATATAAAGCAAATGCAACAGCGATACTATCCAATCCTTTACTTTTCTCAAATAAATGATTGCCGCCTGTTTCTGTATTTACTAAATTTGTTAACTCATCTATATTTAGTTTTTCTATACCTAGTTCATTTATAAATTCATCTAGCTTCTGAGTCAGATGAGTCTAATCTTTGGTCTTCTTCATTTTGTATACTTACTACGGAATATATGCTCTCAGTATCTGACATATATTCATCTACACTAATTAAAGTTTCCTGAAAGTCTTCAATTAGCTATGCATTTTTAGTATTATTATTCATCCGTTTTGGACAAGTGTTAGCTAAGTGTTCTATACTACCACAAGTAAAACATTCTAGTCTATTTTTGTATGTTCTATCGTTTCTGTATTTTCTAATGTGTTTATTTTTGTCTAAGTAGGGTTTCTTAGCTGTAGATCTTCTAAGGTAGTACTTCTTTTTATCATACCTATCATATTTATCGTACTTGCTATTCTTTTTCTTATACTTCTTTCTTTTCGGGGGGGTCTTTGTCGTAACTCGAGTAGTGTAAATCACGCTCTTACAAAAGCGAGCTCATTTTGTTTAAGTCGTTTTCGTATTTGGAGGTTTGTACACTTCTCTGGAGTATCTCCATTATGTGCTTTGGATTACGTGTCCTATTGACCATTTGGCGTTAGGACTCTCGAAGGATTCCTTCACGCTTACTCCAGCGTTCTTCAATTTCTCTACCTAGGGCTCCTGGTAGCTTATTGAAGAGTTTCTTTCCTAGGTCTTGATCAAACGAATTTCCGCTGATCGTAAAGTAGTAAAAGAAGTCATTTAAAAACTTTTTAATATATATCCAATTACTTATACTAAGTTGTTCTAACTTAATTAAAGCATTCTTTTGTAAAATTATGAGTCCACTATTGGGGTCTTCACCAGTAATAAGAGTATGTATCTTATTTGTGAAATTATATGGGTTTGAACCCATACTCACCAATTGGTGGAATTCTTCTGGGAAATTTGTCTTATACGCTTCCCATAACGCTTTTGTAGATTCTCCTAAAAACGTCTCTAAGTATTTATACATTGTTTCTGGGTCTGTTTCTACATAGCTTTGTATGTAGTCTGCGACTACTATACCCTTCCATATGTCAATTACGGAATTCCACCTTTGTGGATCATGGGCCGCTATGTTAAGAATTTTACCTCTACTTCCTCCTTCTTGGAGGGTTATGTTTTCTTCTATAGGCATCCGTTTACCTGACGGCTTAACGGCTTCTATAGGTTCTTCTATATTTCTCCATACTCGTCTTCTAGGTACGTTACTGTACTAGTATTTCTTGTGATTTGGTTCTCCGGTTCTACGAAATGGACTAGAGCTAGATGCACTAGCTTCCATTAATTCTTTTTGGCTAATTACTGAGGTTGTCTCGAAGTCTGAGTCATTGATTATGGAAAAGTCTTTCCATATTTCTTCTAACATTTCTGTCTTTTCTTTAGCTATATGTTCTTCTCTATAACCTGTATTGTCTGATCTTTTTTCACATAATTTAAAATGTGCTATTGTCTTATCTAATTCCATGTTATCCAGTTTACATCCTTTACACCGGAATAACATTTTAGGCTTTTGTTTTTTCAGGTCTCGAGCTTTCTCAATGGCTATGTCTACTTCATATCCCTCTTGGACGAGATCTATATTCATTAGATTTAATTCTTCTTCGGCTATAGTACTTTCTTCTTCGCAGTCTTTTTGCGGAGTGTAATTATATTCTGTAAACCTTATGGAGGTCTCTCCATGTCTATTTGTATATTCTAAATGCGAGGTTGTTGTAATATTTCTTTTTTATTATTAAATCATGTCTAACTTCCATTCTAAGCCCGCATATTCTTGGGCCGTATTTTAGTTGGCTTTATCAAATTTATACCTTTATTGCTCATAAGCTCAACTACATCATTGATCTTTATTTTGAATTTTGTATTACTACTTGGTAGTCATTTTTCCTAGAAAACCTAAACATAATAACGAGTTGTTACCGCTATGCATTTCTTCATAGCCTTTAGTCCGTATTCCTATTTTTATGTGTCTACCGAATTCGCCAAATTTATTAAGAAGTGCGGGTGATATAGAATATTCCTCCATTATCGTCATGTCTATTTCCGTCATACCGATGATAGACTTTTTCATTTCTGTCCATCTATCGTCGTATATCATTACTAAAACTTTACTCCCTAAATTTTTTCTCGGTTAGTCCTTTGATTCCTATCACCATTAATCCCATATGCATGAGTGTTCGGTGTTTTGTCTAATTTGTCTAAAGGATTCTTCACTAATTAAATTTAGGTTTTGAGCACTGGCCACCTAGCACGGATAATTTGCTCTTCCCTGTAGTGTCTATATAAGCTGAAATTTGTAGAAGTAAATCTTCCGGCATTGTATAAGGTTCGGGATTTAACAAATTTAAGCGATTTTGTTGAAATATGCTAATGTCTCTATCTATATTTATGACTTCGCTTAATTGTCTATTGGTTTTCTTCTAGGGTTCTTCTAGTTAGTATTCTAGATACTAAACTAGTTCCTACCCTATCTTCGGAGAAACTTTGCCTTGGTCTCTCGTTTCTTGATCTACTTGAAAGAAAGTCCATTTTTGGGACTTTTTTACTATTTTTACTTTTTCGTGCTGGGGGGTCAGTTCTATTTTACTTAATTGGTCTATCAAATTGTCTATAGCTTGACTTTCTTTTTCTTTACCTCTATCTTTATTATCTTTTTCCGAAATTATTTGGAAGAAGTGTTCGTCTAGCCTATTAACTCTATTTGTTAAGTGATCTATTTTTCTATGTAGGTCTACTATTAACGTTGTTATCACTATATTCTGTTGGATAATTATTTGGTCGATTTTTGAACCGGTATATAGTCTTTATAGTCTTTGTCAAAGGAATAGATTTATCTATTATTTTTGCCGCTTGTTCTAGCACGTTTTCTAGTCTATTCATGAAATAATTGCTAGCTTAAGTTCTTTAACGAGAATCTTCTAATTTTAATATCCTTTCTATCAATTCTTTCTTTAGTATTCTATTTTCTTGACTAATTTTTAATTCTAAATCTATTAAATTACTTTTAAAAATCTTATCTAAATCTTTATTTGGCGATTTTCTACGTCGTATTTTTTATGTAATCTAGATTTTCCTCTGTTTTCTTAAATATTTTTTCTTGTCTAATTAATAAATCTTCTAGTCTTTTTTGACTTTCTACGTATTTAATGTTGTCTAATTTTAGCTTCTCACTTAAATTTATTATAAGGTCTACTACAGTATTTAACTGTTTATCTTCGCCGTGGAGCGAATGTTCTCCTAAACTGAAATTACACTTTATTATACTTTGGTCTGGTAATATTCTATATTTCTTGTCCGCTTCTATTCTTAGGTCTAAGTAATCTAGATATTTTAACTGATCTATGATTACCCTAACGAAGCAGTCTTACCTTTTAATTTCCACTCTTGGTATTCTAACCACTTATCTGCGTGTTCTATGTCACTTCTTAATCCTACTAAGTGCCAACGCAAATCTTGTAATAACTCGTAGTCTATTAGGCCTTGAGCTATTCTGTCGTATATACTGTTTTGGAAAATGTTGTGGTCTAAATTTACTAGAGTAGGCTGTACCTCTTTAGCAAAGAAATCTTCTAAGTCTTGTTGTCCTATACTACGGGTGTCTTTGTTTCTAACTTCCCTTAGTCCTTTATTTCTGGCTTTTACTAAGCTACATAAATTTTTAAGCTGGGTATATGCCTTTATATATCTATTTCTTTTTTCTTTTTCTCTATTTATAATCCAAATTATATATCTAATTTGTCTAGCAAAAGGAGTTGTTCTCATATATTTTATGGTGAGGGTACGAATGTATTCGTAGAGTCTGAGTAATTTGGGGTACTAGGTGAGTCTGGGTATTTAAACTTTGGAGGAGATCTATTAGTCTTTCTAACTTTATAGTTATCTTTTAGATGTCTAATTAAACTATATTCTAGGCTAGATACTTGGTCTATTACCTCGTATAGTCTAATACTATTTTTACGAGTAATACTAAGTACGATATATGCAGGTATAGAGTATGCAACTTTCTTTTAACAGTCTGATAAGAGTCTGTCATGCGAGTTTAAGTCCAAACAAAGTCTTCTCGCTCTGATACCAATATAAAGGGGGATCATGGGCCGCTATGTTAAGAATTTTACCTCTACTTCCTCCTTCTTGGAGGGTTATGTTTTCTTCTATAGGCATCCGTTTACCTGACGGCTTAACGGCTTCTATAGGTTCTTCTATATTTCTCCATACTCGTCTTCTAGGTACGTTACCTGTACTAGTAATTACTGTGACTGGTTCTCCAGTTCTCTGAAATGGACTAGAGCTAGATGCACTAGCTTCCATTAATTCTTTTTGGCTAATTACTGAGGTTGTCTCGAAGTCTGAGTCATTGATTCTGGAAAAGTCTTTCCATATTTCTTCTAACATTTCTGTCTTTTCTTTAGCTATCTGTTCTTCTCTATAACCTATATTGTCTGATCTTTTTTCACATAATTTAAAATGTGCTATTGTCTTATCTAATTCCATGTTATCCAGTTTACATCCTTTACACCGGAATAACATTTTAGGCTTTTGTTTTTTCAGGTCTCGAGCTTTCTCAATGGCTATGTCTACTTCATATCCCTCTTGGACGAGCTCTATATTCATTAGATTTAATTCTTCTTCGGCTATAGTACTTTCTTCTTCGCAGTCTTTCTGCGGAGTGTAATTATATTCTGTAAACCTAATGGAGGTCTCTCCATGTCTATTTGTATATTCTAAATGCGAGGCTGGCTGTAATATTTCTTTTTTATTATTAAATCTGTCTAACTTCAATTCTAAGCCCGCATATTCTTCTGGCTGTATTTTAGTTGGCTTTATCAAATTTATACCTTTATTGCTCTTCAGAATTAATGAATAAGACTTTAGTTTGTAGCGAAGATAAAAAATTTAATTCTTTAAGACTTCTAACTAAAATTAAAATTAAAGACTATGAGATTACGACTTTAGCACTAATAGACACAGGATGTACTAGTAGTATTTTAAATAAAAAGATAGTTCCTGTTAATTTAATAAAGACTCTAGATAAGCCATCATCAGCTATGCAGATGGATGGAACACACAATTTCTATAGATACTATTTACAAGAAGCTATGATAAGTTTCATAAATACTTGCGACAAATTCTACAGTCCAAGTTATAGGATAAATAAAATTTTAGTCAGAGACCTAAATATTAACACAGATTTTATTTTAGGGTTAGATTTCTTGTTAAATAATAATGGAAGTTCTACGATAACTAGAGATGGAATAATCTTCCAGAAAGACAGTACATACTCCCCAGTACAAACCCAAAGAATAGAGACTAAAATAATCCAGACAACACCCGTAACCGAGTTAAATAAAAAAGACAATTGTTGTAAGGATTGTAACAATAATGAAAAATATTGTTGCCAGAACAATAATATGGAACTAAAAGATTTAGATATAATTGAAATTCTAGAAGACAATAACTCTTTAGAAAAAAATTATACCTTAATAGATATAGAAACAGACTTTGTAAATTTTAAAGATGGTTTAAATAAAATAGGAAACATTAAAAATCAGACAGACCTAGACGAAATAGTTAAAATTCTAGATAAACTAGAAATAATAGGTGAAAAGCCTTTAAGGTACTGGAATAATAATAAAATCCTTTGCGAACTAGAGATTATTAATCCAGAATATATTATTAAGACAGCTTCCATAGAAGCAACCAATAAAGATTTAGAAGACTTTAAAATTCAGATTAAAGAATTAACAGACTTAGAAATAATACAAAGATCTACTTCTAAACATAGATCAGCGGCATTTATAGTAAGAAACCATTCCGAAGAAGCCAGAGGAAAAGCAAGGATGGTTATTAACTATAAAAGACTAAACGACAATACAAGCAGTAATGGATAAAACTCCCAGACAAAACAGAGCTGATAAACCGAATTCAAGGTAAGAAAATATTTAGTAAATTTGAATGTAAATCCGGTTATTGGCAAGTAAAGATGCATCCAAATAGCATCGAATGGACTGCATTCACGTGCCCAGAAGGACACTATGAATGGTTAGTAATGCCTTTCGGATTAAAGCCCCCCCCCCCCAATTTTTCAAAAGAAAATGGATACAATTTTTGGGGAAAATACAAAAGATTTACTATAGTATATGTAGACGACATATAAGTATTTAGTAATAATATAGTCGAACATTTAGGGCACCTCCAGACTGTTTTCAGACTTTTTGTTAGCAATGGTATAATTATTAGTAAAAAGAAAATGGTTCTATGTAAAAAATACATAGACTTTTTAGGGGTAACGATAGGAGACGGAAAAATAAAACTCCAGCCCCACATTGCCAAAAAAGCTTTAGAGATGCCAGATAGACTAGATAAGACAAAAGATTTACAAAAAGTTTTGGGAATATTAAATTATGCCAAAACATTTATTAAAGACTTAGGAAAGATTGCTGGACCTCTATATTCAAAAACAGGTTCAACAGGACAAAAGCATTTTAATACTGAGGACATTAAAATTGTTAAGCTCCTAAAATAGCAGATCCAGAATATTCCGGATCTAAGCATGCCTTTAGAAAATGACTACCTAATCATAGAGACTGATGGGAGTTTTGAAGGATGGGCGCAGTATTAAAGGCTAAAACAAATAAATACTGTACTAAAACATCAGAACGTATTTGTGCTTATCAAAGTGGCAAATACAGAGAAAAAGGAAACATGAGCAGTATAGACGCTGAAATTCTAGCAGTAATATATGCTCTAAATGCCTTTAGACTTTACATTTTAAATAAATCTGAGACATTAGTCAGAACAGACTGTGAAGCTATACTAAAGTTTCACCAAAAAATAAATGATAAAAGCAGTAGCAGACATAGATGGTTAAACTTCCTAGACACCATATCTATTTATAATTTAGTTTTTGAACACATTAAAGGGAAAGATAATAATTTAGCAGATCAACTCAGTAGACTAACGATAACTACAAATAAAAGAAATACTAGACTTGATCCCAACTAAATCTAACATGTTTATGTCCTTTTCTTAACAGAATGAGTAGTACATCAAAGAAGACTCAGAAAGATAAGGGGAAAGGCCCGGCCATACCCCAAGACACTTATAGACAATCAGTATTAGGGAATCTGAACTTCAGACCCTTAACTGCCCTTGAGACTCCCCCATTAGAAAGACTTGTTTTTGGTAAGAATAATTTAATATCTTACCCTCCTTCTAACATGACTTTCAAAGTTTTGCCAGATTTTGTTATAGACAAACAGCAGAGATGCCTTGTAGACAACTTGTGGATTTCTCATACAAGGAAAGACAATAGCCATTTCTTGGCAACTTTAAATAGTACTTGTTCATACTTCCACGAAAAGAATTTAGAAAAACGTTTTAAATTTTATGTGGTCGTTCATGGAAAGACTAAAGGGATTTTCCAAACATGGATTGAAGTGGTGGATTCCATAAAAGACTTTAAAACCCCACTGTTCAAAGGTTTTAATGATTTTACGGAAGCTCTTGATTATGCCAGAGGAATACTCGGACCAAATTATTACCTCTCTCCAGCACTCAGACACAATCCCAATCAGACTCCACAATACAATATCAAAAAATACACAGACAAGATCATTTTCTGCGATCATTGTACTACAATGACAGAATCTTTTAAAAGACTCAACCAAACAAAAGAAGAACTCCAGACTCAAGTCTTATACCTCATAGAAAAGACCACCAAACTAGAACTACTACTCAGACAGACTCAACAGAGTTCTCCATCTCGGGAAAAAATGGATGAGACCGGTGTACATTCCCGTCTGAATGTAAAGAAACCTATTGTACCAGGTATAGGTACAACTAGTCCGGTACAAACGGTCGCCGGTAAAGACAAATCAAATCCGTTGATGGTTGTCACTTTACCAAAAAGTGAATCGGAGGAAGAAATTTCTCTAAAGACTAGACGTAAGTCGCCCCAAACTCTCCTTTGGATCAACATCCCGAGCTCGGAGCAGAAAGACAAAAAAGAAACCTCAACAGAACATAGAACAAATAATAAAAGATACTTTGGAAAATATTTTCAAAGAACAGATTAGACCAAAACTGGAAGACAAGCATGAAAATCCGGTGACTACAGCACTGGAAGTACCAAGACAAAATAGAGGACTTAATATAGAAGACATAGATCATGTGTCAGAAACTAGTTCTGAAGACGAATTAATCCAAAATGCTCAGGATCCTAATGAAAATGATGATTCAGGCATGAGTTTCGATTCTATTGCAGAACATAATTTGAATACATGAAGACTAAAAGACGAAGAATGCTAAAGCAACAGAGACAACTACAAAAGTTGAAAGATGACAAAGAAAGACGAGAGACGACCACTTTAGATAAAGTAGCCGAAAGACAAAGCAAGACAGAGACACGGACACTTTAGATAACGGGTTAACAACTTTTTCAAAAAAGAAAAATGCAAAGCAGCAAAAGACGACAAATAAAAAAGAAGATATTTTCTAAAGTTAAAGTGACGATGGGGCCCATAGTGCACCGGCCGAAACTTTTGAAGATTCTTTTCAAATTTGAAATCCGTGAAATGAAGTCCGCCAAACGCTATAAATATGAGACATCAAATAGAGAGAAAAAACAACCTCAGGAAGAGAAGAGAACTCTCGATAGAAAACTCTTCAAATCTCCCCTTTCCTCTCTCCATATAATTTACCGGTTTCCCCTTGTATAAACCGCCAGTGTAAGATAAATAGTGTATCTACCATTTCCCCGGTGTGACAGCAGTTTCGGGACTCCCGAAAGGGAAATCTTTCTGTAGCTTTAAATATGTAAGTTTGCTATTTTCAGTTTATCTCCTCAGAATGTATATTAAGTTTTGAATTTCTATAAAAATCCTGCAGAATTGCAGGAACCATGTTGATATTATATCATGAAATCTGAAAGTTACTGTTATAATCTTTGTCATAAATGCCTAAATTACTGCTGAAATTAGTAGCATAGCATGTCTAAATACGGTGATCTTCTTGACTTAGTATATGGTTATCTAATAAGCTCCGTTATGACCTCCATGGATTAACCTGTAAATTCCTATGTCAACGGTGGTTGACCATTAGGCCTTTGATGTCCGCGGAAGGACTGTGTGGCCGCTTTTTGGGTGTGGTTAAAGACGATCGCCATAACAGGGGTAAAGCTTAGAAGAAGAGATGAACAGTTAAGAAGAAGAAGTAAATAGTCATGACATGTTTCGAACTAAACAGTAAACTAAGACAAAAATGACTAAGATGATGAATAGTTACCTATAAAAAAAAATTAAAAAAAAATAAAAAAAATTATTTTATATTTAAAGGAGATAGACTCTAAATATGACTTTCATAGGCAAAGTGTATCGAAAGGAGAGTAGGAATTACATCTTATTTTATTGAAATATTTTATTATTGAAATATCCCCCTTTATATTGGATAAGACAAAAGATTTACAAAAAATTTTGGGAATATTAAATTATGCCAGAACATTTATTAAAGACTTAGGAAAGATTGCTGGACCTCTATATTCAAAAACAGGTTCAACAGGACAAAAGCATTTTAATACTGAGGACATTAAAATTGTTAAGCTCCTAAAAAGCAAGAGATCCGAATATTCGGATCTAAGCATGCCTTTAGAAAACGACTACCTAATCATAGAGACTGATGGGAGTTTTGAAGGATGGGGGCGCGGATATTAAAGGCAAAAACAAATAAATACTTTGTACTAAAACATCGAACGTATTTGTGCTTATCAAAGTGGCAAATACGAGAAAAAGAAACATGAGCAAGTATAGACAAGATAGACACTGAAATTCTAGCGATAATATATGCTCTAAATGCCTTTAGACTTTACATTTTAAATAAACGAGACATTAGTCGAACAGATCGTGAAGCTATAGTAAAGTTTCACCAAAAAATAAATGATAAAAGCGAGTGAGACGTAGATGGTTAAACTTCCTAGACACCATATCTATTTATAATTTAGTTTTTGAACACATTAAAGGGAAAGATAATAATTTAGCGAGATCAACTCGTAGACTAACGATAACTACAAATAAAAGAAATATTAGACTTGATCCCAGCTAAATCTAACATGTTTATGTCCTTTTCTTAACGAATGAGTAGTACATCAAAGAAGACTCGAAAGATAAGGGAAAGGCCGGCCATACCCCAAGACACTTATAGACAATCGTATTAGGAATCGAACTTCGGACCCTTAACGCCCTTGAGACTCCCCATTAGAAAGACTTGTTTTTGGTAAGAATAATTTAATATCTTACCCTCCTTCTAACATGACTTTCAAAGTTTTGCCAGATTTTGTTATAGACAAACAGCAGAGATGCCTTGTAGACAACTTGTGGATTTCTCATACAAGGAAAGACAATAGCCATTTCTTGGCAACTTTAAATAGTACTTGTTCATACTTCCACGAAAAGAATTTAGAAAAACGGTTTAAATTTTATGTGGTCGTTCATGGAAAGACTAAAGGGATTTTCCAAACTTGGATTGAAGTGGTGGATTCCATAAAAGACTTTAAAACCCCACTGTTCAAAGGTTTTAATGATTTTACGGAAGCTCTTGATTATGCCAGAGGAATACTCGGACCAAATTATTACCTCTCTCCAGCACTCAGACACAATCCCAATCAGACTCCACAATACAATATCAAAAAAGACACAGACAAGATCATTTTCTGCGATCATTGTACTACAATGACAGAATCTTTTAAAAGACTCAACCAAACAAAAGAAGAACTCCAGACTCAAGTCTTATACCTCATAGAAAAGACCACCAAACTAGAACTACTACTCAGACAGACTCAACAGAGTTCTCCATCTCAAGAAAAAATGGATGAGACCGGTGTACATTCCCGTCTGAATGTAAAGAAACCTATTGTACCAGGTATAGGTACAACTAGTCCGGTACAAACGGTCGCCGGTAAAGACAAATCAAATCCGTTGATGGTTGTCACTTTACCAAAAAGTGAATCGGAGGAAGAAATTTCTCTAAAGACTAGACGTAAGCTGCCCCAAACTCTCACTGGATCAACATCCCGAGCTCGGAGCAGAAAGACAAAAAAGAAACCTCAACAGAACATAGAACAAATAATAAAAGATACTTTGGAAAATATATTCAAAGAACAGATTAGACCAAAACTGGAAGACAAGCATGAAAATCCGGTGACTACAGCACTGGAAGTACCAAGACAAAATAGAGGACTTAATATAGAAGACATAGATCATGTGTCAGAAACTAGTTCTGAAGACGAATTAATCCAAAATGCTCAGGATCCTAATGAAAATGATGATTCAGGCATGAGTTTCGATTCTATTGCAGAACATAATTTGAATACATGAAGACTAAAATACGAAGAATCCTAAAGCAACAGACAACTACAAAAGTTGAAAGATGACAAAGAAAGACAGAGACAGCCACTTTAGATAAAGTAGCCGAAAGTAGCAGACAGACACGGGATAACAGCTTTTTCAAAAAAGAAAAATGCCAGCAGCAAAAGACGACAAATAAAAAAGAAGATATTTTCTAAAGTTAATGTGACGATGGGGCCCATAGTGCACCCGGCCGAAACTTTTGAAGATTCTTTTCAAATTTGAAATCCGCAGCTGAAGTCCGCCAAACGCTATAAATATGAGACATCAGACAGAGAGAAAAAACAACCTCAGGAAGAGAAGAGAACTCTCGATAGAAAACTCTTCAAATCTCCCCTTTCCTCTCTCCATATAATTTACCGGTTTCCCCTTGTATAAACTGCCAGTGTAAGATAAATAGTGTATCTACCATTTCCCCGGTGTGACAGCAGTTTCGGGACTCCCGAAAGGGAAATCTTTCTGTAGCTTTAAATATGTAAGTTTGCTATTTTCAGTTTATCTCCTCAGAATGTATATTAAGTTTTGAATTTCTATAAAAATCCTGCAGAATTGCAGGAACCATGTTGATATTATATCATGAAATCTGAAAGTTACTGTTATAATCTTTGTCATAAATGCCTAAATTACTGCTGAAATTAGTAGCATAGCATGTCTAAATACGGTGATCTTCTTGACTTAGTATATGGTTATCTAATAAGCTCCGTTATGACCTCCATGGATTAACCTGTAAATTCCTATGTCAACGGTGGTTGACCATTAGGCCTTTGATGTCCGCGGAAGGACTGTGTGGCCGCTTTTTGGGTGTGGTTAAAGACGATCGCCATAACAGGGGTAAAGCTTAGAAGAAGAGATGAACAGTTAAGAAGAAGAAGTAAATAGTCATGACATGTTTCGAACTAAACAGTAAACTAAGACAAAAATGACTAAGATGATGAATAGTTACCTATAAAAAAAAATTAAAAAAAAATAAAAAAAAATTATTTTATATTTAAAGGAGATAGACTCTAAATATGACTTTCATAGGCAAAGTGTATCAGAAAGGGAGTACCGAGTAGGAATTACATCTTATTTTATTGAAATATTTTATTATTGAAATATCCCCCTTTATATTGGATAAGACAAAAGATTTACAAAAAATTTTGGGAATATTAAATTATGCCAGAACATTTATTAAAGACTTAGGAAAGATTGCTGGACCTCTATATTCAAAAATAGGTTCAACAGGACAAAAGCATTTTAATACTGAGGACATTAAAATTGTTAAGCTCCTAAAACAGCAGATCCAGAATATTCCGGATCTAAGCATGCCTTTAGAAAACGACTACCTAATCATAGAGACTGATGGGAGTTTTGAAGGATGGGGCGCAGTATTAAAGGCTAAAACAAATAAATACTGTACTAAAACATCATAACGTATTTGTGCTTATCAAAGTGGCAAATACAGAGAAAAAGGAAACATGAGCAGTATAGACGCTGAAATTCTAGCAGTAATATATGCTCTAAATGCCTTTAGACTTTACATTTTAAATAAATCTGAGACATTAGTCAGAACAGACTGTGAAGCTATAGTAAAGTTTCACCAAAAAATAAATGATAAAAGCAGTAGCAGACGTAGATGGTTAAACTTCCTAGACACCATATCTATTTATAATTTAGTTTTTGAACACATTAAAGGGAAAGATAATAATTTAGCAGATCAACTCAGTAGACCAACGATAACTACAAATAAAAGAAATATTAGACTTGATCCCAGCTAAATCTAACATGTTTATGTCCTTCTCTTAACAGAATGAGTAGTACATCAAAGAAGACTCAGAAAGATAAGGGGAAAGGCCCGGCCATACCCCAAGACACTTATAGACAATCAGTATTAGGGAATCTGAACTTCAGACCCTTAACTGCCCTTGAGACTCCCCCATTAGAAAGACTTGTTTTTGGTAAGAATAATTTAATATCTTACCCTCCTTCTAACATGACTTTCAAAGTTTTGCCAGATTTTGTTATAGACAAACAGCAGAGATGCCTTGTAGACAACTTGTGGATTTCTCATACAAGGAAAGACAATAGCCATTTCTTGGCAACTTTAAATAGTACTTGTTCATACTTCCACGAAAAGAATTTAGAAAAACGGTTTAAATTTTATGTGGTCGTTCATGGAAAGACTAAAGTGATTTTCCAAACTTGGATTGAAGTGGTGGATTCCATAAAAGACTTTAAAACCCCACTGTTCAAAGGTTTTAATGATTTTACGGAAGCTCTTGATTATGCCAGAGGAATACTCGGACCAAATTATTACCTCTCTCCAGCACTCAGACACAATCCCAATCAGACTCCACAATACAATATCAAAAAAGACATAGACAAGATCATTTTCTGCGATCATTGTACTACAATGACAGAATCTTTTAAAAGACTCAACCAAACAAAAGAAGAACTCCAGACTCAAGTCTTATACCTCATAGAAAAGACCACCAAACTAGAACTACTACTCGGACGGACTCAACGAGTTCTCCATCTCGGGAAAAAATGGATGAGACCGGTGTACATTCCGTCGAATGTAAAGAAACCTATTGTACCAGGTATAGGTACAACTAGTCCCAGTACAAACGGTCGCCGGTAAAGACAAATCAAATCCGTTGATGGTTGTCACTTTACCAAAAAGTGAATCGGAGGAAGAAATTTCTCTAAAGACTAGACGTAAGCTGCCCCAAACTCACCTTTGGATCAACATCCCGAGCTCGGAGCGAGAAAGACAAAAAAGAAACCTCAACAGAACATAGAACAAATAATAAAAGATACTTTGGAAAATATTTTCAAAGAACATATTAGACCAAAACTGGAAGACAAGCATGAAAATCCGGTGACTACAGCACTGGAAGTACCAAGACAAAATAGAGGACTTAATATAGAAGACATAGATCATGTGTCAGAAACTAGTTCTGAAGATGAATTAATCCAAAATGCTCAGGATCCTAATGAAAATGATGATTCAGGCATGAGTTTCGATTCTATTGCAGAACATAATTTGAATACATGAAGACTAAAAGACGAAGAATGCTAAAGCAACAGACAACTACAAAAGTTGAAAGATGACAAAGCAAGACAGAGACAGCCACTTTAGATAAAGTAGTCGAAAGTAGCAGACAGACACGGGATAACAACTTTTTCAAAAAAGAAAAATGCCAGCAGCAAAAGACGACAAATAAAAAAGAAGATATTTTCTAAAGTTAAAGTGACGATGGGGCCCATAGCGCACCCGGACGAAACTTTTGAAGATTCTTTTAAATTTGAAATCCGCAGCTGAAGTCCGCCAGACGCTATAAATATGAGACATCAGACAGAGAGAAAAAACAACCTCAGGAAGAGAAGAGAACTCTCGATAGAAAACTCTTCAAATCTCCCCCCTTTCCTCTCTCCATATAATTTACCAGTTTCCCCTTGTATAAACCGCCAGTGTAAGATAAATAGTGTATCTACCATTTCCCCGGTGTAACAGCAGTTTCGGGACTCCCGAAAGGGAAACCTTTCTGTAGCTTTAAATATGTAAGTTTGCTATTTTCAGTTTATCTCCTCAGAATGTATATTAAGTTTTGAATTTCTATAAAAATCCTGAGAATTGCGGGAATCATGTTGATATTATATCATGAAATCGAAAGTTCTTTGTTATAATCTTTGTCATAAATGCCTAAATTCTCGCTGAAATTAGTAGCATAGCATGTCTAAATACGGTGATCTTCTTGACTTAGTATATGGTTATCTAATAAGCTCCGTTATGACCTCCATGGATTAACCTGTAAATTCCTATGTCAACGGTGGTTGACCATTAGGCCTTTGATGTCCGCGGAAGGACTGTGTGGCATCTTTTTGGGTGTGGTTAAAGACGATCGCCCTAACAGGGGTAAAGCTTAGAAGAAGAGATGAACAGTTAAGAAGAAGAAGTAAATAGTCATGACATGTTACGAACTAAACAGTAAACTAAGACAAGAATGACTAAGATGATGAATAGTAACCTATAAAAATAAAAAAAATAAAAAATTATTTTATATTTAAAGGAGATAGACTCTAAATATGACTTTCATAGGTAAAGTGTATCAGAAAGGGAGTACCGAGTAGGAATTGCATCTTATTTTATTGAAATATTTGATTATTGAAATATCCCCCTTTTATATTGGTATCAGAGCGAGAAGATTTTGTTTGGACTTAAACTCGCATGACAGACTCTTATCAGACTGTTAAAAGAAAGTTGCATACTCTTTACCCAGAATATATCAGACTTAGTATTACTCAGAAAAATAGTATTAGACTATACGAGGTAATAGACCAAGTATCTAGCCTAGAATATAGTTTAATTAGACATCTAAAAGATAACTATAGAGTTAGAAAGACTAATAGATCTCCTCCAAAGTTTAAATACCCAGACTCACCTAGTACCCCAAATTACTCAGACTCTACGAATACATTCGTACCCTCACCATAAAATATATGAGAACAACTCCTTTTGCTAGACAAATTAGATATATAATTTGGATTATAAATAGAGAAAAAGAAAAAAGAAATAGATATATAAAGGCATATACCCAGCTTAAAATTTTCTGTAGCTTAGTAGAAGCCAGAAATAAAGGACTAAGGGAAGTTAGAAACAAAGACACCCGTAGTATAGGACAACAAGACTTAGAAGATTTCTTTGCTAAAGAGGTACAGCCTACTCTAGTAAATTTAGACCACAACATTTTCCAAAATAGTATATACGACAGAATAGCTCAAGGCCTAATAGACTACGAGTTATTACAAGATTTGCGTTGGCACTTAGTAGGATTAAGAAGTGACATAGAACACGCAGATAAGTGGTTAGAATACCAAGAGTGGAAATTAAAAGGTAAGACTGCTTCGTTAGGGTAATCATAGATCAGTTAAAATAACTAGATTACTTAGACCTAATAATAGAAGCGGACAAGAAATATAGAATATTACCAGACCAAAGTATAATAAAGTGTAATTTCAGTTTAGGAGAACATTCGCTCCACGGCGAAGATAAACAGTTAAATACCGTAGTAGACCTTATAATAAATTTAAGTGAGAAGCTAAAATTAGACAACATTAAATACGTAGAAAGTCAAAAAAGACTAGAAGATTTATTAATTAGACAAGAAAAAATATTTAAGAAAACAGAGGAAAATCTAGATTACATAAAAAATACAGACAGTAGAAAATCGCCAAATAAAGATTTAGATAAGATTTTTAAAAGTAATTTAATAGATTTAGAATTAAAAATTAGTCAAGAAAATAGAATACTAAAGAAAGAATTGATAGAAAGGATATTAAAATTAGAAGATTCTGTTAAAGAACTTAAGCTAGCAATTATTTCATGAATAGACTAGAAAACGTGCTAGAACAAGCGGCAAAAATAATAGATAAATCTATTCCTTTGACAGAAGACTATAAAGACTATATACCGGTTCAAAAATCAGACCAAATAATTATCCAACAGAATATAGTGATAACAACGTTAATAGTAGACCTACATAGAAAAATAGATCACTTAACAAATAGAGTTAATAGGCTAGACGAACACTTCTTCCAAATAATTTCGGAAAAAGATAATAAAGATAGAGGTAAAGAAAAAGAAAGTCAAGCTATAGACAATTTGATAGACCAATTAAGTAAAATAGAACTGACCCCCCAGCACGAAAAAGTAAAAATAGTAAAAAAGTACCAAAAATGGACTTTCTTTCAAGTAGATCAAGAAACGAGAGACCAAGGCAAAGTTTCTCCGAAGATAGGGTAGGAACTAGTTTAGTATCTAGAATACTAACTAGAAGAACCCTAGAAGAAACCAATAGACAATTAAGCGAAGTCATAAATATAGATAGAGACATTAGTATATTTCAACAAAATCAGTTAAATTTGTTAAATCCCAGAACCTTATACAATGCTGGAAGATTTACTTCTACAGCTCAGTTATATAGACACTACAGGGAAGAGCAGCTATCTGTGCTAGGTGGCCAGGCTCAAAACCTAAATTTAATTAGTGAAGAATCCTTTAGACAAATTAGACAAAACACCAGAACACTCATGCATATGGGATTAATGGTGATAGGAATCAAAGGACTAACCAGAAAAAATTTAGGGAGTAAAGTTTTAGTAATGATATACGACGATAGATGGACAGAAATGAAAAAGTCTATCATCGGTATGACGGAAATAGACATGACTGATAATGGAGGAATATTCTATATCACCCCAGACTTCTTAATAAATTTGGCAGAATTCGGTAGACACATAAAAATAGGAATACAGACTAAAGGCTATGAAGAAATGCATAGCGGTAACAACCTGTTATTATGTTTAGGTTTTCTAGGAAAAATGACTACTAGTAGTAATACAAAATTCAAAATAAAGATCAATGATGTAGTTGAGCTTATGAGCAATAAAGTTATAAATTTGATAAAGCCAACTAAAATACAGCCAGAAGAATATGCGGGCTTAGAATGGAAGTTAGACAGATTTAATAATAAAAAAGAAATATTATAGCTAGCCTCGCATTTAGAATATACAAATAGACATGGAGAGACCTCCATAAGGTTTACAGAATATAATTACACTCCGCAGAAAGACTGCGAAGAAGAAAGTACTATAGCCGAAGAAGAATTAAATCTAATGAATATAGAGCTCGTCCAAGAGGGATATGAAGTAGACATAGCCATTGAGAAAGCTCGAGACCTGAAAAAACAAAAGCCTAAAATGTTATTCCGGTGTAAAGGATGTAAACTGGATAACATGGAATTAGATAAGACAATAGCACATTTTAAATTATGTGAAAAAAGATCAGACAATACAGGTTATAGAGAAGAACAGATAGCTAAAGAAAAGACAGAAATGTTAGAAGAAATATGGAAAGACTTTACCTTAATCAATGACTCAGACTTCGAGACAACCTTAGTAATTAGCCAAAAAGAACTAATGGAAGCTAGTGCATCTAGCTCTAGTCCATTTCAGAGAACTGGAGAACCAGTCACAGTAAATACTAGTACAGGTAACGTACCTAGAAGACGAGTATGGAGAAATATAGAAGAACCTATAGAAGCCGTTAAGCCGTCAGGTAGACGGATGCCTATAGAAGAAAACATAACCCTCCAAGAAGGAGGAAGTAGAGGTAAAATTCTTAACATAGCGGCCCATGATCCACAAAGGTGGAATTTAATTGACATGACATGGAAGGGTATAGTAGTCGCAGACTACATACAAAGCTATGTAGAAACATACCCAGAAACAATGTATAAGTACTTAGAGACGTTTTTAGGAGAATCTACAAAAGCGTTATGGGAAGTGTATAAGACAAATTTCCCAGAAGAATTCCACCAATTGGTGAGTATGGGTTCAAACCCATATAATTTCACAAATAAGATACATACTCTTATTCTTGGTGAAGACCCCAATAGTGGACTCATAATTTTACAAAAGAATGCTTTAATTAAGTTAGAACAACTTAGTATAAGTAATTGGATATACATTAAAAAGGTTTTAAATGACTTCTTTTACTACTACGTACGATCGGCGGAAATTCGTTTGATCAAGACCTAGGAAAGAAACTCTTCAATAAACTACCGGGAGCCCTAGGTAGAGAAATTGAAGAACGTTGGGAGTAAGCGTGAAGGAATCCTTCGAGTCCTAACGCCAAATGGTCAATAGGACACGAGAATCCAAAGCACATAATGGAGATACTCGAGGGAGAAGTGTACAAACCTCCAAATACGAAAAGACTTAAACAAAATGAGCTCAGTTTTTGTAAGAGCGTGATTTACACTACTCAGAGTTACGACAAAGACCCCCAGAAAAGAAAGAAGTATAAGAAAAAGAATAGCAAGTACGATAAATATGATAGGTATGATAAAAAGAAGTACTACCTTAGAAGATCTACGACTAAGAAACCCTACTTAGACAAAAATAAACACATTAGAAAATACAGAAACGATAGAACATACAAAAACAGACTAGAATGTTTTACTTGTGGTAGTATAGAACACTTAGCTAACACTTGTCCAAAACGGATGAATAATAATACTAAAAATGCACAGCTAATTGAAGACTTTCAGGAAACTTTAATTAGTGTAGACGAATATATGTCAGATACTGAGAGCATATATTCCGTAGTAAGTATACAAAATGAAGAAGACCAGAGATTAGACTCATCTGACTCAGAAGCAGATGAATTTATAAATGAACTAGGTATAGAAAAATTAAATATAGATGAGTTAACAAATTTAGTAAATACGAAACAGTGCGATCGTTTATTTGAGAAAAGTAAAGGATTGGACAAGATCTTTGCTGTTGCATTTGCGAGATGGTTCTCTAGTAGAAGCAAGAGAGCCAAATGCAAAAAATGCTACATGGAAGGGCATAAAGCGCCTCCAAAAAGAATTGGGTATTGTAATTGGGCCGCCCAAAGAAAAGAAAATTTTAGAAGACCCAATAATAGACACTACTCTACCAATTAGACTAATAACATTAGAAACTAGAGTTAATATCTTAGAAAAAAGACTATCCCTAGTAGAAGAAGAAATACAAAAAGACACTGAAGATAAAGATCTAGAAACTGAAGAAAAAGATTTAGAAAAACAAATAGAGGAACACTTAGATGATTCTTCAGAATTAATGAATAAGACTTTAGTTTGTAACGAAGATAAAAAATTTAGTTCTTTAAGACTTCTAACTAAAATTAAAATTAAAGACTATGAGATTACGACTTTAGCATTAATAGACACAGGATGTACTAGTAGTATTTTAAATAAAAAGATAGTTCCTGTTAATTTAATAAAGACTCTAGATAAGCCATCATCAGCTATGCAGATGGATGGAACACACAATTTTTATAGATACTATTTACAAGAAGCCATGATAAGTTTCATAAATACTTGCGACAAATTCTACCGTCCAAGTTATAAGATAAATAAAATTTTAGTGAGAGACCTAAATATTAACACAGATTTTATTTTAGGGTTAGATTTCTTGTTAAATAATAATGGAAGTTGTACGATAACTAGAGATGGAATAATCTTCCGAAAGACGTACATACTCCCCCAAGTACAAACCCAAAGAATAGAGACTAAAATAATCCGAGACAACACCCGTAACCCGAGTTAATTAAAAAAGACAATTGTTGTAAGGATTGTAACAATAATGAAAAATATTGTTGCCAGAACAATAATATGGAACTAAACGATTTAGATATAATTGAAATTCTAGAAGACAATAACTCTTTAGAAAAAAATTATACCTTAATAGATATAGAAACAGACTTTGTAAATTTTAAAGATGGTTTAAATAAAATAGGAAACATTAAAAATCGAACGGACCTAGACGAAATAGTTAAAATTCTAGATAAACTAGAAATAATAGGTGAAAAGCCTTTAAGGTACTGGAATAATAATAAAATCCTTTGCGAACTAGAGATTATTAATCCAGAATATATTATTAAGACAGCTTCCATAGAAGCAACCAATAAAGATTTAGAAGACTTTAAAATTGATTAAAGAATTAACAGACTTAGAAATAATACAAAGATCTACTTCTAAACATAGATCGGCGGCATTTATAGTAAGAAACCATTCCGAAGAAGCCAGAGGAAAAGCAAGGATGGTTATTAACTATAAAAGACTAAACGACAATACAAGGAGTAATGGATATAAACTCCCAGACAAAACAGAACCGAAGGAAGAGAAGAGAATCTCGATAGAAAACTCTTCAAATCTCCCCCCCTTTCCTCTCTCCATATAATTTACCAGTTTCCCCTTGTATAAACCGCCAGTGTAAGATAAATAGTGTATCTACCATTTCCCCGGAGTAACAGAAGTTTCGGGACTCCCGAAAGGGAAACCTTTCTGTAGCTTTAAATATGTAAGTTTGCTATTTTCAGTTTATCTCCTCAGAATGTATATTAAGTTTTGAATTTCTATAAAAATCCTGCAGAATTGCAGGAACCATGTTGATATTAAACATGTTATATCATGAAATCTGAAAGTTACTGTTATAATCTCTGTCATAAATGCCTAAATTACTGCTGAAATTAGTAGCATAGCATGTCTAAATACGGTGATCTTCTTGACTTAGTATTTGGTTATCTAATAAGCTCCGTTATGACCTCCATGGATTAACCTGTAAATTCCTATGTGAACGGTGGTTGACCATTAGGCCTTTGATGTCCACGGAAGGACTGTGTGGCCGCTTTTTGGGTGTGGTTAAAGACGATCGCCATAACAGGGGTAAATCTTAGAAGAAGAGATGAACAGTTAAGAAGAAGAAGTAAATAGTCATGACATGTTACGAACTAAACAGTAAACTAAGACAAGAATGTCTAAGATGATGAATAGTAACCTATAAAAAAAATATAAAAAAAAAAATTACTTTATATTTAAAGGAGATAGACTCTAAATATGACTTTCATAGGTAAAGTGTATCAGAAAAGGAGTACCGAGTAGGAATTACAATTTATTTTATTGAAATATTTGATTATTGAAATATCCCCCTTTATATTGGTCTATTACCTCGTATAGTCTAATACTATTTTTCTGAGTAATACTAAATCTGATATATTCAGGGTATTGAGTATGCAACTTTCTTTTAACAAGTATCTAGCCTAGAATATAGTTTAATTAGACATCTAAAAGATAACTATAAAGTTAGAAAGACTAATAGATCTCCTCCAAAGTTTAAATACCCAGACTCACCTAGTACCCCAAATTACTCAGACTCTACGAATACATTCGTACCCTCACCATAAAATATATGAGAACAACTCCTTTTGCTAGACAAATTAGATATATAATTTGGATTATAAATAGAGAAAAAGAAAAAAGAAATAGATATATAAAGGCATATACCCAGCTTAAAAATTTCTGTAGCTTAGTAAAAGCCAGAAATAAAGGACTAAGGGAAGTTAGAAACAAAGACACCCGTAGTATAGGACAACAAGACTTGGAAGATTTCTTTGCTAAAGAGGTACAGCCTACTCTAGTAAATTTAGACCACAACATTTTCCAAAACAGTATATACGACAGAATAGCTCAAGGCCTAATAGACTACGAGTTATTACAAGACTTGCGTTGGCAGTTAGTAGGATTAAGAAGTGACATAGAACACGCAGATAAGTGGTTAGAATACCAAGAGTGGAAATTAAAAGGTAAGACTGCTTCGTTAGGGTAATCATAGATCAGTTAAAATATCTAGATTACTTAGACCTAAGAATAGAAGCGGACAAGAAATATAGAATATTACCAAACCAAAGTATAATAAAGTGTAATTTCAGTTTAGGAGAACATTCGCTCCACGGTGAAGATAAACAGTTAAATACTGTAGTAGACCTTATAATAAATTTAAGAGAGAAGCTAAAATTAGACAACATTAAATAAGTAGAAAGTCAAAAAAGACTAGAAGATTTATTAATTAGACAAGAAAAAATATTTAAGAAAACAGAGGAAAATCTAGATTACATAAAAAATACAGACAGTAGAAAATCGCCAAATAAAGATTTAGATAAGATTTTTAAAAGTAATTTAATAGATTTAGAATTAAAAATTAGTCAAGAAAATAGAATACTAAAGAAAGAATTGATAGAAAAGATATTAAAATTAGAAGATTATGTTAAAGAACTTAAGCTAGCAATTATTTCATGAATAGACTAGAAAACGTGCTAGAACAAGCGGCAAAAATAATAGATAAATCTATTCCTTTGACGAGGAAGACTATAAAGACTATATCCGGTTCAAAAATCGGACCAAATAATTATCCAACGAGAATATAGTGATAACAACGTTAATAGTAGACCTACATAGAAAAATAGATCACTTAACAAATAGAGTTAATAGGCTAGACGAACATTTCTTCCAAATAATTTCGGAAAAAGATAATAAAGATAGAGGTAAATAAAAAGAAAGTCAAGCTATAGACAATTTGATAGACCAATTAAGTAAAATAGAATGACCCCCGACACGAAAAAGTAAAAATAGTAAAAAAGTCCCAGAAATGGACTTTCTTTCAAGTAGATCAAGAAACGAGAGACCAAGGCAAAGTTTCTCCGAAGATAGGGTAGGAACTAGTTTAATATCTAGAATACTAACAAGAAGAACCCCAGAAGAAACCAATAGACAATTAAGCGAAGTCATAAATATAGATAGAGACATTAGCATATTTCACCAAAATCAGTTAAATTTGTTAAATCCCAGAACCTTATACAATGCTGGAAGATTTACTTCTACGACTCGATTATATAGACACTACGGGGAAGAGCGACTATCGTGCTAGGTGGCCGGAGCTCAAAACCTAAATTTAATTAGTGAAGAATCCTTTAGACAAATTAGACAAAACACCGAACACTCATGCATATGGGATTAATGGTGATAGGAATCAAAGGACTAACCAGAAAAAATTTAGGGAGTAAAGTTTTAGTAATGATATACGACAATAGATGGACAGAAATGAAAAAGTCTATCATCGGTATGACAGAAATGAAAAAGTCTATCATCGGTATGACGGAAATAGACATGACTCATAATGGAGGAATATTCTATATCAGCCCAGACTTCTTAATAAATTTGGCAGAATTCGGTACACATAAAAATAGGAATACAGACTAAAGGCTATGAAGAAATGCATAGCGGTAACAACCTGTTATTATGTTTAGGTTTTTTAGGAAAAATGACTACCAGTAGTAATACAAAATTCAAAATAAAGATCAATGATGTAGTCGAGCTTATGAGCAATAAAGGTATAAATTTGATAAAGCCAACTAAAATACAGCCAGAAGAATATGCGGGCTTAGAATGGAAGTTAGACAGATTTAATAATAAAAAAGAAATATTACGCCCGACCTCGCATTTAGAATATACAAATAGACATGGAGAAACCTCCATAAGGTTTACGAGAATATAATTACACTCCGCAGAAAAGCTGCGAAGAAGAAAGTACTATAGCCGAAGAAGAATTAAATCTAATGAATATAGAGCTCGTCCAAGAGGGATATGAAGTAGACATAGCCATTGAGAAAGCTCGAGACACGAAAAAACAAAAGCCTAAAATGTTATTCCGGTGTAAAGGATGTAAAGCTGGATAACATGGAATTAGATAAGACAATAGCACATTTTAAATTATGTGAAAAAAGATCGGACAATACGGGTTATAGAGAAGAATAGATAGCTAAAGAAAAGACGAAATGTTAGAAGAAATATGGAAAGACTTTTCCATAATCAATGACTCGAGACTTCGAGACAACCTCGTAATTAGCCAAAAAGAATTAATGGAAGCTAGTGCATCTAGCTCTAGTCCATTTCGAGGCTGGAGAACCGAGTCACGGTAAATACTAGTACAGGTAACGTACCTAGAAGACGAGTATGGAGAAATATAGAAGAACCTATAGAAGCCGTTAAGCCGTCAGGTAAACGGATGCCTATAGAAGAAACATAACCCTCCAAGAAGGAGGAAGTATAGGTAAAATTCTTAATATAGCGGCCCATGATCCACAAAGGTGGAATTAGTAATTGACATATGGAAGGGTATAGTAGTCGCAGACTACATACAAAGCTATGTAGAAACAGACCCAGAAACAATGTATAAATACTTAGAGACGTTTTTAGGAGAATCTACAAAAGCGTTATTAGTATTCTATTTTCTTGACTAATTTTTAATTCTAAATCTATTAAATTACTTTTAAAAATCTTATCTAAATCTTTATTTGGCGATTTTCTACTGTCTGTATTTTTTATGTAATCTAGATTTTCCTCTGTTTTCTTAAATATTTTTTCTTGTCTAATTAATAAATCTTCTAGTCTTTTTTGACTTTCTACGTATTTAATGTTGTCTAATTTTAGCTTCTCTCTTAAATTTATTATAAGGTCTACTACAGTATTTAACTGTTTATCTTCGCCGTGGAGCGAATGTTCTCCTAAACTGAAATTACACTTTATTATACTTTGGTCTGGTAATATTCTATATTTCTTGTCCGCTTCTATTCTTAGGTCTAAGTAATCTAGATATTTTAACTGATCTATGATTACCCTAACGAAGCAGTCTTACCTTTTATGGTGAGGGTACGAATGTATTCGTAGAGTCCGAGTAATTTGGGGTACTAGGTGAGTCTGGGTATTTAAACTTTGGAGGAGATCTATTAGTCTTTCTAACTTTATAGTTATCTTTTAGATGTCTAATTAAACTATATTCTAGGCTAGATACTTGGTCTATTACCTCGTATAGTCTAATACTATTTTACAACCTCTACCATCTAAGAATAAATCATGAAAGTTCACATCTTGGTTACCAATTTCATAAAAAGTTTCATTTTGCAAACTTAGTAAAACCCTAGGTACATATCTACCCATTACCAAGAAAATACCTTGAAAGGGAACATTATTTAACAAATTATAAGAATGAAAGGTCTAGGAAGTTACCCAAGGATTGATGTGAGAAATACGCATTGAGATGACAATAATCAGCTCCCTAGCTCCCAAAAGTAAGCTTGTCAAGTGTAGGGTTCGAATTTGGGAAGAATGTCTTAAAATAGGAATCTATCTACAATTTATCTCATTTCTACGGACCATCATCCGCAGAAGCGACCTCGAATCTACGGAAGGATGTCCGCATGAGTGGCTTTATTTAATCTCAAGAAACAACACAGAAGCAACGATTTACTCGCAAATGCATTCGCGCACCGTGCAACACATCTGCAGAAGAGGACCAGACCAATTCCCCCAACTCGCGCATCTACAGGCCGGCCTCCACAGGAGCGGCTTTACAGGTGCGGTAAATTTCTCACCGAGGCGATTTTGCCCAGTTCTAAAATACTATGCCCAAAAGATCCTGATACAACTCTAAATGCTTCCCGCGTGTAAAGAACTAACTGATTTTACTCACATCTTCGAATTTAAGACATGACATTATTACGACCCGTTCTCCCACAAATCATCCCCAAATTATCCCAACGTGCACATATAGTGAAACTAATGACCCAACCATATCTGATAGCCTCGAATAAAAAATAAAAACTCGACTATATCATACCCTAACGTCCCATACTTAATGATTTTCAACAGAACTCTGAACCATAAAGTTTTGACCGAATGTTAATTTCTCCTTTTCAAACTTAAGAGGCTTCTATCCTTATGATTATTTCTCCAAAGCCAAGACGAATGTGTCACGAGGCACGTGTCATCCATCATTGTGATTCACGACATTGGGTCAAGAGTAGAGAAAAGGGTAATTTGGTTAGAACACGATAAGAAGCCCAAAACGACCGAGTGAGTCATTACATCATATACCAATTTAACAAACATTTCTCCTCGAACGCGATGAGAGGCGAATGAAGGAATGTCCAGTTGGATCATACAATAATGGGCCTTAACGAAGCTCGTAGGATATGTCAAAAAGTTTTCCTTTGAGTTGAATGAAGTAACGACACTGGATGGGCATCAAACAAATTAGGTGGCAACGCCAACTCAAATAATCACCTTATTAACTCGCAGAGAACCCATAGAATGGCCCGATGCTATTTCCAATATGATTACACTAAGAAATTTCGCTAAAATGCTAGGATGATTCATGAATGTCTCGTAATAGGATCCATATAAGTAGCGGTGTTAAGTTTCACTCCATAAATAGATGTAGAGTGTTCGGATAGTCCAAAATTAGTATGCGCATCTGCGGATAAACTCTACATGTGCGTGTTCACAAAGGCGGCCAAAGATACAAAGATGCGGCCTTCTGAAGAAAGACCACTATGTCACAGAAGCGAGAAGTATTATACAGGAGTAGAGACTCGAATGAAAAAATAATTCACCGAAGCGAACAACAATTACAAGGTTAAAACTCACAGAAGCAAAGCAATTTCCGCTGAAGCGATTCCGCAGAAGCGGATAAAAGGTCGCAGAAGAGGAAACGATGTCTCAGGCGTAAATACAGAAAAGGGCAAAATTTCAAACGCCAAAAACCCTTCAACAATCCCCCACGATTCCAATTAGGTTTACACGAAGGCATAAAATCTACTAAGAGATTGTTGGTGCTCCAAGTCGAATAATGTTTTTTAATATCGCCACCGAATTTATAGATAAAATAGAAAAATCGAGTTGAATAGTTTATACAAAAATGTTGAAAAATCCTATCTAAACCATAGTCAAGGTAAGGGTTCTGAGGAAGGTGTTAGACACCCCGATATTAAGAATCCGTAGAATACAGTTGACCTTTGGGTTCTATAGCATAATTCAAATGATTTGAATTGCTTTGAAAATGTTTAAAAAATCCGCAAAAATACTTATCATTCATTTATTAAAAACTCAAGGATTTTCTTAAAAACAAAAGAGTCAGGCTTTCGCCAAAATGGTTTGTACTGGGGTAGATTAGTCAACTTGTTTTCAGACTAAGAACACCAAAGTTTTAATTTGAATAGAACTCTAATATTTTTACGAACAAGTCATCCAATAAAACTTGCATCTTTTTGAAAATCTTTTCAAGGTTCAAAATGAGTATAATCCATTTAGAATGACAAGTTTTGGGTTTTTGAAAGAGATGGAAGATAAACTTTCTTTTATTTCATGCTATATCCTCAAAGTCAACTCATATTCTATAAGCCCAAAATCCATATCTTTAACTGAAGTCCAAGATGTTCTTTATGTCCTTGTCTAAAAATCAATTAAGTTGGGCTTGGCCCAAAACCAACAATTAAAATGTCTAATTTGATCCAAATTCAGTCTCAGCAATCCGATTATATTCCTAACAAAATGGTTTTCAATTCCTTGATTAGATCCATTAAGAAGAATCCTAGATTTATTTAAAATGATTCAGCCCGTGAATCAGGTCCAAAACAACTTTGTTTTTATTTGAATTTAAGTCCAAGAGTTGTTTTCATTTCTAAGTTCAAAAATCCATCTTTGTGATAAAAAAGAGTCCATTTGTCTTTAAATCCCAAAGTTAACAGTTTTAAGATTTCATTTTTTTGTGATCCTAACTAAACGATGTACGTATCATTTGCCTATCCTAAGTTCATAATCGTAATAGGGGTTCTAGTTATACAAAGTATGTTTTTATTAGAAGTATATATATACATAAACACAATACACATACCTTATAAAAATGAATTGAATGAGGCTTGAGTTTAGGCTAGTGGGCCTATCTAAGCCCACCAGCTGACTATTTTCATCCATAGTTGGACTTTCAATGCGCGGCTATAAGATATCGGACTGGATCAAATGTTTTAGTTGGGCCTCAGCCCAACTGGCTAAAAGAGAAAGTGGAGGCCCAATGAGGCCATCTTGCCATTGCGGACAGTGGAAAGAAGGGAAAACGAGAAAGCAAGTTAGAAAAAATCTACAATTATCTAAATATAGCACAAGTAATTTTAGATTAAACACAATCAAGATAAGAAATAAACATGTCAAGAAATGCCATTCATCGGCCAGAAGTAAACCAAAGACGAAACAGGCCCAATGTTTTAAGTTAGAATCATACACTGACTAAGACCATTTAATGTATAAACGCAGAAAACAAAACATGTATTGGGTTGAGCCCATGTTACAAGTAAACAGATGTAAGAGGGAAATAAAATAAATTAGATGGGCTAGGCCCAAACAGGTCATCCCATAATTATCTTAGACGAGACATGTTGAAGGCATAAGGATTTGGGCTGAGCCCAAGGTATTTCAAGCAAGAGAGACCTCTAGGGATATACACTAATTATATAGTCAGCTTATGTATCCCGTATACCAAGTATATTTGGTGTATCGACTATATATCAAGGTGTTTATCAAGCATACAAATGGAAAATTCATGATCTGAATACTTCACCCACTAGTACAGTTTAACACACCCCGTTAAGCCAGTTCATTAAGCTATAAACCTCATGTTCATCTATACTCAAACTCAAGCAATTTAACAAAGTCATTACACCTCACAACAGTAGGCATGGCATATAGACAACACAAAGGGATATGGAGGTACATAGAGGGTTGTTTCAACTATAGTAACATCAGAAGTTCTAGTTAGACACCTATCATACTATCATTTCCAGACTTTCAAGTCAAACAAGCATATATCTTAGCTCAAATAGAGTTCATAGACCAGTAAATATAGACCCACATAGTTCCAAGATTAGGCAAGAGTTTTCAGACCCCTTTGGCTTTCAGTTTAAATCAAGACAAGGTAAAGTAATGACCACAAACCATCATGTTATGAGCATGAATAAACATATAGATCATATTGCATCAAATAGCAATCCCATACTCCTAAATCGTCATAATAACATCAAGGAGAGGCAAAATAGTTTTTTTTTAAAAGCATCAAGGGCCAACAAGATCTCATAATACACCATGTGTTTTAGCCAAGAGTAACAGAAAGGATCATGCTTCAGACAGAGAGGTTGAGTATCATTCTAAAGATCAAAATATAATAGTTTTATTCATCATGATATCACAAAAACATCATTTAACCATATCATAACTTAAAACCACCTTACAGATTCTAAGAGATATTTTAAGAGTATCAAGGCAGACTAATGATCAAATCATCCTTTTAAAATGTACCTTGAACCTAAAGTTTCACCTTAACCAATTTGATGACATCTTTATGTTATATTGACTCTACATCTGCTTTTAAATATAACTCCTAGGTAAGACAGAGACCACATTAAACTTTGGAACGGCAGAAATAAATTAACTCAACCAAATACCAACCACTTGACTCATTTTTTTTGTTTTTAGCTAACTCTAGGTGATATTAAGGTCAACTATGTTAACTTGAACCATTTTAGACATTAATACAAAGTCAACAACTTTTATGACTTGGACAACCTATAAAAGGTTATACAAACCTCAAATAAATGCATATATCATCATATGAAACCTAACTCCCTTCCTACCTAGCTAGACATTTTTCAAACCAACCTTAAATTAATAACATCGGACATCAAGTTACTAAACAACCTAGATGTGGTTATTACAAGTCTACAGTTGACATACCATGCTCTAATTTTTAACTATACATGTTGATTCAAGTTATCTCAACACATATCAGATTAAAATAGACTCCCAAACTATAACATTAGTACCATTTTAATCATGAAAAACATATATATTAGCTAAACAAGTTTCTTATTCACACCTTAGACATGTTAACTCAGCTTATGTGATTAAACCAATTCCAAATTAATACTTTTGATCATTATGTGGCTCAAAACAGTCTACGTCTAACGAGAACAATTCCTAAACCAACATACTAATCTACTTTAAACAGATCACATGGATTGTGAAAGCCTTAAACTAACCTTATTGAGCATCAAATCAGCTAAACATACTATTTTTAATCTATCATAAGCACTATCAGTTATCCAAAATAGGCATAGTCAAATTGTGAATCATATTTGACCCAAATGAACACTAACAATACAAAACCAACCAAAATATGCTAATCTAAACACATAATCACACGTTTTTTTAACATAATTAAAACAAGAAATTAAAAAGAAATAAGGGTTACCTTGTATGTAGGTAGCCTAGGATCGAAGGGTGAGTTGTTCTTCACTCTGGGATCTCTAAGCTCGCAATCACACACACACACAAAAAGAAAGGTTTTAAAATGTGATGACTAATTACACTAGATCTAATTCCACCAAAGGGTTTGGATCCCAACTTAAGCACAATTAGTCGATTTAAACTCGATTAAGGCTCTCAAACAATGTGAATGTCAATATCAACTTTCAAACCGTTTAAAACTTATTCACTTTGTCGAAATTTTTGTTCAACTTCTGAAAATGTGTTTTTAGATTTCGAAACCTATTCGACAATGAGAAAAGCGGGGTGTATTTATAGGGTGTCGAAACTCTAGCAGACCCAACAACAATCGGCATGCGAGAGCATGGATTTGGGGGGAAATTTCCCTCCAATCTAGTTCTCAACCAATAGAAATTAAAAAATTTAAAATCAAACAAGTCAAAACCATTAAAACCATCACATAAAAGAAAAATGACATAGAAGGGTGATCTCACCTTGTGGGGGTGGGGTTGCGATGGTGTGTGGTGAGATATGGCAAGATCCATTGATGCTCTTGCTATTTTCGAGCCTCTACAGATCTGTACAAATGAGCGTACACGCTTGACCTTACTGAAAATGGCATCGGCGTGAATATATATATACATAGAGACGCTAGGGTTCCCTCAAGCCCAAAATCATGCAAAATGACAAAAGGGGCTTGGCCTTTCCCGTTAAAACGTGATGTTGGGCCGGGTTTGGGACTTTGGTCTTGGGTTCAGCCAATTTAAATTAAAAATAAGAAAGGGCCAAACGATTTTGCTATGCTTTTGGTAATAATGGCCACATTTTGTATATGTGACCATTTTTAAAATTAAAAGATGACCAAATAATTTTAAAAATATCCTAATTAGATTAAAAGCTTTATTTTAAGCCCATATTTGACACTAATTAGAATTTAGGAAATTTAAATCATGCAAAAGTCATTTTAATTTAAAACATGATTTGAAATTGAGATGTAATTCCATTATCATATTTAACTAAACAATTTGTTGATTTAGATGGAGTAAAATATTGGTTTCTTTAAATTAAAAAATTTATGACAAATAATTGGTAATTACATGTTTAAAAATTCTAAAATCATAATTGGTGATCAAAGTGTTGTGAAAGAAGGACATGATATATAATAAATATACCATATGATATTTTGTCAAATGAAATGACAATATTTTCGAAATATTTTCATAAAATTATATTTGTCTTGAAAAAGTATATGTCACTCTGTCTGTGATCTTGGAAATCTTTAATAATTAACTAGAATTATTGGAGGATAAAAATTAGGTGTCAACAACTTCCCCTTTGTTGTTCGGGAATGGCAAGACCATCCCTGAGCAGCAAAATTTTACCGACCTAATTTTTAGCCGACCAATTGATAAATACTTCTCATTTTTATGTGATTTTAGAAAACTATGGCCTGAACCGGGTCTCTAGGTTTGTTACATATCTCAGGATTTATGATAATTCAGACCACTTATAGTTCGACTCAATTAAACTACTAGAAAACCAATAAAACAAAAGTATCAAACTAGAAAATTCCAAACTTAATTTGTTGGAATATGATCGATCCTCGGAGACCGAGTGGTCTACATATCCCCAGTTTTTGGGAATCAGGTCACTTGTAGTTTGCTTCGATGGTACGAAAAGGGTATCCCTTATGTGGGAATCCCTTTGACCTTACAGTGCATGCCCGACCGATTACATGTTTTTCTTAAAACTAAAATCTTCGTGATTTGTGAGCGAGCTCGGCATGGAGTGATTTTAAAGCTCTTGTACATAGAGATTAACTCTCGTTGGTACATTATTGCAATCGGATGCCCAAGAACAAGTTCCACATTTGCTCCGCTTGAGTTTGGATCTAGTCTGCTTGCTTCCCTCTTCAGGTAGCATTGACCTATTTCCATATGTTAGGACATGAAGTGTTGATTATTTATATTTATCATACCTGCACGGTTTTGTTTGTTGTACCCTCTTGGGTGACTATTCTGAGTGGGTGACACTTCTAATACCGTCTGGCTCGTCTGACCCTTTTGGTTAATTATTGTTGGAGTGGATGCCTCTTCTGACCCTGTCTGGCTCGTATGACTATATTGACTTGAGAGGATGCCACCTACGACATCATCAGTCTCATTCGTATATTGAGAAAATGCCACTTCTTACACCGTCTAGCTCGTGTGTGAATGACTCTTTTGACATACATGTTTGTATGAATGCTTTGCGGAGTAGATTTCTCGCATTTTATCTGAATTTTTGAAATGAATATTGCGGCCTCTTTGACTAGATTTACATCATTTTGATTTTGAAGCAAATACTGCACTTCTTGACCGAATTTACATCGCCTTGACTTTTTGAGATGAATATTGCGGCCTCCTAAACGGATTTACATCGCCTTGACTTTTTGAAATGAATACAGTGACCTCCTCGACTAGATTTACATTGTTTTGACTTTGAAGCGAATACGGCGGTCTCCTGACCGGATTTACATTTCCTTGATTTTGGAAACGAATATTGTGGTCCCTTTTTGCCGAATTTACATCGTCTTGACTTTTTGAAACAAATACTATGGTCTCCTCAACTGAATTTACATCGTCTTGACTCTTGGAGAGAATATTATGGCCTCTGGACTAGATTTACACTACACTGACTTTGAAAACGAGTATTGCGGTCCCTTTCACTAGATTTACTTTGTCTTGACTTTTTGAAATGAATAATGCGGTCTCCTTGACTGGATTTACATCGTTTTAGATCTTGGTTCAAATACTGCTGCCTTTTGACTAGATTTACATCGCCTTGACTTTTTTTAAATGACTACTACAGCCTCCTTGACATGATTTACTTCATCTTGACACTTGGAGCAAATATTGTGGCCTCCTGATCGGATTTACATCGTCTTGTCTTTTGAAATGAATATTGTGGCATTGTTGACCAGATTTACATCATTTTGACTTTGAAGCGAATATTGCAGCCTCTTGACCGAATTTACATCGCCTTGACTCCAAAAATGAATACCGTGGTATGTTTGATCGTATTTACATCATTTTGGCTCTTATATGGCTCTCATGGCCGAATAGTCTTTTTCATCCTTACTCTTGCCTCTCACATCCGAATTATGCCACCCTTGTGGCGCTTTGCCTGTCTGTAGCTTTTGTGGTCTAGTTGTCATTTTCTAGTGTCGGAGTATCTTCTTTGTTGTACCTACTTCATACATGAACAATCAAGTCAATAGAAAAAAGTCATCGTCCTCCTAACAACATTTTGGGGACCTGTAAACACATAAAAACTGTTAGTTCCTATGTGGTCAATCTGTGTTGCTAACTCCCGTTGTGTTCTTTCTTGGTTTTTCCGGTATTGATGCCCCTTTCGGGCTCGGTATTATGAAAGATGAAATTTTAAGTTAAAATTTGAAAATATTTGAGAAAATAATTTTCTGACTAAAACATTTTATCATATTTAAATGTTGCTAGTTAAGTTTCATGAAATATACGCTCTAAGTGAGGTTCTCCGACTGTCCTTGGCACTTTTGGCATGATCTTTGCTTGTCCTAATGAAATTTTTGAGACCCCCTCAAAAATTAGTCCCAGTTTAAGGTTTTGGGACGGGATGACTTTCATGGCGATTCCCATTGAAGGAATTTTTGAGTTCTGCCCTAGTTGAACGATCAAGACCGACTCACTCTTGTACCGGTGCTTGTCGGTGGAATTTTTGAGATCTTCTCAAAATTCTTGTATGAGTTTGCAAATTTGGGTCGGTTGATCCTTCATGCCAGGTTTGTTAGTAAAATTTTTGAGATCCTCTAAAAAATTCTACCCTAGTTGTATGTTTGGGGATCTCTGTACTTTGTGAAGCGATCCTTCGAATCCTTATGTCTTAGAGGCTTCCTTAGATTTTTGTTTGGTGCGACTGAGTTCGAAGAGAGCCTACGTTTCTCATATCAGGAATTAGGTCATTGTGTAGTTCATAACAAAGATAGTTGATTTTTATAATAGTGCGACTGAGTCCTAAATGGACGCCTACGTATCCCTCTTTAGGAATCAGGTCTTGGTGTAGAAACACTTGCTTGAGTACCGATTGTCCTATTTGGAAGACCCGGGCTCAGACCCATTTGTTGAAGGTGCGTGCCATTCTCTGTTAGTATAGTTGACCGTGACATACATCAACCATCTTTTTCTCGTCAATTAGAGACATTTGCTCGTATCTTTTCGGAACCACTCTGCATTGTCTAGTTCTACTTCTTGTATGATTTTGAGCGAGGGTATCTCTAACTCGGCTGATATCACTACTTCAGTGCCATAAACAAATAAGTATGGAGTTGTTCCAATTGAGGTCTTAGTGGTTTTTTGGTATCCTAGCAACACATAGGGCAGCTGTTCACGCCAACACTTATAGTTGTCGATCATTTTCCTTAATATGCTCTTGATTTTCTTATTAGCTGCCTCTATAGCCCTATTCATTTGTAGCCTGTAGGCGGTCAAATTACAATGAGTTAGATGAAATTATTCATAGATGTCCTTCATTAGGTGGCTATTCAGATTTGCTCCATTATCTAAGATGATTAACTCTGGGATTCCGAATAAGCATATGATGTTTCGCATGAAGTTGGCTACCACTTTCTTTGGCACCGTCTGGTGAGAATGAGCTTCAACCCACTTTGTGAAGTAGTCTATAGCGACTAGGATAAAGCAATGTCCGTTAGATGTTAATATCTTTATGGGCTTGATGACATCCATTCCCCAAGCTACAAATAGCCAAGGTAAGCTCATGATATTAAGCTCACTTAGTGGGACTCTGATTCGATCTCCATGGATCTGACATTGTTGGCATCTTTACATGAATCAACTACAATCAGTTTCCATAGTCATCCAGTATTATCCTCTTCTCAAAATTTTCTTGGCCATGACAAACCCTTTCATATGGAGGCCACAAGTCCCAGCGTGTACTTTCTCTAATAGAATTATGGCCTCTACGACATCAACACATCTGAGTAGACCTAGAGCGCGCGTCCTTCAGTAGAGTACTCCGTTGTTCAAGAAGAAACCATTGGCTATTGTTCTGATGGTCTTCTTTTGATTGGATATGATATTCTCGAGATACTCTTCCTTTTCCAAATATACGCTTATATCGGTGTACCATGGTTTATTGTCTAGTTCCGCTTCCATGTGGGAATAATAAGCATATTCTTCCCTGATGATGATCTCCAGTGGGTCAATGATGACTGCTTTCAGGGCGTTGTATCATGGATGCTATGGTTGAAAGAGCATCAGTGAATTCATTCTGAGCCTTGGGTGTGTGATGGAACCCAATCTTTCTGAATATTTTGCACTATCTTTGTGTGAGGTTCCCATATGGTAAGATCTTCTCATTTTTGGTGGCCCATTCTTCTTGGACCTTGTGAATTAGTAGATCTGAATCTCCTATTACCAATAGTTCATGGATAATGTAAATGGCCATGCAAATGCCTAAAATGTAGGCTTCATACTCTTCCATGTTGTTTGTGCATCAAAAATTGAGCTTGGCTGCCATTGGGTAATGTTGACCCATTTCTGTGACCAAAACTGATCCGATTCCTAAGCCCTTGTAATTGACTTCGCCATCAAACAATATTCTCCATCCTAAGTAGGTTTCGACTATGTCCTCTTCAATTGTCATTACTTCCTCATCCAGGAAATATGTCCTTAATGGTTTAAATTCTTTATCGAGCGGACTTTCTGCTAGCAAATCGTCCAATGCTTGTCATTTGACAACTTTTTGAATTACATATGTGATATCAAATTCGCTTAGAAGCATTTTCCACTTGGCCAATTTCCTTATAGGAATGGGTTTGCCCAGAAGATGTACTTCAAAGGATCCATCTTAGAGATCAGATGAGTAGTGTAAGCTGATAAGTAGTGTCTCATCTTTTATGCTATCCATGTCACTGCACAACAAGTCTTTTCCACCAGAGTGTATCTTAACTCGTAGGTGGTGAACTTTTTACTGAGGTAGTAGATCTCTCTTTATTTCATCCCAATTTTTTTATGTTAAGCCAACATGCATCCGAATGTATTATAGAATACCGACAAGTACAACAACACTGGACTCCCTAGTTTTGGAGGGACCAAGACTGGTGGATTGGAGAGATATCTCTTGATAATGTAGAAGGTTTTCTGGCAATCTTCTGTCCATTTAGTGGGCACATCTTTTTTCAACAACTTGAGGATGGGCTGCACGATTATCGTAGACTGCGTTATGAAGCATCCAACGTAGTTCAACCTTCCCGGAAAGATCATGACATCTTTCTTGGTTTTTGGTGGTGGTAACTCTTGAATGGCTTTGATGTTTGAGAGATCTAGATCTATGCCCCCATGGCTGACTATGAAACCCAATAATTTTCCGGTGGGCACTCCAAATGCGCACTTGGCTAGATTTAGCTTCACATTGAACTTGCGAAGTCTTTCAAAGAATTTTTGAACTGTATGATGTGATCAGAGCCTTCATGCTATTTGATTATGATGTTATCCACATAGACTTCTATTATTTTACATATCATCGCATTGAAGATGGCAGTCATTGCTCTCATGTAAATAGATGTAACATCCCGTACTTTCGGGTCACGGTTTGAACCGCTAGACGTATGTAAAATCGCTAGGCGTGTGTAAATAGACCCGAGCGTTGGGAAGATTTATGGTATATTTACGTATGATAACAAAAATATTAGTATATAAAATGGATTAAACCCCAAAATAATTTTGGACGTAACAAGTGTGACGACGGAAGCCGAAAATAAATTTGGTGCGTGCACAAAGAGGTTATGGACTAGTGTCATATTACAAGAAATATGACACTGAATATACAAAGGTCTTATGAGTTATTAGAATTTAAGTGAATTGGGATACCGGAATTAATTATGCGTGTGATTGATAAATTATACGGAGGCAAGTCACTTGATTAACATTAGGATGTCACGTTAAGGGGTATGTGGCATTAATTGAGAATGCTCCACCATTAAGACTAATTTGGGTGGGAGACATAATCATGGGGCATTAAAAGGGCACTTAGAAAGGGCTCAAATTCATTTCATATAAACAAATGAATTTGCTGCCTAAACGAATTGTTGAGTAGCGAATTACCACACCAACACAATTGTGAGTACTATTTCGGTTTCGTAATTTGGGAATTTTTTTAACATTCAGCAACTCCTTGACATAACATTTTAATCATTTCACTTTGCTTTGGTTAAGAATTCATGAAGACCCAAGGAACAGTCCCTATTTCCTTCACTTTGAAACAAAACAAATTTTGCTACCTTTCCTTTCTGTGATCCCGTGATTACTCGGCCAAAATTCCTAAGTTTGGTTAAGATTTCTCCACGTATTGAGGTATGTTAAGGCAAATTATTTCTTTCTTTTGGCATGTTCCACGCAACAAAATATAACCATGATATTTCTCCATAATTTATTCTACTCCTAGTAGTTAAGAATGTTCATGTTATTAATTCATATGTTAAAAGCATGTATAAATATGTTCCTAAGTCCTTATTTAGGCATATGGAAAAGATGTTGATATTTACAGTGTTAGCTGAAGGTACAAGGATAGTGTGTCACAAAGGTTGTGCTATTGTATTCATGTATTTTTATTTGCATTGCATTCATATTTTATCAAAGACCGTATATTGGGGATGGGAAACATAGACCACCTGATCAGCTGGGATATGATAATGATAAAACCTGTGTGGCTTAATGAGGGAAGATGCCTGATTAAGGGCCAATATATATATATATATATATATATATGTGTGTGTGTGTGTGTTGTGGGGAGAAAGATGCCCTTGTGTGGCCAGTATATATGTATTTACTGCATTATGCATGACATTTAGACATATTATGCCCACAGAGGCCGACATGTAATGATGTCCATAGAGGCTGTTAAGGTAAGGAAAATGCTCAATGGGGATGATGTATATGTATACCGCATTGTGCATGACATTTAGGCATATGTATTAGGATCCTCAGAGATATGTACTATTGGTCAGTTGTTGTTATATCCCTGTTATGCTATTATTTTTGCCTGATATACTCAGTACATCAGTCGTACTAATGTCCCTTTTGTCGGGGGACGCTGCATTTCATGTCCGCAGGTTCACATAGGCGAGGTGGCGGTTCACGTTAGTTGATTGCGAATCAAGCGGATTTTTAGAGCACTCCCCTTGTGCGGAGTGTTGGTATAATTTTGGGTACGGTACATTTTTTCTTGTATATATGGGTATGGCGGGGCCCTGTCACGACCTTTGATGTTGCTACTCTTAGAGGCTTGTAGACATGTGTCCTGTGGATAGTGGTCTTGTATGGGTATGTATATATATAAGATGGTTACCTGATTTTTCATAATTATCTTTTGGCTTAGTCCGTAATTAACTATGATTAGATGTTAAATGTACGAATGGCGGGACCCGGTGGGTAGGATCCGGGTGTCCGTCGCTACCCTCCGATTTGCGTCGTGACAAACTTGGTATCAGAGTATGTCTGTCCTAGATAGTCTATAAGCCGTGTCTAGTAGAGTTTTTTTTATAGGTATGTTGTGCACCATACTTATAAATAGGAGGCTATCTGACATTTTAGGGATGGTTTCCATTCTTTAATATCATAGATCGTGCAGTAGAGCTGAGTTTTAGGAATTCGATTTTAAAGCGTGCATGTTACGATTTCGGTAATGCCGGTTACCAAAAAGACTTCGATTAGTTTGTACTCATAGCCAATAAATGAGCTATTTCTACCAAGATGATGGATATGCCATAAGGGGCAGTATTATTGTTAAAATTTGAGATTATGAGAAGCTATCTAACTCATATAGGGAAGATGGAAGACATAATGCAAGCCTGGAAAGCAAAATGTTTAGTAAGGTAGTTGTATTTTCTGGCTATGCAACGGAGATTAGATATGTCACCCTAATATTCGAGGACGAATATTTCTAAGGGGGGAAGGATGTAACATCCCGTCCTTTCGGGTCACAGTTTGAACCGCTAGGCGTATGTAAAATCGCTAGGCGTGTGTAAATAGACCCGAGCATTGGGAAGATTTATGGTATATTTACGTATCCTAATAAAGTGATTAGTATATACAAGGGAATAAACCCCAAAATAATTTTGGACGTAACAAGTGTGACGACGGAAGCCGTAAATAAATTTGGTGCATGCACAAATAGGTTATGGACTAGTGTCATATTACAAGAATTATGACATTGAATATACGAAGGTCTTATGAGTTATTAGGATTTAAGTGAATTGGGATCACATAATTAATTATGCGTGTGATAGATAAATTATATGGAGACAAGTCACTTGATTAACATTAGGATGGCACGTTAAGGGGTATGTGGCATTAATTAAGAATGCTCCACCATTAAGACTAATGTGGGTGGGAGACATAATCATGGGCATTAATAGGGCACTTAGAAAGGGCTCAAATTCATTTCATTGAAACAAATGAATTTGCTGCCTAAACGAATTGTTGGCTAGTGAATTACCATACCAACACAATTGTGAGTACTCTTGCGGTTTCGTAAATTTGGAATTTTTTTTAACGTTCATCAACTCCTTGACATATCATTTTAACCATTTCACTTTGCTTTGGTTGAGAATTCATGAAGACCCAAGGAACAGTCCCTATTTCCTTCACTTTGAAACAAAACAAATTTTGCTACCATTCCTTTCTGTGATCCCGTGATTACTCGGCCAAAATTCCTAAGTTTGGTTAAGATTTCTCCACGTATTGAGGTATGTTAAGGCAAATTATTTCTTTTTTATGGCATGTTCCACGTAACGAAATATAATCGTGATATTGCTCTATAATTTATTCTACTCCTAGTAGTTAAGAATGTTCATGTTATTGATTTCTATGCTAAAAGCATGTCTAAATATGTTCTTAAGTCCTTATTTAGGCATATGGAAAAGATGTTGATATTTACAGTGTTAGCCGAAGGTAGAAGGACAGTGTGTCACCCAGGATGTTCTATTGTATTCATGTATTTTCATTTGCATTGCATTCATGTTTTATCCAAGACCGTATATTGGGGACGGGAAATGGGAAACGCAGACCACCTGATCAGCTGGGATATGATAATGATAAAGACTGTGTGGCTTAATGAAGGAAGATGCCTCATTAAGGGCCAATATATATATATATATATATATATATATATATATATATATATATGTTGTGGGGAGGAAGAAGCCCTTGTGTGGCCAATATATATGTATTTATCCCATTATGCATGACATTTAGACATATTATGCCCATAGAGGCCGACATGTAATGATGCCCACAGAGGCTGTTATGGTAAGGAAAATGCCCAATGGGGACTATGTATATGTATACCGCATTGTGCATGACATTTAGGCATATGTATTAGGACCGTCAGAGATATGTACTATTGGTCAGATGTTGTTATATCCCTGTTATGCTATTATTCGTGCCTAACATACTCATTACATCAGTCGTACTAACGTCCTTTTTGTCGGGGGACACTGCGTTTCATGCCGCAGGTTCACATAGGCGAGATGGTAGTTCACGTTAGTTGATTGCGTATCCAACGGATTTTTGGAGCACTCTCCTTGTTCGGAGTGTTGGTATAATTTTGGGTACGGTATATTTTTTCTTGTATATATGGGTATGGCGAGGCCCTGTCCCGACCTTTGATGTTGCTACTCTTAGAGGCTTGTAGACAGGTGTCATGTGGATAGTAGTCTTATATGGGTATGTATATATATAAGATGGTTACCTAATTTTACATAATTTTCATTCGGCTTTGTCCGTAATTACTATGATTAGATGTTAAATGTACGATGGCGGTACCCGGCGGCTGGGATATGGGTGCCCGTCGTGGCCCTCAGATTTGGGTCGTGACAAACTTGGTATCAGAGCATATCTGTCCTAGGGAGTCTATAAGTCGTGTCTAGTAGAGTCTTGTTTATGGGTATGTTGTGCACCATACTTATAAATAGAGGCTATCTAACATTTTAGGGATGGTTTCCATTCTTTCATATCATAGATCATGCAGTAGAGATGAGTATTAGGAATTCGAGTTTAACGCGTGCCTGTTACGATTTCGGTTATGCCGGTTACCAAAATGACTTCGGTTAGTTTGTACTCGCAGCTAGTAAATGAGCGATTTCTACCAAGACGATGGTTATGCCAGAAGGGGCAGTACTATTGTTAATATTCGAGAATATGAGAAGATGTCTCACTCATATACGGAATATGGAAGAGATAATGTAAGCTTGGAAAGTAAAATGTTTAGTAAGGTAGTTGTATTTTCTTGCTATGTAACGGAGATTAGATATGTCATCCCAACATTCGAGGATGAATGTTTCTAAGGGGGGAAGGATGTAACATCCCGTACTTTCGGGTCACGCTTTGAATCACTAAGCGTATGTAAAATCGCTAGGCGTGTGTAAATAGACCCGAGCGTTGGGAAGATTTATGGTATATTTACGTATCCTAATAAAGAGATTAGTATATAAAAGGGAATAAAGCCCGAAATAATTTTGGACGTAACAAGTGTGACGACGGAAGCCATAAATAAATTTGGTGTGTGCACAAATAGGTTATGGACTAGTGTCATATTACAAGAATTATGACATTGAATATAGGAAGGGCTTATGAGTTATTAGGATTTAAGTGAATTGGGATCACGAAATTAATTATACGTGTGATTGATATATTATACGGAGGCAAGTCACTTGATTAACACTAGGATGGCACGTTAAGGGGTATGTGGCATTAATTGAGAATGCTCCACCGTTAAGACTAATGTGGGTGGGAGACACAATCATGGGGCATTAAAAGGGCACTTACAAAGGGCTCAAATTCATTTCATTTAAACAAATAAATTTGCTGCCTAAATGAATTGCTGACTAGCGAATTACCACACCAACACAATTGTGAGTACTCTTTCGGTTTCGTTAATTTGGGATTTTTTTAACGTTCAGCAACTCCTTTACATATCATTTTAACCATTTCACTTTGCTTTGGTTGAGAATTCATGAAGACCCAAGGAACAGTCCCTATTTCCTTCACTTTGAAACAAAACAATTTTTGCTACCTTTCCTTTCTATGATCCCTTGTTTACTTGGCCAAAATTCCTAAGTTTGGTTAAGATTTCTCTGCATATTGTGGTATGTTAAGATAAATTATTTCTTTCTTTTGACATGTTCCACGTAATGAAATATAACTGTGATATTGCTCCATAATTTATTCTACTCCTAGTAGTTAAGAGTGTTCATGTTATTGATTCATATGCTAAAAATATGTCTAAATATGTTCCTAAGTCTTTATTGAGGCATATGGAAAAGATGTTGATATTTACAGTGTTAGCCGAAGGTACAAGGACAGTGTGTCACCCAGGATGTGCTATTGTATTCATGCATTTTTATTTGTATTGCATTCATGTTTTACCCAAGACCGTATATTGGAGACGGGAAATGGGAAACGCAGACCACCTGATCAGCTGGGATATGATAATGATAAAGCCTGTGTGGCTTAATGAAGGAAGATGCCTGATTAAGGGCCAATATATATATATATATATATATATATATATATATATATATATATATATATATATGTTGTGGGGAGGAAGATGCCCTTATGTGGCCAATATATATGTATTTATCGCATTATGTATGACATTTAGACATATTATGCATATGTATTAGGACCGTCAGAGATATGTACTATTGGGCAGATGTTGTTATATCCCTGTTATGCTATTATTCGTGTCTGACATACTTAGTACATCAGTCGTACTGACGTCCTTTTTATCGGGGGACGCTGCGTTTCATGCCCGTAGGTTCACATAGGCGATGTGGCGGTTCACGTTAGTTGATTGCTAATCCAACGGATTTTTGGAGCACTCCTCTTGTTCGGAGTGTTGGTCTAATGTTGGGTACGGTACATTTTTGCTTGTATATATGCGTATGGCGGGGCCCTGTCCCGACCTTTGATGTTACTACTCCTAGAGGCTTGTAGACAGGTGTTCTGTGGATAGTAATCTTGTACGGGTATGTATATATATAAGATGGTTACCTGGTTTTACATAATTTTCTTTCGGCTTAGTCCTTAATTAACTATGATTAGATGTTAAATGTACGAATGGTGGTACCCGGCGGGTGGGATCAGGGTGCCCGTCGCGGCCCTCCGATTTGGGTCATGACAAACTTGGTATCATAGCATATCTGTCCTAGAGAGTCTATAAGCTGTATCTAGTAGAGTCTTATTTATTGGTATGTTGTGCTACATACTTATAAACATGAGGCTATCTGATATTTTAGGAATGGTTTCAGTTCTTTCATATCATAGATCGTGCAGTAGAGTTGAGTTTTAAGAATTCCAGTTTAATGTGTGCCTGTTACTATTTCGGTAATGCCGGTTACCAAAAAAACTTCGGTTAGTTTGTACTTGTAGCTAGTAAATGAGTGATTTCTACCAAGATGATGGATACGGCAGAAGGGGCATTACTATTGTTAAAATTTGAGATTATGAGGAGCTGTCTCACTCATATACGGAAGATGGAAGAGATAATGCAAGCCTGGAAAGCAAAATGTTTAGTAAGGTAGTTGTATTTTCTGGCTATGTAACGGAGATTAGATATGTCACCCCAACATTCGAGGATGAATGTTTCTAAGGGGGGGGGATGTAAAATCCCGTACTTTCGGATCACGGTTTGAACCGCTAGGCGTATGTAAAATCGCTAGGCGTATGTAAAATCGCTAGTCGTGTGTAAATAGACCCCAGCGTTGGGAAGATTTATGGTATATTTACTTATGCTAATAAAAAGATTAGTATATAAAAGGGATTAAACCCTGAAATAATTTTGGACGTAACAAGTGTGACGATGGAAGCCAAAAATAAATTTGGTGCGTGCACAAAGAGGTTATGGACTAGTGTCATATTACAAGAATTATGACATTGAATATACGAAGGTGTTATGAGTTATTAGGGTTTAAGTGAATTGGAATCACGAAATTAATTATACGTGTGATTGATAAATTATACGGAGGTAAGTCACTTGATTAACATTAGGATGGCACGTTAAGGGGTATGTGGCATTAATTGATAATGCTCCACCGTTAAGACTAATGTGGGTGGGAGACATAATCATTGTGCATTAAAAGGGCACTTAGAAAGGGCTCAAATTCATTTCATTGAAACAAATGAATTTCCTACCTAAACGAATTGCTGACTAGGGAATTACCACACCAACACAATTGTGAGTACTTTTTCGGTTTATTAAATTTGGGATTTTTTTTTAACGTTCAGCAACTCCTTTAGATATCATTTTAACCATTTCACTTTGCTTTGTTTGATAATTCATGAAGACCCAAGGAACGATCCCTATTTCATTCACTTTGAAACAAAACAAATTTTGCTACCTTTCCTTTCTGTGATCCCTTGTTTACTTAGCCAAAATTCCTAAGTTTGGTTAAGATTTCTCCGCGTATTGAGGTATATTAAGAAAAATTATTTCTTTCTTTTGGCATATTCCACGTAACGAAATATAACCGTGATATTGCTCAATAATTTATTCTACTCCTAGTAGTTAAGAATGTTCATGTTATTGAATCCTATGCTAAAAGCATGTCTAAATATGTTCCCAAGTCCTTATTGAGGCATATGGAAAAGATGTTGATATTTATAGTGTTAGCCGAAGGTACAAGGACAGTGTGTCACCCACGATGTGCTATTGTCTTCATGCATTTTCATTTGCATTGCATTCATGTTTTACCCAAGACCGTATATTGGAGACGGGAAATGGGAAACGCAGACCACCTGATCAGCTGGGATATGATAATGATAAAGCTTGTGTGGCTTAATGAAGGAAGATGCTTGATTAAGGGCCAATCAATATATATATATATATATATATATATATATATATATATATATATATATATATATATGTTGTGGGGAGGAAGATGCCCTTGTGTGGCCATTATATATGTATTTACCGCATTATGCATGACATTTAGACATATTATGCCCACATAGGCCGACATGAAATGATGCCCACATAGGCTGTTATGGTAAGGAAGATGCCCAATGGGGACGATGTATATGTATACCGTATTGTGCATGACATTTAGGCATATATATTAGGACTCTTAGAGATATGTACTATTGGTCAGTTGTTGTTATAACCGTGTTATGATATTATTCGTCCCTGACATACTCATTACATCAGTCGTACTGACGCCCTTTTTGTTGGGGGATGATGCATTTCATGACCGCAGGTTCATATAGGCGAGGTGGCGGTTCACGTTAGTTGATTGCGAATCCAACGGATTTTTGGAGCACTCCCCTTGTTCGGATTGTTGTTCTAATTTTGGGTAAGAAACATTTTTGCTTGTATATAGGGGTATGGCGGGGCCATGTCCCGACCTTTGATGTTGCTACTCTTAGAGGCTTGTAGACAGGTGTCTTGTGGATAGTGGTCTAGTTTGGGTATGTATATATATATAACATGGTTACCTGATTTTTCATAATTATCTTTTGGCTTAGTCCATAATTAACTATGATTAGATGTTAAATGTACGAATGGCGGTACCCGGCGGGTAGGATCCGGGTGCCCGTCGCGGCCCTCCGATTTGGGTCATGACAAACTTGGTATCAGAGCATGTCTGTCCTAGGGAGTCTATAAGCCGTGTCTAGTAGAGTCTTATTTATGGGTATGTTGTGCCCAAACTTATAAACATGAGGCTATCTGACATTTTAGGGATGGTTTCCATTCTCTCATATCATAAATCGTGCAGTAGAGCTAAGTTTCAAGAATTCGAGTTTAACGCGTGCCTGTTACGATTTCGATTATGCCGGTTACCAAAAAGACTTCGGTCTGTTTGTACTCGCAGCCAGTAAATGAGCGATTTCTACCAAAATGATGGTTACGCCAGAAGGGGCACTACTATTGTTAATATTGGAGAATATGAGAAAATGTCTCACTCATATACGGAATATGGAAGAGATAATGTTATCTTGGAAAGTAAAATGTTTAGTAAGGTAGTTGTATTTTCTAGCTATGTAACGGAGATTAGATATGTCATCCCAACATTTGAGGATGAATGTTTCTAAGGGGGGAAGAATGTAACATCCCGTACTTTCGGGTCACGCTTTGAATCAATAAGCGTATGTAAAATCGCTAGGCGTGTGTAAATTGATCGGAGCGTTGGAAAGATTTATGGTATATTTACGTATCCTAAATAAGAGATTAGTATATAAAAGGGAATAAACCCCGAAATAATTTTGGACGTAATAAGTGAGACGACGGAAGCCGTAAATAAATTTGGTGCGTGCACAAAAAGGTTATGGACTAGTGTCATATTACAAGAATTATGACATTGAATATACGAAGGTCTTATGAGTTATTAGGATTTAAGTGAATTGGGATCACAAAATTAATTATGCGTGTGATTGATAAATTATACGGAGGCAAGTCACTTGAATAACACTAGGATGGCACGTTAAGGGGTATGTGGCATTAATTGAGAATGCTCCATCGTTAAGACTAATGTGGGTGGGAGACACAATCATGGGGCATTAAAAGGGCACTTACAAAGCGCTCAAATTCATTTCATTTAAACAAATAAATTTGTTGCCTAAACGAATTGCTGACTAGCGAATTACCACACCAACACAATTGTGAGTACTCTTTCGGTTTCGTTAATTTGGGATTTTTTTAACGTTCAGCAACTCCTTTACATATCATTTTAACCATTTCACTTTGCTTTGGTTGAGAATTCATGAAGACCCAAGGAACAGTCTCTATTTCCTTCACTTTGAAACAAAACAAATTTTGCTACCTTTCCTTTCTATGATCCCTTGTTTACTCGGCCAAAATTCCTAAGTTTGGGTAAGATTTCTCTGCATAATGAGGTATGTTAAGGCAAAATATTTTTTTCTTTTGACATGTTCCACGCAACGAAATATAACCGTGATATTGCTCCATAATTTATTCTACTCCTAGTAGTTAAGAATGTTCATGTTATTGATTTCTATGCTAAAAGCATGTCTAAATATGTTCCTAAGTTGTTATTGAGGCATATGGAAAAGATGTTGATATTTTATAGTGTTAGCCGAAGGTACAAGGACAGTGTGTCACCGGGATGTGCTATTTTATTCATGCATTTTTATTTGTATTGCATTCATGTTTTACCCAAGACCGTATATTGGGGATGGGAATCGGGAAACGTAGACCACCTGATCAGCTGGGATATAATAATGATAAAGCTTGTGTGGCTTAATGAAGGAAGATGCATGATTAAGGGCCAATATATATATATATATATATATATATATGTTGTGGGGAGGAAGATGCCCTCGTGTGGCCAGTATATATGTATTTATCACATTATGCATGACATTTAGACATATTATGCCCACAGAGACCGACATGAAATGATGCCCACAGAGGCTGTTATGGTAAGGAAGATGCCCAATGGGGATGATGTATATGTATACCGCATTGTGCATGACATTTAGGCATATGTATTAGGACCCTCAGAGATATGTACTATTGGTCAGTTGTTTCTGTTTTAGCTGTTGGTATATCCCTATAATATTATTATTCATTTCTGACATACTCAGTACATCAGTCTTACCGATGTTCCTTTTGTCGGGGGACGCTGCGTTTCATACCCGCAGGTTGACTTAGGCGAGGTAGCAGTTCACGTTATTTGATTGCGAATCCAGCGGATTTTTGGAGCACTCCCCTTGTTCGTGGTGTTAGTCTAATTTTGGGTACGGTACATTTTTGCTTGTATATATGGGTATGGCGGGGCCCTGTCCCGACCTTTGTTGTTGCTACTCTTAGAGGTTTGTAGACTGGTGTCCTGTGGATAGTGGTGTTGTATGGGTATGTATATATATAAGATGGTTACCTGATTTTTCATAATTTTCTTTCGGCTTAGTCCGTAATTAACTATGATTAGATGTTAAATGTACGAATGGCGGTACTCGGCGGGTGGGATCCGAGTGTCCGTCGCGGCCCTCCGATTTGGGTCGTGACAGTGGCATTGGCCTTCTTGAGGCCGAACGACATTACATTGTAGTGGTATACTCCATACGAAGTAATGAATGCCATTTTCTACGCGTTTTCTTCGCTCATTAGAATCTGATACTAACCGGCGAATCAATCCACAAATAATTATAACTCGTGCTTCACATAGTTATCGATATGTATGTATACGTTCGGTAGCAGAAAGTTATCCTTGGTACTAGCTCGATTGAGATCACAATAGTCCATATAGATTCAGATATTTCTGTCTTTATTTGGTACATGCACAATGTTGGCTATCCATGTTGGATATGGAGTTACTTCCACCACTCCTGACTTTATCTGATTTTCGACCTCATCCTTGATTCTTATGCTTAGATCAGGTTTGAATTGTTAGATTTTCTGTTTGACCGGGGTGAAACCCTCATTCAGGGGTAGCTTATGGGCTACTATGTCTGTGCTTAATCTGGTCATATTCGCGTATGACCATATGAATACGTCGACATATTCCCTTAGTAGATTTATTAATTCCTCTTTTCTTGGAGCGTACAAATGCACACTTATCTGGGTTTCTTTAACTATTTCCTCATCCCCGAGTTTGATTGCTTCGGTTTCGTCAAAATTAGGCTTTTGCCTATTCTCATACTAATCTTCCTCATCGACGAGGTCTTCTGGAAACTCTGCCTACTCATCGTACTCCTCATATTCTTTTTCATCCGCATCACTTGACTCCCTCATCTCGCGACATGTCATGACGTTATGAGTTATTTTATTATTATTACTGAAAACAAGGAAAAGCATTGTTAGTTTATAAAAACATGTTAGATAAAAATAAAGATACTTTTTGCATAAACTGAGGCTTTCATTAATTTATCTAAACAAAGTACAAACAATTGTACTAACTCATATCAACGTCGAGTCATTTTCGTTTTTCAAATATCACATAGAAAAGTAAATATGCAAATGGTGAATGCTCGGGCCTCAGCCAATTTTCACCGATTTTTGAAAGAAAAGTTAAAATCATTCTCTCTACCGAGGAGCCAAAACTGGGGTAGAGCTCCAGTTGGACAACTGTTCATCTGGATCAGCGTCGCGGATGATGGGTGCTTTAAAGATTTCATCTAGTATCACAACACACTCTTCCTCTTGGAAGAACATCCCTAGACCCTCTTCTATGTCTCCGCCGTTGTGAATGGACATTCGGATAGGGAATGACTACTACAGACCAGGGAAAGGCTTACGCAACTATAGAGTACGTATTTTCTTTTGTTCGGCATCGAAGGCTTCTTTAGAGCTTGGTATATACCCAAGACCAAAGCGATACTTGTTTGCCGAAATTTACACTGGTTCCTTCATACCTTGGAGCTCTCAGCCCAGACCATTGCTAGGCTCGAACCCGTTCTAAAGCATAGTTGTAGAAATTATTTTATAGACTGGTGGCATAGTGCTCTCTTCATCGTCCCCTTGGTTAGTGTCCCCCACAAGCTCTACTATATAGAAATTCGTATCTTTTGGGACTTCCTTTATAACTAGCACAAAGATATTAAGATAGTTGTGAATGCTACCCGCTTCATAGATCACCACTTGATGTATATAAGGAGGGTGTTGTTGTGTAAGTGGCTCTAGAGTTGGGTATATTTGTGTCTACCCGAAAACAGGACTCAAAAAGTGGTTTTCAGGTTCTCGGTTTGGCCGAATAGATTGGTGTTTGGTGGCTGTTTCGGGTAGTTGTGCTTGGAAATGGACTTAGGCCTTTTGTAGGGTTGTCTCGGGTGGGTTGAAGGTAAGGTTGATGTTCGAGACTTGGTGATTTTATGGTGGAAAGGCTGTGAAAATGAACCGAAACAATAAGGCTCCGGCAAAGGTTGGTTTAGTGGATTATTTGACATTGTCGGATTTGGACGGTTGTATACGGGTGGTTTGATTAACAACCTTTAGAGGGGGGTGTTTGTGAAGTACCGTGGGAGGGAAGGGTGATTGGTATATAGAGGATTGGATAAGGATTGAAGACGAGTTGAAAGGTGCAAGCTCGAGTGAAGGATGATTTTTTTGGTTAAGTATTGGTTCGGTTGATATAGCTCTAGCGAGGTACGGTCGACATGCCAAGGATAATGATACAAGGGTTTTATTGCCCGAGTCGACACCAAGATCAGTGTGACTAATTTGACAAGGTCTAGTCCGGGGTTGCTAAGTACAAGCCCGTGAACAAGTCAAGTAAGGAAGGTCGGTAACCTTAGGATAGACCCTAGGCCTTGGTTTGGTTGGATCACACAAGTTTCAACATCTATTTGCACCAATGGGGTTCCTTAAGCTTGGGTTTTATTAGATCACACAAGTTCTAACCAAGACTTACGCCTAAGGGACCTTATCTTGGGTTTAACACGGTCACACAAGTCCTAGCTTCAACTTACACTAAGGGGTTGGTTCATACAAGAACCGAAGGCCTACACAAGTACCAACTAACGTAGACAACACATAAGTTGAATAACATAGCAATTAAGTAAAACTCATGTTTTCTATTCATCAAATCTGCTTTTTTACAATATCCTAAGAGTCCTATTTATAATAGTACATGGACTATTCTAGAAGGATAACAAAAGGACACAAACTACATGAACTTCTCATCCAAGTATGGACAAGTGGGAAGGGTCTCAGTTTGCTTGGGAAGTGTGGTGTTTGGTGGCTTTTTCGGGTAGTTATATAGGGAATTGAGACAAGGCATTTTACGGAGTTCTGGCGAGTGTGTTTAGGGTAATTTTGGTGATCAGGCCCTGGTGGTTGGATGGTGGCAAGGTGACGGGACAAAACTAAAACAGTGAGGTTCCGATGATGTGGGTTGTGCGGATAGTTTGGTTTTATCGGGTTTGGGCGTGGATTTGGAGGTGGTTTTGGGGGTTGGCCTTTCTTGCAGATATTTGTAAGGTACTGTGGGATGTGGTGGTATAAAGGATGAAGTGGTTTGGACAAGGAATAAACACTGGATGATGTGTGCAAACCCAAGTACAAACCACGTGTAGGACAATCGATATAGCAAGGTTAATAACACGAGGGTTTTAATGCTCGAGTCGACACCAAGATGAGTTTGGCAAATTGGACAAGGTCTAGACCGGGGTTGTTAAGTACAATCCCGTGAACAAGCCAAGTGAAGGTGGCCGGTAAGCTTAAGATAGACCTTAGGCTTGGGTTTGGTTGGATCACATAAGTTCTAACGTCCACTTGCATCAAAGGGGTTCCTTAAGATTGGGTTTTATTAGGTCACACAAGTTCTAAGCAAGACTTACGCCTAAGGGACCTTATCTTGGGTTTAACACGATCACACAAGTCCTAGATTCAACTTACACTAAGGGGTTGGTTCACACAAAAACCGAAGGCCCACACAAGGACCAATCTAAGGTAGACAACACACAAGTTGAATACTTTAGAGTATGAGTAAAACTCAAGTTTATATTTCAATCAACTCTCTTTTTTACAATGGCCTAAGGAATCTATTTATAGTACAAAATGGACTATTCTAGAAGAAGATAAAAGGACACAAAACTAGAACCCATTCGGCCTAGTGTGGACGAGTTTGGGTTAACTTGGTGGCCAAGGTGTTTCGGCCATCTCTTCCTCTTCTCTAGGCCGAGATTGAGGTTTCCCATGTAACCATATTCATGAATTTTTTAGCTCATAAATTCTTCCAACAACCTCATCTTCTTGGAATGTGTTGGAAGCTTCTATTCTTGGTATTTGTTTTGATGATCATTTCGGTCAACTCTTCTCCTCTTGGATGACTTGAATTCTTTAATATAGCTAAATTTATAAACTTGTTAGTCCATAAATTCTATCCTTGAAATCCCCATCTTCTAGATGTCCCTTGTCATTGTCATCTTGTCCTCCAACCCATGGCCTAGTTATCCCTTTGGATGACTTTTTAGTCTAGTCACTTTATTGGAAGGCTCTCGGCCTTGTCACCCTTTACATGGCGTATTAATTGTGTCCTAATGTAGTTATTACGTGGCATACTATGTCCTAAGCTAATAACTAAGCTAGTAAGTAAAAGATAAGCTAAAAGAAAAGCATGGTCTCGGTCAAGTCCAACAAGAAGGCCGAATAAAACATGTTTCTTAGATCATCACGTGATAACCCAACTTTATTCCATTTTAAATGCCATGTTAGGCATCTAAGTGTAGAATGATGGGCCTTTGTTGACACTCTTAATAAATCACCTCTCGACCTTGGTTGAGAGTTTAAGTACGTGGGCTTACTTACATCACCACTTCATGGTTCTCTCATACAAACTTTAGTGATTGGTGGAAAGATAATGACACTTCTCCAGCTATGTGTATCCAAGGCATTCCCAATAGTAGGTTCTAGTTGGTGCTGATGGTCATAACCTGGAACTCAGTGGTAAACTCGGTGGGCCCTATTTCTATTTTAAGGTCTACCTAGCCCAGGGTGTCACACTATGCTCTATCTAAAGCTCTTACATTGGTACGGCTCTGGCGTATTTTCCCAATGTTGTAGCCCAACTGCTTTAATGTGGATTCTAGGCATATATTTAGACCAGTCGAATTGTTGACAAGTACACGAGAGATGACCTTGCCTCTACATTTGATGGTGATATAGAGAGCCTTGTTGTGAGCCGCTCCTTCTCTTCGCAACTCATCAGGAGTGAATAAGATTTGGTGAGCTCTAATGACATATCCTACTATGTCGACCAATGTCTCGTTGCTTGTCTCTGCTAGGATGTGGGCTTTATCCAACATTTTTATTAAGGTTTGATGATGCTGTGATGAACTCAAGAGAAGCGACATTACCGATATTCTAGCTGGTGTTTTCTGCAGGTGTTCGATAATAGAATATTCCTTTGGCTGCATCCTGTGCCGAAAGTCATCGGCCTCTCCTTTGGTGATAGGCCTTCTTTGATTTGTTTCCTTACGGGGCGCTCCTTGCACCAACTATTTAAGAGTATAACATCTTCTCGATGTCTTCATTCCCTGGGCCACGACTACTTGAACCAAATACTCCTTTCTTGGAATTGGGAACACTTCTTGTGGTACTTGGACCATAAACAGGTTTCTAGGGGCTAGTCCCACTTCTTTTTGTACTTGGAGCACGAATGAATTTTTTAGGGTTGGGATCAGCACCATGTAGTTAGGCCGCTCTTGTAGAGTAAAAGAGGTGATCGTCCGTTCTATGTTTTCAATAGATTCTTGATCCAGTTGTTGGCATATAGCCCAATCTTGCTCTTGTTCAATCATGTGTATATGGTTGGCACCATGATTGGGTAGAGGATTTGTATTTACATTTGGTGTTGCTGCTTCCAAGATAATTTCTCAATCAGATCATGTAGTTTGTGCTTTAAATTGATACAATCCTCTGTACTATGTACATTCCCTCTGAAATGGTAAGCACAAAATTAATCGGCTATATAGAAGAGAGTTTTGAGATTACCAGGTTTTGACGGCACGAAGTAGTTGAGTCCAGCCACATTTAGCTTCTCGAACAACTTTGTTTGGGTTTTGGGAAGTGGAGTGAATGTCCAAGGAGGTTTCTTCTTGAAATTTGGATGTGGCAAGTCATATATAGCCGGAGGCGACTGATTTTGGTGATTTTGATAGTTTTGTGGCTCTTGATAAGCGGGTGCGGGAACTTGGTAATCTGGCGATGGAGTTTAGTATGTAGATATGGTTATTTTGTAGTTTGATTGTGAAGCTTGATAGGCTGGGGCCGATATTTTGTAATTGGGCTATGCGTAATAGACTAGTTCAGGGCTGTAGGTCGATGGTATGTAGTTTCTTGAGGGAGGAGATTGGTATATATCGAAGGAAGATTGTGATCCTTTTTTTCTATGACTCTTAGTGCTGGGGGTATGAGAGATATTTGCCACATGTTCTTTCTTTTTCCTTGTGGCTCCGGTAGACCTTGCCAAGCCATCTTTGTTGGCAACACTGATAATCTTTCTAGTTTTGAGGCCATTTTCTATTGCCTCTCCCATCTTTACCAATTCTGAGAATGGCCTCCCGGCTATAGACAACATGCAGTCATAACGCTCCAACTCTTATGACCGGATAAAGACTAAAACTAGTTCCTCTTCACTCATTAGTGGTTGCACTCGAGTGGTTTCAGCCCTCCACCTACTTGCATAGTCTCGGTAGGTTTTAATAGACTTTTGTTCAATATTTTCCAAATAGTAGCGATCGGGCACGGTTTCCACGTTGAAGCAAAATCTATCCCTGAAGGCCCCAACCATTTCTTCCCAAGAGTCCCAGTGATGGATGTCTTGAGACATGAACCACTCTGATGCCTCTCATGTGTGGCTTCGTCTGAACAATCTCATTATCAATGCTTCATTCCTCTTGATACCAACCAATTTGTCATAGTAAGCTCTTAGGTGAGCTTTGGGGTTTCCCATGACGTTGAAAAGTTCAAACTTGGGCACTTTGAAGCCCTCCGGCAAGTCCAAATCAGGATGCATGTACAAATCATCATATCTTAGGCTCGTTGCTTTTCATGAGACTTTGTTAGATTTCTCGAATAGATCCATCATTTTCAATTCCGTTTCTTTGTTCCTTTGGTCCTGCTCGGCTGTCCATGCCCTTTTCCATCTCTTCGTAATAGTCATGCTCTGGCGAAGAGTCAATGACAGTAATTGGAGTGTGAAAGTATATTGTGGGGCGTACTAGGTAACTTTTGGGAGTGCTAGCAGCTCAGGGTATTGTATGGGTAACAATATTTTGGTGTTGGCCGGGGTCGGCATAAGCAGGGATGCCTGAATAGCAGGCGCAAAATAAGATGTCCCGCCATGTGGTGGCATTTGCTGGAGGTAGCTGCGCCTCTGGCAATATTGATGGCCTCGTTCTTCACGACCTATTCTTGTAGTCGGCGATTTTTCTGAATAGGAAGCTGATCACATCCTCAATGCGTGAGGCATTTTAGAGATCCTGAGGCGTAGTGCCCTCGATAGTCAGAGTATCTCTATTGCATGTTTCCTCGGGAGTACCAGTCATTTTTTCTTGATTTAGCCGATTTAGGGAGCTGCTATGGCTTTTGATCTAGTGAAGTATACCAGTGTGACGCAACACAGATCAACCCATTTCTATGAGAAAAGAACAACTCAAAGGCAAATGATGTTACTATATTAGACGAAAAACAATAAAAAAACATATCACATAAAAGTTTCACATAATGCACACAAACGCATATATTCGATCCGAACTCTTGATTAATTTTCCATTCTGGGGGTATTTTGGTCATTTGGCCATTTGTTTTTGTTTTTAGGGTTTTGTTTTGAAGGTCTATGGTTGATTTTCTACCACGACGTCGTTGGACCAAAACTTTTCTATAAATAGCTGGAGGGATGCCCCTCCTTGTTAACATAAATGTTGTTTGTTGTTATAGATAGATGATGAGAAGACGGATTGCAGTGTCGTCATTGAAGATCGCCTCCTAAGGTATGTAAGGGATACTCTTCTTTTCTTTTTGTCATGAATCCATAGAATATGTCCTTTTATTAGAAGCCGAAGGGGCTAGCTTGCCCCTATTTTTCCTAGTGACAGGTTGAGATTGTCTAAGGGATAAGGAGTTAACTCCTGTAGAGTTCTCATGTAAGTTATAAGAAGTAGAGTTAGTAGCACCTCCAAGATGTCCGTAAGCTATCTATATATATCAGCCACGATTTACGAATAGAAAAGAGACCCGAATATACTTGTCTTCGGGACTATGGGCCATACAGATTGCTAGTAGGGCTATACATACGCGTGCTTGCCTTCGGGGTTATATAAATATAGATTGCCTTTAGGGCCATCAATATATACTTGTCTTCGGGGACATGTACTTACACACTGGATCCCTTGTGAGGTCGGAATATTATGTTCAGATTATGTGCTAGATAATAACGTAATCGAGATAAGAAATCTGAGATAGTAAGAATAGTACATAGAGCAGAAACAAAATAGCTCGTATAGATAAATAGAGGTACAAAAAGGTAAATTGATCGAGCAGTTATGGTCAGTCCACTCCCATTATTATTTCCCCGTAGATATTTCTAGCATATTCATTTATGTTCTTCAGCTCCAGAGTTTATATATATTCAGATGGTTTTCTACCTTACATAGTTGGTATATTTCCTTGTACTAACGTCCCATTGCTGGGGTGCTGCGATTCATGCATGCATCCATGAACATGTAATCAGTTCGACGGATTCGCCTAATAGAGTAGATTAGGATTCAGCGAAGGATCGGTAAGACTCCATCTCTTTTGGAGTGCAGCCGATTCTAGAGGTCAAGTATCAAACTTTTAAGTAAGCTATAGGTAGGTCGGGGTCTTGTACCGACCATGTTTGATGTCAGTTATCTATAGAGGATTTGTAGACACAGGTTCAACATGTACAATTGTCAGTGGCATGATCAGCCCTCGTTGTATGTTTTATTGAGTTTACCCAGTATAAGTGTTTTCAGAGGCTTTCTCGGCCCACAATAACGCATAGTAAGAACACATCGACCTAAGTTGAGATTGCTTTTACAGTAGGGCCTCAAGGGCCTAGTTTTCCTTCAAGACTAGGTTCGGCCTTGTAGGCCAAAGTTGAGATTGCTTTTATAGTAGGGCCTCAAGGGCCTTGTTGGCCTACAATAGCGCATACTTGGTACGCTCGGGCCTAGTCAGGCACCGAGTACTAGACACACCCCTGTAGGTTGGGGTGTGACAGTGAACCTTGCCTTTGCGGGCTTAAAGAGTGAAAATGTCTGCGTACGAGTCTTCAAAGGCAGTGAAGTCTTAACACCACACCTAGGTTTCCATAGTGATTCCTTTATCAGGAATGATGGGGTTGTAGACTAGTAGGGAGTATGAGCCCCTAAGGTTACGAATTACCTAGTTTGCCCGAAGGGTTATCGCCATCTAGGGAGCTAATACAACAATAGGTAAGAACATTAGTCGAAAGCATTCTGGAGGATGTTGAGTCCTGAGGATGAGAACTTAGAAATGGATGTTTTGACAGATGAAAGGAACAAGGTTAAAAGAATATATGAAATCTAAATACCTTTACTTATTCTAGTGTTCAAGTATTAATGTTAAGGCAGACATGACAGGTGCAACTCAGAATATAGCAGAGGACAGTTATTATCACGCCCCAACTCTGAATGAGACGGACCATATTCTACATGTATCTACTGTGATCTTGTAATATGGTAAATGACATAACATGTAACACAAATGAATTTTGTGAACAAAACCTTTTTGTACATAAATGTGGCCAGTAGCCCATGGTATGCAATTGAATATAAAATAACCTATTGACTCTGTCTATGAAGCCTATATAAGTACCTATCATTGAACGACTAATACAAGTTCTGGGATAAGGCCCAAAGCTACCCATAATCTCTAACATCAATGCAATTACTAGACCTGACTCGGTACTAGGTGAAATTAGAGCTTGCAACTCTTCCTCTGATGATCTGCACTATCTAGCAAACCAGTCTGCCAACCTCTATATTTGGACATGCAATGTGAAATATAACAAATGCAGCGCCCCCGACAAAAGGGACGTCAGTACAGAAAGATGGTACTGAATACGTAAGGCAAACTGAAATAATCATCTGAAAGAACATCAAGTGTAAGGAGAGATAGGGAAGAATCACCTGAAACTCTAAATTTCCACTGAGGACCATGATATGCACATGCATATTGTATATGCGTGTATAACGCCGTCATACATATATATGCGTATATAATGCCATCAAGCCTCTATAGGCCTCCCATCATATCATATCGGCCTTTGTGGGCATAATCATCATCATATACTAGATGATCAGGTGGTGGTGCATATATAACGCCATAACCTTTCCCATATCCCATATACATATCATATAGCATAGTGTATATAACGCCTATGTGGTCATGATATACATGTATATAATGCATGAATGATATTAAGACACTATGAGTCTATCAGAGTGACGTAAGGTCATTACCTCTCTGATTAACACTATGGAACTAACATCATCAACATAACTTACTTTGAAGAATCAACAAGCTATAAGATAAGATTACTATCATTATATTTAAGTCAAGAACATCAACCTCTAACATATCTAAGAGTGGAGTCGTTATGGATATTGTTAATTTACGTTAGTTTCATTCTGATCATGCCAAAAGAAGGAAGAGTAGCCTTAACAAACTTACTACTCTATGATGCTTTCTTTTTACCCACGAACCTTGGAAACATATGAGACTCATAACAAAGAGAGTGAGATCATTATCGAGGACATGATATGACACAAATAATATCACACGGGAGATACAACTTTGTAGAAGTAGAAGACTTTCGATAATTCATTCTTTGGAACTCACCATTAAAGGAAGAAATCAAATGATAAGACTTTATGTCACTGGATATGATAGGAATATACCTACTATTCTACGACGCTATTATGACACCTTAAAAAACCATTATCTAGTCTTGTGGACCATTCAACCTTGGATAGACTATCATCATCAACGTCAATGTGGTTTTTCTTAAAAAAGCTTTATACCCCACAATGGTAATCTAGATGCTTACGACATAATTCCTCTTACATTACGTTCTACGACCCCTTTAACAATCATCTGAACTCTTAACTATATGATGACTTATTACTATTCAAATGACATCACGTGAAAGGAACACCTGAGCATGAACAAGACAGTCACGATACTTTACTCCTAGGAACTCAAATAGGAAGGGAACATCTGATAGGACATTATCACACTAAATGCTATATGGACATATGCACTCACTTTACTATAATCATTATTGGGGTTTCCCTAAGCGTATAACCTAACTCCCTATATTGTCTTATCCTCAAGAAGGCTATAACGTTTATATCAACTTAGTTCACCTTATGTGACAATATATAAACCATTAACGATCACCTAAAAGCTATCATATAATTCATCTTAAGTAGTAATCTATCATCCATTAGTAATACTCTAGAAGCCAACAATTAATCTTTCTTACCTATCATACCATAACCTTAGATCTATGATCTTCCAACTATTATCTGAGAGTCATTCTAAACATAGTTATCACACATAACCTACTATAACTTCTTCGTTTATACTTATAATCTATCACTTTCGTTAACAAGTAAGGTTCCCATCTCATTGTAAACTAGTAGTCATGAACTAGTAAATCCTTTTCATTGGTTGCTACTGGTCACTAGAACAGACAACAACTATCAAACATGCAAGGCTCCCCTTTTATTATCAATTAGTCATCACACTACAGGAGTTATTTTGAGGGTGAATCTATAGTTCATACTTACTCTATCATTGGAAAATATGGCTACTAATACACTCATGAAACTCAGCTCGTTGGGAAAAATACTAATTAGGACATCTATGAAGCTATTAAACATATGAGTGGAGCAGCTCTTACTAACTATCGCTATGCAATTGGGAGTTTCTCAAGGGAGCCGTTGTGGCTCGTATACACTTTCTAAGAAGAGTACAAGACTTCTAATAGATATATGAAACTTGTATTATGGAGCCGGCACAAAAAATGGAGTACATTAAACTATGAAATGCATATGTACAACACCTCTAGAATTCTGTTTTGGAATCATACTCTATTGGTTACTAGTGTGGTCCTACCTAAGGGGGAAACTCTATCCTCTTTGCAGTAACTCATAACGTAATTTATGAGATGAATATGCTTGAGTAATGACCATGTGTGAGCACATAACATCTCTTTCATTTCACTTTGTGTGCTAGGAACGTCATCATACGTAAGGGGAATTCCAATCCCACTATTGCAATTGGGAACTTGAGTCTTGGGAGTAAATGCTTGAATAACAACTGTTACAGACACATAGCTTTACTTAAGATATTCATGACACTTGCAACATGGAACTACTACACTTGGATGCTCTAAATTTCATGGTTTACATAAGAAGCAAATGTCGTACATAGTGTCGTGGTGGTGAGTCAAGAAAATAGCCTTACGTATAGTTCTACCCTCGGATACCAATGAAGAACTCATTCTCCTTTTACCATCAACTACAATAAGGAAACAATACTACTGTTAACAACCAAAAACATAAGAACTAACTGACGAATGACAAACTATGCTATACAAACTTCTATAACATATATCTTCACCTAGCTCCCTTCCAATTCTTAAAACTTCATAAATCAATATATAAACACAAACATAAACATCTCCAGCCCCTTTATATAATAAAACAACTAACTTTACTACCAACCTAGTCCCAACACACTATATAGCACAATCAACACTTCAACCACATTATCTAGTCATTCAACTTAGAACTTATATCTTCTAAGCATATTTAAATCATCAAACTAACTTATATACAACATGCTAATACTTCTAGCACCTTCACACACCAAAACAATCCCAATATGCTATACCACACAACTAGTAACTCAACTACATCAATCAATCGCAACTTACAAACTAGATAATGAGCGACAACTCATTTTATGACAAATCGGACAATATCTCCCTTGTTTATTTTACTTCCCTCGAGTTCAAAATGACAACAACAATCAACAACATCTCCAATATCTTTATATAATAAAATTTATCCCAACATACTACATAACATGTCTAGCAACTTACCTGCAACATCCAATCACCAACTTGTAACAACTCAACACATCTAGAACTTAAACTAAGTCATACACATGGGGAAGGGAGAAATCTTACCTTTCTGTCCAATTGCTTACTTTGTCTCAACTCGCTTCCCTTTAACTTTCCCCAAATAACTAGAATAGGAAAGACAAATCAGCACAGACACTACATGACAGCGGAGAAGATAACTCAAGCTTTAGACTTGATCTTCATACCTTAACCTTCGAGGAGAGGGCTGATTTTATGGATTGTTTGGTGTAGAAAACATTTTGAGATCTTAGGAGAGAAGATAAATCACATGGAAATATTTTTACACCATGGGAGAGGGAATAAACTTGAAGCTTTTCTACTTAGAAACCTAAGAGAAAGAAAAAATATCTGGTTGTACTGAGAGAGAGAGAGAGAGAGAGAGAGGAGTTTCTGAATGTATTTTCTTATGAGGATATGGATAAATTACCAAATTTGGGTCTTAAAACACCCCTATGGCTGACCTTACCTTTGCCCCTAATGGGCCTCAGTTTATCATTTCAGATTGGGCCACTTATGCACTTTAATTTGGGCCTCTCATTGCCCTTTTAATTTGTGCCTCTTATTTCAAGTAGGTGGGTCACCTATTTGTCACTTACTTGAGCAAGTAGTTTACAAATTAGCTCTAAAAATGTGTGTTGTCCTTGTTTCATAAGTAGGATGTTAAACAAGTAGGACGTGTAAGAAAATAGGACGTGCAAGCAAGTATGACATATGAGAAAGTTGATGAAGCACATATGACGTCTAAGAAAGTAGGTGAAACTAGTAGGTCGTCTACCTTTTTCCGACATCTTATTCATTTATGAATCTCATTTACTTTTATTAGGCTTAACATAATACATACACTTGGATACTATAAACTCATTCTTCCATATTCAAGTAACTTTGTCGACTTCAACTTAGTCGTAGACATAATGAGAAGTATGGGGTGATACAGTTAAGGTGAGTTATGGCTAACCCTATCGATTCTTGCATACATAGATGGCTGTGTGAGGCCAATTTGATCTTATTTTGAGATTATGTTTCCCTGTGTGGCGTTGGATATATATATTTGGGCTATTTTCCAGGTTTTAGATAGTCCTGGTTATAAAGGAAACTCTGCCAAAATTTTTAGAACCCTCAAAAGTTAAGAATATCCTTAACATTCGCGGATGAATGTTACTAAGGGGGGAAGGATGTTACACCTCGTAGTTTTGCGTTCCTTCGCATCGTCGATTGATAATTAATTCTCAGGAAGAGGTACGACCTTATAAAATGATAACCATGGTTTATAACTTGTTTACGAAAGTTTCAAAGTATATTGAAGCTAAACGAATCAAAGAAAATACATTTCGATAAAATCGGGGATAGTGGAAGTTTGACAGGAAATTGACGGACCGTCAAACTGATAGGGTGGACTGTCAAAATGCTTGAGAAAATCTGATCTCAGGAGGCAGATCGATGGTCAGGATTGACGTACCATCGATCCCACTATCGAAGTACGGCGATGAAAAATTTCAGCCGGGTATAAAACGGATCAGGTCGATTTAAACCTTATTTTCACCTTAAATCAGATCCTAACACTCCTTAAATACTCTCTAAGGATTTCACAACATCCAAGATCAATCTGAAAGCAAATTATGTCATATTAATGTTGCTAATCCCTTGATTATCATAGAAACTATATTCTCTGTATCCAATCGAGTTTGGAAATCCTTGAATTTGGCATAAGTTGCTATTTTGAGAGGGGTTTGATGCGTCGAGGAAAGATTCACCCTCATATGTCTATGTTTGTGATTTATTGATGATTTGTAGTAAGTTGTGAAAGGAGTTTCGTAATTGAAACCCGTAAACCTAGGACATCATAATACGATGATTTGTAGTAAATTGATTGTTGGTATTGAAGATTTAGAATTTCATCATGTACTAAAGTAAAGAGTAACTAGAAAGCATATGAAAGTTGAGTTTTATGATCTTAGGAATATGAGTTGTTTGTAAGTAATTTCTTGAGATCTGATGGTTGGAAATAATAAAGCATGAGTTATCTTTGTTGTTGTTGTTATTGTGTATATTGTCCTTGAAATAAAGGAAGTATGAATTCAAGGGAGGTGCTATCTGACTTGCCATAGAACGAGCTTATAACTCGATAGCTAGAAGTATGTCCCTACTTTTTAACATAAGTGTTGTTTGTTGTTATATATGGATTATGAAAAGATGGATTTTAGCATCGTCATCGAAGATAGCCTCTTGAAGTATGTGGGCTATCCTTCTTTTTTTTTTTGGTATGAATCCATAAAATATCTCCTTTTATTAGAAGCCAAATGGGTCTAGCTTGCCCCTATGTTTCCTAGTGACGTGTTGAGACTGTGTAAGAGATAAGGAGTTGACTCAGGTAGAGTTCTCTAGTATCTTTTAAGAAGTAGAGTTAGTAGCACCTCCAAGATGTCGGTAAGCTATCTATATATCAGCTACGAGTTACGAATAGAAAAGAGACCCGAAGGAATGAGCTAATAAACCAGTAGTAGAACATAAGTAAAGAAAATATGAGATTATACTAGCTAGAAGACCATGTTGTAATAGCTTAACAAGATGAGCAGGTATGCATATTTGAAGAGGACTAGGATTCTCCTTAAAGCCAAGAGAACTAGAGTACATAATACAATAGAATAAGTCAGGAAATAGAGTACATGATATGAGTATATATGGTACTCCTCAGGCTTAAGAAAAATAGAGATATTCGAGTTACAAAAATAAGTTGGGTAGAACAACGAGATATTTAGACAAGAGTTAAGATAGTATAAGAATCCCTATATCTAACATAGTATTTTATGACAGAGTAAGTGTGGAGCATAGGTTACAGAATGAGCTAGACGAGCTATGAGTTAAATCCAAGTACTTAGCTATATATTGTTTTCTTATTGTGTATGTATGAAATTGCATTCGGGGCTATGATGTTTCCTTCAGAGCTATTGACACTGCTTTCGGGGCTATACATATTACCATTAGGGTTATTGGCCATACAAATTGTTTGTAGGACTATACAGACGTGCGGTTGCCTTTGGGGCTATACAGATATAGATTGCCTTTGGGGCCATCAAGATATACTTGCCTTCGGGACCACACACTTACACACTGGATCCCTTGTGAGGCAAAAATATTATGTTCAGATTATATGCTAGATAATAACGTAATCAAGATAAGAAATCAGAGATAGAAATGATAGTACATAGAGCAGAACCATAATAGATCATATAGATAAATAGAGGGACCAATAGGTCCAAGATACAACGACCATGTAAGTTGACCGAGAGGTTGTGGTCAATCAACTCCCGCCTTTACTTCCTAGTAGAGATTTCTAACATATTCATTTATGTTCTTCAAGCTCCGAGTTTATATATATTCAGATGGTTTTCTACCTTACATACTTGGTATATTTCCTTGTCCTAACATCCTATTGTTGGGGTGCTGCATTTCATGCCTGCATGCGTAGGTAATCAATTCGACGGATTTGCCCAGTAGAGAAGATTAGGATTCAACGACGGATCTGTAAGACATTATTTCTTCCGGTGTGCAGCCGAGTCTAGAGGTCAGATATCAAAGTTTTAAGTAAGTTATAGGTAGGCCGGGGCCCTATCCTGACCACGTTTGATGTCAGTTATCTATAAAGGCTTTGTAGACACATGTTTAGTATGTATAGTTGTTAGTGGCTTGATCGACCCTCGTTGTATGTTTTATTGAGTTTACCCATTATAAGTGATTATAGAGGCTTTCTCGGCACACAGTAGCGCAAAGTAAGAACAAGTTCGGCCTTTTTGGCCTAAGTTGAGATTGTTTTTACAGTAGGGCCTAGTTTTCATTCAAGACACAGGTCGAGAGTTCAGCTTGGTATGCTCAGGCCTAGTTAGGCACCGAGTGCCAGCCACACCCCCATAGGTTAGGGTGTGACATCAAACCTTGCATGTGCCGGCTAAAAGAGTGAAAATGTCTGCGTACGAGTCTTTAAAGGCAGTGAAGTCATAACGCCACAATTGGGTTTTCCATGGTGGTTCCTTCACCAGAGCATGATGGCGTCGCAGACGAGTAGGGAGTATGAGCCCTAAAGGTTATAAATGACCTAGTTTTCCTGAAAGGTTATCTCTTTCTAGAGAGCAATATAACAAAAGATAAGAACTTTAGTCGAAAGAATTATGGAGGATGTTGAGTACTGAGGATGAGAAGTTAAAATTGGAAGTTTTGACAAATGAAGGGAACAAGGTGAAAAAAATATATGAAATCCAAATACCCTTACTTAATCCAGTATTCAGGTATTAATGTTAAGGCAGACATGATAGGTGCAACTCAGAATACAACAGAGGACAGTTTAGGTGAGTTATGGCTAACCCTCTCGATTCTTGCTGACATAGATGGTCATGTGAGGCCAATTTGATCTTATTTTGTGATTATGTTTCCCTACGTGGTGTTGCATATATATATTTGGGTTGTTTACAAGGTTTTGTATAGTCCTGGTTATAATGGAAACTCTGCCGAAATTTTTAGGACCCTCAAAAGTTAAGAATATCCTTAACATTCATGGATAAATATTACAAAGGGGGAAAGATGTTACACCTTGTAGTTTTACGTTCCTCTGCATAGTTGATTGTTACATAAGTCCCAGGAAAAGATACGACCTTATAAAAGGATAGCCAAGGTTTATAACATGTTTACGGAAATTCCAGAGTATATGGAAGCTAAATGGATCAAAGAAAATACATTTTGATGAAATCGGGGATAATGGAAATTTGACGGGACAGTTGATAGACCGGCAAACTAACATAGTGGTCCGTCAAAATGCCTTAGAAATTCTGATCTCAGGAGGCAGATCGACGGTCAGGATTGACGTACTGTCGAATTAAGGCGGTGGAAAATTTCAGTCGGGTATAAGACGTGTCTCATCGATTAAAACTTCATTTTCACCATAAATAAGACCCTAACACTCCTTAAATCCTCTCTAAGTATTCCACAACATCCATGATCAATCCAAAAGAAAATTATGTCATATTAACACTGCTAATCCCGTGATTATCATGGAAACTATCTTCTCCGTATCGAATAGAGTTTGGAAACCCTTGAATTTGGGACAAGTTGTTGTTTTGAGAGGGGTTTGATGCGTCGAGGTAAGATTTATCCTCATCTATCTATGTTTGTGATTAATTGATGATTTGGAGTAAGTTTTGAAAGGATTTTCGTAATTGAAACCCGTAAACCTAGGACATCATGATATGTTGAGTTATGGGCTATTTTGCTTGAATTATGAGTTGATATTGATTAGTAAATTGATTGTTGGTATTGAAGATTTAGAATTTCATCATGTACTAAAGTAAAGAGTAACTAGAAAGCATATGAAAGTTGAGTTTTATGATCTTAGGAATATGAGTTGTTTGTAAGTAATTTCTTGAGATCTGATGGTTGGAAATAATAAAGCATGAGTTATCTTTGTTGTTGTTGTTATTGTGTATATTGTCCTTGAAATAAAGGAAGTATGAATTCAAGGAGGTGCTATCTGACTTGCCATAGAACAAGCTTATCACTCGATAACTAGAAGTATGTCCCTACTTTTTAACATAAGTATTGTTTGTTGTTATATATGGATTATGAGAAGACAGATTTCAGCATCGTCATCGAAGATCGCCTCCTGAGGTATGTAAGGGCTATCCTTCTTTTATTTTTGGCATGAATCCATAAAATATCTCATTTTATTAGAAGCCGAAGGGGTCTATCTTGCCCCTATGTTTCCTAGTGACGGGTTTAGATTGTGTAAGAGATAAAGAGTTGACTCAGGTAGAATTCTCGTGTAAGTTTTAAAAAGCATAGTTAGTAGCGCCTCCAAGATGTACGTAATCTATCTATATATTAGCTAAGAGTTACAATAGAAAAGAAATCCGAAGGAACGAGCTAATAAACTAGTAGTATAAGATAAGTAAAGAAAAGATGAGATTATACTAGATAGAAGACCATGTTGTAATAGCCTAACAAGATGAGCAGGTATACATATTCTAGGAGGACTAGGATGCTCCTTAAACTCAAGAGAAATAAAGTATGAAATACAACAGAATAAGTCATGAAACAGATTATAGCATATGAGTATATAAGGTACTCTTCACACTTAATAAAATTAGAGATATGCGAGTTACAAAAATGAGTTGAGCAGTACAATGAGATATTGAGACAAGAGCTAAGATAGTACAAGAATCCCTAAATCTTACAAAGTAGCTCACGAGATAGTAAGTGTGGACCATAGGTTACAGAAAGTGCTAGACGAGCTATGAGTTATAGATACAAGTACTTAACTATATATTGTTTGCTTGTTTTGTTTGTATGCATTTTCCTTCTGGGATATGATGTTTCCTTCATGGCTATTAACAATACCTTCAAGGCTATACATATTTTTTCGGGGCTATTGCCTATACAGATTGCATGCAAGGCTATACATATGTGTGCTTGCCTTCGGGGCTATACAAATTGCCGTTAGGGCTATTGGCCATACATATTGCCTACAGGGCTATACCGACGCATGCTTGCCTTCAGGACTATACAAATATAGATTACCTTTGGGGCCATCAAGATATACTTGCCTTCGGAGCCATGCACTTACACACCAGATCCCTTGTGAGGCCAGAATATTATGTTCAGATTGTATGATAGATAATAAAATAATTGAGATCAGAAATAAGAGATAGTAAGGATATTACATAGAGCAGAAACATAATAGATCATATAGATAAATAGAGGGACCAAAAGGTCCAAGTGACAGTGACTAGGTAAGTTGACCGAGAAGTTTTGGTCAGTCCACTCCCGCCTTTACTTCCCAGTAGAGATTTCTAGCATATTCATTTATGTTCTTCAGCTTCAGAGTTTATATATATTTAGATGGTTTTCTACGTTACATACTTGGTACATTTCATTGTATTGACATCCTATTACTGGGGCGATGCATTTCATGCCTGCATGTGCAGGTAATTAGTTTGACGAGTTCGCCCAATAGAGCAGATTAGGATTCAGCGAAAGATCGGTAAGACTCCATCTCTTCCTGAGTGCAACCGAGTCTAGATGTTAGGTATTAGACTTTTAAGTAAGCTATAGGTACGCTGAGGCCCTATCCTGACCATATTTGATGTTAGTTATATATAGAGGCTTTGTAGACAAAGGTTTAGTATGTACAGTTGTTAGTGGCTTGATCGGCCCTCGTTATATGTTTTAGTGAGTTTACCTTGTATAAGTATTTATAGAGACTTTCTCGGCCTACAATAGCACATAGTAAGAACACGTTCGGCCTAAGTTGAGATTGCTTTTACAGTAGGGCCTCAAAGGCCTAGTTTTCATTCAAGACTCAGATCAAGAGTTTAGCTTGGTACGCTCGGGCCTAGTCAGGCTCGAGTTCCAGCCACACAGGGGTGTGACAACGAACCTTTCTTGTACGAGATAAAAAAGTTAAATTATCTGCGTACAAGTCTTTAAATGTAGTGATGTCTTAACACCACAACTTAGTTTGAATGGTGATTCCTTCACCAAGAATGATGAGGTCATAGACTAGTAAGGAGTATGAGCCCCAAAGGTTATGAATGACCTATTTTTCATGAAGGTTTATCGCCAGTTATGGAGATAATACAACATTAACTAAGAACATTAGTCGAAGAATTCTGGAGGATGTTGAGTCCTGAGGATGAGAAGTTAAAAGTGGAAATTTTGACAGATGAAGAGAACAAGGTGAAAAAAAAGATATGAAATCTAAACGGATCAAAGAAAATACATTTCGCGGATGAATATTACTAAGGGGAAAAGATGTTACACCTTGTAATTTTACATTCCTCCACATCGTTAAATGATACATAAGTCCTGGGAAGAGGTACCACCTAATAAAAGGATAACTAGGGTTTATAACTTGTTTATGGAAGTTCCGAAGTATATTGAAGCTAAACGGATCAAAGAAAATACGTTTCGACAAAATTGGGGATAGTGGAACTTTGACGGGACAGTTGACGGACCGTCAAACTAATAGGGTGGACCATCAAAATGCCTGAGCAATTCTGACCTCAGGAGGCAGATCCGTGGTCAGGATTGACGTACCGTCGATCCTACTATCAAAGTACGGTGATGGAAATTTTAGCCGGGTATAAGACGGGTCATGTTGATTTAAACTTCATTTTTCACCCTAAATCAGATCCTAACACTCCTTAAATCCTCTCTAAGTAAAGAAAAGATGAGATTATACTAGCTAGAAGACCATGTTATAATAGCCTAACAAGATGAGCATGTATGCATATTCGAAGAGGTCTAGGATGCTCCTTAAAGCCAAGAGAAATAAAGTACGAAATACAACTGAATAAGTCACGAAAGAGAGTATAACATACAAATATATAAGGTACTACTCACGCTTAAGAAAAGTATAGAAATGCGAGTTACAAAAATGAGTTGGGTAGTACGACGAGATATTATGACAAGAGATAAGATAGTACAAGAATCCCTAAATCTAACAGAGTAGCTCATGAGATAGTAAGTGTGGACCATAGGTTACAAAAAGTGTTATACGAGCTATGAGTTATAGACACAAGTACTTAGTTATAGATTGTTTGCTTGTTGTGTTTGTATGCATTTGCCTTTAGGGATATGATGTTGCCTTTAGGGCTATTGACATAGCCTTCGGGGCATTACATATTGCCTTCTAGTCTATTTTCCATATAAATTTCCTGCGGGGAAATACAGATGCACGCTTGCCTTTGGGGCTATATAGATTGCCTTCGGGGCTATTGTCTATATAGATTGCCTGCGGGGTTATATAGACCCGCGCCTGCTATAAAGGCTATACAGATTGCCTTCGGGGCTATTGGCCTTACAGATTGCCTGCGGGGCTATACAAACACGTGCTTGCCTTTGGGGCTATACATACACGTGCTTGCCTACGCGGCTATACATTTATAGATTGCCTTCTAGGCCATCCAGACACACTTTTCTTCGGGGCCATGCACTACACACCTGATCCTTGTGAGGCCGGAATATTATGTTTAAATTATATGCTAGATAATAACGTAATAGAGATCAGAAATCGAAGATAGTAAGGATAATACATAGAGCAGAAACATAATAGATCATATAGATAAATAGAGGGGCCAAACGATGCAAGCGACATTGATCAGGTGAGTTGACTGAGAGGTTGTGGTCAATCTGCTCCCACCCTTACTTCCTAGTAGATATTTCCAGCATATTCATTCATGTTCTTCAACTTCAGAGTTTATATATATTCAGATTTCTGCCTTACATACTTGGTAAATTTCCTTGTACATATGTCTCATTGTTAGGGTACCGTATTTCATGCCTGCAAGTGCAGGTAATCCCTTTGACTGATTCGCGTAGCAGAGCACATTGGGATTCAACGAAGGATTGGTAAGACTCCATCTCTTTTAGAGTTTGGAGTGAATTCGAGTCTAGACTTCAGGTATTAGACTTTTGCATAGGCTATGAGTATGTTGGGGCCCTGTCCTCACCACTTTTGATGGTTAGGTTTAGTATGTATAGTTGTTAGTGGTCGGATCGACCCTCGGTGTATGTTTTGTTGAGTTTACCCAATATAAGTATTTGTAGAGGTTTTCGGCCCATAGTAGCATATAGTAAGAACACGTTAGGCCTATTCAACCTAAGTTAAGATTGCTTTTACAGTTGGGCCTCAAGGGCCTAGGATTCTTTTAAGACTCAGATCGAGAGTTCATATTGGTACGCTCGGGCCTAGTTAGGCACCGAGTGCCAGCCACACCTCCCTAGGTTTGGGTGTGACAGCGAACCTTGCCTATGTGGGTTAAAATAGTGAAAATTTCTACGTACGAGTCTTCAAAGGTAGGGAAGTAATAACGCCACAATTTGGTTTCCATGGTGATTTCTTCACCAGGCATGATGGTGTCGTAGACCAGTAGGGAGTATGAGCCCCAAATGATATGAATGAGCTTTTCATCAATCAATCTGATAGCTCTTCTCTTCAAGGCCATGCACTCATCTATGACATGGGTAGGTTGATTCTTATGGAATAGGCATCTCTTATGATCAAAGATGGATGCGCAAGATCGGAGGACATTAGAGCTATCACATGCCAATATGGAAGCTTTCATCCCATCGTATACCTCAAGGTTTCACACCGACCTGGGTGCAACTCTTAAGAATGAGCCATGAGATTTAAGGGAAATCGCCCACCACATCGGAGATGATGTACGGGAAGGCCCTTATGGTATTCCATAGAAATAGGCAGCGTCATCAGTAGTTGGGGTGACTTTTTCAAGTGCCTCGCTTGATTCCCCACAAGACATAGGATTCATTGTAAGTAACTCTGATTCTCATTTTAGTATTTTGAAAGGTGGGACATAGTCATTAACTATTTTATTAACCTCTTCGGAGAGGTTTTAGTATTGAGGTTTCCTGTCGGGGGGACTCTTCTGTGAGGTTGCCCACAAATTATAGAATTTTGTTAACCTCTCTTATCTTGGCTCTCGCCAAGTCAATCTTTTCATCAACCTCTTTCATCTTGGCTCTGGCTGAATCAATCTTCGCATCAACCTTGCAGATTTTTTCCCTAAGAGACTCCTTAGTCTCTTCGTCGCTGACTAAGTCAACAGTTGGTGATATGGCTCTTTGGCTATCGGGAGTGTTAATTGTAACAAATTAAACTTTAAGAGGAGGTACAATTTAATTTAGTTTGGGTGTTTTTCTTTTGGGTAGGTATCCCAAATGTAGGACCAATCAAGAGTTTAGACAAAACACATGAAAACACATAAGCAATTTATATCACAATAACACATCATCAGTTATATAATCTCATTCCTAAACCTCGTTACTCCAAGGCTTTTTAATAGTCTGAAGCATAACTATGCCAAATATTGATAAAAACCTTTTCCCCATAATCATTTCATTAATAATATGTTTTCCCCAGTGGGATTACAAAGGATGAATAAAGTAGTAAAATCAGAAGAAGTTGCCTCCAATAGCGGATGATGAAGCTTTGTTAGTCCAAGATTTCTTGGCCCTTCGAAGGGCGGTTTGAATCTGGAGATGAGTAGACATCAACAGTGAGTTAGCCCAATTACCTTTCTTTATGAATGTCATAGGTGGAGTCTCATCCATAGCTCTCCTCATGTGAGCGTCTAAGTCCTCTAGACACTAGTGAGTAAAGTATAACTCCTCGGTCATGTTGGATATGACAGTCTGGTCATACTCCGTCTTCATTAGATATCTGGCATCTCAATCATTCGCTTGTCTCTAAATGCGGCGGGCTTTGACCTCGGCCTTTGAATCCCGGTCATGTCTACATTCGTAGTGGTTGGGCCCCGGTGTAAGGGTGCTTTAAAAGTGTTCTCTCAACCAATCAACATAGTCTTCAAAACAACCCAGGCAAAAGACATCCTCGGCTAGAGTCTCTGGACCCCATTTGATTCGACTATTCCACTGTCGGATGATATCAACAACCTCTCTAATCCTGTCACCTTCGTAGTAGACCAGATACTCCCTCATGTTTCCTAGTTGTGGTATTACATGTCTCCTTCCGAACTGTTTTAGGACCCTAATAGGTGAATATGGTAGGATTCCCCAGATCCCCATAAGTGGTAGAAAAGTGCATTTTCTACCTCTCACTACTATGTTCTCGAAGATAAACTTGGGAAATCTTTAAACCCCTCTTTGGTTTGGTTCCCGAAATTTTGGTAAGGTACTTTGAGGTTATCTTCTTTAAGTTCAAGATCTCAGTATGATGGACCCTCAGTTTTGTGGAGGTGCCTAATGATCCACCATTGCACTAAGAGGTTACACCCTTGGAAGTACCTATATAGGTTTCGGCATTGACACAATGCTTGGTAGATGTCATCTAAGATGACTGTAACTATATCATAGTACGTAGTTTCCTTATTTCAGGTTATACCATAAAAGATAGAATAGGTGACAGAAGTGACTCGAGTATCTATTGCTTGGTGTTGGTTTTTGGGAAATACCATGATTGTTAAAAGACATATGGAAAAGGCTAGGGGTCGGGTGGCTTCCCAATTGGAAAAGAATCAGAACTCTACAGAGTCCTCTATGTACCCCTATATAGACTTAAATATGGTATAGAGATCCCTAAAGGCGACGGTCGGGCCGAATAACTAATCGGCGCTAACTAAGGATAGGAACCTAAGAATCTCGTCAAAAGTTGCCTTATGGGACACTAGAAGGTTGTGGTTGGGTTTCTTCCTATGCCTCACACAAGTCTCCACGCTATCTATACAGTCTCAGATCTCCTTTAAGGTCGGGGTCCTCTCAAAATCTCCGAACCTAAACACCATTCTATCACAATCCCAATACCCGATAAGGACTTCTAGAAGTTTTCTATTTCCTTTCATGGTCATGAGGGAGGGTAGGTAACCTAGACAATTCATTATTTCTCTCTGTTGCGTGGCATCTAGCCATGACCACAAAAAACTCAACATCTCAGGTGCGTCGATAACCATATCGAATTTTAGATTGGTATGTATCTACAAAATAGAACACAGTTAATTTCCTCCAAGGGACAATGGTTTATCACATAAGGCACTATTAATTCTTCCATATAGCAAGTAGTTGGATGCAGTACCGTTGGGTCATAGACCGTCAAGACATGAGGTAGAAAACCTAATAGGTCCAGTTAGGTTTGATATACCCAAACATGTCTAGGTAATCATACGCTAGTTCAATAAGGATTTGGCTGCGCTATATCCTATTTGTACTAGAATAGTTTAGCGAATTACATAGGGACCTGAGCGGACAACCCAAGATGAACCGTTGTCGATTGTTGGATGACCGCGAACCAACTCCTTCTTCAACGTGTTCCAACGAAATAGTTTTTGGTTTTATACTAGAGGATGGTTGGGAAATCCACATACCAGTCTGTATGCATCAATGCAAGTGTGTGTGCATGCAATTTGGCAGAAGATGAATGCATGAATGACAGTTATAATTGCGGGTATTGAAACACATAAGCAATTTATATCATTTTAAAGCATGTGGTATTGGAACCCTTATGGTTAGAACCTAGGTTCATCCCCACCAGAGTTACCATCTATTATGGTTCACTTTTACGCGGAGGCATAAAAGCTACTAAGACATTGTTGGTGCTCTAAGTCGGATAATGTTTTTTAGAGTCACCACCTAATTTATAGGTAAATTAGAAAAATCGAGTTGAAAGGGTTTATTCAAAAATATTGAAAAATCCTATCTAAACTTTTGTCAAGGTAAGGGTTCTGGTGATCCCCCTTGGAAGGTGTTAGACACCACGGTATTAAGGATCAGAAGAAAACGGTTGACCTTCGGGTTCTATAGCATGCTTTAAATGATTTGAAAGTGTTTAAAAATCCGCCAAAATACTTGTCATTCATTTATTCAAAACTCAAGGGTTTTCATAAAAACAAAAGAGTTAGGCTTCCACCATAAAGGTTTGCACTAGGGTAGATTTGTCAACTTATTTTTGGACTAAGAACACCCAAATATTAATTTTAGTAGAACTCTACTACTTAGTCCAACAAGTCGTCCAATAACACTTGCATCTTTTTGAAAATCTTTTTAAGGTTCAAAATGAGTAAAATCCATTTAGAATGACAAGCTTTGGTTTTTTTGAAAGAGATAGAAGATAAACTTTCTTTATTTCATGTTATATCCTCAAAGTCAACTCATATTCTATAAGCCCAAAATCCATATCTTTAACTCAATTCCAAGATGGTCTTTATGTCCTTGTCTAAAAATCAATTAAGTTAGGCTTGGCCCAAAACCAACCTTTAAAAATGTCCAATTTCATCCAAATTCAGTCTTCGCAATCCGATTCTATTCCAACAAAATAGTTTTCAATTCCTTGATCAGATCCATTAAGAAGAATACTAGATTATTTAAAATGATTCAGCCCGTGAATCAAGTCCAAAACAACTTTGTTTTTATTTGAGTTTAATTCCAAGAGAGGTTTTCATTTCTAAGTTCAAAAATCCATCTTTGTGAAACAAAATAGTCCATTTATTTTTAAATCCCAAAGTTAACAAAGGATACCTCATAGTAGGTGATTGACTCAGCTGAAGGTGGTCACACTCCTTTCATCTAGAACTGTCTAGTGAGCTGATAGGTATTATGGTCATATATATGTATATAATTGAGTATAGCAGGGCCCTGTCCCAACCAGATGTTGTTGATATACTCTCTAGAGGCTTGTAGACAATCATGTTGTGTATTATGATCTTGTGTGGCCTTTTCTGCCTCTTCAGTAGACTTGTTGTGTTCATGTCGGCCTTTCCAGCCATGTTGTATATATATATATATGTATAGGTTAGGACTTTTCTGCATGCAGGAAATTATGTCATTGTTTAGAGAATCATTTATCAGAGGCCTTGTCAGCCTATGTGTTGTTGAGGATGTCACATGTATCAGGATTGGTACGCTCAGGCCTTAGAGCATCGGGTGCAGACCACCCCCAAGGTTAGGGTGTGACAAACTTGGTATCAACGCAGGTTAGTCCTAAGGATGTCTACATGTCGTGTCTAGTAGAGTCTTGCTTATAGGTATATTGTGCGCCAAACCTATAAACACGACGTTATAGGGCATTTAGGATGTTACCTTCCTTGAAATCAAGAACAAGTGTTAGAAGCGAACTCATAAGTACCTGAATTCCTATTTTCTCACCTTAGTTCTCTTTTTCAGTAATGCCAAAATCAAAGGAAAGTACCGTTAGCAGGAAATTGGCCAGAAATGCGAGGGAAGGTACCAACCAATTACCACCCATTAATATAGATCCGAGGACTACAAGGACACTAGAAGAAAATATGAGTTATTATATAGAAGCAAAATTCATCTATGGAATAAGATTCGTCTATAGAATAAGATTCGTCTAAGGAAGAGAATCCATCTGAGACTCCAGAAGAATCGCCCTTCTGAGTAGCATCAATTCTAGTGATCCAGATTATAGGAGGGCCCACAAAATACCAAAATTATATGCGCAACGATCGTTTCCGGTAGGGTTAGATGTGAGTGGTACAATTTACGCCACAACACCCCTAGTCATCTTTCCAGATCATAGTCATGTTCAGATATTCCCTAAAGTTAGGCCTTTTGAGAAGCCAAAGAGCCCATTATTATAGAAATTGGTTAATCAAGGATCACCAAGAACAAGTAGAGGTGAGGAAGAAGTAACCAGTAGATGGAGTGGAAGGTTTGGAATTGTGGTAGGTGTCATGACCCAAATCACGGGTGTCATGGTGGCACCTACACAATCCCCTCAGTGGGCGAACAAATTTCTGAATAACAGCTTTTAAAAGGGTATAAAATAAATGTGGAAGAAAATATGTTACAATCGTGAAGAATTTTATTAAATCAAAGAACAATGATTCCATAAAACAACCTTTCATCATCATAACCTGGTCTGACTTATACAAGGACTCTAAATACAATGTCTGAAGTGGAATATACAATACTATCTGAATGAAGGAAACAATTACATAAGATAGAAACCAATGCCACTGGATAAGATAGTCTGCCTCAGCTCCTCGTATTCCAACAACAACATAATCAGAGATAAATACCAAGTTAACCCCATGAAATCCTATCTCTAGCAATTGAAAGGGCAAATAAATAATATTGTTTACACGGCAGGTTAAAGAGATGATCAATCAACCTAAAGATATAACAGTATGCTGAACACGTAGAAGTCAAATACGTAAGTCAACCATACCCTGAATGTACCAAAAAATAAGCTATCAATACTCAAGCAAGTCATGGAACATATAATCACATCAACATTCTCACCTTCCAGTAATCCTTTACTTTCACACATAGGCAATAAAGCTAGGAATCATATTAGACCTTGATTCGTTGGTTTGACAACTCAGGTAAGATCACATGCACGGTTCCTTATGCCATTTCCTTAGACCTTCCACAATATACCCATTAGGATAAGTAACACTTTATTCACTATTAAGACCTCTAGTCGCTAACCTAAGTGTGGACAATTCCTGTTACTAACACACCACCCTTTAATGTCTTAGATTCTTACCATAATTTATAAGTACCCCTTTAACCCTTACTCTTACCGGTTTAACATTAATTACATGCTAGACTCTAAGCCAGGGGTATGTCATATGAAAGTGACCTATGAGGGACCCGTGAAGTCCATATACCCCTCCACTATGGATTAACTCATCGGATCACGGAGCCTAGCTCTTGGCTGTATTAAAATCATGTTGTAGGCATGCAACTATGATTCTCGCATATCAATATCATATCAATGTTTCCATAATCCTAACAGTGTTCTTATCTTTCCCGATCCCTTGGACCCACAACATAATCATACCTCTCGAATATCATATCATCTGAATCATGAGTGTATGAATGCAAATGACAGATATAAGGCAAAAATCATGACATAATAAGATGCAACCAAATAAGAGATGAACTACCACATGCTTCCATGTACAAATCAAGGAATCATATCAAAACTTGTGTGATGAATAAACAATGTCAATCAACTATGGCGAAAAACACACATATAGAGACAAGCCCAAACAATCAGCAATCAAAACCAGCTTAAGGTTGATACCCCAAATCATCCCATCATCATAGTTCAACATCGGTACTCGCTTAGATGTTCAACATCGGTACTCGCTCAGATGTTCAACAAAATCTACTGAGTAGGAACCCTAAACACACATAATACCCCTCAATACATATAACTAATTACATACTTTATTGAAGTCTAAAAAAGCTAAACTGTAGCCTACCCCAATGCCGAGCAGGAGCCACCAACGGTAGATCCTCAATGCGTGCTTCTAATTCTTTGGGACTCCTCATAGTGACTTAGTATAACACACACTCCACATATTAATATCAAGACAACATACAAGGACTTAGTCCTCAACCAAACATAAGATGCCTACACCTCCACCCCAGGCCCATGGTGTCAAAATCCACACTTTGTTATATAATATTTATACTGGTCTTCTAGTATTTCTGCCACGGCAAACTCGATTCCGCTGGAGCATATGCACCGTGGCAAAGAAATAGACCACTGAGGCAGATGTACTTGACACCTCACCTCAGCGCCAGGGCAAAAATTGACGTTGTGGAGCAGACTTCCCTTATCCGCTAGGGCAGACATGATTTTGCCGGGGTAGAATCAGCTTTTTCAGCAACACCAAACTTCAATAACTATACTTGCACAACCATATGAGTTATTTAACTCATAATTTCCACTAGAATGATATTGGCGAATGTGCGGAGGAGAGTTATAACAGGAAATTCAGGTAGAGAGTTCATAATGACCAAACATGGCATTACATTTGATACCAATTAAACAAACGTTCATCCTCGAATGTTTGTACAGTCTGAGATGGTAGGTATGATAGACCGGAATCAGAACTCGATTCTACACAAGAGAAGTTTTTCAATTTCACGCAACTCAGATGGATAATATCATCACACAACTTAACTAAAACACCACTATATCCGCTCGGGCCTACAATACAAATTTCATTACTAACACTCTGGATTGGTCTATGGGAACCATTTATTTAACCAAAATATAGGGAAGGAGTCATTCATTCAAATGATTTCAACTTCAAGGATTCACGATATCATATTATGCCATCAGTTACACTTTGCACATCACAACACATTATTATAATCGGTAACACTTCATAACATTATCAATTCACACAGGCTTGTTAATTAGCCTAGGTCAAGGAGTATACGGTAAGAAAATATGGAGGGGGTCTGACACCTCATCATAATCATACAAGGTCCGGAAGGAAGATTCATTAAATAAATAAAGAAGATCAACGGTCAGTAAAGAAATATTGCCTCTGAATAATATCGCACATGCATCACTCTTAAATCAGGATCTTTCGCTAAGGCGGAAGATTCATTCGCCGAGGTGCTTCCGCTTAAGAGGAAATAGATTCACCGAGGCAAACAACAGGGGAATGATAGACTTCGCATGAGAGGAAAAATCACCCACTCCTGCGGACTCTCTTGGGCGGAATAACATTCGCTGAAGCAAAAATCACATAATTCTTAAAGTTACACAAATACAGAACAGTCCCCCCACTTTCCCCACTTTTTTACAACTCATAAACCCACTTTCAACTCTCCCCATTCCCACTATCTTGCAAAACATTCCCACAAAATCACCCTCTACTCTCACCTATAACCTCCCCTATACTCTCTACCTCGCTCCTCTTCTGAATTACCAAAGAACAACCTGACAGCTGCACGCACACTGAGGCCATCGAAGCTCGCCCTTAACTCTCACCACTAAAGTACTTCTCTCGGTAAATGTTCAAAACCTCGTACTACAAACTATGGCTTTATGTGATAGAGTAGAAATATGGTACTGGATATATAGTTTGATGATATTGGTGGAAAATCTAGGGGTAAGGTATTCACAAGGGTAGGTTTACAAATCAGGGAAAATAGGGGCATTAAAGGGTTTTACACACCATGAACACACACCCAAAAACTAAGGAAAGAAATATTTTGGCCAAAATTAGGTAAAATCACTGAAATTTTCTTATGGGGCTGTCTGGGACGATGATCCCACTACGGCAGACGTCCTTCCGATGGAGCAGAAGGCCATTCCGCTGGAGCGGAAACAACATAGTAGTGATAAAATAGAACCACTTGAGTCAAATTTTATTAGTTTCTTTGGCTCGTTAGACACGTAATATCATGGTACATATACTTCCATCACTAAATTGCCATAGACCTAATAATTACAGGTGCATCTGGAGGAAATGAATCAAAATTCAAATGGAAAATCTTGCCCAACAATACGGACTTATCGATGAGCAGCCTGCGGGTGAGTATGATGCATTTCGATTCATGTCTCAAGACTGTCGAAATTGTTACTTTGAAGATTTGAGAAGCAAAACCTTGCCTAGAAAGAGCTTATTTCAGACTTTTACACTCGCCTAACAAAGACAAGGTGGATGTGCTTTGCTCCAGCACCTTGTAAGGCCAACGAGGACTGGTGAGAGAGTTTTATTCCAACCTGGAGAAGGTGAGGTTGTCAGGGCTAGATCCGGTGATAAAAATTCGAGAAAAAATGGTACCCACCACAGCCGATTAATTAATGATCTCTATGGGTTTCCTAACAACCCATCTGAGCTTATGAGAGCCAATGAAGAGTGGCTGGTGTCATGTCTGGTAATGGAGGAACATAGGAACAATATTACCTGGGCCAATAAGAAATTGGGGATCACAAAAGAGTACTTCATGGTTGAGGAAAAAAGTGGCAGAGTATCATCGTCAGCAGGGTGAGACCTTCTAGCAACAAGTCTAATTGTGCTTACATTCATGCTCTCATGGTAGCATGTATACTTGATGATGTCCTGGTGAATGCGGGTTATCACATCATTCAAGAGTCAAAGGATTATTTAGCGAAATGATGCTCAACTCTGAAATTCCCTTGTTCGATTATCAAGTTATGTCGAAGGGTGGGTTTGACATTTAAGCTTGATGATGACAGGAGAGATCTTGAAGGGGTATTCCACCCTCTTAGAGTGTCAGGAGCGGGCATTCTGGTGAAGGGTAAGAAGAGGAGGGTGGACCTGAATGTGAGTGATAAGGGTACTGATGATGGGTCATAGTCGCATTCATGGTCGCAGCCATATGGGCAACTGGGTGCCATAGGTTCATCGTTATAGGAGATTAGGGACTTGGTTGCTGGTCTTCCTAGTCCTTCTGTCGAGGCTAGTTCTTCGGGTGCTCCTGTTGACTACTTCACCAGCGAGTAGTTTAAAGAATATCTTGAGTCACATAAGTCTAGACAAACCTTGGTCGATTCATTAGAGAGGGCATACAAGGGTTTGGCCATGGACCATGGTAATCTCAACATAAAATTTTAAAAAGGGAAGAAAGAAACAAGTCCAGGGCAAGCTTCTCGTGAAGGTGTGGAGAGGCATCAAGGGCTTATTCAAACACTTGGATTAAAAGAACCCTCTTCCCGTGGAGGAAATGTATGATTATGGGTATTACTCTTTCCTGCATAATGTAGATGATAGAATCAGCAACACTGAGGGAGGTGATGAGATAGCTAGCTCGATGAGACATGATTTAGTCCATGCTTGGTATTTGTGATTAGCTCGTGTTAGGAATGTTTCAAACAATTAATTTTTTGGTGTTTATTGGATGCTTTGGATAATTTGTTTTGGCTTGCTTGCCTTTATTTTATGTTGCTTGGATGTTTGGGTTACTCGTAGCTAATTTCTCATCTTGTTTGGTTGACATTATCGAGCATTGAGTATTTTGGCTATTTGAAATTTTCTTGCTGATTTTGATTTGATGTTATTGGTCATGGCGTATGTTTATCAATGCATAGGTTAAAATGTTAAAACAGAGGCAGAACTCATTGTTTTATGCCCAGTGATTCCGCTAGGGAGGAGATGGTATCCTCTGAGGCGGACTCGCCTCGGTAGGAAAATTTCTCGCAAGGGAGAGTTTTCAAAAAGGCACAGAATTTTGCTATAGTGAATAATTCTACGCAGGCACGAGTTTTGCATGGCAAACAACACTTCTCCAATGGGGACTCCATGTCACAATAGGGGCTCACTCCTGCGGCCCATCATTCGCTGGTGCTGGCCCACATGTGTGAAAATGTCTTCAATAGGACAAAACCCCTAAACCATAACATAATTCAGATTTGTAGCTTTAAAACCTTGCAATAGCGTTCGAAAATAATTATGCATATGACCCACCCCGAATGAGAGGTAGAGTCAGATACCAATTGGAATCGACTAGATACCAATTTGAGTCAACCAAGTGTAGGATTTAAACAAAAGAGCACGATATGAGTGAAATAAATGAATAATTCCAAAAATGCTTCATAGCCTCTCGAGGATGGATACGGACGTCATCGTACCAATCTGCGAGACTCTACTACACACTATCCATGTATTCGTGAGACCGGTGAACCTAGAGATCTGATACCAACTTTATCATAACCCAAATCACGAGCGTCGTGGTGGCACCTATACAATCCCCCTGTAGGGGAACCAATTTCCCAAAAATAGCTTTTAAAAGGGTTTTAAATAAATGCGGAAGAATATCAAGTTACAATCGTGAAGAATTTTATTAAATCAAAAGAATAGTGAATTTGTAAAACAACATTTCATCCTCATAACCTGGTCTGACTTATACAAGGACTCTAAACACAATGTATGAAGTGGAAAACATAATACTTTCCTAATGAAGGGAACAATTACATAAGACAGAAACCAAGGCCACTGGATAAGATAGTCTGCATCATCTCCTCGTACTCCAACAACATCTTGATAGACCGAATACCTACATCCAAAAAATATGCAGCAAGTGTAGTATCAGTACACAATGTACCCCCGTAGACATCATAGGTCGACAACAATGGAAGCATATAATCAGAGATAAATACCAAGTTGACCCCACAAAATCCTATCGCTAGCAATTCAAAGGGAAAATAAATTATATTGTTTACATGACTGGTTAAAGAGATTACCAATAAACCTAAACATATAACAGTATGATGAACCACCTAGAAGCCAAATACATAAGTCCACCATACCCTAAATGTACCAGACAATAAGCTATCAAGACACAGGCAAGTCATGGAACACTTAATCATATCAACATTCTCACATTCTAGTAATCATCTACACTCATACCCATGCCTAATAAATCCAGGAATCATATTAGATCTTGATTCATTGGTTTTACAACACATGTATGATCACATGCATGATTCCTTATTCCATTTCCTTAGACCATCCACAATCTACCCATTAGGATAAGTAACACATTATTCACTATTAACACCTCTAGTCGTTAACCTAAGTGTGGCCAATTCTGGTTCTAATATGCCACCATTTAACGTCTTAGACTCTTACCACAATTTACAAGTAGCTCTTTAACCTTCACTCTTACCGGTTTAACATTAATTACACGCTAGGCACTCCAAGCCACACACATAACCCAACAAGCAATTACAAGTATATAATTCACCCAGACAAAGAAGTTCAACATCGACTAACAACACATGAGGGTAGCCACACAACAAATTCACAAAGACAACCGAATGACAACCATATACGTTCACATGTTCATATCAATCAATGACATCACAATTAAAGTAATCAACCCTAATTAAGATTACCAATCAAGTCATAAATCATATCACAAGGACCCAATGCATGAATGTGTATATGAATGAGAATGAAATGCATATGCAAGGTATTTTTCCATCAACCGGTACACACACTTCACAAGGGTATGCCATATGAAAGTGACCCATGAGGGACCCGTGAAGTCCTTATACCCCTCCGCTCTGGAATAACTCATCGGATCACGGATCCTAGCTCTTGGTTGTAATAATATAATGTTACAAGCATGAAATTCTGATCCCTGCATATCAATATCATCTCAGTGTTTCCATAATCTTAATAGTGTTCTTACCTTTCTCGGTCCTTTAGATCCACAACATAATCATACCACTCCAATATTATATCATCGAAACCATGAGTGTATGAATGGAAATGACATTTATAAGGCAAGAATCATGATATAACGAGATGCAACCAAATAAGAGATTAAATACCACATACTTCAAAGAGTACACAACACATATAAAATCTATGTACAAATCAAGGAATCATATCAAAGTATGTGCGATGAATAAATAATATCAATCAACTATGGACACAAGACCACATATGGCAACAAGCCCAAACAAACAACAATCGGAACCAACTTAAGGTTGATTCCCCAAATCATCCCATCATCACATTTCAACATCGGTACCCACTTAAACATTCATCAAAACCGACTGAGTAGGACCCCTAAACATTTCCAATACCCCTCAATACTTATAACTGTTTACATACTTCTATTGAAGTCTCAAAAAACTAAACCGTAGCCTTCCTCAATGCCGAGCAGGAGCCACGAGCGATCTATCCTCAATGTGTGCTTTTGATTCTTTGGGACTCCTTGTAGCGACTTAGTCTAACATGCACCCCACATATTAATATAAAGACAACACACAAAGACTTAGTACTCAACCAAACATAAGACGCCTACACCTCCACCCCGAGCCTACGGTGTCTAAATCCATACTTAGTTATTCAAAAAGGCTTTAAACGTGAGTACTAGGTATAACCTAAAGTTAATTTGAAAAATAACTTCAACTAGGCCTTTAATTACATAATTCAATGGAAACCTTAATTCAAAATGCTAGGTTCTCCCCCAATTCAAGAAAATGCTTTCTATAAACAAATTAATCCTTACAACATGCTCATTTTATCTTTATAACAACTTATTTAGAAGGAATTAGCCTTTACCTACCCATTTACATCACAGAAGCAAAATTTTAAGATCTCAACCATTAAAGAGTCTTTACTACATTTCAAGGTTTTACCCCCAACTCCATAACATTAAAGAAACATAATAAGGGGTAGGAATAGATTTACCTTCCATGAAGGACTGTTAGGCCAAGAATGCAGGAAAACTTCTTAGGATGGCCCTAATTTCAAGACATGCATTATTTTTGGAAAGTGAGACAGATTTTAGGGGATTGAATATTTATACAGGTCTGGCAGCATTTTCGCCGCGGATGCATTGTGGCAAAGAAATAGACAACTCCGGCGGAGGTACTTGATACCTCGCCTTAGTGTCGGGGCATAAATTGACTCGCTTGAGTGGACTTCCTTTGTCCACTAGGGCAGACACGATTTTTCCGAGGCAGAATCAACTTTTTAAGCAACAAAAAACTTCAATAATTCTACTTTCACAACCGTAGGAGTTACTTAACTCATAATTTCCACTAGAATGACATTAGACAATGCACGGAGGAGATTTATAATAGGAAATACATGCGGAGAGTTCATAATGACCAAATGGGTCATTATAGTAGGTAACGAAAGATTAGCATTGTTAGATGTATCAGATCGAAGCTCCCATGTAGAACTCAAGAAAGAACGAGGAGATGTTGGAAATAGTAGACCACGATGTGGAAGGAGGCATGACAGAGCATGTTTACCGATACTGAGTGACATTCTTGATGCGAAGTCTTCGGCCATAAGGCCATAAAATGTCCTAAGATATTTTCAGTCGTTGTGCCATCAGTATGGACAAGTGCATTATGGGCAATGTCTGGGTAATGTTGAAGTGTGGTATCATTGTGGAAGCAGAGGCCATAGAGTTTATATATGCCCGAGATTAAGTCAGGGGGAATAACAGGACCCGATTTTGTTTATAGTTACGCAACTAACCCGGTGCATTGATAATTTTATTGAGAATAGCTTATGCTTATGATTAGTTGGTTATCATTGATATAGAAAGTGTGTCATACAGATGTATATAAACCATATATGAATAATAGAAGTGGAAGGTGGAAAATGAAACTATAGTTACATTCAATTTCTAAGCAAAATAATCTAGGAACTAACCATATCTTAGCCACATGCATATCCAATGCTCCTAGATCCTGTAGCGTGCGTGATATCGAAACATAAAAGATATGTGAATATGCACTTAAAAAGGGGTACTCTCCTGTCCAAGGAATTAATGGAAACCCCAGGAGATTGATGAGGAAAATGGATTTCCAGAGATGAATTACCTAAGGCTTCGTCTTAGGGAGCAGTTAAAAGAAAGGGGGCACGAAATGTCATGCTTAAACTAGTAACCCCATTTCCTCCTCAAGAATTGAACGATTTAGGAAGACAGTGAGATAGGATGAGTGTTTTCTGTTAAAGGTAAATGATATACCTTCTTTACCGCAACAATACGTGCATGGAGGAGGTAAAAGGTAGCAGCATTTTCGATATTGTGTGATGAGATTTTTGAATTTTATGGTGAAGTTTTATGAGCCAATCATGCCAAAATGGTTAGTTGAAGTTAGTTTGTGATAAAGGATTGATTTGACAAAAAATCAATGATAAATGGTAAGCATGTATCTGGTAAACACAAGTGAAAGTGTTATGATAAGTAATGTGGCCGAATGGTGTTTCTCACGCAAATAGATTGGCAAAAAAATGATAACAATAAGAACATCAATAACGGGACTAGAGAGGGACCCAAAATCAACATGATTAACATTAGAGGATAAGGATATTAGTAAAAAAGTGGTACTTAAACTTTCCTAGCCAAAAGATAATGCCTGACATCCATAAATGATGGTTCCGGGAGTACGCTAAGATGAGGAATCCTTAAAGGAATTCAAGATGGTAGCTTACAAGTGGATTCGATGAATGACGGATAAAGAAAATCCCTAATCCTAATTAAGGGAGGAAGCCTGAATAAGTGGTATGATTTGAATTGGCTACGATTTGAATTTGAATATGTTAAGAACTAGTTCCTCCTCGAATGTCGACAAGACATTTACGGATATGTAAGTGAAAGTAAGGATGAATGAAATCTGATGTAATTATATGATGTAGTGATAAAATGGTCCAAGGTAGACGATAAGGAAAGGAACTAAAGAATAAGAGCAAAGGGAACAAAGGCATCATCAGATGAGTAAGGGTAAATTTTAAATTGCCGAATGAACTAGAAACTTCATGAGAAGGATAATGCAATGGTTGTAAGGTTTAATGGTCATTGGTTGTAAAGGAAGCTGAAGGCAGGGAATAAAGGTAGAAGTGTTACCTCAAGTACGATGACCACGAGGGGATCAAGCAGATTAACGCCTTGTAGAGGTAAATACTTTGATGAAAAATGGACAAGATGACCCCTAACATGAGCAATACTGAGGAATAGCACGAGTATATCAAGGGTTTTCTTTTGAAAATAATACACATGAGATACCCAGCGAACGGATAGTCGAATATGACGTATAAAGGATCTCAGAGTTATAAGGGTCAAGTGTTGCACTCTTAGCATGAAGTAAATATTGTTCTCGGAAGAGCACAAGTTTGGAGGCAATAAAAATAGTAGATGTCTAAGAAATAAGGCCAACAGAAGAGACACGATGTTTAGGGAAGAGAATGTCTTGTTTCCAGTATTTAACGAAAAAAAATGGAATGATACAGATCGAGAAAGAATACTTGAGTGAATGTGGGATGCAACTAAGGAATAAAGAACCTATCTTTGAACACATAGCATCGCGAATGAAGTATGCAAACTTGAGACGTTATGAGAAGCAAGATGTTCCATATTAATGAATAGGGAGATAATGGATGATAGCGCCATGTACCATTGAAAAATGAGGGCCGTTGTAAAGTCTACAAAATCAAACCAAAGAGGTAATAGGTGGCTGGCCGTAAATGAAACTAGGTGATAATCACTCCCCGAAGCAAAAGACAAATGAACTCTTCCTTATATTGAGAATTGGGGTAGCGTCAAGATAAAGAGCCCCGTTTAGATTCCATGGAGAAGTATTTTGATATGGATTAAAGGTAATAGAGGGAACCTTATCAAGATCCAAGAATTAAGTACATTGGTTAACAACACCCAAGAAGATGCGCCCTAGAAGTTGAAACATTTCATAAGAACTATTGATTGGTTGAAGGATCATTGTGGGCCATCTCATTATCGCTTGAATCATTCTGGTTTATAAGATTAATATCCAAATAACTCGTCAATTTATGTCATGACAACTTAGACTGCCTATACAATTAATGTTTGGCCAACAATTGATTTTGAAGTTATCTTGATCCATTGTACAATCGCTCGTTATGATAAACATCTATTGGAGGAATCAGTTGTAAGAGGCTATGGATTTTCTAGATTACCATCCCCCCATCCTAAGGAAGCCAATTAAAAAAAAAGTTCAAACCACCGGACACAGGTAGTGAGTGAATGTATGGAACTTGGAACAGGTTTGGGACAAGGATCAATAATAATCGATATACTAGCAGATCAAGAAATACGAGATTATATATAGCAAGGGGATAGGACTTTTATTGAATCACGAAAAAAGAAGGGACCCAAAGTAACAATATCGGATGTAATGTAGTGAATCATAAGGAAATGCTTAGCTCAATGAAGGGATGTTTTAAGAGATTTGATTGCAGGAGCAGGATACTACTTGACAAGAGAGGAAGATTTCATCTGAGTATATTCGCGAGCATGATACCGAACTTGGGTTGAGAAATGCAATAACTGACAAGAAAAGTATATTCCTAACCATAGATGTTTATTGGATATTTACTTCAAGTATTGTCATGATAGAAATGTAAAAGTGAAAGGGGACTTACTAACGAAAGAAATTCCAAGTCCAGTGAGTTGTTCATAATTTGCACCTTTAGGAAGGACAATGTTAATGTATTAAGGAAGGACCGTATAAGGATATAATAGAAAAATAGAAAGGAAGAACATGGGAGAAATGGATTCAAATAGCCCTATCATGTTAAAATCCTTGACTTTAACAATCATCGTGCCACGGCTTCTCATCATAATGTTACTTATGATTCGTGCCTACGAGCTCTGGCACCTAACCCCATCATGAGACGAGAATCGTAACAAAGTAAAGGAAGACATAGTTCAGACCTTAGGATTCATCTATTCGAATGAATTACAGTTTAATAAGAAACTTCGTAGAAGAAATGTATGACCATGTGGAGGTTGATATTGTATCAATAGTATCATAATTTAGTTATTTCAATTTTGGCATATCTTTATTTTCTATAGGAATAAAAATTAATCACAAAACCTAAGATATGTTTTTTGAAAAATTGTGCTAACCAAGAGTGGAAATAATCAGCTCTACCAAGAAATCTAGTTGGTTTACCTGAAAACATTTAAAATTTAACGCCGAAGATAGATATATTTCTTAAAATAATGAAAATAGTCAATCAAACAAAAATCTGGACACAAGAATATGGTAGTTTGAGATTAACATGTACAACTAGTTCAAAAAAATACCTTGACGTGTCCTTTCCAATTTTCTAACTAATATAAATGCCCAGAAACAACTTATCTCTTGATAACCAAGTTTTGGAGATTCTTTGGAATATAAACAAATATTTAAAGACATGATAAATTGGAATTCTAGAAAAAATAGGATATATACCCCAACATGCAGCAGATTTGGAACTTCTTTGACTAACCAACCGATATTGGATTAGGAGTTTCGTAGGGATGGTTTAATATACACGAACTTTGACTCTACAACAATTTAAATACTCTTACATTTTTAGTCATTAATGTTAAACATAAAATTTAAACTAAAGCAAGTGTTGGATTCAAAGCTGGTGTTAAAGAGTACAAATAGACTTATTATACTCCTGAGTACCAAACCAAGGATACTGATTTATTGGCAGCATACCGAATAACTTCTCAATTTGAAGGGTATAAAAGGCGTTCAATATTTAAAGAATATTTTGGTCTACCAACATTTATATTCATGATTTTAAAATAACTAGTCTCTACAGACATGCATTGTCACATCAATCTTTAGAAATTTTGTCCAAACGATAGTAAATTTTAATCGCATTATATTTAGTTGAGCTATGAACAAATTAATGGCAGAAAGTATGTACTTGTTTCCTTACTTGATTGTCATGACCCAGACCGAAGGCCGTGATGGGCACGCGGGCCTCACCTGCCGGGTACCACTAATCATACTATCAACGTCTAATCATAATCAATTACGGGGCCACAAGGGTCGTCACCCAGTACCCTACTAACACATAGAAACTATACACTAGAAAGTAACTATGTAAAGTCTTAAACAGAAAGCCCAACTCATATATATACATATACATACTAGGCTGACAAGGCCATATTCGACTGTTATACAGGACACCATCTACAAGCCTCTAAAAGAGTACATAACGTCAAAGGTCGGGATAGGGCCCCGCCATACCCATATATACATGCAAAAATATCGTACCAAGATTAGACTGACACTTCAAAATAAGGGGAGTGCTCCAATATCAGCTGAATCAACAATCGACTAATGCAGAACGTCACCTTACCTACGTGAACCTACGGGCATGAAACGTAGAATCTCCCGACAAAAGGGACGTCAATAAGACTGATGTACCGAGTATGTTAGGCATAAAAAGTAGCATAACAAGGATATAACAATAAACTGAAATAGTGCAGGCGATAAAATTAGCTAATAGTAACAAATTTGACAGAAACAACTAACTAACAGAAGCCGATAGTAACAAATTGACGAAACAGTCGATAGCAACAACTGAAAGTAGTGATAATATACCTGTAATAACATCAGGTGAGGACTCCTAATCATGTCGACCCATCAATGCATAGATGCAGTTCTGGCCCCTACCTCTACCTCGACCGGATGATCCGACCGGCTGGGCCCTAACACCTTCATCTCCTGTCGGGAATTCTCGCCAATATGATGAAGTTCACCACAAGAATAACTCACATTTGATCCTTGACGGCACGGCCCTAGATGGGCCTTACCACACTGCTCACATCGAACTAATGGCGGCCTCATCTGACTAGAATCCCCTCTATAGTAAGACCCTGACGCTTGTGAACTCTGACCTGGTCCCGATTGAACATACCGATCATCCCTCGACCTTGAAAATGGTAATAATATGCTAGTTGTCGGGTAGGATGGGCGTCTATAAAGTTGTGGCCTGAGCCTACCTCTGAACTCTCTTACATCACCAACGGATCAAGCCCGTCGAAAGAGTAGTTTAAACCTATCTATTTTTTATATCATTTATCTACTTTCAACGTGGACTTGGGCTTGCTTACTGGCTTCGCTGAGGATGGGATTCCCTACCCGATGAGTCTGGCTAGCCCCTTTCCCGCAGCATTCCATTCGAATTAGTCGAAAAAGTCTAAGACAGAGAAAAAAATGGATGATTTATTCTCTTTTTTTCAAAAAAATCATCTTGGAGATTGTGTAATGCTTACTCTCAAACTCTTCGTTTACACAGTAGTGATATTTTTTGTTTCTCTCTTCATCTTTGGATTCCTATCAGAATCATTCTCAACGAGTCCATAAGACCAAAGATCTTGAACGACCGATCCGGCAGAACAACTCAAAAGATAAAGAAGTATCGTTAATATCTTCATGCTCGTTCCAAGCTCGAACAATAGAAGCAAGCCCTACGGCCAATCCAGCAGCAATAACGGAAGCCGCAGAAACCAGTGGATTCATGATAAGTTCCTCGTACCAAAAATCCTCAGCTAGAATATCAAGTGGAGAGACTGGGGTACTGCATCCCCACTAATCTCCTCTGAAGGTGGTGGAGTTGGGGAATCATACGAAGGAGTCGCACCGTGGGTCTCACTTTGGCCCTCACTAACGGTTGGCAATCGACTAGTCCCTTTGCCAACAGACGTATCTAACGCCCTAATACTCTTGAACTTCGTCCTTGTTGTAGGCATTCCTAGAATCATAAACACGAGATAGATTAGAAGTGGAATGCTTATAATTCAGCTCTACTTCACGATCTATGAGATGAAAGAATGAAATAGAACTCACCTTATACTTCCTTTGGAACCTCGACGTTAGTCTGGAATAAGTAAGGATATTTGTGTTTCATCTCTTCTTCTGCTTCCTATATTATTTCTTCTATGTTCTTGTTCTGCCAAAGAACTTTTACGGAGGCTACTTCTTTAGTCCTCAACTTGCGGACTTGTCGATCTAAGATAGAAATAGGAACTTCTTCATATGATAAGTGCTCTATAATATTCAAATCGTCAATCTGTACAATTCGGGAAGGATCTCCAATACATGCTCTCAACATAGAAACATAGAAATCCGGATGAACAAACTCTAACTCTGAAGGTAAGTCCAACTTATAAGCTACTTGACCGATTTTTCGAATTATGCGATATGGTCCAATGTACCTTGGACTGAGCTTTCCCTTTTTCACAAAACTCATTACACCCTTCATCGGAGAAATCTTCAAGAATACCCAATCATCTACCTGGAATTCTAAGTCCCGTCGTTGCACATCTGAATACGACTTTTAATGACTCTGTGCAGTTACCAGCCGTTCTTGGATCAGCGTTACCTTTTCTATGGCTTGGTGTACTAAGTCAGGCCCAAATAACTCTGATTCGCCTACCTCGAACCATCCGATAGGAGATATACATCTCCGTCCATATAAAGCTTCGTATGGAGCCAGCTTAATGCTAGCATTATAACTGTTATTGTACGCAAACTCAATAAGGGGTAAATGATCATCCCAACTTCCCTTAAAGTTCAATACACAAGATCGTAGCATGTACTCGAGCGTTTGAATCGTAGGCTCGGCCTACCTATCTGTCTGAGGGTGTAAAGCTGTGCTAAATTTAACTTGAGTTCCAAAAATATTTTGAAATGATTTCTAGTAGTTAGCTGTAAACTGTCCACCTTGTTCAGATATAATAGAAATAGGCACACCATAAAGGAGAACAATCTCCTTAACGTATAACTTCCCGTAGTCCTTGGCTGTGTAGGTAGTTTTTACTGGTAGAAAAACAGCCGATTTGGTCAGTTTGTCAACAATTATCCAAATAGAATCAAACTTACGATAGGAGCAAGGTAAACCCATAACAAAATCCATATTAATCATTTCCCATTTCCACATTAGAATCTCAATGTTTTGAGTCAGACCACTGGGTTTTTGGTGCTCTATTTTTACTTGATGACAATTAGGACACTGAGCTACAAACTCCGCAACGCTCCTCTTCATGTATTCCACCAATAAATACCCTTGAGACCATGATACATTTTAGTAGATCCAAGATGAATGGAATATCGTGAATAATAGACCTCCATCATAATTCTATCTCGTAATCCCGCTATATTTGGAACACATGAATGACCTTGGTGCTTAAGAACCTCATTTTGATCAGTCTCAAAGGTTGTGATCTTCTTCTGTTGAATGCCTTCTCTGATTTTTCTCAAAATGTGGTCTTCCCAATGTCATTCCTTAACTTCCGATATGAGGGACGATTCTGACATATTTCGAATCACAAAACCACCATCCTCCGAATCCATAAGTCGGACTCCCAAATTAGCTAGATGATGGAACTCCCTTACTAATTCCTTCCTTTATACATGCACCGACATTGAGCTAATCATCAGCTTACGACTGAGCACGTCTGCTACAACACTAGCTTTATCGGGATGATATAAGATATCCACATCATAATCCTTCATTAATTCAAGCCACCTTCTCTGTCTCAAGTTTAACTCTTTTTGTTTAAATATGTATTGCATACTTTTATGATCCGTGAAAATTTCTACATGAACACCATACAAGTAGTGCCGTCAAATCTTCAGTGCATAGACCACTGCGGCCAATTCCAAATCATGTGTCGGATAGTTTTTCTCATGTTTCCTCAATTGCCTTGAAGCATTGGAAATCACTTTACCATGTTGCATCAGCACGCATCCTAAACTTGCTCCCGAGGCATCACAATACACAACATAGCCTTCTGGACCCTCTAGAAAAGTAAGGACTGGTGCTGATGTTAGTCTATCCTTTAACTCTTGGAAGCTCTGCTCACAAGCATTGGCCAACTGAATTTTATGGCCTTTTGTGTCAACTTTGTTAATGGTGCTGATATGGTAGAAAATCCTTCTACAAACCTCCTATAATAGCCGGTTAAGGCCAAAAAATTACGAACCTCTGAAAGAGTCGTGGGTCTCGGCCAATTCTTCACTGCTTCAATCTTCTAAGTGTCAACTCTTATACCTTCATTTGACACTATATGACCCAAAAAAGCCACTGAATTCAACCAAAATTCACATTTGGAGAGCTTAGTATACAACTTGTGATTCCAGAGCATCTGTAGTACTATCCGCAAATGATCCACATGCTTTGCGTCCTAGTGAGAGTAAACCAGAATATCATCTATAAATACTATCACAAATACGTCTAGAAATGTGCAAAACACGCTATTCATTAGATCCATAAATGTCGAGGGTGCGTTTGTAAGCCTAAATGACATCACTAAGAACTCGAAGTGCCCATACCTTGTTCTGAAAGCTGTTTTCGGAATGTCTTTCCCTTTGACCCTTAGTTGATGGAATCCCGACCTTAGGTCGATCTTTGAAAAACATTTTGTACCTTGTAACTAGTCAAACAAATCATCAATTCTGGGAAGAGGGTACTTGTTCTTGATAGTGACTTTATTCAGCTGCCGATAGTCAATACACATCCGTAACGAACCATCTTTATTTCATACAAACAATATCGGCGCACCCCAAATAGATATGCTAGGCCTAATAAAGCCTTTCACAAGCAGATCTTTTAATTGCTCCTTTAATTCTTTCAATTCAGCTGGAGCCATTCTGTAAGGTGGAATAGATATCGGCTGAGTGTCTAGCAGCACGTCTATATCGAAGTTCAATTTCCCTCTACGGTGGAAGGCCTGGAAGTTCATCTGGAAATATATCAAGAAACTCACTAACCACCGGAATTGATAGAGAAGTAGGTGGTTTGGCATCGACATCTCTAGTCCGAACAAGATGGTATATACAACCTTTGGAGATCATCTTTCTTGCCTTAAGGTATGAAATAAACCTATATTTTGGCGATGCCGTATTACCCTTCTATTCAAAACCGGCTCGCCTAGGAACTGGAATCTAACAATCTTTGTTCGGCAATCAATATTAGCGTAGCATGATGCCAGCCGATCCATGCCAATAATAATATCAAAATCAACCACCTTTAATTCTACCAAATGCGCTAGGGTCTGATGGCTATAAACTAGTACTGCACAATTTCAATAGACTAGTCTAGAAACTACTAACTCACCTACTGGTGTAGGTACCATAAATGGATCTTTTATCAACTCAGGCTCCGTGCCAAACTTATAGGCAATGAAAGGGGTGATATATGATAAATTGGAGCCTGGATCTAACAACGCGTACATATTATGTGAAAAGACTGATAATATACTTGTAATAACATCAGGTGAGGACTCCTGATCTTGTTGACATATCAATGCATAGATGCGGTTCTGGCCCCTACCTCTACCTCGACCGGATGATGTCTAGTGACTTTGCCCTGACGGGTGTACTGAATGTGGTGAAGCTGCTGCAGATCCGACCGGCTGGGCCCAACACCTTCGTCTCCTATCGGTAATTCTCGCCTAATATGACCAAGTTCACTACAAGAATAACACATATTTGATCATTAACGGCACGACTCTAGATGGGCCTTACCACACTGATTACATCAAGCCAATGGCGGCCTCATCTCACTAAAATCCCCTCTATAGTAAGACCCTGACGCTCGTGAACTCTGACCTGGTCCCGATTGAACATACCGATCGTCTCTCGACCTTGAAAATGGTAATGATGTGCTAGTTGTCGAGTAGGATAGGCGTCTATAAAGTTGTACTGGGCCCACCTCTAAACTCTCTTACGTCACAAACGGATCGAGCCCACTTATGTTGACCCTTATCACACTCTCGATGTACTCGCTGTTGCCTCTTACGATCCTCCAGATTCTGTGTATAAGCCTAAATGTGAGCAATATCCATATTTAGATTTAGAGAAGCCGTTGTACACTCGTTGACCAAGTGCGGCCCCAAGCCAGTAACAAACCTATGTATCCGGTCACTCATCTCAACTATAATCGTAGGAGCATATCTGGCCAATGAATTGAACTACAAGCTATATTCTCGAACACTCATGTTGCCTTGCTCAAGACGTAGGAATCTGTCTTGCCTGGCCCGTTGGAGCTCGACTGGTAGAAAATGTTGTAAGAAGGCCTCTGAAAACTCTCTCCATTTAGCTGGTGGAGCGTGTGGTCCCCTAGAATGCTCCCATGTCTCATACCAGGTCACCACGATATCCCGTAGTCTATATGAAGAAAACTTTACCGACTCAGTATCGGTAGCATCCATTACCCGCAAGGTATGCTGTATCTGGCTAGAAAATTCTGTGGGTCCGCATTCAAGTCTGATCCTGTAAATACCAGAGGGTCTAGGTTAATGAAATCCCAAGCTCTCACACTAGCAGCTCTATCAGAAGGACTGGGAATCTGACTTTGAGCCTGAACATCCACTAGCCAAGTCAATAATTGTACATCACTTCGCATCTCCAGATCCTCAACTGGAATATCAAGTGGAGAGACTGGGGGTACTGCAGCCTCACTAATCTCCTCTGAATGTGGTGAAGTCGGGGAATTATATGATGGAGTCGCACCGTGGGTCTCACTTTGGCCGTCACTAGTAGGTGGAAATTGACTAGTACCTTCGCCAGCAGACGTATTTAACGCCCTCATACTCTTGAACTTTCTCCTTCTTGTAGGCATTGTTGGAATCATAAACACGAGATAGATTAGAAGTGGAATGCTTATAATTCAGCTCTACTTCACGATCTATGAGATGAAAGAATGGAAACCATCCCAAAATGTCAGATAACCTCTTGCTTATAAGTATGGTGGACAACATACCCATAAATAAGACTCTACTAGACACGGCTTGTAGACATCCTAGGATAGACATGCTCTGATACCGAGGTTTGTCAGCACCCAAACTGGAGTACCACGATGGGCACCTGTGCCTCACCTACCGGGGAACACTAATCATACTATCAAGGTCTAATCATAATCAATTATGGGCCACAAGGGCCGTCACTCAGTACCCTGCTGACACTTAGATACTATACACTGAAAAGTAACTATGTAAAGTCTTAACCAGAAAGACCCAACTTATATATATACATATACATACTAGGCCGACAAGGCCATATTCGACTGTCATACTTATACACATGACACCATCTACAAGCCTCTAAAAGAGTACATAACGTCAAAGGTCGAGATAGGGCCCCGCCAAACCCATATATACATGCAAAAATATCGTACAAAGATTAGACCGACACTCTGAAATAAGGAGAGTGATATAATATCCGCTAAATAAGAAATCTAGTAATGCAGAACGTCATCTTGCCTACGTGAACCTGCAAGCATGAAATGCAGTGTCCCTAGACAAAAGGGACGTCAGTACGACTGATGTACCGAGTATATTAGGCATAAACAGTAGCATAACAGGGATATAACAATAAATTGAAATAGTACAGCCGATAAAATTAGCTGATAGCAACAGCCGACAGAAATAGCTGACAGAATAAGCCGATAATAACATCTGACATAAACAACCGATAGCAACAACTGACAGTAGTGAACGCCTCTGAGGGCCATAATATGCCTAAATATCATGTACAATACGGTATATATATATATATATATATATATATATATTGGCCTCTTCGAGCATCTTCCTTCCCATAACATACATACATATATATATTGGCCATTCATCAGGCATCTTCCTTTTCATAACAGCCTATGTGGACATCATATCATTTCGGCCTCTGCGGGCATCATTTCATTTCTATATCTCAGCTGATCAGGTGGTCTGTGTATCCCATTTCCCCATCCCCATTATATGGTCTAGGATAATACATGAATAAAATGCATGAAAGACAATAAAACATTCTGAGTTTTTCTAAGTGACATAATAGCATGTACCTTTGGCTAACATTGGGAACTTTAACATCTTAAAAGGAAAACCTCAATAAGGATTTTAAGAACATATCTATACATTATTTTAACATAGGAATCAATAACAGGAACATCCTTAACTACTAAGAGCAGAATAATTTATTTAACAATATTACATTTACGTTTCATTCTTAGAACATGCCAAAAGAACGAAATGATTTACCTTAACATACCTTCATTGATCTGTTGATAATACAACTCATGTAGTCTGTATAGCAACTAACCTTAAGCACGGATGAACCAGCTTGAACAATGAAATTTAATATGACTTAGGGACCGTGTTTTGCCTGCTGCGTCTAACACCCATTAGTTCAATTGAACATTACTATACTACGTTGCTAACTAGTTTCTAACAAACTATGTGTGTATATGTAATACAAGCCCCAAAGCTGCTGCCATCTCTTTATTTCCTTAGTGGCCATGGGGTCCACCCACCTCTTAAGAAAAACATTGACACATTGGTCATTAGGTGTCACCACTAGACACACCCTAAACAAATAGTCACCACTAGACTTAGAGGCTTAATATAATGCCACTTAATCTTATCTACTAACCCATAACACCTCTCTTAACTTTGCATGCCTTCAATGAATTCGTTATCACTTAGTTATGCTACACGTAAATGTTCCCACTAATCTTGTCTCCCACTAAAATTCATTAATTAGTCGATCGTCGCTTGTCAATTAGCCGATCGCTTTCGTCTCACTCTACTTCATTATTTAGTCGATTATTGTTGTCACTTAGCCGATCGTTGTTGTCCCACCCGGTAAGTCCTAAATTAATTTGGGACTGCATCCTTTTATACACTAAGCCCTTTATTAGCATACGTCTAGATGCTTAACCCATCGCCCGAAAGTATGGGGTGCTACATCATTTCCCCCTTAGAAACATTTGTCCTCGAATGTTGGGGTGACATATCTAATCTCTGTCACGTAGTCAAAAAACACAACTACCTTTTCCATGGGCCATATAATGTAATAAATATCATTACATCTTCATCAGACTTCGCATGGTCCTTTAAGCATTTATTATAATACTATGAAATAGAACTCACCTTTACTTCCTTTGGAACCTCGGCGCTAGTCTGGAATAGGTAAGGATATTTGTTTTTCATCTCTTCTTCTGCTTCCCATGTTATTTCTCTTATCGTTCTTGTTCCGCCAAAGAACTTTTACGGAGGCTACTTCTTTAGTCCTCAACTTGCGGACTTGTCGATCTAAGATAGCAATAGGAACTTTTTCATACGATAAGTCCTCTATAATCTTCACATCGTCAATCAGTACAATTCTGGAAGGATCTCCAATACATGCTCTCAACATAGAAACATGGAAAACTGTATGAACAAACTCTAACTCCGAAGGTAAGTCCAACTCGTAAGCTACTTGACCGATTCTTCGAATTATGCGGTATGGTCCAATTTACCATGGACTGAGCTTTCTATTTTTCCTAAATCTCATTACACCCTTCATCGTAGAAATCATTGAGATTACCCAGTCATCTTCCTGGTATTCTATGTCCCGTCGTCGCACATCTGAATACGACTTCTGACGACTCTGTGCAGTTACCAGCCGTTCTTGGATTAGCTTTTCCTTTTCTATGGCTTAGTGTACTAAGTTAGGCCCAAATAACTCTGATTCTCCTACCTCGAACCATCCGATAGGAGATCTACATCTCCATCCATATAAAGCTTCGTAGTAGAGCCATTTTAATGCTAGCATACGCAAACTCAATAAGGGGTAAATGATCATCCCAACTTCCCTTAAAGTCTAATACACAAGCTCGTAGCATATCCTCGAGCGTCTGGACCTCCGTCATAATTCTATCTCATAATCCCGCTACATTTGAAACACATAAATGGCCTTGGTGCTTAAGAACCCTGTTTTGATCAGTCTTAAAGGTTGTGGCCTTCTTCTGTTGAATACTTTTTCGATTTTTTTCAAACTGGGCACTATCGTTCCTTAACTTCCGATATGAGGGACAATTCTGATATATTCTGAATCACAAAACCACCATCCTCTGAATCCATTAGTCGAACTCCAAAACTAGCTAGCTGATAGAGCTTTCTTACTATTTCCTTCCTTTCGACCTGCACCGTCATTGAGTTGATCATTGACTTACGACTGAGCGCGTCTACTACTACGCTAGATTTACCGGGATGATATAAGATATCCACATCATAATCCTTCAACAATTCAAGCCACATTCTCTGTATGAAGTTTAACTCTTTTTGTTTAAATATGTATTGCACACTTTTATGATCCGTGAAATGTCTACATGAACACCATACAAGTAGTGCCGCCAAATCTTTAGTGCATAGACCACTGTGGCCAATTCCAAATCATGTGTCGAATAGTTTTTCTCAAGTTTCCTCAATTGCCTTGAAGAATAGGCAATCACTTTACCATGTTGCATCAACACACATCCTAAACCTGCTATCGAGGCATCACAATACAAAACATAGCCTTCTGGACCCTCTGGAAAAGTAAGGACTGGTGCCGATGTTAGTCTATCCTTTAACTCTTGGAAGCTCTGCTCACAAGCATCGGACCACTGGAATTTTATGGCCTTTTATCATAACTTTGTTAATGGTGTTGATATGGTAGAAAACCCTTCTACAAACCTCCTATAATAGTCGATTAAGGCCAAAAAGTTACGAACCTCTAAAGGAGTCGTGGGTCTCGGCCAATTCTTCACTACTTCAATCTTCTGAGTGTCAACTCTTATACCTTCATCTGACACTATATGACCAAGAAAAGCCACTGAATTCAACCAAAAATCACATTTGGAGAGCTTAGCATACAACTTGTGATCCCGGAGCGTCTATAGTACTATCCGCAAATGATCCACATGTTTTGCTTCCGAGTGAGAGTAAACCAGAATATTATCTATAAATACTATGACAAATACGTCTAGAAACGGGAGAAACATGTTGTTCATTAGATCCATAAATGTCGAGGGCGCGTTTGTAAGCCCAAATGACATCACTAAGAACTTAAAGTGCCCATACCTTGTTCTGAAAGTCATTTTCAGAATGTCCTTCCCTTTGACCCTTAACTGATGGTACCCCGACCTTAGGTCGATCTTTGAAAAACATTTTTGCAGCTTGTAACTAGTCAAACAAATCATCAATTCTGGAATGAGGGTACTTGTTCTTGATAGTGACTTTATTCAGCTGTCGATAGTCAATACACATCCGTAACGAACCATCTTTCTTTCGTACAAACAATATCGGAGCACCCCAAAGAGATATGCTAGGCCTAATAAAGCCTTTCTCAAGCAGATCTTTTAATTGCTCCTTTAATTCTTTCAATTCGGCTGGAGCCATTCTATAAGGTGGAATAGATATCGGTTGAGTGTCTGGCAGCACGTCTATACCGAATTCAATTTCCCTCTCGGGTGGAAGGCTTGGAAGTTTGTCTGGAAATACATCAAGAAACTCACTAACCATCGGAATTGATTGAGAAGTAGGTGGTTTGGCATCGACATCTCTAGTCCGAACAAGATGGTATATACAACCTTTGGAGATCATCTTTCTTGCCTTAAGGTATGAAACAAACCTACATTTTGGCGACGTCGTATTACCCTTCCATTCAAGAACTGGCTCGCCTAGGAACTGAAATCTAACAATCTTTGTTCGGCAATCAATATTAGCGTAGCATGATGCCAGCCAATCCATGCACATAATAACATCAAAATCAACCATCTCTAGTTCTACCAAATCTGCTAGGCTTTGATGGCTATAACCTAGTACTACACAATTTTGATAGGCCTGTCTAGCAACTACTAACTCACCAACTGGTGTAGATACCATAAGTTGATCTCTTATTAACTCAGGCTCCATGCCAAACTTATAGGCAATGAAATGGGTGATATATGATAAATTGGAGCCTGGATCTAACAACGTGTACACATTATGTGAAAGGACTAATTATATACCTGTAATAATATCAGGTGAGGACTCCTGATCCTGTCGACCCATCAATGCATAGATGCGGTTCTGGCCCCTACCTCTGCCTCGACCGGATGATGTCTGGTGACTTTGCCCTGACGAGCGTACCGAATGTGATGAAGCTGCTGCAGATCCAACCGACTGGGCCCTAACACCTTCATCTCCTGTCGGGAATTCTCACCTAATATGACCGGGTTCACCACAAGAATAACAAACATTTGATCCTTGACGGCACGACCCTAGATGGGCCTTATAACACTCCTCACATCGAGCCAATAACAGCCTCATCTGACTAGAATCCCCTCTATAGTAAGACCCTGACGCTCGTGAACTCTAACCTGGTCCCGATTGAACATACCGATCATCCCTCGACCTTGAAAATTGTAATGATGTGCTAGTTGCCGGGTAGGATGGGCATCTATAAAGTTGTGGCCTGGGCCCACTAATTAACTCTCTTAGGTTACCAACGGATCGAGCCCGCTTATGCTAATCCTTATCACGCTCTCGATCTACCCGATGTTGCCTCTTATGATCCTCCAGATTCTGTGCATAAGCCTAAATATGAGCAATGTCCATATTTGGATTTAGAGAAGCCGTTGTACACTCGTTGACCAAGTGCGGCCCCAAGCCAATATCAAACATATGTATCCAGTCACTCATCTCAAGTATAATTATAGGATCATATCTAGCTAATGAATTAAACTGCAAGCAATATTCTCGAACACTCATGTTGCCTTGCTCAAGATGTAGGAGTCTGTCTAGCCTGGCCCGTCGGAGCTCGACTAGCAGAAAATGTTGTGAGAATGCCTCTGAAAACTCTCTACATCCTGTTGGTGGAGCGTGTGGTCCCTTAGAATGCTCTCATGTCTCATACCAGGTCATCGCGATATCCCGTAGTCTATATGAAGAAAACTTTACCGACTCAATATCGGTAGCATCCATTAACCGCAAGGTACGCAGTATCAGGTCTAGAAAATTCTGAGGGTTCGCGTTCAGGTCCGACCCTGTGAATACCGGAGGGTCAAGGTTAATGAAATCCTGAGATCTCGCGCTAGCAGCTCCATCAGTAGGACTGGGAATCTGGCGTTGGGCCTGAACGGCCACTAACCGAGTTAATAACTGTACATCACTTCGCATCTCCAGATCCTCAACTGGAATATAAAGTGGAGAGATTGGTGGTACTGCAGCCCCACTAATCTCCTCTGAAGGTGGTGAAGTCGGGGAATCATACGAAGGAGTCGCACCGTGGGTCTCACTTTGGCCCTCACTAATAGGTGGCAATCGACAGTACATTTGCCAGCAGACGTATCTAACGCCCTCATACTCTTGAACTTCCTCCTTGTTGTAGGCATTGCTGGAATCATAAACACGAGATAGATTAGAAGTGGAATGCTTATAATTCAGCTTTACTTCACAATCTATGAGATGAAAGAATGAAAATCATCCCTAAATGTCAGATAGTCTCCTGCTTATAAGTATGGTGCATAATATACTCATAAATAAGTCTCTACTAGACACGGCTTGTAGACACCCTAGGATAGACATGCTCCGATACCAAGTTTGTCACCACCTAAATCGAAGGACCATGACGGGCACCGGGCCTCACTTGCCGAGTACCACTAATCATACTATCAACGTCTAATCATAATCAATTACGGGCCACAAGAGCTATCACCCAGTACCCTGCTGACACATTGATACTATACGCTGGAAAGAAACTATGTAAAGTCTTAACCAGAAAGCCCTAACTCATATATATACATATACATACTAAGCCGACAGGGCCATATTCAACTGTTATACTTATACACAGGACACCATCTACAAGCCTCTAAAAGAGTACATAACGTCAAAGGTCGGGATAATGCCCCACCATACCCATATATATATGAAAAAATATTGTACCAAGATTAGACCGACACTCCGAAATAAGGGGAGTGCTCCAATATCCGCCGAATCAGTAATCGACTAATGCAGAACGACACCTTGCCTACGTGAACCTACGGGCATGAAACGCAGCGTCCCCCGATAAAAGGAACGTTAGTACGACTGATGTACCGAGTATGTTAGGCATAAACAGTAGCATAACAGGGATATAACAATAAACTGAAACAGAACAGCCGATAAAATTAGCTGATAGCAAGAGTCGACGAAACAAATTGTATTTAATTAGCCGATAGTAACAATGTACGAGAAATATCCGATAGCAATAGCTGACAGTAGTGAATGGCTCTGAGGGCCATAATATGCCTGAATATCATGCACAATGCGGTATATATATATATTAGCCTCTTTGGGCATCTTCCTTCCCATAACATGCATACATATATATTGACCCTTCATCAGGCCTCTTCCTTTTCATAACAGCCTATGTGGGCATCATATCATTTCGGCCTCTACAGATATCATTTCATTTCCATATCCTAACTGATAGGTGGTCTGCGTATCCCGTTTCTCCATCCCCATTATATGGTCCAGGGTAATACATGGATAAAATGCATGAAAGACAATAAAATATATTGAGTTTTTCTGAGTGACATAATAACATGTACCTTCGGCTAACATTGGGAACATTAACATATTTCTCATATACCTCAATAAGGATTTTAAGAACATATCTAGACATGCTTTTACCATAGGGATCAATAAGAGGAACATCCTTAACTACTAAGAGTAGAATAATTTATGGAACAATATTACATTTACGTTTCGTTCTTAGAACATGCCAAAAGAAAGAAATGATTTGCCTTAACATACCTTCGTCAATCTATTGATAATACAACCCAAGTAGTCCGTATAACACCTAACCTTAAGCACGGATGAACCAGCTTGAATAATGAAATTCAATATGATTTAGGGACCGTGTTTTGCTTGCATCAACTAACAGTCATTAGTTCAATTGAACATTACTATACTACGTTGCTACCTAGTTTTTAACGAACTCTGTGTGTATATGTAATCCAAGCCCCAAAGTTGCTTCCTTCTCTTTATTTCCTTAGTGGCCATGGGGTCCACCCACCTCTTAAGCCAAACATTGACACATTAGTCATTAGGTGTCACCACTAGACACACCCTAAACATAGTCACCACTAGACTTAGAGGCTTAATATAATGCCACTTAATCTTATCTACTAACCCATAACACCTCTCATAACTTTGCATGCCTTCAATGAATTCGTTATCACTTAGTTATGCTACACGTAAATATTCTCACTAATCTTGTCTCCCGCTAAAATTCATTAATTAGCCGATCGTCGCTTGTCAATTAGCTGATCGCTTTCGTCTCACTCTACTTCATTATTTAGCCGATTATTGTTGTCACTTAGCCGATCGTTGTTGTCCCACCCGGTATATCCTAAATTAATTCGGGATTGCATTCTTTTATACGCTAAGCTCTTTATTAGCATACGTCTAGATGCTTAACCCATATACAAAAGTATGGGTGTTACATTGATATAGTTCGTCAATATAAAGATATATCTGGATAGTTAAGATTATTTATTATTATTATTATTTGGTATAAATATACTATGTCCTGTTCAAATTCTAGTTTATTTAATTCTAGAATAACTCTACTTCAACCAGATATGAATCCTTTTAGAAATAACTTGAGTTAATACAATAATAATTGTAACAAACGTAGGAATTATCAAAACAATTAGACACAATTCATCGTCAAAGTTTGGGATTCTAAATTCATAATCATAGTCAAATAGCAATTTCTTAGTTAAATTCAAAGTCCTAGATATTGGGAAATTTTGAATATTATAATTCTATCAAATATTAAATTGTTTCTTTAAATAACTATTCTAGCTCCTAAAGGGCATAAAAGTCATTTAAATATTTAAAGAATATTTAGGTTCATGCTTTTAAAATATATATATATATATATATATATATATATATATATATATATATATATATATTTATATATATATATCCCCCCACATTCCTTAAAAATATATTATATATATATATATATAAATATAATGTAGTTTGTATGGGTCAAAAACTCGAGCCGGCAAGACGGCAAAACATGTTTCTTTCACTTGACTTTGAAGAAGAATGTCTACTTATTGTAACATTTGTCATTTTACAAAGTAAAACGCCGTCCCTGCAAGTACTTTTCGCGCCAGCTTAGCAAAGTCAAACACTGACATTTCCATTATCTTCAATTTCAATCCCCTGACTGATATTGTTGCCACCAATGGCTACCTTAGACAATATCCTCCGCCACACCACCGTGTTCTTGTCGGAAACTCTTCTGCAGTCTGACCTTCGCCACCGGCTTTTCTCAGTCTTTCTACAAAGAATTCAATCTGCTGATCAATCGCCCCTCAATCTTGCGGTTGAAACTATAGAAAATGCAGCTTCCAACATTTCCATCAAATCTTCCTCCCTCATACTAGCTGAAAAGATCCTTCTTTCTTTATCTGAAAACCCATTCTCTTCCTTTTTGTTATCTCTCGTTTATACTCTTCTGCGCAGACCCGTAGGTGCTGCTCTTAGTCTTCTTGATGTGTTTTACACTGATCCTTCCATTGCAAGACTGGAAATTGCACCTCTTGTTTTTCAAGACTTGTTTCTCATTCATCTCATTCCCATTCTTCAGTGGTACAATCACAAAAGGTCAAGAATTATGTCTTGTCTATCATCGGGTTATCATGGTGATAATGAGTCAGTGGCTGCTACCAAGTCGTTGTCAGCTATGAGTGGAGAGCAAGCTTCTGAATTGAAAGATTTGGAGAGAGAGTATGAAGAAATTCTTGATGAGAATTGTAGGATTTTCGCTGGATATTTCAAGGAGGTTTTGCGAGCCAAAAGTGGGGACAGGTTTATTGATCCGCCATCAGTTATTGTACAAAAGAATGAAAAGACTGACTATTTTGTGTTTAGCAAAGATGAGGAGATGATCAATGAAGAATTTGGATTGAAGAATGGACGGTATAATGTAATGCTTTGTTATTATTTAGAATTCTACCTTTATCTAGTTTGCAGTTAACAGTATTTCTTCATCTTATGACAATGTTTTGCTGCTTAGATTTTGACTTCAGAGGCGAAGGCAAATCAATTCTCTGTGAATTAGAGAAACTTCACTAACTCTAGTATCTCTCGAAATTCATTTTCTTCTGAAACCGAGTACTCAATGTATATCTAACTCTCTCAAAATTTGTTTTTCAGACACATATAGGGTTCGACTCTGAAGAATTTTGCCGAACCTGTGAACCTATTGTTGGGTCCGCTACTAACTTCTTTTAGAGTTTATCAGTTTCTCTACAAAGAAAATGGCTATGAAATTCTCTTCCCCTCTTAATTAATTTACACCAATTTGTTCTTTTTTCTGTAATGCACTAACATTTATTCAATTATATATTACATTAAAATAACAGTCCGTTTGTCTGCATTTCCCTGGTCATTTTGCATGATTGTTCATTTTTTACTCTGTCCATCCAGAAAAATGAAGGAAAATTGAAATTGAATTGTTCAATATGGTAGCACAATCTCAAAAGGCTTAAAAATCAATATCCGACCTGCTAGATCAAAGACTTCTGTTACCTAATATTTGGCCTGTTCTGTTTTCATGTTTTATTGCCAAAGAACTCTGTAATATATGCCTCTAGAAATCTTAATTTCCTGAACAAATTAAAACATTATATTATCTTTTACACTTTTCAGTAAATGGGAATATCCTATGAAATCATGCTGATAATTTCTCATTTACTTTAGCTTTCTATGACTCATTATTATTGCATAATTCCGTGCAGCCAATATGGACTGATTCTGCTGAAGGAGACAAGTCATTCAAATTCAATAGGAGTAGCAAAAATTTGTCCAAGTTTCCCTCGTTTTATCCTGAGAGAGTTTCCCTGAAAGTTCTTACAAGCCAAAGATCATCAATAAAATCAAAGCCTTTGGGTAATTCCAATTTTGATTCGGAACGTGAGTCTTGTTCAAGTGATGATTCCAATGATCCTTATTCCACAGAATCTGAAGCCGAAAATGAGGTAACCGATAATAACAATGAATGAGAATAGCCTGCAGAATGATACACCTATACAGGTTGTTCTAGCTATTAAAGTGATCCTTGTGTCTTTTAGGATATGAACAAAAGAATGGCATTGCTCAACACAAGGCAGAGGCAATACCTAAACGAAAAACAGCCTAATTTGGGAGAATCAAGCTGGTAGGTATCAAGAAAGCACTTGCTAGAATTTTACATTTTCTGGATATAATATTTATACGACTTTATTGCTATATCAGCCATCCACATCCTTTGATGGAAGACTATGATAATATGCAATCCAGTGGAAAGAATACACCTCTAAAGGATTTTATATGTCCCATAACTACACATGTACTTGAAGATCCAGTAACTCTTGAGACTGGTCAGACATATGAAAGAAAGGCAATTCAAGAATGGCTGGATAGGGGAAACGCCACTTGCCCAATAACACGGCAGAAGCTACATAATACTCAACTACCAAAAACAAATTATGTGCTCAAGCGCCTCATCGCAAGCTGGCAGGAAAAGGACCAAAATTCAGCTCATGTTCAAACTAAACTGAATAGGTGTGAACCTGAATATCAACCAGTAAAGAAACTAGCTCCTCGTACTAGTTTAGGAAGCCTAGGTTCTTTAGATGGAACCATCAGTGAGCTTCGCCGTGCAATAACCAACCTCTGTACATCAGAGATTCTGAGTGAGTCTGAAATGGCAGTGCTCCAAATTGAGCAGTTCTGGAGAGAAGGTCAGATGGTTGATATTCAGACGATGCTCTCAAAACCTCCAGTTGTCAATGGTTTCGTAGAGATCCTTTCTAATTCTGTTGATCCCCATGTTTTGATGGCGACAATATTTCTCCTCTCTGAGTTGGGCTCAAGAGATAATGGTGTCATCCAAACACTGACCAGAGTTGACACTGATGTAGAATGCATTGTTGCTCTTTTCCAGAAGGGGTTACTGGAAGCTGTTGTACTGATCTATCTATTGATGCCATTCATTGGAAATCTTGCAAAAATGGAATTGGTAGACTCTCTTCTAAAAGTGCTCATCAGTAGGGAGGAAGATTTGGTTAGCATGTTTATGAATCCCAAAGCAGCTTCAGTGCTTCTTTTAGGACATTTGCTTAGAAACACAGAGGACGAACGAGCTTCCAAAATTGTAAAGAGGGTAACTACGGCAAACGTAGTTGATGCTATTTTACGCAGCTTGGAAGCTGAATTAGTCGAAGAACGATTATCAGCTGTGCTTATATTGTTGAGCTGCATGCAACTGGATGGACGATGCAGGAATATGATAGCAGATAAAGCTGAATTAACTCACCTGTTAGGGAGCTTTATTGAGTCGAACGATGCAGATAGGTTTGAGATTATCCAATTCCTATATGAACTGGTCAAGTTAAACAGGTATATAACTCTTAACTATGTGAAATTCCATCTTTGTAACTTGTTCAAATATTTTTACTCACTGTATTATTTCTGCAGAAGGACATTTAATGAGCAAGTGTTGCACATTATTAAGAATGAAGGTACCTATAGCTCAATGCATAGTCTCCTCATATACCTACAGACAGCCCTCCCTCATCAGTGTCCTGTTGTGGCTGGCCTACTTCTTCAACTTGATCTGCTTGTACGAGTCTTTGTTTATCTCTATATCATCTTCAACCTTATCTCACTGTGTTTTCTCTATCTGGACATGAACAATAACATCTCATGTGAAATAACATGGGTTGTCTTGAACTGCAGGCAGAACCAAGGAAAATGAGCATCTACAGAGAGGAAGCTGTAGATGTCCTAATTATGTGTCTCAGAAATTCAGATTATCCTGACTCTCAAATAGCTGCTGCTGAGACACTTTTAGCGCTCCAAGGAAGGTTTTCCTATTCTGGTATACCTCTTATTAGGGAGTTTCTACTTAAACGTGCAGGACTTGACCGGGCAGATAGTAATGTGGCGCAAAATGATATTGGATATACGTCTAATAGTCGAGAAACAACGGTCAGCTTCATTCCTATAAATGATGCAGTAGCATTCTTAAATTATGATACCAGAACGCCAAATTACTAAATTTCAATCCTCTTCTGTTCTGTAAAAACCTTTATAGGAAGAAGAGGAAGCTGCTGAGAACTGGGAGAGGAAAATGGCATATTCTCTGGTCAGCTATGAATTCGGATTACTTTTTGAGGCTTTAGCAGAGGGCTTGAAGAGTAAATCAGAAGATTTATTCTCTGCATGTTTTGTGTCTGCTACTTGGCTGGTATACATGCTGACCATCCTTCCAGACACTGGAATTAGAGGAGCAGCAAGAGTATGCTTGCTTAAGCAGTTTGTATCAATATTTAAGTCTTCAAGGGACACAGAGAATAAAGCACTTTGCTTGCTTGCAATGAGGAGCTTTATCCGTGAGCCTGGTATGTGGATCATTTAATATTAGATGCTTTCACGTATATATGAGTAGTAATCAGTCATATTGATATGGAATTATATTTCTATACATGTATTTCTGACATATTACTGTGGTTTGGTTGGTCATGGTTTTACATCTAAGACATAATGTGGTCATTGAAGATTATTCTCATTTGTCATATGGTAAATTTCAGAAGGACTGCATGATCTAACAAACCATGTGAAGGATATACTTAAAGGCTTGAGAGAACTAAAGAAATCATCCACCATAGCTGTTGAAATTTTTAACCTTTTTTCAGAAGAGCGAGAATCTAGTGCTGTAAGTTTCTGGTATGTCCCTACATTAGTTATCAGCATACTAACTACCCTAATCTTCCAAATTTCACTAGTATCAGGATATGTGGAATCATAAAGAAATTACACTGGAGGATTGCAGCGTTAACGGTGAAGTCTCTTCACTCGTGTGCTTCAGAAATAAAGTTTTTTCCAGTCATACAGATGGAACTATAAAGGTTTGTCATCTAATATATGCTACGTTCAGATGAACTTGCTTCATTGGTTCAAGATGCTTGATTTTTCCTGCCTTGTGAAATTGTAAATTAATAATTATGTCTTTTATTACTTGTAAAGAAGTGTGCAAAATTACCTTGTAGCTATTCTAAAGGAAAAGAAAATATCAGATGTAATATATGTTAAGAGTGGTCTTAGTCTGCCCCTGCATATCATGAATACTGGTTCATCAAAATTGCTATAGAGTAATGTTTAGACTTTAGATAAAAGGACCTTGGTCAAGTTCAGTGTCACCAGTGCAATTGTAGAACAAAAGCTTGCAAGGTTGAGTTTGATGGAAAATTTCTTTATTCTTGAAGGTATGGACAGTAAAAGCTAAAATTTTACACCTCATCCAAGAAACCCGAGAGCATCTCAAAGCAGTGACAAGCCTGGTGGTTCAACAATCAGCAGAAAAGTTGTACAGTGGTTCACTTGATAGAACTGTGAGGGTAAGATATACATCCCTTAAGACTCATAAAATATATGGGTTATCTCGCTAAACCTGTCTATACGGTCACTTGTAGGTGTGGTCCATCCATGATGAAGGAATAGAATGTGAAGAAATTCATGAAATGAAGGATCATGTCAATAACTTACTGGTTGCAAATAGGTTGGCATGCTTCATTCCTCAGGGAGCTGGCATTAAGGTCAGTTCTCCATGGGTTTTAAGTACATAATTTAGAATGTTCAGTTCACATTTTCTGAAAATAATAAATATTAATTCCCCATACCCCACGTTGTGAGACTTCACTGAATATGTTGTTTAATAAATATTGATTGATTTATATAATCGGCTAAAAAGCTGGTACATTTTTTGCCTTCTCCACTGCTTTGAGTGGGACTTGTTTTGTAACAGAAATCTCGTTGAACGTTGATAATGAGTTTGTATTGTAAGGTGCATCCCATAGTTGGTAGCCTACCATTGAATGGTTTGGCAAGTTTCAACCATATGTTTGGTAGCCTGCCATTGAATGGTTTGGCAAAGTTGCAAAACTTGACTTCTACATACATAGTAATGTCACGGATGACATCAAGAGGAGCATTTTCACTCCTATAAATAGGTTGCTCATAATTCATTCATAACACACCAAAATAGAGGGGGGAAACATAGAGAATACCTCTTACTGAGAGAAATCTAAGAGAGAAAGAAAAAAAAGAGTTCCTACAAAATTGTTAGAAATATTTTGTAGAGAAATTGTGAGATTACCACACTAGTGAGTGTGAGAGTTTTTGAGTGTATTCCTCAAGTATTTGTCAAAACTTGAGAAAATATTGTATACCCATTATTATTGTTATAGTGGAATACCTCGGTGTCATTATTGCTCTTTATTCTTGTTAATTAATCATAAAATAGTATTTACATTGGAAGATATCCGGAAATTCTGAATATGCTCTATGATTGCAGCTATGACTGATCTTTCACATCAGAAAAGAATTTTGGGATCTCCATTGTATTTTTTCGCAAATATTGATCCTGAAGGGGAATTGGAATACTCTTCGTTATTCCCAACAACTGGTATCAGAGCGTCAAGGTTAGGAGCCCTATTCCTGCAGTGGCAATGGTTACATACGGCGTAAGTAGTTCTATCGAGGTGACTGAAATTTAAGTAGTCCATCTGTCTCTCTACGTCTTTCCTGGGAACTCACTTATAAGAGTGATTCTGTCTAGGAGATTGTCCAAACCTATCCTCTGTTGATAGGACTGTGGTTTGATATACAGTCTTTCCTGGGAATCACCCCGCCAGTATAGAGATCAGTGAGACTCAAGAAAAAAAATGACAGGCCAAAAAGTGGAAATTGAGAAGTTTAACGGCAGCGGTAATTTTTCCCTCTAGCAAAGAAGGATGAAGGATCTCCTTATTCAGTAGAAGGTTCATATGGCGTTATTGGGCTTAGAGAAAAAGCCTAGTACGATGAAGGGCGAAGACTGGGAGGAGACATACGAGATTGCAGCCAGTACAATTCGTCTAAATCTGTCAAACAACGTCTTGCAAAATATAGAATCGAAAGAGTGCAAGACTGCAAAAGAAATTTGGGAGACTATAGAGAATTTGTACATGTCCAAGAATCTTTCTAACAAGTTCTACTTGTGGAAAGAGTTGTACCAGATGCAGAAGTCAGAAAATGTGGATATGCTCCAGCATTTGAGTAATTTTAATGGTATGATTTCTCAATTGATAAGGTTTGAAGTAAAGTTTAACGATGAGGAAAATGTTGTGTTGATAATCGCAACACGTCCTCCACCGTATGATCACCTTATCACCACTCTTACTTATGGGAAGGATAAGTTAGTGTATGAAATCATTGCGGAAGCATTGGTTTCATTTAAAAAACAAAACAAGGCGCGAGGTGTGGAGTCTCAAGCCCTTATTTCAGAAAATAGGGGGGAAAGCTAAAATAAAGAAGGCAGGAATAGAAATGATAAGTCCAGATGCAAATCAAAATCCAAAAACAGAAATGATGGTTTCTTTCACTGTGGCAAGCCGGACCACATTAAGAAAAACTGTAGGATTTTGAAGCGGGAACTACAGGAGGCCAACAAGAAGAAAAATAATTGAGACAATAACATAGCTACAACCGCCACTACAGAAGAAGATGTGGCAGTAGTGATTGCTGGTGAATGTTTGCACATTGGAGACAATATGGTTGAGTGGGTGGTAGATTCAGGAGTTTCTTTCCACATCACTCCCAATATAGAGATGTTTACCACATACAAAGCTGGTGACTTTGGAAATATGAAGATGGGTAATTTTGCATGCTCCAAAATTATTGGAATTAGAGATATAAGTATTCAAACGAATGTCGGTTATCATCTGACATTGAAGAATGTAAGGCATGTTTCAGATTTATGCCTTTATCTGATCTCTGTAAATGTATTAGACGAGCAAAGGTATGAAAGCTAATTCGGCAATCAGAAATGGAAACTCAGTAAAGGGTCGATGATCATTGCGAAATGAAAGTTATGTTGTTCATTGTACAAGGCTTATGGGAAGGCTTGCAACAACAATATAAATGTAGCAGTCAATACTTCACCAAATCTATGTCATAAACGACTTGGCCATATTAGTGAAAAAGGTCTGCAATTCCTCGCAAAGAAGAAGTTCATTCCTTTAGAGAAATATATTGTATTTGTTCCTTGTGAGCATTGCTTATTTGGAAAACAACATAGAGTTTCATTTAAGAGTTCCTCCACCAAGAAAAATAAGGTACTGGAGTGAGTTTACTCTGATGTCTGTGATCCCATGGAAGTTGAATCGTTGGGATTAGCCAAATATTTTGTAACCTTCATAGATGATGCATCAAGAAAGATATGGATCTATATGCTAAAGACGAAAGACCAAGTGTTTGGATTTTTTCAACAATTTCATGCTATGGTAGAAAGAGAAACTGGGAAGCAGTTAAAGTGTCTCAGAACATACAATTGAGGCGAATACACTTCTCATGAGTTTAGAAATTATTGCTCTAAACATGGAATTCGGCATTAAAAGACGGTTCCTGGCACTCCTCAACATAATGGTGTAGCAGAACGAATGAATCGCACCATTATAGAAAGAGTCAGATGCATGATGAGATCATCAAAGCTACCAAAGCCATTTTGGGGAGCAGCAGTGCAGCCTGCATGTTATATGATCAACAGATCTCCATCAGTTCCTTTGAAGTTTGATATTCCAAAAAGAGTATGGATAGGGAGAAACGTGTCATACACATATCTGAAGGTGTTTGGATGCAAGGCATTTGTGCACGTGCCAAAGGAACAAAGATCCAAACTTGACGATAAAGTAGTCCCATGCATCTTCATAGGTTATGGAGATGAATAGTTTGGGTATAGGCTTTGGGATCCAGTTAACAAGAAGATCATAAGAAGCCGAGATATGGTTTTTTATGAAGATCAAACAATTGAAGCCTCAAGAGAAGAAAATAGTCAACCAGAAAAGCTGAAATTGAGTTGTGTCCTCCAGAACAACAATGGTTAGACGATGAATTGCAAGAAGCTGTTGAGATGTCCCATGATGATAATAGTGATGCTGAAGAAGATGTACCAGAATAAGAAGATATCAATCAGGGGGAGCAGTAGCAGCAACCAGAGAATGACCAATCTCGCAGAAGGTCAGCTAGAGGACTAATCCCATCCACAAGATATCCACAATCAGAGTATATCCTTTTAACTGAGAAGGAGGATCCAAAGAACTACCAGGAAGCAGTGGCTCACAAAGACAAAGACAAGTGGATGGATTCCATGAAAGAGGAAGTGAATTCCTCAAGAACAACAACACCTATAAGTTGGTAAAACTTCCTAAAGGTAGGAAGGCCCTGATAAATAAATGGGTGTTCAGAATAAAGGATGACGGACATGGAAACCTGGTAAAGTACAAAGCCTGATTAGTTGTCAAGGGTTTTGGTCAAAAGAAAGGGATCGATTTTGATGAAGTTTTTTCTCCGGTGGTGAAAATGTTATCAATCAGAACAATCTTAGGATTATCAGCGAGTCTGGATCTTAAGATTGAGTAAATGGATGTAAAGACTGCATTTCTTCATGAAGAATTAGAAGAAGAAATTTATATGCAGCAACCTGAAGGTTTTGAGGTTAAAGGAAAAGAGCAACTTGTCTGTAGACTGCAAAAGAGTGTGTATGGTCTAAAACAGGCTCTACGGCAATGGTACAAGACGGTTGATTCATTTATGATGGATCGAAGCTATAAGAGAACATCGGTAGATTCGTGTGTCTACATCAAACAATTTTCTAATGAAAAATTTATCATCTTATTACTATATATTGATGACATGTTAATAATGGGTCAGGATAGCATGATGTTAAATCAGCTGAAGAAAGAATTATCAGGAGTCTTTGATATGAAAGACTTGGGGGCAGCCAAACAAATCCTAGGAATGGAAATCATCCGAAACAGACCTTCTCAGAGATTATGGTTTTCACAGGAGAACTATGTTGAACGAATACTTGAGAGGTTCAACATGAAAGATGCAAAGCTGCCTTCTTCACCTCTTGGTGACCAGTTCAGACTCACCAAGAAGTCATGTCCTTCTTCAGAGGAAGAAAAGAAGAAGATGTTGGCTATTCCTTACTCTTCAGCGGTTGGGAGTTTGATGTACGCAATGGTTTGTACGAGACCAGATATTTCTCATGCAGTGGGAGTCGTTAGTCATTTTCTTACAAATCTAGGGAAGCAACACTGGGAAGCTGTAAAATAGATTTTCAGATATCTGCAAGGGACATCAAAAATATGTTTGAGCTTCGGGAAATGAGAACCAGTCTGGAAGGATATGCAGATGCAGATATGGCCAGTGATCTTGATGGCAGAAAATCTACATCTGGATATATGTTTACTTTTGCAAGGGGATCTGTGTCATGGCAGTCCAAGTTGCAAAAATATATTGCTCTATCCACTACAGAAGCAGAGTATATCTCCCTTACAGAAGCTGGGAAAGAAATGTTATGGCTAAAGAACTTTTTCCAAGAATTGGGTTTGATGCAAGAAGGGTATGTGGTTCATTGTAACAGTCAGAGTGCGATGGATCTGAGCAAGAATGCCACTTACCACTATAGAACGAATCACATAGATGTCTGATATCACTGGACTCGTGATGCACTTGAAAAGAAGTTATTCCAAGTGCAGAAAATTCACACAGACAAAAATGCAGCAGATATGCTAACAAAGGTGATTCCTCGGCATAAGCTTGAGTTATGTTCCAAGATGGCTGGGATGAGTTCTATCTAAGAAAATGGAGATACCTCCTTCAACTGTATGGGACTGGAGGGGGAGATTTGTAAGGTCCATCCCATAGTTGGTAGCCTACCATTGAATGATTTGGCAAGTTTCAACCATAAGTTTGGTAACCTACCATTGAATGGTTTGGCAAAGTTGCAAAACTTGACTTCTACATACATAGTAATGTCATGGCTGACATCAAGAGGAGCATTTTCACTCCTATAAATAGGTTGCTCATAATTCATACATAACACACCAAAATAGAGAGGAAAAACATAGAGAATACCTCTTAGTGAGAGAAATCTAAGAGAGAAAGAAAAAAAAGAGTTCCTACAAAATTGTTAGAAATATTTTATAGAGAAATTGTGAGATTAACATACTAGTGAGTGTGAGAGTTTTTGAGTGTATTCCTTAAGTATTTGTCAAAACTTGAGAAAATATTATATACCCATTATTATTGTTATAGTAGAAGGTTTACCGTGGTTTTTTCCCTTATTCAGAAGGATTTCCACGTAAAATTCTCGGTGTCATTATTGTTCTTTATTCTTGCTAATTAATCACAAAATAGTATTTACATTAGAAGATATCCGGAAATTCTGAATATGCTCTGTGATTGCAACTGTGACTGATTTTTCACATCAGAAAAGAATTTTGGGGTCTCCATTGTATTTTTCCGCAAATATTGATCCTGAAGGGGAATTGGAATACTCTTCGTTATTCCCAACATGTATTTGAAGCCTAAGAATCAGTGGAAGTTGTTAATTTAACTATATCTTGTATATCAAAATCAGGTGTATTCATGGAACGGAGCAACAAAACTTTTAAATCAACAGAAGTATGCAAAATGCTTGACTCTTGTTAAAGGAAAACTGTATTGTGGATGTCTCGATAACAGCATTCAGGTAAACAAATTTCCCTTTGAGATTCAATATAAGAGAAGATAGACCTAATATTGATACATATATTTCACACATGTATAGGATATTGATTTGCCAACGGGAACAATTAATTCTATTCAAAGCGGCTCAAGAAAATTATTGGGGAAATCAAGTCCGATTTATGCCCTACAAGTTCACGATGGACTATTATTTTCAGCTGGTACTTCCTTGGATGGAGCTGCTGTTAAGGTATTGTGTATGGAACAAGCATATGATAGACAGTTATTCACCAATTTAGTTTTTAATATCTGCATTGGATGCTTCATGCTTCTTCACAAGTATGACCCCCATGCATTTTCTTCAAAATAGTCATAGCTAATGAACATCTTTTACATTAACATTTAAATGTACTAATTAACATTCTATATTTTTCTTTTCTTGTTTGGTAAAAAAGATATGGAATACAACAAATTACAGTATGGTTGGATCATTGCAATCAACATTAGAAGTCCGCGCAATGGTTGTCAGTTCAGAGCTGATATATTTAGGGGGCAAAGGAGGGATTGTGGAAGCCTGGTGTAGAAATAAACATAACAGAGTGGAGGCACTACAAACTGGTATAGATGGTAAAGTTCTTTGCATGGCACTTGATGCTAATGAAGAAACTTTGGTCATTGGAACATCTGATGGAAAAATTCAGGTAGACTACTTCTCTTCTTTGTCTTGAATTAGTATCTTATAGTGATCATTTGAACTAAAATATCTTCTGGTTTTATGCAGGGTTGGAGGCTGAGTTAAAGTAAAATGGTGTAATTAGCTGGCTTTAGATTTGAGATCGATGGAGATCAGAAATTATTTATTGACATTCTTTCAAGAAATAAGCAATCGAAATGTCCATATCAACAGTGTTGCTAAAACTTGTACATAGTTGAATTTGTTACATCAATAAACTCTTGGGCTTGATCTCAACTTCCGGTAGTTCACTTTGTCAATAGGAAATCTGGATAGCCGAAAGATTATCGATGTTAAAGTCAAAACCGTATGGGTCTTCAATCATTACTGCACTTAAATAAGCTCAATGCCCGTAACTCAACTTTCGTATAATAATAACATTGATAATATAAGAACGACAGACAAAACAACATTGATGGAAAATATTATGTAAAGCGGAAGCAATTCAAGATGAATTTTCCTGTAAAATAGATAATATATTCGCAGATTTAATCAAACATAAAATCAGAAAAATAAATCTTGAAACATGAAATTCCACCCAGAAATCAATCTTCACTTTTGAGATGTGTTAGCCAAGAAATCGCCGGACTCAACCTTGTGTGGACAAGTCATGGAGGTGAACATGATCAAGGAGTGGAGGAAGAAGGAAGAAGGGAACCATACAATTTGTTCATGTGCTCGGAGAAGGAAACCAACTGGCTGATTTTTTCACTAACCTGATTTTTTATTTTGCAGGTATAGTCCAGTTTCAATTCTTTTCAGGAGCTTCCATTAACAGCAAGGAGACAAGTTAATGCAGACAAGATGCAAATGCCAAGCCTGAGGTTCAAAACTCTTTAAACCAAGGAACCAGACTGAATAGTGTGATTAGAAGTGATCAACAGTATGTGCAAATCGGCCTGCTGTACAAAATTTAGTCTGATATCATACAGATATCAGGAAGGAAAACAGTCTCAGTCAGGGATAACAATTCTTCTAACAAGTTACTAAACCAGTAACATAGCTGCTAAGGAAGTTCTATCTAATGTGTCGTATTAACTTTTAGTTTAATCTATTGGAAGAACCTCTTTAGCAGTTTAGATTATTGGAGAGTAACTTGATCAGTATTTTCCACTATAAAGAATTCAATGGTAGCAGAAACTGATTGCTGCAGTATAAGTTCAAGTTAGAAGGATTCTTCTGTTGGTTTTTTATTTCATAGTGTAAGAATATTTTCCTCAATATTCATCTTCCAACATTGTGGTAATTATACCACTAATACAACCTACAATTAGGCTAATAATACGATATGATTATGCTAAGATCTAGCCATCTAATCAACCTACATTATGATAATATTAGGCTAAGTTAATGCTAATCTACCTACCATATACAAAAGATTTTACTATCAATTACAATAATTATTAATTACACTATTATTCTATCACTACCCCGCAGTCGAAGCGGGAGGTAGGCGTATGCTGAGACTGTCCCGAAAATCTTCAAATAATATCAGCGAAAGACCTTTAGTAAAAATATCTGCATTCTGATAGCGCGACGGGACATGAAAGACACGCACTTGTCCGCAAGCGACCTTTTCACGAACAAAGTGGATATCTAGCTCAATATGTTTAGTGCGTTGATGGTTCACCGGATTTCCTGATAGGTAGATAGCACTAACATTATCACAGTACACCAATGTCGCATTCGGAACCGGACAGTGGAGTTCTAAAAGAAGATTCTGAAACCAACAAGATTCAGACACAACATTGGCAACCCCTCGGTATTCTGCTTCGGCACTGGATCTGGACAACGTTGCTTGTCGTATGGAGGATCAAGATACCAAGTTATCTCCAAGGAATATACCATAACCAAAAGTGGAGCGTTTGGTGTCCGGACATCCTCCCCAGTCGGCATCCGTGTAGGAGACAAGGGTGGATGTCGACGATGGATATAAATGCAAGTCATACTCTAGAGTACCCTGAATATAACGCACAATGCGTTTGTGAGCATGCATATGATCATCCATCGGATTATGCATAAATAGGCACACCTATTTCACTACATAAGAAATATCCGGTCTTGTGAATGTAAGTTATTGCAGGGCCCATGACAGGCTGCGGTAAAGTGTCGGCTCGGCAAATGGCTTGCCGGAGGAGGCACTCAATTTGGGTTTAGTATCAACCGGAGTTGCCGACGGTTTACAGGAGGACATACCAGCACGTTCAACAATCTCTGTTGCGTACTTCTTTTGGGACAAAAATAAACCACCTGCATGACGTGTCACAGCTATCCCCAAAAAGTAATGTAGTGGCCCTAGATCTTTCATAGCAAATTCAGAGTCAAGCAGTGACATGATGGACTTGCGAAGAGCATCAGATGAGGCAGTTAATATAATATCATCCACATATAAAATAAGATGAGCCATATTATTACCTTGATGGTGGATAAACAGAGACTAATCAGACCGGCTGTTAGAAAACCCAATATGTGAAACAAAATCCGCAAACCTCTTGTACTAGGCCCGGGGGGCTTGTTTTAACTCATATAATGATTTCTTTAGCAGGCACACGTGATTTGGATAAGTGGAGTCCTTGTATCCCAAAGGCTGGTACATGTATACTGTTTCATTTAGTTGTCATGGAGAAAGGCATTTTTGACATCTAACTGATGAAATGGTCATGCCTTTGACAGAGCCAAACTAAGTACCGTTTTGATAGTTGTCGGTTTAACCACCGGATTGAACGTCTCACCGCAATCCACACCAACATGTTGTGTCTTCCCATCACCTACAAGACGGGCCTTATGCCGCTCAAAAGTACTATCATATTTTTCTTTATGACTGAAAATCCATATAGACCGAATTATATTAGCATTAGGGGGACGGGTACCAACTCCCACGTCCTATTTTTAATAAGAGCATTAAATTCATCATCCATAGCCATTTTCCAATTCGGATCATTAAGAATAGACTATATTTGGTGTTGGATTTGACACTGCCATGTTGACTACGGGTGACTAGCCGATGGGCCGTGTCACGACTCAAACCGGAGGGTCATGATGGCACCCGGATCTTATTTGTCGAGTACCACTAATCATATAATTAACGTCTAACCATAATCAATAATGGCCACGAGGACCGTCACCAAATATTCTGCTGACACATGGGAATAATAAACTGGAAAGGTACTGTGTAAATCTTGCAAACGGAAGAACCCAACCTATGCATATATACATACTAAGGCCAACAAGGTCATACACGACTATTATACACAGGACAACTGTCTACAAGTCTCTAAAGAGTACGTAACATCATAAGGTCGGGACAGGGCCCCGCCATACCCCTATGCATATCCGAAATATTATACCACGCTAGAATGCAACTCTGGAACAAATAGAGTGCTCCAATATCAACTGAACCAGCAACCTACTAGTGCGGACCGTCACCCTGTCTACCTGAGCCTGCGAGCATGAAACACAGCCTCCCCCGACAAAAGGGACGTCAGTACGACTGATGTACCGAGTATGTCAAGCATGAAGAATAGCATAATAGAAACATGAAGTAATATGAGACAAGAAACAACTAACCAGTAGAGAATGCCTCTAAGGGCCATAATATGCATAAGTATCATGTCTGTGTAGAATGCCTCTGAGGGCCATAATATGCCTACATGCCATGCAGAATGCAGTCATACATATATATATATATATATATATATATGTGTGTGTATATAACGCCGTCTCCCATCATATCATTTTAGCCTCTGTGGGCATAATCATCATCATATACCAGCTGATCAGGTGGTGTGCGTATATGACGCCGTATCCCTTTTACCATCCCCTACATATATAAAATGCATACCATATAGTAGTGTATATAACACATGTTGGTCAAGGGTAATACATGAATATAATGCATGAATGATAATAAAATATTCTGAGTTTATCAGAGTGACGTAATGCCGCTTCACCTCCGATTAATATTATGAATACTTACATCTTTTCCATATACCTCAATAAGGATTTAGGAACATATTTAGACATGCTTTGAACATAGGAATGAATAACATTAACCTTCTTAACTACTAAGAGTAGAACCATTTATGGGACATTATTACATTCATGTTTCGTATTTAGAACATGCCAAAAGAAAGAAGGATTTGCCTTAACATACCTTAATTCAATTCTCAGATGACTAGACAATTACGTTGCTGCTCTTAAAGGAAAATCACATTGCTCGCTAAAAAGGGAAAGTCATGTTACTGCGCAGACACTTCGTTGCCTATGTACAATTTCTAAAGAATAAGATTGTTGCATTTGTGTACAATTTCTATGAAAAGAAGTTACTGCATTTATGAATTCTCTTGTGAAATATTTCTAACCAAATTGATATATCTATATCCATCCCTTCTTTTAGTGGATGCGGGGTCCACTTATATTAATGCTTATTCCTCCTAATGGTGCGACCTACATATCATTTTGATAGGTGTCCCTTGCTGCTAGCTAGTCATGCACTAACATGGCTGAATTATCCAATATATCTCTAATTCAATTCATTTGTCACTAATGAAATTTCCATAATTAACCATAGGCCCCTGTAATTAATTCTTTCTCTCATTTTTCTTAAATGCTAAATCACTCTTAATGTAATTCATATATTCATTATCATGTCCATGTGATATAGCACTAGTCCATAGCCTCTTTTGACACACACAAAAAAAATATTATTTTCGATCATCGTCGTCATACTTTTAAAATCTTAAATTATTTCGGGACCGCATCCTTTTATATACTAAGATCTTTATTTGCATACGTGAATATGACTAAAAATCCTCCAAAGCTCGGGTCTATTTACACACGTTTAGCAATTCAAATCATGGCCCGAAAGTACGGGTTGTTACATTCTTCCCCCCTTAGGAACATTCATCCTCGAATGTTGGGGTGACGTATCTAATCCCCCTCATGTAACTAGAAAACATAACTACCTCTTCACAGGGCCATATAATATAACATACATCATTACATCAAACCTCAGATGGTCCTCAAGCATTAATTATAAAGTCTGAAATAAAACTCACCTTATGCTTTTCTCGGAGCCTCGGCGTTGGCCTGAAATAAGTAAGGGTATTTGTGTCTCATCTCCTCTTCCGCCTCCCGTGTCATTTCTTCTACATTCTTATTCCTCCATAAAACTTTCACGGAGGCTACTTCTTTAGTCCTCAACTTGCGGACTTATCGATCTAAGATAGCAATAGGCACATCTTTATATGATAGGTCCTCTGTAACCTTCACATCGTCAATCGTATAATCCAGGAATGATCTCCAATACATGCTCTCAACATAGAAACATGAAAGATCAGATGAACAAACTCTAACTCAAGAGGCAAGTCTAATTCGTAAGCTACTTGGCCGATTCGTCGAATAATGAGATATGGCCCAATATACCTTGGGCTGAGCTTTCCCATTTTCCAAAATATCATTACCTCCTTCATAGGAGAAATCTTCAAAAAGACCCAATTATCTACCTGAAACTCTAAGCATCATCGTTGCACCTCTGAATACGACTTCAGACGACTTTGAGCGGTTAACATCTATTTTTTTGATAATCTTCACCTTCTATATGGATTGGTGCACTCGGCCAGGCCCAAATAATTCTAGTTCACCTACTTCAAATCATCCGATAGGAGGTTACATTCCGTCCATGCAAACCTTCATATAGAGCCAATTTTGATACTAGCATGACAACTGTTATTGTATACAAATTCAATAAGGGATAGATGATCTTCCCAACTTCCCTTGAAGTCCAACACGCGAGCTCGTAGCATGTCTTTCAGCGTTTGAATCATACACTTAGCCTGCCCGTCTGTTCAAGGGTGGAAAGTTATGTAAGATTAACTGGAGTGTCCAAACCCTGTTTGAAATAGTCTCTAGAAACTAGTTATGAACTGCACACCTCGGTCATATATAATACAAATAGACATACCATGAAGGCGAACAATCTCCTTAACTTACATCCTTGCGTAGTCCTTGGCTGTTTAGGTAGTTCTGACCGCTAGGAAATGATCTGATTTGGTCAGTCTATCAACAATCACCCGAATAGAATCAAACTTATGATAAGGGTGAGGTAAACCCATAATAAAATCCATATTAATCATTTCTCATTTCCACATCGGGACCTTAATGTTCTGAGTCACGCCACCTGGCTTTTGGTGCTCTATTTTTACTTACTGACAATTAAAACACTAAGCTACCATCTCCGCAATGTTCCTCTTCATGTCATTCCACCAATACATACCTTTGAGATCATGATATATCTTAGTAGATCCAGGGTGAATGGAATATCGTGAGCAATGGACCTCTCATTATGCTCGAAGGTTGCAGTTCTCTTTTGTTAAATATCCTTCCAGATCTTCCCCAAAAATGGGATATTCATCATGACGTTCCTTTTTCTTCCAGTATGAGGAATGACCCTTCTGTATTATGAGTCATAGGGCTATCACTATCTAAATCCTCCAATTGGACTCCCACTTAGCTAACTGATGCATTTCCCTCAGGTCAACTTCTCTCCTTAGTCCTTACCTCAGTCAAGTCGCTTGTGGGTGAATGATTCTATTGTCAACTTAGCTTTGTTTACTAATTGGTGTGTTGATAACTCTTATATTTGTAGTATCTCAATCGTGAACACTTTATGGCCAATGTCATCGAATCTGAAGTGCACATATCATCGCAGTTAACTCTCATTCATGGTCTGAAAGGAATCTCTTTTTTTTTTACCTTCTCACTACTCGTAATTATAAACAACTTCCTTTCTTTATTTCTTTTGACCCTTGTTCACTAATTTTCTTACTTGTTGCACTCTTTCTAATTCTAAAATATTCTGGTATACATATGTAATCTCTAACATCGCTCATGATTACAATCCTTGGAATTACTACCCCTTAAAAGGTGAGTTAACTTATTTCCTCATTCAGTACGTGGAAGGTTCTGAAGAATTTGTATTACATGACTTTGGCCTACTATATCCAAACCTAGTCAGTATACTTAGATTTGAATTCCTTCACTGCCTCATGGCTAATTTCTTTGTCAATGGCGCTTTGGGAGAAGATTTCCTTGATCACGTTAAGTTGTACACCCGTTACTTTATCTATCTTGTAGAACCTTTGGTCAGTTCAAAAATGCTCATAGACATCTGTATTTGCCTAATATTTCATCTTCATTATAATGTCATTACCTCTTAACATATATCTTTAATGTCTACCTTGTATCCATAGGCGTCATTGGCCCCTTTTCACAGATTTAGGTGTTAATCTCGAGCTTTACTCACTGTTACTTCGATTTACATACTTTCTTAAATGTATGACTACATGTATTGTGGAAGCGATGCTTCATATGTTTAGATCCAATCCACGGTGTTACATGATCTTATGACTTGTCAAGCTTTTTTGTCTTATCATTATTAGATATAAATATGAGTTAATATCATTCCAATTGCCATTACAAAAGTAATTAGTATTTTTGGAATTAAAAGATATTTTTGGCCGGTAATTATTCCAAAAAATACTATAAATTCGGCAATAAAACTACTCATACCTGGTAATGCAAGGGAAGCCATCGAAACGCTACTGAACATCCGAGATGAAGGACAAAACTTCTCTATCGACCGAGTGCTCATTCGTCTTAACTTTACATTTCCATTTCAAGTTACCTTGGGGGGTCTCTTATCCCAAAGTATTTCTCATATTATCTTCCTGAACATTAGAGGTTCGTCACATTTGGCCAAAGAGTTCTTACTGTCCTTCTTCTACCATTGGTCCTTACGCTGTTCTGATGTAATCATACCTTTGTGAAACCTGCATAACTATAACCTCATTCACCTTTATCCTTTTTATCGAAATCCTTCCTTCTATTCGTCGAAAAACATTTATGCCTTGATACTTGACCATACCATTCCATTCATACTTATTAATTATTTTCATATTCCTTAGGACCATTCTTCAATTGTTCCATAGCTTTTGTCCTTAATTTCCCCTAACAAGCTATTGTTACCCAAAGGTTATTTAGAATTGTAACATGTTGCACAATGAAACCGAAGACCTTACCAGTTCAATACCTATATCATGCCTTAGCTTACCAACATTGATACATATAATTCTCAATAATACGCGATCTGGCCCTTTTACGCACGGAGGAAAGGCTTATGTCCCCTTCCACTACCGTGGATAACTCGATCCTTATATAGTACTTGTGCTCACTATCCTGGGTACGTCACTTTACGTGATCTTCTTAAATTTACCGATGACCACTCTTCAAACGATTCGATTGTGGCAATCCATTCTCGTTAATGATATTCTTGGACAATTTTCAATCTATTCTAGGTAAGATATCACAATTTAGGTCGCACGTACATAACATATTCCCACATTCTAATTAGCATGAGTCACTGTAAAACGTGTAGATTTTCATAACCTGCTAAACCTTTCAATTATGTCTTTTACTTTCTATCTATAAAACTCATACTCATCTTATACCTTTGCGCATCAATTTAGGATATTTCATAATGTGGTGGCCATAGCTGCCACCGTAAACCAACCCACTATACCTTTGCGACATAATTTGGTATGCGCTCGACCCTACTGACTACAAGATGGTCGGGGCGGTCTCACTCAACCTTTACAACTTTAACCCTGAGATATTGGCATCTTTGAACCCTTTAAATATCGACGATCCCTGACTAATAAATTCCCAAGGTTATTAGCTCACTGATCCCTCAAGGGCATATCTCTATCGGATGCTCTAGGCTGAAGTCATGCCTGGGAAAGCAACTTACTCATATCCTCTGACGGATCTGTCTCAATGGAGAGCATACTACTTGTATTTACACTCAATCCAACTCCAATCTCCCTGCCAATCATAATCCTACTGGATGAAGGTATTATTGTGATCATAAATATGATAAGGTCTACATAAAGAATCCTTACAATCTTCTGTGTTCCGGTGCTTAGTACTTCCTTTACTTTACTCTTTTTTTTCTATATCCCAAAATAAACATTTTGCTTTCGAGGCTTGCATTATATCTTCCGTATATGAGTGAGACAATTCCTCACAATCTTAATTTTTTTAATATAATACTGGCCCTCTGGTGTATCAATCGTCTGATAGAAGCCACTCATTTACTGGCTACGAATATGAACTAACTGAAGTCTTTTTGGTAACCGGCATTACTGAAACAGTATCAGGCATGAGTTAAACTCGAATTCCTAAGTCTCAGTTTTACTGCACGATCTATGATATGAAGGAACGAAAACTATCCTAAATGCCTTGCAGCCCCTTGTTTATTAGTGTGGCGCACTACACACCCATAAACAAGACTCTACTAGATACGGCTTGAAGACTCTCTAGGAAAAACCTGCTCTGATACCAAGTTTTTTACGACCTAAACTGGAGGGCCATGACGGGCACCCGGACCTTACCTGCCGAGCACCACTCTTCACAAATTTACTAGCTAACCAAAATCAATCATGGCCATAAGGGCCATTATCGAACATTTGGCTGACACATACATCATAGCCGACAGGGCCATACACAACTACTATACACATAACAACTATCTACAAACCTCTAAAGAATACATGACATCACAAGGATGGGACAAGGTCCCGTCATACCCATATGGATATGCTAAATATCATACCGAGACAAGACTGCAACTCTGAAAGAAATAGAGTGCTCCAACATCAGCTGAACCAGCAACCTACTAGCGTGAACCATTCCATTGTTTACCTGAGCCTGCGGGCATGTAACGTAGCGTCCCCCGACAAAAGGGACGTCAGTACGACTGATGTACCGAGTATGTTAAGCATGAACAATAGCATAACAAGATTACAAGAATAAACTGAAACAATATCAGCCGACAAAAACTACCGACAAAACCACAGCCGACAGAAACAACTGATAGTAACAACCGACGAAAACGGTTGACGAACAATAAATGCCTATGAGGGCCCTAATACATATGCCTAAATGTTATGCACAATGAAAATGCGGTATATATATAAATATTAGCCACACAAGGGCATCTTCCTTCCCATAACTGCCTCTGTGGGCATCATTTCATTTCGGCCTCTGTGGGCATTATCAAATTGGCCTCATTGGGCATCTTCTTTTTCGTGATATCTGTACTAGTTGCAGGTGGTGACACATATATAATGTCTTCCCTTTTCCCATCCCATACATATATATATATTGATACCATATAGTAGTGTATATAATACATGTGGGTCCAGGGTAATACATGAATATAATGCAAATGAAAATGCATGAATGACAATGAAACACTTTTGAACTTATCGGATGACATAATATCCTTGTACCTTCGGCTAACATTGGAAATATTAACATGTACCTTCGGCTAACATGGAGAATATCAACATCTTTCCCAGATACCTCAATAAGGATTTAGGAACATATTTAGGCATGCTTTCAACATAGGAATCAATAACATGCACATTCTTAACTACTAAGAGTAGAATAATTTATGGAACAATATTACGGTTATGTTTCGTTACACGGAACATGAAAAAAGAAGAAATAATTTGCCTTAACATACCTTTGACACTCATACGAGCTTGTAGAAGTGATCCCTAACTTGCTTTTAAAGAACTTGAAGAATCATTATAAAAATGGAACTCCATAATTGTTATTGCACTTCGCTGGAAATACAAAAAGAAAAGATGTTTGCTGCTACTTTCGTTACTGCCAAAGATGTTCCTCAAACCATATAGCAACTTAAGAAAGATTTCCTATCTTATTACTCTTTAATGGGCCCTACCCCAATTACCAATACCAATTTATAATGCAAATGGATGCCACCGCATGTTAATATTTGTAATAGTCATTTTGTTGCTGCTTTTCAGTGGTCCACATGAACATGTAGTTGCCAACAAATAACTTACCCATTCATCCTAGTGTAATGCTTGCCCCATTTTTTCATTCAATGCCACAATTTATTTTCTACTCTCCTATTAATTCAACATACACCCCAATTACATACATAATTAATTTTTTGATCCCAATTCACTTAAATTTTAATGACTTATAAAAATGTTCATATAGTCAATGTCATAATCATGTGATATAGCGCTAGTCCATAGCCTCTTTACGCACATACCAAATATGACCAAAAATCTTCCAACGCTCGGGTGTATTTACATACGCCTAGCGATTCAAACCATCGCCCGAAATTACGGGATGTTACAAAAAATTAATCCACACAACTAATTATCCACAATTCATTTGAATAATAATTATTTTCAACACACTTCATATACTCTTTATCATGCTTGTGTGACATAGCACTAGCCCATAGCCTATTTAGGCATGCCCAAAATATTATTTCCAACCACCGTCGTCACACTTTTAAGTCCTAAATTATTTTGGGACTTTATCCTTTTATACACCAAGCTCTTGATGTGAATACCTAAATATAACAAAATTCCTCTGGGACTCAGGTCTACTTCCATATGTCTAGCGACTCAAACCATGGTCCGAAAGTACGGGGTGTTACATCCTTTCCCCCTTAGAAACATTCATCCTCGAATATTGGGGTGACATATCTAATCCCCATTATGTAACCAGAGAATACAACTACTTCTTCACGGGGCCATATAATATAATATACATCATTACATCAGACCTCTCATGGTCCTTAAGCATTAATTATAATAGTCTGAAATAGAACTCACCTTATGTTTCTCTCGGAACCTCAGCATTGGTCTGGAATAGGTAAGGGTAATTGTGTCTGATCTCCTCTTTCGTCTCCTGTGTCATTTCTTCTACATTCTTATTCCGCCATAGAACTTTCACGGAGGCTACTTCTTTAGTCCTCAACTTGTGGACTAGTCGATCTAAGATATCAATAGGAACCTCTTCATATGATAGATGCTCTGTAACCTTCACATCGTCAATTGTTACAATTCAGGAGGGATCCCCAACACATGCTCTTAACATAGAAACATGGAAAACTGGATGAACAAACTCTAACTCCGAAGGCAAGTCCAATTCGTAAGCTACTTGGCCGATTCATCGAATTATGCGATATGACCCAGTATACCTTAGGCTAAGCTTTCATTTCCCCCCACCTCATTACACCCTTCATAGGCGAAATCTTCAAAAAGACCCAATCATATACTTGGAACTCTAAGTCCCACTGTCGCACATCTAAATACGACTTCTGACGACTCTGAGTGGTTAACAACCGTTCTTGGATAAGATTCACCTTCTATATGGCTTGGTGCATTAGGTCAGGCCCAAGTAATTTTGATTTGCCTACTTCGAACCATCCGATAGGAGATCTATATTTTTGTCCATACAATGTTTCATATGGAGCCATTTTGATACTCGCATGATAACTGTTATTATACGCAAATTCAATGAGGGATAAATGATCATTCCAAATTCCCCTTAAAGTCCAATACACAAGCTCGTAGCATGTCCTCGAGCGTTTGAATCGTACGTTTGGCCTGTCCATCTGTCTGAGGGTGGAAAGCTATGTTAAGATTAACTTGAGTGCCCAATTTTTTTTTGAAATGATCTCCAGCAATTATCTATGAACTAGGCATACAATGAAGGTGAACAATCTCTTTAACGTACAACTTTGCATAGTCCTGGGCTGCGTAGGTAGTTTTGACCGCCAAGAATTGAGCTGATTTGGTCAGTCAATCAAACTTATGATAAGAGCGAGGTAAACCTGTACTGAAATCCATATTAATAATTTCCCATTTCCACGTGGGGATCTCAATATTCTGAGCCAAGCCACCGGGCTTTTGGTGCTCTATTTTTACTTGTTGACAATTAGGACGCTGAGCTACAGACTCTGCAACGCTCCTCTTCATGTCATTCCACCAATAAATATCCTTGAGATCATGATACATTTTAGTATATCCAGGGTGAATGGAATATCATGAGCAATGGACCTCCGTCATAATTTTGTCTCGTAATTCCGCTATATTTGGAACACATAAATGACCCTGGTGCTTGAGAACCCCGTTTCCGTCAATCTCGAAGGTTGTGGTCTTATTTTGTTGAATACTCTCTCTAATTCTTCCTAAGATGGGATCTTCCCACTAGCGTTCCTTAACTTCCGATATGAGGGACGACTCTGACATATTCTGAATCACAAAGCTATCATCCTCCGAATCCATTAGTCGGACTCCCAAACTGGCTAACTAAGGGAGATTTCATACTAACTCCTTCCTCTCGACCTTCACCGACATCGAGCTGACCATCGACTTACGACTGAGCGTGTTTGCTACAACATTAGCTTTACCGGGATGGTATAAGATGTTCACATCATAATCCTTTAATAATTCAAGCCACCTCATTTGTCTCAAGTTCAACTTTTTTTGTTTAAATATCTATTGCAGAGTTTTATGATCCGTGAAAATATCTACATGAACACCATACAAGTAATGCCGCCAAATCTTTTTTTTTGGTGCATAGACTACCACAGCCAAATCCAAATTATGCGTCAGACAGTTTTCTCATGTTTCTTCAACTGCCTTGAGGCATAGGAAATCACTTTACCAAGTTATATTAGAACGCATCCTAAACCTTCTTCTGAGGCATCACAATACACCACATATCCTTCTGGACCCTCTGGGAGAGTAAGGGTTGGTGCCAATGTTAGTTTGTCATTTAACTCTTGAAACTCTGCTCACAGGCATCGGACCACTGGAACTTTATGGCCTTTTGTGTCAATTTTGTTATAATCCTTTTGACGATTGATTGTTGGAAGATCCAGTCTGCTGGATATCATTGTGTCATTCTCCCCTCCTTTGGTGAGTGTAATCACCACCTTAGCTCCTTAGATTGTTGCCCCCTTACATTGATTTGTTACATCCAATTTCATTTTTTTTGTGACTTAACTTCCCTGTTAAGATATACGTCTCATAGTACAACAACTTCAATGTAATTTGGGTGCTCAAAAGGGACATGTACATACACACATATTATATCTTACTGTGGCGGGTATTTCTTGCCTTACAAAGCTTACTAGTGTCGTTTCAAGGAAAACTTTGGGTTTCAACCAGTAAGATAATAACAAAGGCAGTGAAGATTCAACTAAGGCAATCACATCAAAGGTATAGTTTTAAAGATGCTGAAAATGTTCTAAACTTAACAAAATTTGTATGTGAATACCAATAAAGAAATTGGACAGAAACTCTCAAACATGATAGTGCTTAAACTAAGACAACTTCAATCATTCTAGAAAAAAGTAACAAATCATTCTAGGAGTTAGCATTATCTTGAAGCTAACTATCTCAGAACTCATAAGTTTGCTGCAGAAATTACTACTAATTGCTTAGGAAGACATATTTTCTTTAAACACATAAACAAGCATCAATTTAAGTAGAATTTTAGATTTGCAACTGAATCTTAAAGGAAGGGAAAACCATTGTCAATATTTGAACTATTGTTCTACCTAATTTTAAGAATACCAAAAGAGAGCATATTGAAATCATTTTTCACTACCAAAACAGTGACCACACATGATTCTCTGAACTGTTTCTACCTTTTTGACAAGCAACTTACTCATTTGAAACCCAATTGCACTAAAGAAGTTTAGGTAAGAAAACTGGATTTTAACACACATCCTTTAGCCAAATTAGAACTTCCAAAATAGATTTGGCTTAACAAACAAACTAGCTATTTCATACTTATTAATCCTCTCTTAATCATCAACCGGATAACAAAGACCAAGCATGTGAACAAAATGGACCAGTCAAATAAATAGCTGAAACTACACCAATGTTATAATCTAGTTAAGTTTCTCAATCATCTTAGCCTATATGCATGATATTCATTCATACTCCAGCAATTTGAAACAAAACGGACACATATCTTCACAACACTAAATTGTACAACAATCTTATCAACCCACCTACATAATCCAAATACCTCTTCAATTAGTCCAAACATATAACCACATATCGATTAAGCATAATACACGATTTGCTTAAAGGTAACTAATAAAATGACTTTATGGGCTATTAGGATAGGCGTTAGGACAATGTTGTGATCCTGTTAATGTACCTGCACTGGCCTATCTCGGTCCTATATATGAGCCTTGATCAGACACACTTTGAAGTGGAACCCTCCTATCCTTACTAACTACTCACATCCTCTTGGCCTGCCTACTTTCCTCCTCCTCCGCGTATCTCATGACATAAATCGGTGAGCCCTGATTGACGGACTCCCAAGATTATGGACTATCCGGAACCTCAGAAGAGTTGGTGTCAGTGAATGAAATGAATACCTTGTCATGTCACTGCACCTGAGGGGAACCCCGCTGTGCTAATCCTTGTACTGCCCCACTTACACTATGATCAATAGGGCCCGATACCGAAACTAAGGGCCTTGGTAAGGTCGAAACTCCCCTCACCCTATCTTCCATTGGCAGAACCGAAATTGTTCGAGCGGGCGACTCATAGGGATCCTCGGATGGATCCTCCTTAATACAAACCATGATCTCCGACAGGTCTCACTCAATAGTGTAACTTACGTCTCTTTTTTCTACCTTCGTAGCCCTCCCACCCGTACCAGTGGGTGGTACCTGTCTAATATCTTCTCTCACAACAATACCCGCACTCTTAATAACCTTGGTCTTTCTCGTCAAAGACATTGTTGCAATTTCAAATGGGAAAATAAGATTAGGAATAATTTTTCTTACGACTCGGCTCTATTGAACAATCTATTTTATGAAAGAAGGCGACAATCCTAAATGCCTTGTACCCATAAACAAGACTCTATCAGACACGACTTGTAGACATCCCTAGGACAAATCTGCTCTGATACCAAGTTTGTCACGACCCAGATCGGAGGGTCATGACAAGCACCCAGACCTTACTTGCCGAGTACCACTAATCATATATTCAGCATATATCTGTAATTTTGCATGCCCCATGAGACCACCACGAGATACCCTGCTGACATATGAAAATAGTAAACAGGAAAGTAGCTATGTAAAATCCTACAACCAGAAGGACCCAACCTATATACATATACATACCAAGGCCGACAAGACCATACACGACTACTATACACAGGACAACTGTCTAGAAGACTCTAATGAGTACGTGATATCCCAAGGCCGGGACAGGGCCCCGCTATACCCATATGCATATGCAAAAATACTGTACCAAGACTAGACCGCAACCCAGAAAAAATAGAATGCTCCAATATCAGCTGAATTGGAAACCTACTGGTGCGGACCATCGCCCTATCTACCTGGATCTGCGGACATAAAACACAGCGTCCCTCGACAAAAGGGACGTTAGTACGAATAATGTACCGAGTATGTCAGGAATGAAAAATAGGATAATAGAGACCTGAAAGTAACTTGACACAAGAAACAACCAACCAGTAGAGAATGCCTCTGAGGGCCATAATATGCCTAAGTACCATGTCTATGTAGAATGCCTCTGAGGGCCATAATATGCCTAAGTATCATGTCTATGCAGAATGCCTCTGAGGGCCATAATATGCCTAAATGCCATGCACAATACGGTCATACATATACATATGCATATATAACGCCATCAAGCCTCTGTGGCATCCCATCATATCATATCGGCCTCTGTGGAATAATCATCATCGTATATATCTGTACTAGCTGCAGGTGGTGTGCGTATATAACGCCTTCCCTTTTTCCTATACCCCATACATATATATAATGCATACCATATAGTAGTATATATAACACCTTTGAGGTCAAGGGTAATAGATGATTATAATGCATGAATGATATAATAATGAGACACTATAAGTTTGTCAGAATGATTTAATGTCGCTTCGCCTCTGATTAACATTATGAATACTAACACCTTTTCCATATACCTCAATAAGGATTTAGGAACATATTTAGACATGATTTAAAATAAGAATAAATAACATGAACATCCTTAACTACTAAGAGTAGAATCATTTATGAGACAATATTACATTTACGTTTCATTACTCGGAACAAGCCAAAAGAAAGAAGGATTTGCCTTAACATACCTTCAGTTATCGACCCTTCAGTGACAAGGATGAAACCGACCACCCTTACAAGTTAATCTAGGATGTTAGGGACTACCATGTTTCCACCTTACTTCACCTAAAAGGACGCTAAAAATCCAGTAACAACACCAAACTCTATGTAAGCTCCACGGGAACAACGAGACTAAACCAGTAAGTACACCCCTATGTTGTTCTTGGAATAAAATCTTATATTATTTTCTTAGTATTAGCACTCATTTTCTGCCCCAAGAAGTAAGTATCACGTTGCTGTAGATAAACTAGTTGCTATGTCTAAATGTCTAAGTTAGTTTAAAACAAGGTTAGGCTAGATATAGATATATTAATATTACTTACCTTAACATGTGGCAACGTTATAGTCACTTTCTGACACTAAGGCACTAACATGTCACCTCCACCTTATGTGACCTTACAAATCACCTAGCTATCTATTAATCAAGGGCCCACATAAATTAATCCACAAAACTAATTATCCACAATTCATTTCAGTAATAATTATTTTCAACACACTTCATATACTCATTATCATGCTTGTGTGACATAGCACTAGCCCATAGCCTCTTTAGGCATGCCCAAAATATTATTTCCAACCACCGCCGTCACACTTTTAAGTCCTAAATCATTTTGGGACTTTATCCTTTTATACACCAAACTCTTGATGTGAATACCTAAATATAAAAAAAAATCCGGGACTCAGGTCTACTTCCATATGCCTAGCGACTCAAACTATGGTCCGAAAGTACGGGGTGTTACATCAAGAAATAATTTACCTAACTTTTCCAAATTTTCCCTTATTAAGTGTTAGATGACTAAATCCCAATACCTATTTTATTAGGGGTATTTTAGTCAAATGATCTATTTTTGCCTAGGAGTTAATATTCTTTTAAGGGGTGTGCAAATGATTAGGTGAAGACTCTTTTTGATCTGGAGGGAGTATTAAGTATTCTTTATGTCAACATCTTTTTTTACACATTCTTTTTGTCAAAACATATGTATCTTTTATTTATACTACACATATTTTTATATTTACAAAAATGATATTTACCTCCCCCATTTGAATAATTAGGTCCAGTCGGAAACCATAATTTGTTTATTCTAAAGTATGCCTAACCCCTTCCCTTCAAAATAATTTGAACTCTTATCCAAAATTTCAACTGGTTTCGCAGATCACTCTTTTGAGTCAAACATAACAAATAGGTATCATAGTGTACCTTAATTTACTAGGTGTCAACTATGTACATAATCAATCCTTTTAGAGTCCATAAATTGTACTATGTTTAACCTTGATAAAAATAGTGTGCGATAATTAATAATTACATTATGTAATGATACTAAATTTAAATGTATTTTAATTAATCCAGATAGTTCGGTGAACCTCATCTATGCACAAGATCGAGGTAATGCAACTGACCAGCCAAATCATCTCAGGGACTCGAGTGTTGTCGGGGTTCAACAATTCTAGTGAGACTACAAGCGGAGATATCATCTTGTCAACCATTTCTCAAGGTGTCACCAAAGAAACCCCTTATAAGGTGATGTCCAGACCAATGACATACATCATTATCATGGGAAGACCATGGATCCATTCCATGGAAGTTTTACCTTCTACCTTGCACCAAGTAATCATGTGTTCCCACCCTATGGGGAATCAAGAAAATTCGAGGAGAGCATAGAGTGTCCCGATAATGCTATTCAGTAACCGTAGCCAGTAGCCTCGCTCAACAAAAATAATAGCAACTAAAGCAACCGGGCCTACTAGATGTCACTCAGACAGTTCACACAAGTCATTCATCTGTTTTGGTGCAAAAATGCAAGCTAATTCAAGGACTCCTGAAGTTCCATCCCAAGTATAATCGGGAATTCATGAAAATCCCATAATGGACATCACAATATCAGATGATGAATGTGAATCGACCATAATGATAGAAAAGGTAGACTCGATCACTCTTTTGCGACCCGTAACAAGAAAGAATAATTTGGTTTGAAAATCGACTCCAAAGTCAAAGGTAAACATATTTTATTATTAAAGCATAACATGGACGATTTTGCTTTGTTTCATGATGATATGATATATATATAACCCAGAAGTCATAACCCATAAGCTAAGTGTTGATCCTTTTCATAAACCAGTAAAGAAAAATCTAAGACCCCATGCTGACACAAATTTGGAAGTTATCAAAGATGAAGTTGGCAAGCTCATAAAAAGGTTCAATCCATGAAGTCAAATATTTGAACTGGCTGGCCAACGCTGTAGTGCCACCCAAAAAGAATTGAAAATGAAAGATGTGCATAGACTTCAAAGATCTTGACAGAGCATGCCCAAAAGACTCCTTTCCATTCCACATATTAATCAACTCATCGACGATACTTCCACAAAATGTTGAGTTTCCTTTACACTTGTTCTGAATATAACCAAATCCAAATAGATCCAGATTATGAAGAAAAGATAATGTTTATCACACATCAAGGTACGTATTTCTATAAAATATGTCTTTTGATCTTAAAAATGCAAGGGTCACATAGTCAACATGATGTTCAAAGATAGATTAAAAAAGATGGCGGAAATATACATCGATGACATACTAGTGAAGTTCTTCTAAGCAGAGGACCATCTAAAAGAAACTTTCACAATCCTCAAACAATACAATATGAAGTTGAATATAGAGAAATATGCATTTAGTGTTTCTTCGGGCAAATTTCTTGGGTTTCTAGTTTCTAGAGAGGGAATTGAGGTTAAACTTGACCAAATAAAGGCAATAGAAGAACTTTTGGACATGCTTTCATGAAATAAGGATGTACAAAAATTTGACCAGCTGGATAGCGTCTCTCAACAGGTTCATCTCTTGGTCGTCGAAAAGATGTCACAAGTACTTCTTAGTACTCAAAAATCATCAGAACAATGAATGGATCCCGAAGTACAAGCAAGCCATGAGAGACTTGTAAAAGTATCTCATGCCAACCGAACATTTCTCTCAAAACCACAAGATGGTGAGCAATTGCTCATTTATTTAGCAGTCTTTAAAGTGTCCCATGGGTGCAGTACTAGCTCTGTCACACCCAAATTTGAGAGGGGGGAGGGGGTGGTAGACACCCGGCACCTGGACGGCCTGAGCATACCACATGTATATCATCGCATAACTGTAAACAATTTGGGCCAACAAGGCCTCGGGATAACACCTGCAAGGGGGGAAAACTAAATATGATGACCTGATAAATACTAGTAGAATCAACATGTGGATATATAACAAGGCCGACAATGCCATAATTAACATCAGAAGGCCGATAAGGTCAAACATTTATACCAACCAACTGACAAGAGGCCGGCAAGGACATACAAAATGACAAATACATAAACCACTAGTCTACAAGCCTCTGAGAGTAGTGCAATATAACATCACATAGGGACAAGGCCCCACCATACCCATAGCTGCATAACATAAACATACTGACCCAAAAGGAAACTCCAGAACAAGTGGAGTGCAACACACATTCCGCTAAACTGGTATCCTACTTGGAGGACCGTCAACGTGTCTACTAGGACATGCGGGCATAAAACATAGTGCCCCAAAAAAGGCATCAATATGATAAATGTACAGAATATGTAAGACGAATAACATATGTACAACAGAATGTAATTGTCACAACCCAAACTGGAGGGACATGATGGGCACCCGGACCTTACTTGCTAGGTACCACTAATCATACATTTACCAACTAACTCTGATTAAGCATGCGCCACGAGGGCCATCATGAGGTAATTTGCTGACAAACGGATATAGTAAACTGGAAAGGTGCCACATAAAATCTTGCAATCAGAAGCACCCAACCTATGAATATATACATACTATGGCCGACAAGGTCATACACGACTATTATACATAGAACAACTGTCTATAAGACTCTAGAGAGTATGTGATATCATAAGGTCAGGACAGGGCCCCGCCATACCCATATGAACATCCAAAATTATTTTACAAAGATTAGACTGCAACTCTGAGACAAGTGGAGTGCTCCGATATCAGCTAAACCAACAACCTACTCATGTGAACCGTCACTCTGTCTACCTGAGCCTGCAACATGAAACGCAGTGTCCCCAGATAAAATGGACGTCAGTACGAATAATGTACCAAGTATGTAAAGCATGAATAACAATATGGATCTATAAACTGTAAGGAAATACATGAACGCAATATGAAGTGACAAGCTATAAATAAAAGCATGAGCAACCTGAATGCCATGAGAGTTGAATAATGAAACTCAAGTACAACCTGTCCGAATGGCCTTCACTTTGTAAACTATCCTCGTCTTAAAGTGAGAACTATATAGCATATCACTACCCCCAGGTATTATTTAAGGTGTATGTATGGATATGCAATGCAATGTAAATATCGATTTATGCATGTGTTGCAGAACACGCAACCCGATCCATTATGTGTATATGTTGCGGAACATGCAACCAGATAAAATATATGTATATGTATATATGTTGCGGAATGTGCAACCCGATCCAATATATATATATATATATATATATGTTGCGGAACGTGCAACCCGATCTAATATATGTATATATATGTTGCGGAACGTGCAACCCGATCCAATATATGTATATGTATATATGTTGTGAAACGTGCAACCCGATCCAATATATGTATATATGTTGCGAAACATGCAACCCGATCCAATATATTTATATGTATATATGTTGCAGAACGTGCAACCTGATCCAATATATTTATATGTATATATGTTGCGGAATTCAACACTTTAGTCCCGTCATACACTTTATCATGGTCATGTAATATGATACTAGTCTATAGTTTTTTTGGCACACATAAGTATTATTTTCAATCACCGTCATCCCACTTTCGAGTCTTAAATAATTTTGAGCCTTTTCCTTTTCATACATCGAGGTCTTAATATGCACAAATAAGTATGATCAAAACTCTCCGTGGCTTAGGTCTACTTACATACAGCAAGTGGTCCAAACCATAGTCCAAAAATACGGGGTGTTACATTCTTCCACACTTAGAAACATTCATCCTCGAATGTTGGGGTTTCCACGTCTAGCTTTCTCATGATCACACTTGTCCTCATACAACCGCCCTTTACCTGCGGACTAACCAATGGCTACTACTTCCATTACGATATTCGATTCTTTTGATTTAACCCTAGGTAATGCATTCTAGTCTTACTTAATATCTATAAATCGGATCCTTCTTGGCTCTCAACACGAAATTTATCTTTTGTAATTTCATATGCCCTTGATCCCTAACTTACCTTGAACCAGCCACTCTAGTCACCTCTAGGTTCCTCGTGTAGATTGTTGGTTGTCTTTGCCACCGCTGCGATTACACAAAATACTATTTTCAACCTATATGTCACACATGGTAATGCAATCACTGCTTACATTTACACGCATATACAATATTGAAACTACTATGGCCATTATACATCTGGGAAGCACTTGTGTTATACTTCTCCTCGTAGATCAGAATCTATTCTTATTTCATCTAGCTTCTCTAGTTCCTTTTTTTAGTGCCATCCGTTGGGTGATTTCCACCCTTGACCTTTTGTTGACACTCTCTATATATACACAAGTTGTTTTAGTACCCATATGCCTTGGAACTCCTTTTGTGTTGTCTTAATCTTGTCCTTGTCCCTTATTTCCCCTTTTTGTCGTGGTCTTGCCATATTCTTTTCTCGGACCCCCACGCGTGATTTTCCTTGCATTAACAGTCTTGAAGTCTATTGTTATGAACTTATTCTATTCTTTATCTGATATCCTTGAATGTTGACACACTTTATGAAGGAGATGGCTAGTTAGATAATCAAAATGTACTTTATTCTGACTCATGATATCCTTTTTGTCATCCTTTCACAAAACATTTGCAATATCTCATCTCTACCTCGATCCTTCTTAGTCTGTTACTAATTTATGAATCCATTCACTTTCCTCCATAGTCGTAGTAGCTCCTTTTATGTCAACATCCTTTTGGATACTTTTACCTTCACCGCCTTAACCTTCTGAGTATTTTGATATTCCCTTACATCTCCCCTATCGTTTGTCCTTTCTTAGTAAGCTTATCATTTGTATTTAGGCACCCTCTTTGATTATTCTGCATCATAGTTCCCCTTGGCCGTTAACTTTGCTATAATTATTTTGTTGATTGATTGTTGGAGGATCTAGTCTACTAGATATTATTGTGTCATCCTCCCCTCCTTTAGTGGGTTTATTCACCACCTTAGCTCCTTAGACTGTGACCTCCCACATCGATTTGTTACATCTAATTTCCCTTTTTTTGTGACTTAACTTCCCATCAGGATATACGTCTCATAGTACGATAGCTTCAACGTCATTTGGGTGCCCAGAAGGGGCATGTACATATACACATACTATATCTTACTATGGCAGGTATTTCTTCCCCTACGAAGCTTACTAGTGATGTTTCCCACTATGGTTGACTTATAATAGTTATCCCTTCATTACTTATTGGTATCCTCCCAATGTCCATTCATTCATCTTTTTTTTAGTATCATGAAATCACCTAGTCCTGCTACACTTTCTAAATACCCAATTCGACCTTAGCTTGCCTCAAGTTGCTTGCAAACACTAGCATCCTTCTCTTCCTCCAGAAATGACCACTCTCTAGTGAGCGCTTACTAGATCATTAACTCACTTCCTTGTCCATAACTACAACCAATGTTTTGTCAAGTTCAGCCTACACAACTATTCTCGAGTATTCATGAATGAGACTCATGTGCTTGCATAGTCTACCGTCACCCTATGACCCTTGTCATTATCATACCTTAACTCTCCTTTTCGTGGGTTCCCTGCTCTATTTATAATGCTTTATTTGATGGCTATCCTTCCTGCATCACCATTTTGCCTCTTATCTGCTCCCGAAGCCTTCATGAGGTGTTCCTTTATGGCCACTTCTTCCTATTTCTAACCATCCTTACTTGTTAGCGGCGTCATGCCTCTGCGTTTGGTTTGTACCCTTGGGTGACATAATCCCTGATATGCTTTCCGTACTTTTTCTTTGCCCTTCCTTAGTGTTATCTATTATAACTATTTTCTAACAATACGTGCTTATTATGGCTTTCCCCCTAAAGAGTTAAACAACACATCTAACATACTCCCAACCAGTTAACTCATCATAAGGTGAGTCTAGGGTTTTTGAATATAAGGTCACGAAGGGTTCGAATCACGTATTAATCACCCATCGGTGAAATCTCATATCTTATTAACTTGTTAGTCTGGAAACTAAAATCAAACAATATTTGTTCGACAATCAACATTAGCGTAACACGATGCCAGCCAATCCATGCCAATAATAATATCAAAATCAACCATTTCTAATTCTACCAGATCTGTTGGCTATAAACTAATACTGGTAGACTCGTCTAGCAACTACAGACTCACCAACTGGTGTTGATACTGCAAATAGTTCTCTTATTAACTCAAGATCCATACCAAACTTACAGGCAATGAAAGGGTGACATATGATAGATTGGATCCTGGATCTAACAATGCATATACATTATGTGAACAAACTGATAATATACATGTAATAACATCCGGTGACGACTCCTGATCCTGCCGACCCACCAATGCATAGATGTAGTTCCGGCTACTACCATAGCTAGTTGCTCCACCCCTACCTCTGCCTCGACTGGCTAATGTTTGATGACTTTTCCCTGATGGGCGTGCTGAAGATAATGAAGCTGCTGTAGATCCGATCGGCTGGGCCCTAACACCTCCGCCTCTTGACGGACATTCTCGCATTATATGACCAAAATCACCACAAGAATAGCACACATCTGATACTCGTAGGCACGACCCAAAATGGGCCTTACTACACTACTCACATCAAGTCAATGATGGCCTAATCTGACTATAATCCCCTCTATAATAGGACCTTGATACTCATAAACTCTGACCTGGTCCAGATTGAGAAAACCGATCAAATCTCGACCTTGAAAATGGTGATGGTGCACTAGCTATCGAGTATGATGGGTGCCTATAAAATTATGGCCTAGGTCCACATCTGAATTATCCTATGTCACCTACAGACTGGGCCCTCTTGTGTTGGCCCCCTTCACGCTCTCGATCTACCTGTTGTTGTCTCTTACGATCCTCTAGGTGTTGTGCATAAGCCTGAATGCGAGCAATAGCCTTATATCTAGATTCAGAGAAGCCATAGTACACTTATTAACCAAGTGTGGCCCCAAGCCATTAACAAACATATGTACCCGGTCGCTCATCTCAGCTATGATCGTAGGAGCATATCTAGCCAAGGAATTAAACTGTAAGGTCTATTCCCAAACACTCATATTACCCAGCTCAAGACGTAAAAATCTATCCTTCCTGGCCCATTGGAGCTCAACCGGTAGAAAATACTGTAAGAAAAGCTCTGAAAACTCTCCCTATCGTGCCGGTGGGGCACGAGGTCTCCTTGAATGCTCCCATGTCTCATACCAGGTCATCGCGACATCCCACCATCTATAAGAAGCAAACTTTACCATTACCCACACGGTACGCTGCATCTGATCTAGAAAATTCTGTGGGTCCGCGTTTAGGTCTGATCCCGTGAATATTTGATAGTCCAGGTTGATAAAATATTGATCTCTCGCGCTAATGGCTCTATCAGAAGGACTAATAGTCTGATGTTGGGCCTGAGTGGCCACCAATCGAGTAAATAACTATACAGCGCTTTGCATATCAAGATCCTCATCAGGAGTATCTGATGGAGTAACTGAAGGTACTGCAACCCTACTAAGCTCCTTTATAGGTGGTGGAGTCAGGGGATCATACGAATGAGTCACACAGTGGGCCTCACTCTGGCCCTCGCTAGCGGGTGGCACTCGACTGGTACCTTCGTCTGTAGCCGTATTCAATGCCCTCTTACCCAGGGACTTCTCCCCCCTGTAGGCATTGCAAAAATTATAAACACAAGACGTATTAGGAGTGGAATGCTTATAACTCAGCTCTACTGCATGATCTAGAACAAGAAGGTAAAGTAACCATTCTAAATACCTCATAATCTCCTATTTATAAGTGTAGCACAACACACCCATAAACAAGACTCAACTAGGACAAACCTGCTCTAATACCAAGTTTGTCACGACCCAAACTGGAGGGACATGACGGGCACCGGACTTTACTTGCCAGGTACCACTAATCATACAATTACCAACTAACCATAATTAAGCATGGGCCACGGGGGCCATCATAAGGTAACTTGCTGACACATGGAAATAGAAACTAGAAAGGTGCCACGTAAAATCCTGCAATCAGAAGGACAACTATACATAGGACAACTGTCTGAAAGCCCCTAGAAAGTACGTGACATCATAAGGTCGGGATAGGGGCCCCCATACTCATAAGCACATCCAAAAATACTGTACCAAGATTAAACTACAACTCCTGGGACAAGTGGAGTGCTCCGATATCAGCTAAACCAGCAACATACTCGTACGAATAATGTACCGAGTATGTAAAGCAAGAATAAAAATATGAATCTATAAACTATAAGGAACGACATGAACGCAATATGAAGCGAGAAGCTGTAAATGAAAGCATGAGCAACCTGAATGCCATGTAAGCTGAATAATGAAACTCAAATACAACCTGTCCGGATGGCCTTCACTTTGTAAACTATCCTAGTCTTAAAGTGAGAGATGTATAACATATCACTACCCCATAGGTATTCTTTAAGGTGTATGTGTTGATATGAAATGCAATGTAAACACCGATTTATGCATGTGTTGCGGGACGCGCAATCTGATCAATTATTTGTATGTGTTGCGGAACGCGCAATCCGATCAATTATTTGTATATGTTGCAGAATGTGCAACCCGATCCAATATATATATATATATATATATTGCGGAACGTGCAACCCTATCCAATATATGTATATGTACATATGTTGCGGAACGTGCAACCTGATCTAAAATATGTATATGTATATATGTTGCGGAACGTGCAACCTAATCCAATATATGTATATATGTATATATGTTGCGAAACGTGCAACCCGATCCAATATATTGAAATGTATATATATTGCAGAACATGCAACCCGATCCAATATATTTATATGTATATATGTTGCGGAATGTGCAACCCGATCCAATATATTTATATGTATATATGTTGCGGAACGTCCAATCCGATCCAATATATTTAGGGAACTAACATATAAACAGACCTTTCATTATGAATCAATAAGACAAACTTGTTCAATAGAATGAAAGACATATACATTTCTAGCTTTCAAGAGTAGAGTTACTTTGGACGGACATTCGTTTATGTTCGTTTACATACGGATCATGCCAAAAGAAGGAAGGATTTGCCTTAACATACCTTTAATGCCGAACCCCTACTAATGATATCAGAATCAACCGCCTCTACGCCTCAATCTTATATGCCAAGGACTACTCTTTTTTCACCTTACTTCACTTCGAAGAAAGTCCGAATTCAACAACGCGATAAATGAAACAACAAGATCAAAGTAGTGAGTAGAATCTGAATATGGTTCTGAAAAACATTACACGGTAAAATGTAACGTCATGTTGATGCCCATATCGTAACTATAGAGACCTGCTGCTATATTTCCATGAAGTAACATAGATACAGCAGCATATATTTATATATATGCGTGCTTCTTCTATGAGAAGTTTATCAAATCATGAATGATCCAAAGATACTTTCACATGGAACCCACCAATTACTCAATGCACTATCATAATTCAATTCTATCCATAATGAATCAGCCACTAGCTCCTAAATAATGTTGTATTAGTCACCTATTGCTTTGTTGCCATTCTAACACGTGGCAGCAAGCATCACACTTAACTCTTTTTTTTTTCAAATCACTTTAGCTTAATATTAAACCAATTATCGACCTAATTGATTTCTTAATCTCAATTCAACACTTTAGTCTCCTCATACACTTTATCATGGTTATGTAATATGATACTAGTCCATAGTTGTTTTTGTCACACATAAGTATTATTTTCAATCACCGTCATCCCACTTTCAAGTCTTAAATAATTTCGGGGCTTCGCCTTTTCATACATCGAGCTCTTGATATGCACAATTAAGTATAATCAAAACTCTCTATGGCTTAGGTCTACTTACATACGTCAAGTGGTCCAAACCATAGTCTGAAAATACTGGGTGTTACAGTAATATGAGAGGTGAAGATACAAAAGTCAACCTGGAACACAGAAACAGGGCTTAGAGGGCTCATTACTAGCACAACCATGAATATATACATGTAAGTAAAAATCAGGCCACTCTATGGGGCCATATCATATAGTATTATATCAAATCCCTCTGTGGAATGAGCCATTTACCCCACTTCCCTCCAGATTTCATCAAGTGGTCATGCTAGAGACATAAACAGTCATGGATAATTAAATTATGAGATCCTTCCGAATGAGCTAAGAGAATCTTATTTATTCTCTTTCATTTTTTTAATTGAAGAAATAATTGAAAAATAAAACAGCAAGTACAAAAATGAGTAATAACCCCCAGTAGAGACTGGTACGATTCAATTCAACATTTTGTTCGTTCGGGTTTGATTGAAACTATCCAGCAATATAGGCAGCAATATAGTATTATATCAAATCACACATAATTAATTTCATGATCCCAATTCACTTAGATTCTAATAACTTATAAGACCTTCATATACTCAATGTCATAATTTTTGATATGACACTCGTCCATAATCTCTTTGGGGATATACAACTATTATTATTAATCCCCATCGTCACGCTTGTTACATCTAAAATTACCTTGGGGCTTTATACTTTTATATACTAATCTCTTTATTAGCATATGTAAAAAAAAAATCCAACGCTCGGGTCTATTTACACACGCTTAGCGATTCTACCTATGCCTAGCTATTTAAACCATAACCCGAAAGTACGGGATGTTACACATAAGCACCCTCTAAATCCTCTCTAGTGATACCATAATATTCAAGACCAATCCTATGTTAAATCACACAATATTAACGTGATAATCCCTGCGGTAATCATAGAAATCGTCATCTCTGTAGAGAGGCGATTTTGGAAACCCTTAAGATTAGGGCAACTTGTTGTTTTAAGGAGGTTTTGTTGCATTGAGGTAAATGTTATCCTCCTCTATCTATATATGTGATTAATTGATGATTTGGGATAAGTTGTGAGAGGACTTTTGTAACCGAAACCCGTAAACCTATGAAATTATTGTATATGGACTTGTGGACTGTTTTGATCAATATATGAGAAGAAATTGATTAACATATTGGTTGTCGATGTTGTAAACCTAAGAGGGTATGTTTCGGAGAATCGTGGGGCCAAATTTCATGAATACCCTTTTGTTAATAAGTCTAAGAACCTTTTATGTTAAGATGATCGCTAAGATGCCTAAGTGAAGTTTCCTTATTAAATATGGTTAGATGTTGATATCGACCCTTTGTTTGTTATAGATAATCGGTCCTAAAGCTTACGAGAGCTTATAGCATGACGTATAGTTTCGTGGACAAGGTATGTAAGGCTAACCCTTTCTTTCAAAAGCATGAAACCCGAAGAGCTGTCATTTTAAAAAAAAAAGAAACGTTGAGGACTCCACTCTATTGTCTATCAAAGTCCTATGTTGAGAAGTGTTTATCGCTTATTCATATTCTTGTGATCCTCATTGTTAGTCGCTAATCATATCATAAGTCTTCTGAAGGAAGCATTCTAGAAAGATATAATCTTCTATTAGACCAAGAGTTGTTCTAAGAATAAAGTCAAAGAGTTATGAGTTTTAAAAAAGGACAAAGAGTCGGTGTTATCATAAGTCTATTGATCACACCCCTATTTTCATTGGTATTGACATGTTTTCATTAACATTAATATCATGCATGTAATCATGATCATATATAGGATCGGGTTTCACGTTCCGTAACATACAAGTATTTAGAGGATCGGGTTGCACGTTCCGCAACATATACATATATTGGATCGGGTTGCACATTCTGTAACATATATATATGATGGATTTGGTTGTGCGCTACACAACACATACAGTAAAACCTCTATAAATTGATACTCGGTAATTAATAAATTCTCAAAGATAATATTTTTCTCCAGTCCCGACTTGGGCCAGTTGATAAATTAACAAATTTCGATAAGATAATAAGATAATATATTTTTAAAAAACCCCTATGTAAATATAGGGTCCCATTAATATCATCAATTAATAATTATATAAACTTACACAAACATAACAAACACAATTTACTGAAATATGATTCTAGTGTTGTTTGTTTTTTCTTAAAATTGAAGTCTAGTTGGATCTCATCTCTAACTTTTCTTATTGCATCCAAAATTTCTGGTGTTGTGTTCTCAAACTGTACCAAAAAATTGTGAAGAGTTCTAGACGTGATAAGTGCTTCCTTACGCGTAACTGGTTCCAAAGGTAATGTATCGTCTCCAACTTCATCATCTGTATCATTTTCAAGGATAGTAGCCACAATTTCTTCTAAGCTCTGGCCTTCTGAACATGTATCATTTTCACCCAGGTAGTCCAATAGGCTATTGGAATCCATTTAATTCCGATAGCCGAGATCATTAATCATAACCTCAAGTTGATGAATGTCGTTTTCACAAATGGGTTCATCTAAATTCCTTGAGACTTCATCACATGAACGAATTTTGCAGTGTCGAAAATAATTTGCTATTGTATCTTGCTGAACATTAACTATCCAAGCCGAGACTGCATGATATATATCATCCAAAACATTAATCTTACCTGGATCATTTTGTCCCAACTCGTAGCCTTCTAAAATCCCACGATAAAATCTCCTACGATAGTGCATCTTGAAAGCTCTTATTATTCTAGCATCACAAGGTTGAATTTTTTATGTCATGTTGGGTGGCAAGAAGAACAACTCAATATTCTATAACCCTTTAATATTTCTTGGATGTGCTGGACAATTATCTACCACAAACAAAATTCTTCTACCATGCATTTTTTTTATCAAACCAACGGATATATTAATCAAAATGCACACTTGTCATCCAAGCTCTTTTGTTGTCACAGTAGTGACAATTCAATCTATTCATGTTGACATTCTTGAAGCAATAAATTAATAAATATTAATTTATCAGTTAATTAATATCTTTATAAAATAATAAAATATCATGGTCCCAACAATATTAATTTATAAAGTTTTTACTGTATATGAATTAATGTGCATATTGCATTGCATATTCATACATATACCTAAGATTAATGACAAGTTATATCTCACACTATAAGATGAGGATAGTTTATATTGTAAAGGCCTATCCAGACATGTTGTATTAAGTTTCAGAGTTTCATTATTCACCCATGTGGCCCAGGTTGTTTATGCCTTCCCTTACAGCTAATCATTTCCCATTGCTTATATGCTTTTCTTTATAGCTTACAGATTTACACTGCTATTCATGCTTTACATACTCAGTACATTATTTTATACTAACGCCCCAATGTCTGAAGTATAGAAGATGGAATCCTAGTAAGAAGTAATTATTTTTGTTATTGATCTATCGACATCAATGGACGTAGTCTCAAAGGTAGTGGGACCTCAGGATATATCAAGAATTTAGAACGATCCTTAGCATGGACGGTACCGAAGAATAGTACGATTTGGTAAGATACCTCCCTTTTGGAAACATATACATGATGTACCTGGGAGTTAGCCAAGTATGAATTTGAAAGAATTCAAAGATTAGCGGGCCATGCATAAAAGCCCTTTGTGCGAAAGATATATGTTTCCCTTGGTGAGACTCATGTTAGAAAATAGAGGCGATAAGGGAGTTAGGCATAGGAAATGTGATATTATGAGGGTATAAACAAGGATAGAGGGTGATATTGGTAGCAAGAGAATGATGCAAAGGTATATGAAATACTGGAATAAAGGTATGAAATGACTAAGAGTTATGAAATAAAGTATAGACGGATGAAAAGTCGTGGAAAATACAGATAGAAAGTGCTAAAGTAGTGACGGTTAGGGGCACCCCTCGGAAGGTGTGTACCTGACATGCCTAGGAAATAGATGATAGAATATGACTTTTAAGAATATTAAAGGTCCAGGGGATCCAAGTAATGAACCCTTTATGTGCAAGGTAAATGTTTTTCCCAGAAAGGCCCTTGTCCAGAGTAAAGCAGGAATTTTAAATGCCTAGAAATGAGAGCAATTAAGAAGGAAGACATTAAAAGTAAGAACATGTTTTGTTACAAGTATTCAGACTAAGATAAGGAGTAAGGATGATAGCAAGAGGATAATATAAGGATGAAGGACATCGGAATAAATGCGAAGAACGATTGAGAGTCGCAGAATAAAGTATGGTAATGTGACCAGAGCACAGTTAAGTAAGACAAAAATGTAAGAATAAGTAAATACTGAGTTGAGAAGAAGGTGTTATGAGACCAAGCATACCAGGAAATTTGAAATGATAGTGGTCAACAAAATATACCGATCAGATGATCTAGCTTCCTAAATTAGGAAATATCGAAAAAAAGGTCTCCCTAGTCAAATGAAACACGTGTTAGAAACTCGGGGATGGGTGTAACCAAAATTATTGAGAAATTATGGAGTAAAAATCAAATAGTAAGAGAATAAGCGGTAGAAAAGAGCAATCCTTAAAGGTTAACGAGAAATGAGTCTTAAAGTTAACATCTTGATTAGAAGATAAAAAGTTTATTGCGACGGAGCATATTAGTTATGAACACGTGGCATATTATGTAGGCAACCAATTTAGTGGTATGTATTAAGAGGGTATTGTTTTAAGGCAAGTTATAGGTTATTAAAGGATCACATGCTACAAAGAATGTCGATTCAACGACCTGATATTTCACGAAGGAAGTCCCCATGCAATAACAGTGGCATATGGGGTATAGTATGGGAAAGAACCAACATAGACTCATATGATGGTTTAGTAAGTAGATGCGGAGATTACAATGAAGAATTCCCAGACAAACAAGATAGTTCTATCCATTTGTGGATATGCTATGATTATCAAATGGTATGTATGTATTAACATTAAGAAAGAATGGGTAGTACCTTCCAATTAGAAGAGTTAAAGTAATGATAAGAGTTGCCAGATGTACGAGACTCATAAAGGAAAACATGAGGAGTAATTAAGACAGTGGCATATATTAACCTATAAGGGGTCATTCTGAATTAACCAATAGAAGGGTAAGTCGAGTTACATCGAGAGATGATGTATGTGAAAGCCAAGAAGAAGGCTAGCCAGAAGGTCGTACGAACCGTCAATTAATATAGCATTTCATATTATAGGATGGTTTTAGAGCCTGGATTTTTAATTTTACAATAAGTAATCTCAAATCTCAGGGAGTATATCAGATAAAAAGTAATGGCAAACAAAAGGACTAGTATGAAACAAATCCAGATAAAGAAGTATGAAACCTAGAGATGAAGGCAAATAGTTAGAGGTCATGCTCAAAGTAAGTACCACTAGAGAAAAAGTGAGAGTAAGAGTAAGAAGGATAACTGCAGGCAGTTAAAGGGCCCAAGATCCTCTAGGAATACATGACGGTGTGATTATTGTAAGTATATTGCTAAAATGATGTTAGCCAATCGACAAAAGAGGAATTTACTCTGAATATGGATGTGTACCCAATAGGAAAAGATGTTAACAGTTCATTGCCAAGTATGTTGGTCGAATGAGACACCAAGAGTTGACCTCAGTGTGGGACTTAAGCCAAAATGGATAAGAAACTCCCGAATAATAGGGGTTGAGATATATTAATGCGTTGTAATGCACATATTCCAAATAAACAAAGAAATGAGGTTGTTTACGCTTAAGAGCAGTTAGGAAAGCCAAAGAGAATTTCAGACATAATATTCCAGGTCGATAGCAGTAAGAACACATTGGAGGTGCACCATGACATCTTTAGTAACCACAAAGACCTACGGTACACCCTTAAGCGACAATAGTCAGATTCAAAGATACGTTTCTGCCATAGACAAGTTACAGTAATACAAGAACTTATGAGCCTAGTTAAATATAATAACGGTTCTCAAGCTTGAACGTAAATAAAGAATATCCCAGATGATACAATATAGCATAATTCTCCTTAAAAGATATATGTTTCAGAAGTTAGACTTCAACTAAAGGATATTCCGCGAATGCGATGAGAAGGCAAGAGTATAGAATTGTTCCTTCAACCATTTGCGAATCCAAGTATGGGACTCAATAAATATAGAAATATTATACCAAAAACTTAATGATGCCTCCCTTAGATGATGAAACGAAGGCATAACCATACAGGGATTCGATCCTATTACAAGTTAAAGAGAAAGTTTGACAGAACAAAGTGGCAGCTTTCAGGACAACATAAGATAAAAGGTATAAGCAATTTAGCCCTTCTACAAGCCGGGGAGAGAGAAGATCCGCCAAAGAGCTTCAACAGTTAGCAAGTTCAAGGGGTCCAATTTTAGGACTCCAATAATAATAGAGGTGTAGCGCACAAAGTATTTATGTCTCCTCTGTGGTAAAGTAAAGAAGTAACAATGTGGGAAATTAGAGTTAATACTACCATAAGAGAAGGTTCCATGACAAAGAATGCCAATGTTTAAGTTAAAGGCGTACGGAGTTCTTTGATACCTAGGTTGATCATGCGTCACAAATCTAGCTAATTGCGGGACAAAATTAGAGTAAAGGTGCTTCGTTATCGCTATTCTATTTATCCGGGTTCGACGAAGACATACCACTCTACCCAAGACAGGGATTGAGGTAATAATAAAAAAAGCAAAACAGTGCCAAGTTTTGTCATAGAGACCCTATGGTTATCTAGTAACAATAAAGCATTAGAGGCCTAGTGGGCTAGTGGAGAGAAATATGTATTTCCACCTGGAAAGGATAAAATGATTCAAAGATAAAGTCCAGTATGGGTTTATCCTTGATCTTATCAGAAATGCTGCTTCAGGTAATCAATGGTCAACAGATATATAAGTTTAACCCACTTCTTTCCAAGATAGAGTGATTTGCACAGTGAAAGATTATACTAGCTATACACTGGAAAAGATGGTATAATTTTGTGATATTTTAACTATCTAATTAAAAATGAAGAGGTTCGAATATAGTAAAATTCTAAGACTTCTCCAAGAAGGTTTAGAAGAATAATGAAAGCCTTGATATAGCTCATTCCTAGCTGGGTGGTCAGGCCAAGCGCACGATTCAGGCGCTCGATGATATGATGTGACCAGGTATGCTTGATTTAAAAGGGAATTGGGATGGTCATTTACCCCACTACGAGATGCGTATTATAAAGATTATTATGTCGTCATCAGGACAGATCCTTATGAGACCTTGTCTAGTTGGGAATAAAGATCTTCTATGGATTGACTTGACGTAAGAAAATAAGACTTTCTTAAACATGTGTTAGTCTTATTAGTTCCCCAAAATGTGGAAGATATAAATCTCCTTAGAAGTAAGTGTTAATAGTCCAAGATTTCCAAAAGTCACCCACTAATGTGTGATGCCGAGACTTAATGAACACCGTTCATGATTGGGTATCCCTGAAGATTTTAATCATAAAAAATGTAATGAGAATTCGACCGGTGTGGTGTTAGATATATGTTTGGGTTGTTTACCAGGTTTTGGACAGTCCTATTTACAAAGGAAACTCTGCCAAAATTTTTAGAACGCTTAAAGTTTAAGAATATCTTTAACATTCATGGCCGAATGTCCTCAGGAGGGAAGGATGTTACACCCCGTAGTTTCGCGTTCCGTCGGGTCACCGATTTATACATAAAGTATCGAGAAGAGGTGCGACCCTATGACAAGATAACATAGGTTTATAACTTGTTTACAGAAGTTTAGGAGTGTTTAAAAGTTAAACGGATTGAAGGAAATAAGTTTTGACAAAATTAGGAATTGTGGAAGTTTGACGGGATAGTTGACGAACCGTCAAACTTCCATAGGGAACAGTCAAAGTACCTGAGAATTTTGGATCTCAGGAGGCAAATAGACAGTTTGAATTGACAGACTGTCGATCATTTGATGGATCGTTGATCCCACCATTAAGTACAATGGTGGAAAAAATTTGATGGGTTTAAATTTGGGTTTCACAATTTGGACTTCATATTTCACCCTAATCAGATCATAAACACCCTCTAAATCCTCTCTAGTGATCCCATAACAATCAAGACTAATCCTATGGTAAATCATGTATGATTAATGTGATAATCACCGCGGTAATCGTAGAAATCATCATCTCCGTAGAGAGGAAATTCTTGAAACCCTTCAGATTGGGGAAACTTGCTGTTTCAAGGAGGTTTTGTTGTGTTGAGGTAAAGTTTATCCTTCTCTAACTATATATGTGATTAATTGATGATTTGTGATAAGTTGTGGGAGGATTTTTGTAACCGAAACCCGTAACCCTATGAAATTATTGTATATGGACTTGTGGGCTATTTTAATCAAGATATGAGTTGAAATTGATTAATATATTGGTTGTTGATGTTGTAAACCTATAAGGGTATGTTTCGAAGAATCGTGGGGCCAAATTTTATGAATACCCTTTTGTTAACAAGTCTATGAACCTTTTATTTTAAGATGATCTCTAAGATGCCTAAGAGAAGTTTCCTTATTGAATATGGATTAGATATCGATATCGACCCTTTGTTTGTTATAGATAATCGGTCTTAAAGAGTATTAAAGCTTATAGCACGACGTATAGCTTCATGGATAAGGTATGTAAGGCTATCCCTTTCTTTCAAAAGCATGAAACTCGAAGAGCTATAATTTAAAAAAGAAAAAGAAACATTGAGGGCTCCACTGTATTGTCTATCAAAGTCCTATGTTGGGAAGTGATTATCGCTTATTCATATTCTTGTGATCCTCGATGTTGGTCACTAATCATATCATAAGTCTTCTAAAGTAAGCATTCTAGAAAGATATAATCTTCGATTCGACCAAGAGTCGTTCTAAGAATAAAGTCAAAGAGTTATGAGTTTCAAAAAGGGCTAAAGTGTCGTTATCATAAGTCTGTTGTTCACACCCCTATTTTCATTGGTATTGACATATTTACACTAACATTATTATCATGCATATAATAATGATCATATATATGATCGGGTAGCACGTTCCCAAACATACACGTATTTAGAGGATCGGGTTGCACGTTCTGTAACATACACATATATAGAGGATCGGGTTGCACATTCCACAACATAGACATATATTGGATCGGATTGCACATTCCGTAACTTATATATATGATGGATTGGGTTGCACACTCTGCAACACATACATGAATTAGTGTGCATATTGCATTGCATATTCATATATATACCTAGGATTAATGACATGTTATCCCTCGCACTATAAGAAGAGGATAGTTTATACAGTAAAGGCTTATACAGACAGGTTGTATTAAGTTTCAGAGTTTCATTATTCACCCATGTGGCCCAAGATGCTTATGCCTTCCCTTACAACTAATCGTTTCCCATTTCTTATATGGTTTTCTTTATAGCTTACAGATTTACATTGCTATTCATGCTTTACATACTTAGTACATTATTTCATACTAACATCCCTTTTGTTGGGGGCGCTGTGTGTTCATGCTGCAGGTTCTGATAGAGACTCTACTAGGCCACCTCAGTAGGAGCTGTTGAGTTCAACCATCCATAAGTGAGCTTCGTATTCTTGAAGACTTTTGGTTGTATATAGATGGAGTATTTTAGCAAAGATTGTACAGTATGGGTAGGACTGGGCCCTGTCCCGGCCATATGTTAGTTCAGTCACTAGTAAAGGCTCACAGACTTATTTTAGTATGTACATTATTGATGTATAGCCTTGTCGGCGAAGTTGTCTTTTGTTAGACCATATTGTGACCTTGTCGGTCCTGTTGTATATATGTTGGGTTAATCCCTTTTATTCAGTGTTGTTGTTGTGATATATCCTAGTACGACCTTGTCGGCTGAAAGTTCTACTTGTACAGGAGATTGGTCATCAGAGTAGTACGCTCGGGCCAACAGGGCACCGAGTGTCGACCACACCCCCTAATTTGGGGTGTGACAATTACATCTCATTACGCCCTTTATAGGTGATACCTTTAAGAATACCCAATCTCCCATGACAAAGTCTAAATCATGACGTCGGTGATCTGAATAAGACTTTTGTCAACTCTAGGCTATCAACAATCGTTCCTGAATTAACTTCACCTTTCTACAACTTGTTGTACCAAATCAGGTCCTAGTAGTTTTGTCTTGCCAACATCGAATCAACCAATAGGAGACCTGTATTTCCATCCATATAGTGTCTCATATGGTGCCATCTGAATACTAGAATGGTAGTTGTTATTATAGACGAACTCAATAAGTGGAAAATGGTCTTCACATCTTCCCTTAATGTCTAAAACACAAGCTTGCAGCATATCTTCGAGCATCTGAATACTGCATTCGTCCTGTCCATCGATCTACAAATGAAAAGCTGTACTAAGATTAATTTGAGTACCCAAACCCTTCTAAAAGGACATCCAGAAGTTAGCTATAAATTGAGCATCTTTGTACAAGATAATAGACATCAGAACTTCGTGAAGTTGGACTACCTATTTGATATAGAGCCTAGCATAATCTTCAGTCGAGTAAGTGGTTCAGACATGTAGAAAATGAGCTGACTTCATAAGTATATCCACGATAACCCATATAGAATCAAGCTTCCGATGAGAATTAGGCAGTTATGTAATGAAATCCTTATTAATCGCCTCTCATATCCATGTTGGGATCTCTATATTTTGCAGCAATCCTCCAGGTCTCTAATGCTCCACCTTAACTTGTTGGCAATTTAGGCACTGAGCGAGAAATTATGTGATATTCTTCTTCATATTCCACCAATATAGTTGCTGAAGGTCGTGATACATCTTTATAGAACCAGGATGAATAGAATATCTGAACTGATGAATCTCGACATAATCTTCCCTCGAATTCCTTCAACGCCGGGTACACACAACCGGCCCATATACTTAAGAACTCCATCATTTGACAGCTCAAACAACTATTTCTTTTGAAAAGGAACACCTTCTTTAATCTTTACCAGGGATGGATCATCAAATTTTCGTGCCTTTACTTCTGCCACTAAAGAAGACTCGGCGGCGTTCTGAACTATAGCACCTCCATCTCCTGTATCTAATAGTCGTACAGTCAGACCAGCCAATTTGTATCGATCTCTAGTCACCTCTAGCTTGTCACCTTCTACATGTCTCAACCTGCCTATTAACTTACGGCTTAACGTGTCGGCTACAACATTCGCCTTGTTCGGATGGTATAAAATACCCACATTGTAGTTTTTTAACAGTTCAAGCCACCTTCGCTGCGTCAAGTTCAACTCTTTCTTCCTGAATATATAATGCAAGCTCTTATGGTCTGTAAATATATCAACATGAACTCTATACAAATAATGATGCCATATCTTCAGAGCAAATATAACATCTGCCAATTCCAAATCGTGAGTCGAGTAGTTCTGCTCATATTTCCTTAATTGCCTCGAAGCATATGCAATGACTTTGCCATGCTTCATCAAAACACAACACAACCCTACTCTAGAGGCATCGTAGTATACAACATAACCCTCTAATCCCTCAGGTAGTGCTAACAGAGGTGCTGATGTTAATCCATTTTTCAACTCCTGAAAACTCTATTCGCAAGTATCTGACCATTGAAACTTGATTGCCTTATGCGTCAACTTTGTCAATGAAGCAGCAATAGAAGAGAGATTCTCTACAAACCTCTGATAATAACCTACCAGGCCCAAGAAACTACTCACCTCTATAGGATTTGTAAGTCTCAGCCAATTCTTTACCACCGCAATCTTCTAACCAATCCACTTTAATGCCTTCGTTTGACAATATATGACCAGAAAAGCCACTGAGTTTACCTAGAACTCACATTTAGAAAATTTAGAGTATAATTCGCGATCCTGGAGGGTCTGTAATACCGATCGCAAATGGTCGCATGCTCAGCTTCTGATCGAGAGTATAGCATAATGTCATCAATACACACTATTATGATGATATCCAGGAATGACTTAAATACCCGGTTCATCAAATCTATAAAGGATGCTGGCACATTAGTCAGACCAAAAGGCATAACAAGAAACCCGTAGTGGCTATATCTGGTTCAGAAAGCGGTCTTTGGAATATCATTCCCCTTAACCCGTAACTAATGTTATCCAGACTTGAGATCAATCTTCGAGAAATACTTAGCGCCTTGAAACGGATCAAAAAATCATCGATTCTGGGAAGCGGGTACTTGTTTTTAATACACCTTATTTAATTGACTATAGCCAATACACATTCTTAAGGAACCGTCCTTCTTACGGACGAACAATATCGGTGCACCCCATGGGGAGGTACTAGGCCTAATAAAGCCTTTCTTTAGAAGATCTTTCAACTGAGCTTTCAATTCTTTTAGCTCGGTAGGAGCCATGCGATACAGAGGAATAAATATAGGCTGGGAATCCCAGAGCACGTCAATGGAGAATTTGATTTCCCTTTTGGGAGGATTACTAGAAAGGGAATTATCCTTTCGAGATCATCTTTAGAGGTGGTAGATATATCATTTCGAGATCATCTTTCGAGTCTTAAGGTAGAAAATAAACCTACCCATGGGTGCTGCAATATTTCCCTTCTATTCAATGACAGGCTTGCCTGGAAATTAAAGCGAACGACGTTCGTCCAACAATCAACATTGGTATCGCAAGAAATGAACCAATCCATACCCATAATAACATTAAATTGCATAATTTCTAGCTCATTCAAGTCAGTTATAGTGTGACAATCATGGATCTTTATATCACAATTCCTATACACCCGCCTAACAACTACAGGCTCACCCACGGGTGTAGACACTTCAAATGACTTAGGTAATAATTTAGGCTCTTTTCCACACTTACCAGCAACAAAGGGTGTAATATAAGACAAGGTGGAACCCGGATCTATCAAAGCATATACGTCAAGAGATGAACAGATAATATACCTGTAACCACATCCGGAGATGACTCAAGATCCTGTCGACCTAATAAAGAATAGATGCGGTTCTAGAGACCGCTCAAGCTAGATGATACTCCTCTACCTCTGCCCCTACCAGTTGATGTCTGCATACCTTGTCCAGGAGGATGTGCTGACGACGAAGAAGCTGATTTAGATTATGTCGGTTGTGCCATGCCCCAGGTCACCACAAGATTAACATACATCTAACTCTCAATGGCATTGCCCTAGATGGGCCCACCACACTAAGCACATCAGGGTAAAGGTGGTGTGATTTGATTCAAATCTCCTCTATACTGTGGGTATGGTGCCTGTGAAATATGACCAGGACCAGAATAAGTGGTCGAATCACGATGCTGTCTTCGAAACTGTGGTGACGCACTGGTCATCGGATAATATGGGCACCTAGGGAACTGAGGCCTAAATCCACCTCAAAAACCCCCTTATATCACTTGCAAATCGAGCCCTCTTGTGCTGGCCCCTATCATAATCTCGATCAACCCACTGCTGCCTCTTATAGTCCTCTAGATTATGTGTATAGGACTAAATATGGGAGATATCCATATTCGGATTTAGAGAAGTTTCCATGCACTCATTCACCAAATGTGGCCCCAAATCATTAACAAACTGATGTACCATTTCGCTCATATCCGCAACAATCATGGGAGCATACCTGGCCAAGGAATTGAACTGTAAGCTATACTATCGGACGCTCATATTACATTGTTCCAAGTGTAGGAACTTGGCTCTCCTGGTTCGTCGAAACTCGACCGGCAAATACTACTATAAAAATGCTTCAGAGAACTCCCTCCAGCCTAAAGGTAGGGTTTGAGGTCCCCGAGTCTGCTCCCAAGTCTCAAACCATGTAGCAGCCACATCTCGCAATCTATAAGAAGCCAACTCTAATGTCTCAGCATCCATCACATGCATAATTCGTAAGGTCCGCTACTTTCTATTTAGAAAATTATGTGGGTCCACTTTGGGATCTGTCCCTGTAAAACTGGAGGATCCAACCTCGCACTTATAGCCCTATCAGTAACATCGAGAGACTAATTCTGGTCCTGAGAGGCCACTAATCGAGTCAACAGCTGCACCGCGCTTCACATATCTAGATCCTGGTCAGGGGCAACAAGAGGAGGAATTAGAGGTACATCAACTCCCCTCTGCCGTTATAGAGGTAGGGGGTGTCCTGGAGGCCCGAGATACAGCCTCATCCTGGTGCTCCTGCCTCCCTAGGTCAGCGGATGGTTCTTTATTGGCACCTTCTCCCGCCCCCTCGTCTACCCGTCGTAGGGATTCTTTTCGTCGAGTAGTAGCAGGCATAACTGAGAATATAAATAAGATGAATATTAGGAATGAACACTTTACGATTAAGCGCTATCGCACGATCTAGATCAAAAAGAAAAGTAACCATCATAATTATCTTGTAGCCTCCTATTTATAAGTGTGGTGCACAACACACCCATAATAAAGACTACTAGATATGGCTTGCAGACTCCCTAGGACAGACCTGCGCTGATGCAAAGTTTGTCACACTCCAACCTTGGTGGGTGTGGCTGCACCCAACTCCCTAAGGCCTGAGCGTACCACTGTTGTATCTGAAACCTATAATATGAAATTTGGGCCGACAAGTCCTCCAAATAACCATATAAGACGAGACTGAATGATGACTTGCATGCAGAAGAGTCCTAGCAGGATATATATATATATATATATATATACGAAGTTATCCAAGGCCGACAAGGCCACTAGATGAGTACACTACTAACAAAAGGAGCCGATAAGGCCACGACATACATACACCCACTATACACAAGTCTACAAGCCTCTAAGAGTGATATATACATAACAACAGATTGGGACTGGGGCCCCCCATACCCAAAATGCTAGTAACATATATAAAGTACCTAAAGACTCATTTACTATAACTCTGAGAGAAGGGAGTGCGATAATCACAGCTGAACAGGCCACCTACTGAGGAGGTACGCCGCTCTTTTCTATCTGTACCTACGGGCATGACCACAGTTCCCCAAAAGGGACATCAGTACGAAAGATGTACTGAATATGTAGGACATAATTAATTGTAAATGACGCAACAGTAAATCATGGAAATCAAAGATACCACCTGAAACCTCATAACTATCTCACTAGACTCCTCTGTGGGTATGTATAAGTATTCAATCGCATATATAACTCCATAGGCCTCTGTGAGCAATATTATGTATATAATAGATCACATATGTAATGTTGCCTAAATAGGTAATATAATTAGTATCATATTTGTATAGTCGTGTATATAACGCCATAGACCTCTTATTTTCATTAGCTTTTCAATCATGAAATGAAATATCGTTGTTGTACCGATAAAAAGGGAAGAACACCAAATCAGAATATAATCTTAACAATAATGGATTTGTATCTAGAGCATTCTTAATCGACTAGGATCAGAGTCTTTACAAAAACATGTTTGTAGCGATTGTTATCGAGAGGATCATGCCATAAAGGAGAAGAAGGAAAGCCCTACATACCTTATCGAGAAGGTTAATTATGTCCTGCGGAGCCTCGTATGTGTTATGGATGATTATCTACATCATATAAAGGATTTGTGTCAATATCAAGCCCATATCTTATCAAGGTTTTCATTTAGACAAATTGTCAAACAATTTGTGTGCAGTACATCAAACGGTCATTTTTAGGTCAAATTCGACATATCTTAGTCCAACAATCTTTACCCTTTCTCCTACTTCTTTCTACAAAGATATTCATACTCGTACAATTCCATTCAATAGCTCAAATCAATGAAAACATCCCAAACAACATAATTCAACCTTAACTTTCATAGTTGCTAAGTTCCTCAAGAATTCTTCCCGAAATTAAATTTAATATGTATAACAATTTAAGATTAGACTAGGGGAGATGAAACTTAACTTAAATATTCCAAGAAACCTCCCTGGTCTAAATCTTATCCCATCAAAAAATCATTCCCAAAGTCAGCACCATGCGAAAGAAGCGAAATTAACGATATCTTAGAGATTCTTTACGTTTAACTTATGTGTTTTGATCTTGAATTAAGTCCCAAATGGATAGAGAGCCTTGTAGATGAGCTTGGGGTGATTTGGGGTTTGGAGAATTGGGAAAACAAGGACCCAAGTCGAGAAAATGATTTATGTACTAAAACAATTCTACACTGACCAATTTGACGCCTAGAATTGACGGTCCTTACAAATTGTATAGTCCGTCAAACCCAAAATGTGAAACTTAAAATTTGCAGACAATTTGATGGTCCAGTTCCTAAATTGAAGGTCCGTACAAAATTGTACGGTCTATCAATTCTAGCCGTCAAATTTGGAAACTTTTTCATTTCGTCGAAACGTATTTTATTCCATCCATTTAACTTCCATACACTCTGGTACTTCCATAAACAAGATATAAAACTTCATTATCCTTCCGTAATGTCGCACCTCTTCCCGGGACCTCAATACCAATTGACGACATGACGGAACGTGAAACTTACGAGGCGTGACAAACTTGTTCAAAGAGAAGCATGGAAACTTAGGATTTCTTTGTAAAGAATTATTTCGAGGAACACACTTATGTAAATCATGCCAAATAAGGAAATTAGCCTTACATACCTCAGTCTCCTCAACTCCACAATATCCTGATGCAGTCCACAATACAATTTAATCTACATAAGCCTAAAAGTCTATGGTTAATACCGTTAAGAGAGTTGAATCTTTACGTTAGTACTTGTCTATATAGATTTGGGCAGCATATCCCCCATAACATTGAATCCCTCTAACTCCATATATAAGCAGCAACAACTAAAGAAACACAGCAAATACAAACACCAACAACCAAAGAAACACAACAAATACAAACACCAACAACCAAAGAAACACAGCAAATACAAACACCAACAACCAAAGAAACACAGCAAATACAAACACTAACAACAAGGCACACTATATCAACAACAAGTCATTAACATCTCACGACGAGTGGCAAGCTCGGATTGGAACCCATTCAAACCCTTATACCCTTTGTTGATCTAAACTCAAACATACAGCATAACCGGCATGCTAACAAACATATTTTTATAATCTTTCAGCCTTATATCCATCCTTAATAATCAACAAAAGCAGCCTAACAAGAATTAAAAATCAATACGAACAATTTTCAAGCATCGAGTGGCCATTTCTTCTTCTAGCTTGTAACCTTATCCATCAAACTGATACTTGGTCAAGCATTATAACAACAACAACATCACCAAATTAATTTCCATCATTTCCAGCGATAAGAAGCCATATATATATATATATATATCCAATAACAAGACAACAACATTTCATATTATTTCAAATACTAGTAGTTTTTCATCCAAACTACTTAACCAACCCATGAAAAAGTTTAAGCACAAACAAGAGAGTGATTTACTCACCTTACACAACAATTATAACTTGAAATCAAAGCCTTGAACATCTAACAACAACCCTTGAATCTGCCGCAACACCGTAGAAGTGTTATTCTTCACTAGAGCTAACTTTTTATGTTGAAGTTGGGTGAAATCACTTTGAATTTACCTCCAAACCCTTATGAGCTGATAGAGGGGTCTAAGGAGAGTATAGGGACGAAGTTTGGTAGAAAGGCTCTGCAACATTTGACCCAAATTTCAGCAAAAATATGAACATAACTTGAAATAACTTTTGCCGACTTTTGTTTTATAACTTGCTTGAATTCAAAACTTAACACACAAATATTATATGATTCAAATAACTTAAAACACAACCTCCTTAACATAATAATCACTCCTAGCTTTACCCCGAAAGTATGAGTTATAACATCTTTGATTCGTTTAACCCTGAAATATTCTGGTACATACTTAACACTTGTTTAATATCTTCCTTAGCCTTCTAGGAGTTTCATGGCTTCCCCATACTCATATTAGTTTACTTACGATACGAACGACGTGAAAATTTGAAGGTGTAACAAGGTCGAGAGGAAAAAGGTACACAATTCCCAATTTACTACGTGAGTAAGACCTTACTAGATGCTGAAATTCGATACCATCATCTATAAAAGTTTTCCTTGACACTAATTGTTGCATAAATTGTAATGCAACCGAAATTAATAGGAAAATAAAATATCTAGGAGTAAATACTCGAAGAACTATAGTCGCAAACTCAGGGAATTAAATCCGAGAAGAAAGCTAATTGGAGTTGTATAGAGAGAAGAAGAAAATAGTTTTTATATTCATGAATGAGGAATTGTACACTACTACATGGTATATATGGATTACAGATCCCAATCCTCACTAATCGAATACAACTGCAAATAACTACTCATATTGTAACTAACTATAACTAACAATTGGAACTCTAACTACCAATAACTAACTTTTAAATGTGTAACTAACTCCACAACAACTTTAACTGCTATCCTTACTATTATATTGTAACAATACCCCCTACAGAAGAATAGACTTGTCCTCAAGTCTTAAAAGAAGGAAATTTGTGGTGCAATTCTAATAGAAACTCTCAAGTGGCATCAGCAATATCCAAGCCTATCCATTTCACCAAAACTTGAGCTACAGCCATGTTACTACTCTTCACAAGCCTTTGATCAAGCACAAATTCAGGTATAGGACAATGAGGACTAGACAATTGTACCACAAGAGGGTGATTGATCACAGTAGGAAGTGCATGACATTTCTTTAGCTGAGAGACATGAACGGTAGGATGAATGAGCACATCAGAAGGTAATAGAAACTTGTAAGCAACAGTTCCCACCTTGGACTCAATAATATAAGGACAAAAATACTTAGCAGCTAACTTGTTAAAAGGTCGGATTGCAACTGAAATCTGCCTATAAGGCTGCAGTTTAAGATAAACCCAATCTTCAACATCAAAACACCTATCAGACATATATTTGTCAACTAGATCCTTTATCATTTGTTGTGCTCTATGAATGTGAAACTTCAAAAGAAAAATAATAGCCTCCCTAGCAACCAATGATTTGTTCACCATCTCACAAGAAGATTCACTAGCTAAATATGGTAGATAACTAGGTGGTTTTTGCCCATATAAAACCTCATAAGGAGTGCGTCTGATTGCAGTATCATAAGTGGTATTAAACCACCATTCAGCCAATGAAAAATACTTAGACCAATCAGTTGGACAATCATAGTAAAAATATCTCAAATAAATCTCTAAAGTTTTGTTTAAAACCTTAGTCTGCCCATCAGTTTGAGGATGATAGGCAGTACACCTGTATAGTTGAACCCCTTGTAGATTGAATAATTCTTGCCAAAAAGTACTAAGAAAAATATGATTCCTGACACTAGTGATTGTAGAAGGTAATCCATGTAGCTTAAAAATATTGTCTAAGAAACATTGAGCTACAGACTTAGTAGTATATGGATGCCGCAAACATAAAAATGGCCATATTTACTTAACCTATCCACCACCACCAATATAACATCCTTTCCTTTGAACTTGGGCAACCCCAATAAAATTCAAAAAAATATCAGCACACACCCCATCAGAAATAGGTAAGGGTTGTAGTAACCCTAGGTAAGCAGCAACATCATAATTATGTCTTTGACAGACATCACACTTGTTAATGAACTCTCTAATATCATCATGAAGAGACTTCCAATAAAAATAGATTGCAACCTCCTTATTGTAGCATCTATCTTAGAATGACCACCTTGTGTAGAAGTATTGCCATAAACCAATAATAGTATTCCTCAATTGCTGATTATTGTACACTACTAATCTGCCTTTCCACATCAACTGATTATTTCACCAAGTGAAAGACTTGAAGGGTTGGACCTGCAGCTTTTTAATCAAATCCTTCAGAGTTGTGTTAGTAGACCATGTAGCCTTGATTTGCTCATATAAAGGATCATGTGGAGTCAATAATGATAGTGCTAGCAACTCAGCCTCATGTTTCCTAGATAAGGCATTATCAGCCTTATTTTTAGCATCATTCTTGTACTCAATAGAAAAATCAAAGGCTATGAGCTTAGAAATACCAGCAACCTAGAAATCATTATGGATATTTTGTTCTAGAAAATACTTCAAAGCCTTCTCCCAACAAGTTGTGAGACCACTTATTGACAGCAAAAATGAGAGTTAATAATTCTCTATCATAAACATACATTACATGACGTCTAGGTGCTAAAGACTTACAGATATAGGCAATTGGATGCCCTTGCTGCATAATACAACACTAATCATTTTCCCACTTGCATTTTTTTCTACTATGAAAGGCTTAGAGTAGTCTGGCATTGCTAGCACTTGTGCAGAAACAAGTGCTAGTTTCAATCTCTCAAATGCCACAGTAGCATCCTCAGTCCATGTGAATCCTTCCTTTTTAAAAAGATCATGCAATAGTCTACATATAAATCTAAAAACCTAAATAAAGCTTTTATAATAGCCAGCAAGGCCTAGGAAACCACTCAGTTGTTTGATAGTAGTAGGAACATGTCATTGCTTAACTATAATAATGTTCTTTGGATCTGTAGAAACTTCATCCTCACTGATGAAGTGACCTAAATATTCTATTTTAGGCACCCCAAATGCACATTTGGACATCTTAGCATACAACTGAAATCTCTGCATCAAGTCAAAATAGCTCTGACATGCTCAATATGATCACTCAAGTTCTTGCAATATATCAGTATGTCATCAAAGAAAACTAAGACTGTTTTCCTCAATAATGGCTTGAAAACTGAGTTCATGAGACTTTGAAATGATGATGGAGAATTGGTTAACCCAAAAGGCATTACCAAGAATTCATAATCATCTTCATGAGTCCTAAAAGCTATTTTATAAGTACATTCTCAACTGATGGTAATCAGCCCTCAAATCAATAATTAAAAACACAACTGCACCTCCTAGTTCATCCAACAGATCTTCAATTATAGGAATTGGAAATTTATCCTTTATGGTCAACTGGTTCAACTCCCTAAATCAACACAAAGCCTCCAACTACCATCATTTTCCCCACTAGTATAACAGGGGATGCATAAGGGCTTATACTATGCTTTATAACTCATTGGTCAAGCATTTCTTGCACCAGTTTCTCTATAATATCCTTCTTAATTCTAGGATACTTGTATAATCTCTTATTGATAGGATTAGCAGACTCTACCAAGGGAATTCTATGATCAAAGGATCCCCTATGTAGTAGAAGAGTAGTAGGTGGTACAAATATACTAGCATACTGGTCAATCAACATAGCTAGTAAATGTGTAATAGAGTCACCTTGACTAGATTGAATGTTATGACACTGCACTTCCTCCTCTATCCTATGAGTCAAAGTCATCATAAAGAATTGAGTCTCCCCTCCCTCAATCCTATTCACTAATTTAGCTTTGGTTGACTTCAATTGATTACTTGCTCCTCTCAAGACATGTTTCTTGCCTTGATAAATGAATTCTATAGTTCTATTTTTGAAATCAAATAATATCCTGCCTAAAATGTTCAACCATTGAACCCTTAGGACAATATCAACATTTCCCAGTGGCAATAACAAAAAATCATAACTAAATTTTGTACCTTGCAGTAACCATTGCACCTTCCTACAGAGTGAAGCAGTTTGTACTTTTCTCCCATTTGCAACACTAATTGACTGAGTCATGATAGTACTAGCCTGACATCCCAACTTCTTTGCAACCTCCTGATCAATGAAGTTTTGTGTACTACCAGTATTAATTAGCACCTGCAATGGTCTCTTTTCATGGTAACCAGTAACTTTAATAGATTGGTACCATGTGACCCCAGTGAAGGCATGTAGTGAAATGGTCATAAATTCATCAATTTCTTCAATGACCATGGTCATTGGTACTTCCTCTCCAACTTCCATTTCTACTTCTTCCTCAGCCACCTCTACCAAAAAGAGTAGTTTGTTTGAATTACATTTATGCGCAAGTACATATTTTTCATCATAGAAAAACTAAAGTCCTTTAGATCTTTTCTCATCCATTTCTGCAGAAGTCAGTCTCCTTCCACGAATTCTATTGGTTTTAACAGGTTGAGGTTCAAAGGATCTTTTGAATGTGGTGTTGGGCACTAGTGTTTTTTGGAAATTGTTCTGTCTATAATGACTTGGAGTAGGCAAAAGTGTAGATTGAACTGGTTTGGTTATAAGTTTCAGGCCCAATTTTTTGCTTGGGCTTCAAACAATTCTTCATGTAATCTTGTAGGTTTGCATTAGAGTTCTAGGACCTTGTATTTTGACAACCTTATTCAATTCAGGTTTAATCCCACTTAAGAAGCAACTTATAGTATTTTCAGGAGACAAATTGACAACAGTTAGTAATCTATCAAATTCAGCTTGATCTCCTTAACACTGTCAGTTTGAGTCAGATTTTTCAAAGACTCCATATGATCTCCAAATTCTTCACCAAACCTCTCATTCAAGGCCAACACATATTCAGTCCATGTTGGATCTACCACTGAATTTCTAGATCTAATATAGGACATGTGTCAAGCAATAGCCTCACCCTCTAAATGAATAAAAGTTACTTTTACCCTCTGGTCAAATGGATCTTCATCCACAACAAAGAACCGGTCTACTTTGTATAACCAAGTTCTCAAATCATGACCAGAAAATCTAGGAAATTCTAGCCTAGAGTATCTAGTAAAGAAATTACCAGCATGAGGATGATTATCCTTAACTCTCATTTCTGGAATAACTTCTACAGAGCAGTTTCTGTTAACTAAAGAAGATTCTGCCCTTCTTATATCCTTTCCTTTTCCATTCAAGTTATTGATGATGGCTCGCATCTCCGTCCTCTCCTTGTGCAATCAAATTACGCTCATTGATATTGTTCATACCCTCCATCAATTTCTTTAATTGGTCTTGAATCAAGGACCATTTCTCATCTATGTCCTCTGATGGTTGATCCTGGGTCTTGCTTCTGGTTACAATTTCACTGCTTCCAGTCATCAATTAGTGTCGAGAATCAATAGCTCTGATACCAATTGTTGCATAAACTGTAATACAACCGAAAATTAATAGGAAAATAACAGATCTAGGAGTAAATACTCGAAGAACTGTAGTCGCAAACTCAAGGAATTAATCCCGAGAAGAAAGCTAATTGGAAGAGTTGTATAGAGAGAAGAAGAAAGTAGTTTTTATATTCATGAATGAGGAATTGTACACTATTACATGGTATATATGGATTATAGATCTGAATCCTCTCTAATCGAATACAACTGCAAATAACTAGCCATATTGTAACTAACTGTAACTAACAATTGAACTCTAACTACCAATAACTAACTTTTAAATTTGTAACTAACTCCACGACAACTTTAACTACCTGGAATGCTATCCTTACTATTACATTGTAACACTAATTATGGCCTCACGAAAGTTGGATTAAATCCATATCACAATAACCCTAACCTCCCCCTCCCCCTCCCCCCAAACAAAAGGAAAACCTCATGTTTGCTAGATATGTCAGGAATTTCTCTTCAGTGTTACTAATATGTGCTCTTTCGTTAACACTATAATGAGAAAAGACCCTTATTTTCTCGAGATCCGTACTTGTTGAGGCCTAAAGTTTTCGTTGTAAATAGTAGTAAAAGATAAGCTGGAGAATGTTTGCCCCAGTAAAAGAGTTTTTGAAATAGCTCTTGAGTAACTTGACAAATTAACTTTGCTTTCAGCACATAGTTCTTTACAGAAGTTATTTACGTACATGAATAAAGTGATTAAAATGATGTCACGTAAATATTCATCTCTTTTGAAGATTTCTGCAGCTAAGGAACCGTGATAGTGAACTCTGAATATCAGCGACAAATGAAGGTGGTTTACTAACATGGAACTCAACGAATGATACAACTTCGATACTTAAAAGGGGAAAAAAAGGAAAAAAGAAGCTGCAGAACTGACATACTAATTGTTCATATTCGTGGCACTTCTTCAGTATCAAACTGTCAATATTAGTGAGAGTTCTGTTGGGTTATGTTGGGTTCAAAGCATATAAGTAAGTCACAGCGGAAGTTTAAAATTTTATTTTTTATTTACGCCAACAACATTTCTGGTATGGTTATACAACAATCAAACTTGTAACATAAAGCATAAACTTACAGGTTAGAATATCTGGAGTCTTTATCTACTATAAGGTGGACACGTGGTTGCCCTTCCGATTGCAAGCTCCAAGCTTCAATGTATTTCTCTTTCGGAAAGCTAGGAAATCCGGCAGATGTTCGAGAGAGTATTTTAATTCTAAGTCTCTAAGGCTTAGAATGATAATCTGAAGGTTAGTATGTAGAATAATGAAGAGAATGCATCTATTTATAGTTGAAAAATATGTCAAAACCGGATTAGGGTTTGACCTTGCGCCTGGCCCAAAATTCGAGGCAGAGGCACCGCGGCCCTAGGGTATGGGCGCCGCGGCGCTCGACGTGCTCCTGCACTGTCTCGATTTGTTTTCTGCGCATTCTTAATTAAATCTAAAATCCAATTTTGACTTAATTAAAATAATCATTATTCATTTAAATATCTCGGTTCTAAATCGAACATTTAATTACTCTCTCAATACATCCTTAGATCGAACGGACAATCGACATAGTGTGACCCTACAGGCCTTCTCATATCGACATTAATCAAATTAAGGTCTACGCGGAACTCTTAGACGGCGCCGCAAGACGAACTCAATATGTGAAGTACGTTTACGCGAATCCAGTAAACTTAACCTTTGTGTGGTAAGATAAAATCATTTCATTCACGACACACCCGATCAAGCTTAGGATTTGTCAAGTGCCTATCCAAATGGCTTAATCATTATATCTCATCTATATTAGTTGACAACTAGACCATATTCTAAATATGTCTATTGCATTGGTCAACGACTTAGTCAACCTAACATCACTGAGAATCCGAGTGTTCTCTCGAATATACATTCGAGGAATGAATCCTAATCTTTAATTGCAAATGTCAAAATATTAATCTCCATTAGTTGACAACTAGACCATATTCTAAATATGTCTATTGCATTGGTCAACGACTTAGTCAACCTAACATCACTGAGAATCCGAGTGTTCTATCAAATATACATTCGAGGAATGAATCCTAATCTTTAATTGCAAATGTCAAAATATTAATCTCCATTAATAATAATACGAATATGTACAAAGTACATTTATCCTAATACAGATTGTCTCTAGGACATAAATATACTTTCAAGTTCCTCTTTTCGTTCTTATATATGGGCGTTCTATTATTAGGATGATCCACATTTCCTGAAAGAGATGCAATGAGTACGATTCTACAGCGTCACTCAAATTAATTTTGTCAACCCTGTTTGCATTGAACTCTGCTTTTATTCAAAAGTTGGTTGGAAACTTAGGGAGTAAGCTTTCCCTTGCGATAAAATCTACACCCGAGTTGGAGGACACATCTTTTAGTTTTGCACCAAAATGAACTACATAAAATTGTCCAAGATCAGCTTGCACACACCTCAACCTCGACCAATTTGCATATTGCCAAATTTCATTGCCTCCAACACACACAGAGCAAATAATCCACGGAGCAAGAAGTTCTTATTTCCACAAAGCATTCTTCATACATAGTGTGATATTGGGAGTACATATATATCAAAAAACATTATTGGCATACATTCCAGAAGCCCAGTATAGAGCCAGAACACTTGGGAGGCAGTGATAAACTTAAAGAGCCTTGAGGATCTCATCAGCACCGGAGACCGTGAACTCCCCTTCAGATTCAATGTTAGCTACTTTCACAGCAAGGTCATTAACCAAAAGAGCATACCTTCGTGATCGAACACCAAGCCCCTTCTCCGACAGATCAAGCTCCAGCCCGAGGGCATGGGTGTATTTTCCAGATCCATCGGCAAAGAATTTTACATGCTTGTTCTCAGGGTAAGTTTTTGCCCAGGCCTTCATCACAAAGGGGTCATTGACTGCAGCAGTAATGCAAACATGTCAGAATTTCCATATTAATACACCAAGCATAGAGGAAAAAATGTGTATGGACAGAAAGAAATGACACTAGCATGAAGAATTCCTTCGCTAGGTGTTTAAATTATATTCTGTTAACCAGAACAAATCTTCCAGAGGCTAAAATTACTACAAATTCAGTTGTCTGTTTACAAATTAAACTCTTTCCCATTTAGTTTCCACCTGTTGAATATAACAAATTGTAACAACTCAACCGCTCATTGAGTTACGTTCAATTTCATGTTTTGAGGTCTTGGATAAACTAATATTATGTTTTAGAACTTGTTGGTGTGGTTTGGTTGGTATCCGAAGAGCCCAGGTAGATTCAGGCATCATTAGGGACAAGTTGAGTTATTACAGAAAAATGCAGGTGCGTGCTCTGACGGCTCACAGGGCAAGCAACCTGCTTTCCATGAGGCACGTGACGCACGAGGCATGACACCCAGGTCTGTGTGTGATGGGCGTGTGACACATGAGCTATAACTACGCATGTTAAACATCTGGAAAAAGTATAAAGTCCCATTTCACAATATTATTTCATCCTTCACCATTTCAGACCTAGGGAACTCGGCTTTTTAGGGAATGTTTACTAGGATTTTGTCTACAAGATTGTCTATCTACACCTACACTCTTTTCCCTCCATTACTTATGAATTGCAGAAAAATGTCAGCAGAGTAAAACAAATAGTGAGAGAGAACAAAGTTAGTCCCTACTTCTGAGCCTTCTAATGAACTGTGATTTTCTTCCTGTAAATAATGCAACAAATGAAGGGTGAAAACTTTGCAGAACTCCACATTAAGCTCATGTAAAGGGAAAGGTGAGGAGATAATGCAAGATGGTGGTTATGCAGTCAGGAACTAAATGGTAGAGGATAGTTCTGTAAGAACAATAACGAGAGCATGAACTCCTGTGTGTGTGTCAACCCACTCCAAAATAAATTCTCAAGTCTTTGTGCTTGTTGTTACGAGTAGAGCAACAAAAAGTTATATATTGTTTTCCAAAGCTTTAAAATTTAAATGGCGGATTAAATCTTGAATCTTTTGAACAAAAAAGAAAAAGAAATATAGAGCTTCCAGATTTTAGTGCTGAAACGCAAAGAACCAACTAATCGAAATCATGTCTGACTGAGACCTGTGTTACAGTAAGTTACAAAAGTCACAGTACATGGACAAATCACCTAAACATTAAGAATCTACTACCAGATCTGCGGTGAATTTATAGAAGTTATGCATTAAAAATCGACACCAAACATATAAAGGTCCAATACGTTACAGCAGGACGAGGGGTGATAACCTTGTGACTTCCACCTACAACAATGAGGTTGGCAGGCAGTTCAAGTCTTAAAAGTGGGAAAAATCGTTCTTGGGTTCCTAGGCATGAGGATTCATGGGTTGCATTTACCCATAAATGAAAAAGATGTTCCTATAACCCGAGAGGGATGAAACTATCAAATTGTAAATGTAGGATAAGGAAGAGAAGCCATGAGAGAAAACATTCTCATTTCATTATATTCTTTAGTTGGAGGAACTAGAATGTACCTTGCTTCTATTTTTTTTAATCCCCGATAGGTGCTTGAATGTACCCTTTTTCTAACACCACAAAAAGGTGTTTCAAAGGAGGGGGAGAATTAGCGAGGTTTCATTTTTACTTTCATAATTGTTGGAGACGTAAAATAAATAAATTAAAATGTCCCACCTCAACTACTTCAAACTTTTAGATGAGTTAATTCAAAGAAAATGATCAAAATGGTCCTTAATATACGGTCTTTGATTTCATTTGGTCCTTAATGTATAAGCCGGATGGAAACGGTCCCTATTATAATCCCAAAAAGTGATTAGTTTGGTCCTAAGCCATATAAGTAAAGACAATCGTTACTTTTGTTGTCAAAACAAAAGGAGGCCCTCGGCATGCGCACTTCACGTGAGTTAGCAAACTAAAAGACAAATGTGTTTTCTTGTATAAACCGCCGTTATCAGAACCCACATCGAAATTCCTAACCTTAACCTGAAACCAATGGAGAGACTTTTTCTTGTATGCGACTGATTTGCTTGGATATCGTGATCAGGAAGGGATGTTGTTGGGAAAGTGATCATTTCGTATTTGAGGTTGCTCCAGGAAGAATCTGACGAAGCTAGCTTGTTTTTTAATATACATATACATATCATTTGGGCTCTGTTTACTTTGATGGTAAACGGATTGGGTATTGTTAGTCATAGGAAATAGGACCAAACTGATCACATTTTGGGATCATTAAGGATCATCCTCTCATATATTTATACATTAAGGACCAAATGAAACCAAAGCACAAACATTAAGGACCATTTTGAACATTTTCTAGGCTAATTCACATAATTAAGGACCAAATGAAACCAAAGCACAAACATTAAGGACCATGTTGAACATTTTCTAGGCTAATTCACATAATTTAGTGTTACGCTAGAGTAGACTGAGGTTGTGATTTCAAGTTACACCTGTAAACTAAAGAAAATTCACGTGCTTACATGTGAAAAAGTATCAGACTTGCACAAGGGCGTGTAGAATACCTAAATAACAAATAAACAAACATTTCCGGTCCATAGTTTAAAATTTTAGATTAGGCGATAAAGACAAACTCAACATATATTGTACTAAGGGGTTGTTTGGTTAGAAGCGAGTTATGTTGGGATTGAAATATACGGACTAGCAATGCAACGATTGTATAAAAAAAAAAAAAAAAAAAAGACAGTCCGGTGCACTAAGCTCCCGCTATGCGCGGGGTCCAGGGAAGGGCCGGACCACAAGGGTCTATTTATGCAGCTTTACCTCACATTTCTACAAGAAGTTATTTACACGGCTTGAACCCATGATTGTAATGCAGAGATTATTTTTTGTCGAGTGTTTGTTTCTATCGTACTAAAAATTGGATTATACCATTTTGAAGGTCATAATTTAGCTAAGCCAGAATGCTAAATAAACAATGAAGAAACGTCCAGAATTTAGCCAAGCTAGAATGTTAAATAAACAATAAAATTTACATACAACATTAAAACACCTCTTAATACAAAGAAGAAACCACAATGAAATAATGTTAAGATATTATAGTGATTTAATAGAATTAAGGAAAAAAGAATTAGCAATAAAAAGACTGGAAGATTATGGAATGATAAGTGAAGAAACTGAATTAGCAAAAATAAGTGAAAATTTGGATGAAGTTATAAGAATATACAGAGTATTGATAGATCTCAACACATAAATAATTAGACAAAACGAGGTAATAGCAGATTTGAACGAAGACCTACGAATAACAATAGAACATTATGGATGAAAATAGACTAATAGAACAACAAAATTTTGGTACTCTATTGTACTTTATAAAGCAGTACGGAAAGTAAGTAACTATTACAAATGTTCGAAAGGATAGATAAATGGTCAATCTTCAAAACTGCCGCAAGCTTGTTGTGTCTTGAATCTTGATAACCTTGCAAGGCCAATGTTGAGAAGCTCGCCGCAAGCTTGTTGTGTCTTGAATCTTGATATCCTGAAATCAAGAAACAACTAAATCTGGATGGTTACAACGTTGTGTGTTGAGTCGAGGGATTGCCCTCTGTCCTTAAGACAAGATTGCCCCGTATATATGCTTTTACGTTAGCGGGCAATAGTCTCCCAAGATAAAACAACACTTTAATCTCAACGCTACAAAGCCAATAGGTTGAGCCTGACGAAGAAAACAAATATGACTCGACTTGCTGAAGATATGGAATAGGAAGGAAGAGTTTCTGTCTACTCTTCTCTTTTGTCTCTGTGTATATAGTGTGTCTCTATAGTGTATATCTTGTGTATACGTGAGGGTTTGGTCACTGTTTTTGACTGATTTTCAGCCACTGTTTCGAGCAGTTTTTGCTCACTGATTTCGTGATTTTTCAGTCTGTTTTTGTGCTGCTATATTGCTATATTTCCCGTCTGTTTTCAGCTCCTATTTTGAGCCAAATGAAGCTCAATATATAGCAAGGAGGAGGGGCTGTACAACTGCCCAAAACATGGCTGTTAATGGCCATTATGAGGGCATTAAAACAACCAAGTAAAGGCAGTAAATGGCCATCAATGAGGCTGAATTATGGACATGAAGGAGGGTGATAATGGAGGAGTTAATCAGCCCAAGTAATGGCTGATTAATGCCTCAAAACAGTCCCAACGGTAGGCTTTCTGCCTTCCGTCTCCTTTCCAGAAACTCTCGGGACCAAACTGTAAATATTGAAACTTCACAAAACGGATTAGGGTTGGGCTCCAAACCTAGCCCAAAATCGAGGTCCAATGGGCCAGTCTGACTGGGCCCACTGCCGGGTCGGCGTTGCGGTGCCTTACGTAAATTTTTGTTTCCCATTTTCATTTAATATATACATTCAGCACATTAAATCCAAAATCTAATTTTGATTTAATTAAATAATTTCCATCCAATAGAAATTATCCCATAGTTATTATCAATTTAAATATCTCGATTCCAAATCGAATATTTAATATTCTCTCAATACACCCTTAGACCGAAAAGACAATCGACATAGTGTGACCCTATAGGCCTTCACATATCGACACTAATCCAATTAAGGTCCATATGGAACTCCTAGACTGCGTCGTATGACGAACTCAATATGTGAAGTACGTTTACATGAATCTAACAAACATAACCTTTATGTGAGATGATAAATTCCTTTCATTCACGACACACTCGATCAAGCTTAGGATTTGCCATGTGTCTATCCAAATGGCTTGATCACTTTATCTCATCCATATTAGTCGATAATTAGACCATATTCTAAATATGTCTCTTGCATTGGCCAATGAATTGATCGACCTAATATCACTGAGAAGTTGAGTGTTCTCTCGATTATCCAATCGAGGAATAAATCATATTTTTGGGTCAACTACCACCTTAATTTACATTATAATGCACCCAACACAAGCCGTATCTTATCCTATAAGGAGTTTAAGCTTAGGACAGTGTCAAAGTACATTACTCTGTAAACAAGCTGCGTATTGACCTTAAGTCAAAGGACCTTCATCTCCCACATGCTGATAACACTTTAGACATGTATGACAAATAATTTATCAGCAGGGTATACCAGTACTTTCCAAAAGTATCCATGTGTTCATCACTAGTAACCATTACTAGTAGCAGGTGAGACATACTACATTCTCTAAGAATGTGACGCAGACCACATGTCGACTTATAACATATCATCGATATCCCATTCTCGATGATCATTAGTCGATGTTATTTTAGAGTTACCCTCTATCATCAATAACTCACTCTATTACTGACAACGTAAGCTCAAGGGATGCACATTAATGAATAATTACAAACAATCAAATAATAATTCAATAATCGCAAATGTCATAAATATTAATCTTATTAATAATATGAATGTGTTCAAGTACATTTGTCTCTAGGAGATACATACTTTCAACTGGTATACCACATTGGTCTTGGTTTAAGAAAATACACCGATTGAGATATTAAGTTATACAAAGATTAGTTATACATGATTAAGAAAAAAACCAAAAATTGGAGCACACAATACCAAATTTAATACCGTGATTGTTTCAACAATCCATCACACCAAACGAGCACTAAATGGTTCCGGTTCTCTTATTTTAGGTAATTGTGAAATTCCATCACAATATTCAACTTTAGTTCATTTTCAGAGAACCCATATTGTAGACTCCAACAAATTTTATTAAGTAGTTGATTGATTTTGTGTAGTAAATATATGTATTAATCAATCGTAAAAACACCTGAAGCGGATAAGTTTTTACCCCTGGGCCTTTTGAAGTCGCCCATGTCTTGGACAACATCGCCAAAAAATTCATTTATTACAGTGGTGTCAGCACCAGTGCTCTACGCTCATCTCAACTATTCTACCGGATACCATGTACGTGATAACTCTGAAACCACAAAGACAGGCAAACAGGAAAAAATCAAGTGTTCCGAAATTTTTCTTTTTCACATGAGCACTATAACGACGTGAATCTTCCCAAAAGATATTTTTTTTCTGCAAAAGAACCAAACACTCAAACTACAGGAGCTTCTATCACTAAGAGACTCTCTCAGTTCTTAATAGTAAATGTTTAGTGATCACCAAGTCGAATCTGCAAGTACATGGACCACTGTAGTAACAGACACACTAAATATAAAAAAATACATTTTTTAAAAATAAATTAAAAAAAATAAGACATTTAAATTGAAACGGAGAGTTATAAAGTCCGCCTAAAGTTAGGGGGATATAAGTTCGCATTGGGTGCAACAAAGAGTAGGACACCCGATATGTTTGAGCTGATAAGTGTATGTTGTCGCGTCATTAACATGTGTTTGGTTGACCGAATTGAATGCCTCATCATCAAATGAATAGATACTGTAGTACAGTAGGTCGGCAGCTTCTTCGCTAATCTTTTTCTGGAAGCATCGAAAAGAAAAGATTACACCAACTGCACAATTTACTTTGATAAAATCGATTTATTCTTGTATTTTGTATAGGTTTTTGGGGTGGTCAGGCGGGACGATACCCGGACGGACGGGGAAGGGTCAGGACCGGGCTCCGGCGGGATTAGCGGGACAGATCGATGTCCCGTCCCGTCCCACTTCCCGCCGAAAATGGGACCGGTGTTGGGGGTCGGGGCGGGGTCGGGTCGGTAGGGGGATTTAGGTTTTTTTAGATACTTAATTTAAAAAATAGTGTATATAAATACTTCAATAATTGAACAAGATAGTGTAATAAAAATATCACAATGCTGTTTTTGTGCCTCTTATATTATTTAATAGAAATATGATTTTTTTGTAATACAATTTCAAAATTACAACTTTGTGGTGTTGTTCAAAAGTAGCAAATCACATAGTAAAATTGCAATTAAAAAAATTACATAGTTAACCATACTTTTTTTAATTTCCTCACAATGTCTTGAGGATCTTCGGTTGGAATTGGAAGTTGTTGGTCAAATTGTTCGACGTCGCTTCCTGTTCCCTCGGACAAGATTTCATTGTAGTTGTAGTCTTCTTCTTCGTTGATCTCCTGTTGACCCCACCTTCTACGCTCCGCTCGAATCCAATCTCTGAATAGAACTGCAATCTCCAATGTGTCTCCCGCCAATGAATGTTTGTGCTCTCATATTTGAAATCTTCCCGCAGAAAAAGCACTTTCAGACACTGTTGATGACACTTGAATGTTTAACACATCTCGGTCCATCTTTGTTAGTGTCGAAAATGTCTTATCATTGTCCCTCCAGTATTTCAACAAGTCTTCATGTCCTTCATCATTGACAATTAATTCGTACGGTACAACATCCTGCAAAACATAAACATCAAATTCGCTAACTTGTTAAGAAGTTGAACACTAAACATTTTATTTCTAAGGCCTTGAATACTAGCAGCAGAAACTGCATGTGTGTTTTATAAGGTTGCAGCGAATTAGTAGAAGATGGTACAGAATCCGGTTGATTATTTGCACTTTTTTGTTGATAATACATATTTTTTTTTACATTCATTGTGTATGCTAGACATAACTTATTCTTTAGTTGATCGTGACTTGGTTCTTCAGTTGGGTGTGTTGGAAGTACTTCTATACAATCATAAATCGTTTCAACAAGTGTTTTACAACCGTCTACTTTAATAGTGGGATTTAATATAACACCAACAATATACATAGTGGGAACAGAAAAAATGTATTTTTTTTATTTTTTTAAACATTTTTTCAATAGATGCCTTATAAGTTTGTTTATGCATATATTCATTAAGTAATAAAAATATTAGAGCTATATAAAATAACATAGTTGAAATAGTAGGATAATAAATAGCAGAAAATTCTTTAGTAGCTTGAAAAAAATTCTCTAAAAATCCTATAAGTTCTAAAAAAAAATCAATCATTATCTACAAGCATATCCCTTAGATTTTTATTATGGGTGTTAAATAATAAAGTTATAGGTCTTCTATAATCGTAAGCAACAAGTAGTTGTTCATATAGAGAATTTCACCTAGTCGCTACTTCTTCAGGAATTTTTCTATAAGGTAATCCACAATCGTCTTTGTATTTTATTACCTTTAAAAATAAAGTTTATACCAAATTGCATTTTATCAAGAATGTTTTCAAAAAACTTTAGGTCATTCTTTACAACTAAGTTATAAATATGACACACACATTTTATATGAAAATGATCAGGAAAATATGGACTTAATCGAACTTTTAAAAGTCTTATAGCATAATCATTAGAAGAATAATTATCTAATGTAATGGTCATAAATTTATCAATTATTTCATAATAATCACAAATTTCATGAATATTTTGTGCAAAAAAAGTTTCAGTGTGCCTATCATCAATATATCTATATGCTATAATACGTTTTTGCATAGACCGTTTATAATCTATTCAATGACAGGTTACCGTTAAATAATCATAGCCGTTAGTACTACGGCCTATATCAGACGTGATAGATACTTTACCAGGAAAATGATATAAAGAATAACGTAAATACTGTTGATATTCATGTGCAAATTTAAAAATGTCTCTTCTAACAGTTGATCTAGGAAAACCGTTAAAAGCAGGATTATACGTTTCTCTAATGTAATGAATAAAACCATGAGATGAAGGAAATAAAAAAGGCAAACCCTCTACCGCAACTAATTTTTCTATATTTTCCCTATTTTTGTGTTTATCATATTTAGGACCTATAATTCCCCCGGTCATCGGGTTAATTTGACCATTTACTTGGTCGGGGACACTGTGTGAACCTTGTCCCGACTCAGCTGGCACACCAGATTTTTTACTCTGGTATTGATTCCACCTAGTTGTGTGCTCGCCTTGTACATGTCTCAATAAACCTCCCGTCCCACCTTGACCTTTTCCGATTTTAAATTTGTAAACATTTTTACAAATTTCACATCTAACTACTTGATTCTCCCTATCAAAAAAATTCTCATGCAGCTGATTTTAAATTTTGTTTTGTGGGGCCTCGACTCATACTAAGGGAAATATGAGGCATTTCAGTTTCAGTTTGAGGCTGAGACTCAGTCTGAGCTTGAAGTTGAGGTGTACTAGTGGGTGTGTCATCTACACTATCGTCAACATTAAAGTCTAGTTCAGATGCAGAATATACCTCATCATCTAATGGTATATCATTAAAAAAAATAGTTTCATCTATATGAGTGAAATCAATCAAATCATCGGGACTAGGAATATGATTACTAGAAGAAGTACCCTTACCCTTGTTACCCCTACTAGAAGAAGCACCCTTACCCTTAATCATACGTCCAATACGTTACATTGTAATTATGTAAATAAATAATTAAAGTAAATGAAATTAGGTGCGATAATTAAAATTAAGTAACAATAATAATTTAAAGAAGGAACGAAGGTACCAAACGCCGATGTAACGTCGACGTGTAATCGAGGTTGAAAATTGAAACTTTGCTCGATGGATGATCCTCAAGCTAGTTGCCAACTTCACTCCCAATTTTTGAACTTTGATATAAATGAGCAAAGAAAATATAATATTTAGTAGGCAATGTAGAATTGTAGAGAGATAATTTGAGAGAATAGAGAGATGGTAGGAAGATTTGTGAGAAAAATGAGTTATTTATAGTTGAGGAATAGGGTTAAAGTGTAAATATACTAACTTAGGGGTTAAAAATAAATATTTAAGGGGGTAGGGAGGGTTTATGGGGTGTAGGGGGGGGGGGGGGAATGGTCGTTATAGCCATTGCACAACAGCCAAAATCAAAATTTGGTTGTTATTGGAATGACTATTTTTGCAAAGGAGAGAGGGGCTGGCGGGGCAGGACGGGGGTGGGCTGGACGGGCGGGATTATACATATCTCTAATATAATGAATAAAATCGGGAGAGGAAGGAAATGAAAAAGGCAAACCCTCCACAACAACTAATTTTACTATTGCTTCCCTTTCTCTATTTTTATGGTATTTAGGGCCTACAAATCCCCCCGTCATAGGGTTAATTTGACCCTGTAGTTGGTCCGGGATAGTATGTGAACCTTGTCCCGAGTCCGACTGCGAGGGCACTGGCACACACAATTTTTCAGCTAGGTGTTGATTCCACCTAGCTGTTGATTCCACCTAGCTGGGTGAAAGTTTTTTATGTGTCTCAATAAACTTCCCGTACCACCTTGACCTTTTCCCATTTTAAATTTAAAAACATTTTTACAAATTGACATCTAACTACTTGATGCTCTACGTCCCTATCAAAAATTTCTATGCATCTGATTTTAATTTTCGTTGTGGTGGGCCTCGTCTCATACTAGGGGGAATAGGAGGCATTCCAGTTGGAGGTGCACTAGTGGGTGTGTCATTTAGATTAGTCGGTGTGTCATCTAGGTCAAGTGGTGTGTCATCTAGATTAGTCGGTGTATCATCTAGATTATCTTCTAAATTAAAGTCTTGTTGAGTTCCAGAAAATATCTCCTCGTCTAAATCTAATGGTATTTCAGTAAAATGTGAAGTATCAACAGAATCATCTTATCTAGGATTATGATGACTAGAAGAAGTACCCCTTCCTTTGTTACCCCTACTAGAGGAAGCCTTACCCTTGCCCTTAAACATACCTCTAAGTCCTTCCATTTTAATTATGCTAATAAATAGTTAAAGATAATGAAATTAAGTGCGCTAATTAAAATAAAGAAACAGTAATAATTTAATGAAGGAACAAATGTACCAAACGCCGACGTAACGTCGACGTGTAATCGAGAGGTTGAAAATTGAAACTTTGCTCGATGGATGATCCTCAAGCTAGTTGCCAACTTCACTCCCAAATGAATAAATAAAATTGAATATTTAGTACAGAATGTTGACTTGTAGAGAGATAGATTGAGAGACTAGAGAGATTGTAGGAAGATTTGTGAGAAAGATGAAGAGAAAATGAGGTATTTATAGTTGGGAAATTGGGTTAAAGTGTAAATATAATAACTTAGGGGTTAAAATAAATATTAAGGGGGTAGGGGGAGGGGGGAGGCAAAAAATGGTCGTTGCACAACAACCAAAATATTAAAATGGCCGTTGTGCAACGATTATTTTGTGCAAAGGGGGGTTATCGGGCGGAACCGGGGTGGGTTGGGGCTGGTGGTATTGTAGTGGGCCTGGCCCTAGCGAGGCTAGCCGAGGTCCCATCCCGGTTCGAGTCCCGTTACCGATTTTTTTCTTTTTAATAGTGGGGTAGGAGCGAGATCGGGTCAGGGCGGGGTTGGGACGGGGACCGGGCCGCCCCGCCCCGTTGGCCAGCCTTACTCTGATCCTACTTTTCCAGATCCATCCAACCATTTCTTGCCATTTGGATTTTGTAATCATAAATTCATACTCTACTAGCATTTCTCCTCATTTTACTGTTGTACGTATGTATCAAGTCCTTTACTTTTTTTATTTTTATAATTACTACTTACTACTATTGTGAACTAACAATATCTCATGCTAATTATGAGATTACTTTTCCCAGAAACCTTAAAAAAAAATTCCAACTAAGTTTTTGCAGAATAACTGAAAGAGATCTTAAATTTCATTCAGATTATAAGGAAATTTTATTATATTTATGAATAATAATATTACAAAAAAATTATATACTTTAGTCAACCACTTTTTTACTTGATATTTAGTTACATATAATTTTATATAACTTGGTTATTTTTCCAATTGAATGTTTTACTCCCAATTTTTTTAGGGAATAACGACGACTCAAATTTGCTCTGCAGTTGACTTAAAAGGCAGCATCGGTCTTACTATGGGTATTTGTAACGCAGAGGAATTGTATTCATACTGTGAAGCATAATCACATATAAGAATTCATCTCAGAACTATTACAATACTTTAAACTAGGGCGGTCCAGTAGGCCGGGTCGACCCGATCCCGATCCCAATCTCGCTTACCACCCCGCCCCGCCCTGCCCCGATCCCCTTAAAAAAAATAGAAATGGTAGCGGGGTTCGAATTCGGGACGGGACTAGGGCTCGTATCGCCCGTTCCGATTCCGCCCGTCTCGACCCACCCTGACCCGTGTCCCAACCCCCCCCCCCCCCCCTTTGAAAAAATAACCGTTGCACAATGGCCAATTTAGATTTTGGCCGTTGTGCAACGTCTATAACGACCATTTTGCCCCCTACCCCCTTAATATTTATTTAACCCCTAAGTCTGTATATTTACACTTTAACCCTATTTCTCAACTATAAATACCTCATTTCCTCTTCATTTTTCTCACAAATCTTCATACCATCTCTCTAATCTCTCTATCTATCGCTCTACAAGTCTACATTGCCTACTAAATATTTTATTTTATTTACTTATTTATATCAAAGTTTAAAAATTGGAAGTGAAGTTGGCAACTAGCTTGAGGATCATCCATCGAGCAAAGTTATAATTTTCAACCTCGATTACACGTCGACGTTTGGTACATTCATTCCTTCTTTAAATTATTATTGTTACTTAATTTTAATTATCATACTTAATTTCATTATCTTAAATTATTTATTTATATAATTATAATGGAACGAATTAGACGTTTTATTTCTGGTAGAGGTACTAGGGGTAACAGGGGTAAGAGTGCATCTACTAGTAATCCTAATTACAATGATTTCACTCATGTAGATGAAACTGATTTTTTTTTATGGTAATATTAATATACCATTAGATCATGAGGTATATTCTGCATCTGAACCAGACTTTAATTTAGAAATGAATTAGAAGATAATTTAGATAACACACCACTAGTGCACCTCCACCTCAGGCTCAGACTGAGTCTCAGCTTGAAACTCAAACTGGAATGCCTCCTATTCCCCTAGTATGAGTCGAGGCCCAAGTCAACGAAAATTAAAATCACATGCATGAGGTTTTTTTCATAGGGACATTGATAATCAACTAGCTAGATGTAAAAAATTAGTCGGCTGAAAACTCTCACAAAGCAAGGTATAACCAATACCTGGCTAAAAAATCGGGTGTGCCAATGCCTTCTGAGTCGGGACAAGGTTCACACAGTGTCCCCGACCAAGTACATGGTCAAATTAACCCGATGACCGGGGAAATTATAGGTCCTAAATATGATAAACACAAAAATAAGGAAAATATAGAAAAATTAGTTGCGGTAGAGGGTTTGCCTTTTTCATTTCCTTCATCTCATGGTTTTATTCATTACATTAGAGAAACGTATAATCCTACTTTTAACGATTTTCCTAGATCAACTGTTAGAAGAGACGTTTTTAAATTTGCACATGAATATCAACAGTATTTACGTTATGCATTATATCATTTTAATGGCAAAGTGGCTATCACTTCTGATATAGGCCGTAGTACTAACGGTAATGATTATTTAACTGTAACATGTCATTGGATAGATCAAACTTGGTCTATGCAAAAACGTATTTTAGCATATAGATATATTGATGATAGACACACTGGATTATTTATTGCAAGAAATATTCATGAAATTTGTGAATATTATGGAATAACTGATAAAATTATGACTGTTACATTAGATAATGCTACTTCTAATGATTATGTTGTAAACCTTTTAAAAACTCGATTAACTCCATCTTTTCCAGATAATTTTCATATAAAATGTGCACGCCATATTTATAACTTAGTTGTAAAGGATGACCTAAATATTTTTTTAAAACATTCTTGATAAAGTAAAATTTTATATAAACTTTATTTTTAAAGATAATAAAATACAAAGAGTATAAAAAAACTTGTCATGATTGTGGATTACCTTATAGAAAAATTTCAGAAGAAGTAGCGACTAGGTGAAATTCTCTGTATGAAAAACTACTTGTTGCTCACGAGTATAGAAGACCTATAACTTTATTATTTAACGCCGATAATCCAAATCCAAGGGATATGCTTGTAGATAATGATGGGAATTTTTTTTAGAACTTATTGGATTTTTAGAGAAATTTTTCTAGCTACTAAAGAATTTTCTGTTATTTATTATCCTAATATTTCAACTATGTTATTTTATATAGCTCTATTATTTTTGTTACTTAATGAATATATGCAAAAACCATCTTACGCTCCATCTATTAAAAATGTTTATAAAATTAAAAAAAATACTTTTTTCCTATTCCCACTATTTATATTATGGGTGTTGTATTAAATCCGACTATTAAAGTAGACGGTTGTAAAACACTTGTTGAAACGATTTATGATTGTATAGAAGTACTCCCAACAAACGCAACTGAAGAACCAACTCACGATCAACTAAAAAATAAGTTATGTCTAGCATACACAATGAATGCAAAAAAATTTATGTATTACCAACAAAAAAGTGCAAATAATCAACCGGCTTCTGTCCCATCTTCTACTAATTCATTGCAACCTTATAAAACACACATGCGGTTTCTACTGCTAGTATTCAAGGCCTTAGAAATAAAATGTTTAGTGGTTCAACTTCTTAACAAGTTAGCGAATTTGATGTTTATGTTTTGCAGGGTGTTGTACCGTACGAATTAATTGTCAATGATGAAGGACATGAAGACTTGTTGAAATACTATAGGGACAATGAGAAGACATTTCCGACACTAACAAAGATGGACCGAGATGTGTTAAACATTCAAGTGTCATCAACAGTGTCTGAAAGTGCTTTTTCTGCGGGAAGATTTCAAATATGAGAGCACAAACATTCATTGGCGGGAGACACATTGGAGATTGCAGTTCTATTCAGAGATTGGATTCGAGCGGAGCGTAGAAGGTGGGGTCAACAGGAGATCAACGAAGAAGAAGACTACAACTACAATGAAATCTTGTCCGAGGGAACAGGAAGCGACGTCGAACAATTTGACCAACAACTTCCAATTCCAACCGAAGATCCTCAAGACATTGTGAGGAAATTAAAAAAAGTATGGTTAACTATGTAATTTTTTTAATTGCAATTTTACTATGTGATTTGCAACTTTTAAACAACACCACAAAGTTGCAATTTTAAAATTGTATTACAAAAAAAATCATATTTCTATTAATTAAAATAAGAGGCACAAAAACAACATTGTGATGTTTTTATTACACTATCTTGTTCAATTATTGAAGTGTTTATATATATTATTTTTTAAATTAAGTAACTAAAAAAAACCTAAATCCCCCTACCGACCCGACCTCGCCTCATCCCCCAACACCGGTCCCCTTTTCCGGCGGGATGTGGGATGGGACGGGACATCGATATGTCCCGCTAATCTCGGCCCGCTAATCCCATCGAAGCACCGGTCCCGTCCCTTCCCCAGTCCCTCCGGGTCCCGTCCTGCCGGGATCCATCCATTATAATTTATATCTTTTTTCATTTTTTTGCTAAGTTATATATTTTCTTCGTTTTGTTGCCAACAACTTATCTTAAAAGTCCATTATAATCTCATTTTCTTTCCTCCATGTTATCAAAAGACGTTTCATCTCATAACATTTCCATAACATTTTATTTAACAAATTAACCTTAATAAATGATGGATGTGTTTTCATTTTTTATAAATCTATTCCTTACCAATTTTTATGCGTATCTTTTCATCATCTAATAACCATGAAGAGGGTAGGAATATAGATGGTATATTAATAAAGTCTTATCTAAGAGGGTAGGAATATAGATGGTATATCAATAAAGTCTTATCTAAGTTTATCAAATAATAAGCATGTAGTAAGAAAACATGTAGTATTAACTAAAAATCATTTTTTATATAAAAGTATATAATCTTTAATCAATATGAACATCATAACTGCAGAGTTCAACACTTATTAAAATCATAATTAAAAACATACAGTGTAAAGATCATACCTCTTAATCAGAATTTCAGATCACCGGAGATCTCGACCCACCCTTGACCCTGCTTCCCTTCTTCTTCCACTGAAATTACTGGATAATTAGCCTAGGTGCTTGGGAGTTTCTCAATAGAATATCTTCTAAAATTCTTATCAAGGTGCAGGTTTAAAGACTAATATGGCTTTAATTATAATCTTTTAAAGTGATTTATCTCTGTTATTATGATATTATAATTGATCTGGATTATAGACTAAGGAGGGGGTTTAGCTAGACATAGAGAGAGTTTTCAAACAAAGATTTGTATATCAAGTTTTCGAATGCCTGATAAGGTTACAAGAGACTCTTTATATAGATAACCTCGGTTGATACCTGATAGTAAAATGACAAAATTGCTTTTTCAAAAGTCATAAAGTAAATAGTGACAACTTTTCCAAAAGTCTAAAGTGCTATAGTTTTTGTCTGCTATGATTGCCGATTTTCAAAAGTTTTTTGTCTTGTTGTAGTCTTTTTCAAAGCTGTCTCTTTCTCATTTTGCCCTTTGTTTGGTTGCTTTTGCTATATGCTTTCCATGTGTTCTTCTTGGCATTTTTTGATATCTCCATCAGATTTCTTAGCTAATGTCTTCCTTGTCATCAATGATAATGTTTTTTGTCTTTGAGTGGTATGATTTGTAATACATGGTAATACATTGGGCTCCAAGTAATAAATTACATGGTCCCTGTTAGAGTAGTAAATTGGGCTGCAAGTAGTAAAACTACATGCTCCCTGTCAGAGTAGTAAATTGGGCTTCAAGTAGTAAAACTACATGATCCCTGTTCAAGTAGTGATTTTTACATCATTATGCAAAAATGATTAGAATTTCCTTCTTTTTTATTGTATTAGTAGTAGTAGTAGTAGCTCTAGTATTTATTACAGGCCTTCTGTTCTGTCCAACCGTCATTTGGTATTGATCAATCGTCTCATTTGCATGTTTATGTTTCAGGTTTATAATTCTGTCATGCATTTCTGTTAGTTTCATAGTATCTTGTGTCATAATGTCATTGTTGTAATACAAGGTAATAATTTCTTCCACTGCTCCTCCTTTCGAGTCGCCAATAATACATGTCTTCTTGACTCGTAACATGTCCTCTATTCTGGTTTTCAATGTTAATAATCCAAATGTTCTTTTTGTACTGAGCCACTCTTGGAATTTCTCCAAAGTGCATGGTATTTCATATTCAAATTTTCATCATCTCCGCTGATAGTACTATTTTTCCTTGTCTTGAATATTTGGCATATCACAATGGATTTTCCTGTTAAATATGTTGATGCATCAAATATTTGTATTCCATATACTCATTTTCCAAATGATTCCATCATAAGTTTTGTAGATTCGACAATAATACTTGGTAATCTGGCGATGTTATACATGTTCTCATCCACTATTAGTTTATCAATAAAACTATAAGTGAATAATTTTGATACTATGTCCGGGTTAGCCTGTTCACTGCACAAGAATCTGGGATACTTGCTCAGTTTAGCACTGCGTAAAATATGAGGGTTAGTCTTATAATCATAAAATTTATTAATCTTCTCATAAGCACTAATATATTCGGGTGTATATTTCAGTTTGTCGGCCATTGATATAGCTGATGAAGAGGATGGTATTAAGGATGGTATAATTGCAAGTTTTGATACGAATGGTGCCAAAGTTTTAGTAGTAGGGTTTTTTGGCTTTTCAGGTGTAGTGATAGGTGATTTGGGTTGGGTTTCATTTTGTAAAGTTCTCAGGGTTATTAAATCTTGTATGACTTCTCTGAGTTGGTTTACAAGATTGGTGTTTTCTTGTAATCTGGATATTAAGATTTCATTGGTTTCTATAATGGAATCCATGGCATTGGTAATATATTCTTCAAGGTTATCACTGCTGATTGACATTGTTATATCTACTAAGAAAATCAACTAAAACATTTTTAGTTCCAGATATATTCTTAACAATAATATCATAACAACAAAAGAATGATTGTCATTTTCTCCTCGTATTTAATTCTGGTAAATACTCTATCTTGTTTGTAATAAAAGCTCTTACATGTGTGTTGTCATTTCTAACAATAAATTTTACTGGTAATAAGTGGTAATAGAATCTCTTTATTCCAAATTTTACTGCTAATAATTCTTTTTCATTAATATGATAATTCTTCTCATTTGGTTTCCATGTTCCTCCTCCATATCCACAAATTAGTGGTTTTTCTTTATCTATATCATCTTTATCATATGATATGAGGACTGCTCTACATCCTATAACACTAGCGTCAGTAAAAAGTTCTAGTTGATCTTTTTCTGTTGGTATTCTATGTTTTGGTAATGCTTTTACTTTTTTCTTGATTTCTTTTATAGCTTTCATATGTTCTTCTTTCCATTCAAAGGTTATGTTTTTATTTGTTAATTCTTGTAATGACTTTCTTAAGAGTGGTAAATTTTTATATGGTCTGAAGCATACTTTATTACTCCTAAGAATTGTTGTGCTTCTTTTTTATTTTCTAGTTTTTCTTTGAAATTCTTTATCTTTGTTACTGTGTGTTCTTGTAGTTGTAATCCTTCATTATCTATAATATATCCTAATTATTCAATATTGTTTTTAAAGATTTCAGATTTCTTTTCAGATAATAATATTTGTGTTGTTTTATAGTTTTTATAAATTCTTCTAAATGTTTTATATGATCGTCTAGATTATCGCTAAATATTAATATGTCGTCGACATATACTATATAAAATTCTGTTAATTTTCTAAACACTCGGTCCATTCTCCTTTGAAATATTTGTGGTGCATTCTTTAATCCAAAAGGGTAGTACATTCCATTCATAGTGTCCTCGAGGGGTACTAAAGGATGTTAAAGATTTTGATTCATTTGTTAGTTTTATTTGCCAAAATCCACTCTTACAATCAAACTTACTAAACCATTTTTTATTTTCTAATATGTTAATAAGGTTATTATTATATGATAAAAAATATCCATAAAATATTGTCTTTTTATTTAGTTCTCTATAATCAATTACCATTCTAGCTTTTCCTCTTTTTTGTTCACTATGTTTTCTTACTAAAAAGACTGGGCTACTATGTGGACTTTTACTTTCTTGTATCATTTTTAATTCTAATAATTCTTTTATTTGGGTTTCAAATTCTTTTTGAGATGTTGTACTATATCTAATAGGTTTGGATCTAACTATATCATTTGGATTTATCAACTCTGCATATATTTTTTCTCTTTCCCATAGTTGAATTGAATTTTCTCCAAAGTTCATTTTTAGTATATTAAGATATTTTTCTTTTAATATTTGTAGGTTATTATTTCTATCGGTTTTTATAGTACATAATCTTAGTGTATGTATTGGTAATATTCTTTTTAATACTATCCATTTATTAAAAGGTGTTTTTAAGCTAAAAGTATTATTATCTATAACCCGTGACTTAAAGTAATCTAGGAAGTTGTTTCCTAATAATACATGTTGTTTCATATTATCTAATTGATATATTATTGGTAATCTGAATATTATTTTTCCTAATACAATTTTCATATTTTCTGCTACTATATCTAATTCTCTTGATTGTTCGTTAAATCCTGATATTCTTGCTCTATGTGGTCTAGTTCTCTTCCATATGTGTGATTCTAATACATCCTTCCTAGCTAATCATAAACCTGCTCCGCTATCAATAAAGATTTTTTGATTTATCATTTTATTAGGCTTATATTCTATATGGGCTTCTATATAGATTTCTAGCATTTTATTAGGTATTAGTATTTTGTCTGATATTCATTTCTCTTAAGCTTTGTTGGAGATTTTCATCTTGTTCTAATTCTCTTACCTCTTGGTGAATGTTTTCATCTTCCATTATTTCTTCTATACTCCTTCTTATTCTAATAAGTTGCCAATTTATCTCACTTAATCTTTCTCTTATTCTACTAAGGTTTTTAGTGACCTTGTTATATCTATCATTATAATATTTATTTCATGTTTCACTTGTAGTTGTAGTTGTAACAAGCTTATGGCGAACATGTCGTTCACATTGTATCCAGTAATTTCTTTCTTCTAATAATTTTTTTTTCTTGTACGTTCATTTTACTCAGAACTACTTTCACTATCTGAGTGTTGGTTAATAAAGTTAATACTTTTTAATTTCGATTCACTTTCTTCATCAGTTTGACTGACATAAAAGTCTTCGTATTCATACCATTTATCATTATCTTCTCTGACCTGTTGTAAATTCATTATAAATTATGTCGTATTTATATATTTTACTCCTTTTTTCTTTAGCTTTGGACATTTATTAGCATAATGTCCTTTTTTCATTACAATTCCAGCATTTACATTCTTTAACGTTTTCTACTTCTACAGGTTTTACATATTTTCTTTTTCTAAATTTTCTCTTGTATCTAAATTTCTTCTTGGTTTCAGAGGTATTTTTATATCTTTTGAATCTCTTTTCCTATAAGGTTTGTAATAAGGTTTGTTATTATAATTTTTATAATTATTATTTTTCCTATATTTCTTTGTTTGATATCTCTTATTACTTTTCTTATATTTTCTTTCTTTTCTTTTATCATCACATCCAAATACTAGTCTTCTTTCTGTGAATCCACATATTTCTTTTAATCCTACTTTTTAAATCTTTTTTAATCTTTTGTTGCATTCTAAATTCTTCACATTTTCTCATTAAGTATGCTCTTAGTACTCTTATTCTTTCTCCTAATGTGTTTTCTTTTGGTTCTAGTTGGGTATATTCTTTTGAACTTCAGTATTATAAGGTGTTGACAAGTAGTCATAATAAAGTTGTTGATATTTTAAACCTTCTTGTGGTAAGAATCTTGCTTCATAAAAGAACTTACTAAAACTAATTGTATATTCTGGTAATTTATTAATCTTACAACATTTCATATTATTCAAATTCATTACTATTTCAATTTTCCTTTCTGCAAGTACGTTTTCTCTAGCTACTAACATTCTTTCTCCTAAAAATTCTCTTTTTAGTATAATATCAAATATTATTAACCTAGATTTCCAATTTGTTGCATGGCTAAGTACTTCTCCTCTTAATTGGTATGCTATAGATTCTATCAAATATGCTACTTTTCCAATTAATGTTTAAGATATTAAGTCATACATATATTCTAGGTTTCTGTTTGTGTAGAGTTCATTAGTGCTATATACATTCCAAGATTCCAATCAGTTATTCTTCTTCCTATTTCTTGTTCATCATAAACATTATCTAGGTCTAGAAAATATCCATTGTAGTTTACTCCTTGTGCCATTGATCTTACAAATTCTTTAAATTCAACTTGTTGTCCTACTGGTATGTGGTTTGGTAATCTAATTCGTTTCCTTGTTATTATCTCTAAATTAGGGTCTACTAATTCTTCTTTAGGATAATCTTTTGCATCTTCATTTATTACATCATCAGTTTCTATTTCTGTTTCTATAGGTCTATTAAATTCATCTTCTACATCACTTTCATGTTCTTCTTTTATGATTGCATTTACTCTTTTCATTTTTTGTAAAACTTCTATTATTTGGTTGTTTTCTTTTACTATTTCTGAGTTTTCTTCGTTCTCTACTTCTTCTATAAATTCTACTACTTGTATTTCTTGGTTAGTTAATTTATCGTTGCTATCTTTGTCTGAGTCACTATCAGTTTTTTTGTTACTACTAGTTGTACTTTCATCACCTGTTTTAGTATTTTTCCTTACTTCACTTTTTTCCTTTTAACCTGCTTATCTATTCTTAAGGATTTGTATTTCTTCCTTTAATTCTTCTAATTCTTGTTTTACCTCATTTAATTCTTCTTTTGTTTATTTTAATTCTACCTTGGTCTCCTTTAATGCTTTCTTCGTATCTTTAAATTTGTGTTTATATTTTTTATATTTATCATACCACTCTTCGTTATTATGTGATCTCAATTTTGTATTCTCTATTTTTAACTCACATATTTGTTGTTCTTGTTTATCTAGTTTTAGGTTTAAATATTCATAGGTTGTTTTTTCTGTGTCTTGTTTATCTAGTTTTAGGTTTAAACATACATGACTCTTCAAGTCTTGACCTCCTCATACATGACTCTTCAGGGAAAGAAAACTAGGTTGGAAGCAGATTTGGCCACTAGCCGGGAGAATTCATCTCTTCTGAGAATATCATAGCTGAGCTCCAGGACACATATCGAAGGTGGAAGTTGTGCATGGATTTTTCCATTTTAGAGACTTGCATAGATACCCTTGAGGAAGCCAACAAGCCAGGGATTGATATCCCTTCTGAAATCCTCGATGCGGAGATCGACCTTCACAATGCGGAGTTATACTTGGAGGAGCTACACAGAGATGGAGATTATTCTGATGTGGAAACTAAATCATCTGTCTTAATTAGTGGATTCCGATTCATGCAGTCCTTCTCTGCTGCATTGGTCTTTTCACTCCCCACTCTCCACCATAACAAAATCTTTCCACTATATCTCAGGAGTAGTCAAAGGAAGTGCGGCGGGTCCTAGTAGGAATAAATTGACTAAGAAGTAGGGGCATACAACAATGGATCAATTCATTCAACAAGATCTGTTCGGATCAGACCAGGATGAATGGGATGTCCCCTCGCCTGACCTTTTGTTATTTTTATTTTGATGTTCTCACTAAAACACCCCCAGCAAACCATGGAGCTAATGTTTTGTAACCTTTCTCACGGTTCATTTTTGCCTTGTTTTTTATATAATCGGGTCACTTTCGGGCCCGGTAGTTCTCTTTTTGCCGAGTTAGTTTTTTTCTCGGTAAACTATGAATGAATGAATTTCCTTTTCTCACAAATTTGCTCATGGTTTTCATTTCATGTTTTTTATAGAATCAAGTTTGCATTCCTCTTATAAATTTATCTGGTAATTTGAAACTTTACCATCCCTTAACAATTCTAGCAAAATATGAAGTTTGCTTTTACTAAAAAATTCAAAGCCTTGAAGTTTTTAATAAGTTTTCACGAGACTTGAATTTACTTTTGAAGATGTATTTTCTATCTTTCATTCGGGCTTCACATGGCCTTTGCAGTTGGTCCCGAATGTTTCTTGGTTCCGGTCAACTTCTTACTCTGGTGCTTTGAACGACTGGAGTCTTAAACTTCTAATTTCTATTAAAGGATTTTAATAAGAGAGAGCCATTATTTTTAATGGTGTTGTAGAAAAGGACATCTCCTGTTCATTAAGGTACATAATGTTACATGTTTATAACAACACACACTTTAATGCTCTTGATGGTAAAGATTTATTTAATCATAAAGGGAAAACTTTATTAATTTCTTTAACTTACAATTGTAAGGATAAGTGTAAGAATAATCTGGCTGCCATCTAGTGTGGTCAGTCCAGTTACATTTGTGTAATGTTTGATGATTCGGGAAGTCCCTAGTAATAAGTGCTTTTTCCTGGAAGCTTTGAACTTATCCTGGACCTTCAACATAATCGGGGTCTTTTCCTGGACCTTCAACATAATCGGGGTCTTTTCCTGGACCTTCAACATGCTATTATTGGTGTTGCCTCATTAAAAATCTTACCGGAAAAACCCAATTGGGATAAAAAATAAATGAAGGGAAAAAGAGTGCAGCGCATGCTTGCCTTGCTAAACATAATATTTCTTCAAATGACTTATGTTCCAATTGCTAGGAAGTTTATTTGTCTTGTCCTGTTAATTGGTAAGATCCTTTGTCGGTGATACCAGTGACTATATACAATCCTTCCTAATTTGCACCTAGTTACCATGCATTATGTTCTCGCGTGCTCTGAGTTACCCTATGGAGCACCAAGTCCCCGAGTTTGAATTATCAAAGATTTGTGGGCCGGTTATAGTATCGCTCCATTCTTTGTTTATGGGCTACCATCTGGACGTACACAAGATCTCGATGTTCTTTGAGTAAGTCTAGATGCACAGATATTGATTCTGAGTTAGCTTGCTCCTCTGCTTGGAGATACCTCAAGCTTAGATTTCCAACTTTTACCAGGATCAAATCTTCTGCACCAGAGACCAAGGAAAAGAGAGTTTCTCCGGTACTCGTCTTTGTCGTGGTCTTGTATGCCTATAATATCTTTGTCGTAGTCCTGCCGCTTCAAGCGTTTTCTTTAAATTTTGGATTATAGTCTTGTTTGTTGACTCCGCTTGACCATTTGCAGTGGGATGATAAGGAGTGGAGGTGATCCGTTTGATGTTCAAGTCATCCAGGAACATTGTAACTTTTGCCCCAATGAAATTACGACCGTTGTCATAAGCTATCTTATTTGGGATGCCAAAATGGCAGATGATATGTTGTGAGATAAAGTCGGTCACCTGCTTCAACCTATTTAGAAAAATAGTTAGTCATAAATATAATTTGTGATACCTGTCCTAGAGCCGGAGGCAAAGGTCTAACTATATTTGTTCCCATTTCATGAATGGCTATGGGGATACAATCAGATGCAATTCTTCTCTCGGTTGGTGTACTAACGGCGAATGACACTAACATTTGTCGCATTTTTTCACGAACATCTTTGATCTTTCTCAATTAGGGGCTAGTAATAGCCAACCCTCATGAGTTTTCTCATTATGGATTATGCTCCGGAATGGTTTCCACATATATATTCATTACTTCTCTCATCACGTAATCGGCTTCCTCGGGGCCAACATTTCAAGACAACGGACCATAATAGCACCACCGGTAAATTTTGCATCAACAACGCAATACCGAGCATCTTTGGTCCTTAGAACTCTGGATGCTTTCGGGTCCTCTGAGAGTTTTCCGTTCACAACGTATTCCATGAATTCATTTTCCAATCCCAAGTTAGGTTGGTCGAGTTCACCTCATCATACCCTTCTGTGTCCAGGGCCGAATGTAGAAGCCGAACAACCGACTCAGCTTTAGGGCCTTCTACTTCCGTGTTGGAGCCCAAGTTCGAAAGTGCATCTGCCTCTACATTTTCTTTTTGGGGAATATGCACAACCGTCCACTCTTGTAACTGGGATAGCAGCTTCAGAACCTTCTCGAGGTACCTTGACATGCGTTCCTCTTTGTCTTTGAACACTCTGTGAACTTGGTTCACCACAATCAGTGAGTCACATTTGCCTCAAGATAATTCCAAACCTATGATTAAAGCATCATACTCTGCTTCATTGTTAGTTAAAGGAGAACTATGTATTGCCTGCCGTAAGACTTTACCAGTGGGAGTATGCAACACTATTCCCAGACCGATTTCTTTGACATTGGAGGATCCATCAGTGTGAAGCGCCCAGACCCGGAGAGCAGTCCCCGAGACTAAAATGACTTCTTTTTCCGCCTAAGGGGTTACTCCCGGACTGAAATCAGCCACGAAATCCGCTAGGGCTTGTGACTTTATCACAGTCCGGGGTTTATATTCAATATCAAACTCACTTAATTCCACCACCCATTTAGCCAAATTCCCTAAAAGCTCGGGCTTATGTAACACGTTCTTAAGTGGAAATGTAGAAACTACAACAATTAAGTGGCACTGAAAATATGGTCGAAGCTTACGTGATGACATAATTAAAGCAAAAACCAATCTTTCGAGTAAGTGATATCGGGTTTTGGCCCCAGACATTACTCTACTTACATAATAAATAAAGATCACATACCTTTTTCTTCCCGTACCAGCACTGCACTTACTGCTACCTCCGAGACCGCCAGATATATGATGAGTTGTTCTCCGTCCTTTGGCTTTTACATGAGCGGAGTACTAGATAAGTAATTTTTCAGGTCTCGTAAGGCCTGCTGGCATTCGAACGTCCATGCAAAGTCATTCTTTTTAGAAGTGAGAAAAACCTGTGACACTTCTCCGATGGCCGGGAGTTAAACCTGCTTAAAGCTGCCACTCACCCGGTCAACCGTTGGATTTCTTTTACATCTTCAAGCATATCTAGTATATCTTCGATGGCTTTTATCTTATCAGGGTTTATCTCAATTCCTCTTTGAGAAACCAAGAAGTCCAAGAATTTTCTGGAGCCTACCCCAAGAGCACATTTCTCGGGGTTGAGCTTCATATGAAATTTCCTCAGCACCTCGAATGTTTCCCGCAAGTGACTCAAGTGGTCCTCTACAGGAAGACTCTTAACAAGCATATCATCTATATATACTTCCATAGTTTTCCCTATTTGTTTTTCAAACGTCTTATTTACTAACCTTTGATAAGTTGCGCTAGTATTTTTTTATCCGAAAGGAATAACGTTATAGAAATAAATTAAGTAGTCAACAAATATGTTTTCACTTGGTTTTCCGGGTGCATCCTTATTTGGTTATACCCGGAATGCGCCTCAAAGAAACTCATTAACTCGTGGCCGACCGTAGCATCAATCATTTAATCTATTTTAGCATTGGGAACGAGTCTGTTGGGAATACTTTATTTAAATCTGTATAGTCAATGCACATCCTAGATTTGTTCCCCTTTTTAGGTACTGTGACTACGTTTGCTAACTAATACATATATTTTACCTCCCAGATCGATCCTATATTAAGCAATCTAGTTACCTTTTCTTTTACAAACCTATTACGGAGTTCAGCGAATGGCCGCATCTTTTGCCGCATGGAGGGAAACTAAGATACAGGCACAACCTATGAGTTGCGACTTATGGAGGGATGTCTATCATATCCTTATGTGACCAAGAAAAATGATCACTATTAGCTGCAAGATAATTAAGCATTAAATCCCTGAGATTCGGGGTTAATCCCGTACCCAGGTATACCTTCCTGTTGGGAGTTTCTTCTCGCAGAGCTATTTGCTCAAGCTCTTCCACTGTATATTTGTTGGCGCATGACTCATTCGGTACCTGGAAATATCTAGGCACATGGTACCGGTATGAAAATTCATCTTTTGGATATGTTAATTCTATTTCTACCGGTGGAACCTGATGGACATCTTTTGATGTGGGCTCCACTCCCTTTAATTGCTAATTTGGATCCGCCGTTGCTTTTGGTTCCTCTATGAAATACATCTCCATAGAAGCGGGTTATTCTCCCTTAATTTGTTGGATTCCTTCCGGTGTCGGGAATTTTACCAGCAGATGCAACGTCGACGTGACCTCCTTCATATCGTATAACCAAGGCCTCCCGAATATAACATTACATCTCATGTAACCATCGATGACATAAAACTTGGTTACCTTTATGACTCCCATAGCATCCACCGGTAGGTCAATTTTGCCTTTAGTGGTTTCACTAGACATATTGAAACCTGAAAGTGTTCTGGCAGCCAAAACAATTTTGTCTGCCATGTTCATTTCTTCTACAACTTTTGCTGGATGATGTTAGCAGCGCTCCATGGATTGATCAAAACATTCTTCACCTGGAAGCAATCAATAGGTATCATAATGACCACAATGTCATTATAGGGGGGAAATAACACTGGAAGCGTCTTCTTCGGTTAAAGTAATAGTATATTTGTCTGGTATTTTCTAGAATCTCTTCTCCTATGTTACTAAAAATTTTGTTTTCTTAACCGCAGTGAAGGATGTAGCGGTGATCATTGACCCACCAAAGATCATGTTTTTCATATATGGTGGTGCGACCGGATTAGGGTTGCCTTCAGTGGGAGGTCCCCGCACATAGTTGTTGCGAGGTATTTCTCTCAAATATTCTCATAGGTGGCCCCTGCTTAGCATTCCTGCCATCTCTTCCCATAAGTGCTACAATCCGCAGTTTTGTGTCTGTGAGTGTCATGAAAATCACACCAAACGGTGTGATCTATTTTGTTTGGATCAGACTGTAGAGGTTTTGATGTTGGATGAATTCTCAATTCCGCAACCATCTGATATTCGTTGATGTTGAAGTTATGTTCGGATAATTTCGGGTATCCGAGCCCCTTTATAAAGGAGTTGGATGAATTTTCTTTGTCATAATTTACCAATACTTGATTATTTCTTCTGGGGCCTCCCTTGTTGTTTATTATCTCAAGAGAGCGAAAACCATATCCACTTCCTTGTTTTCTGAGAGTGGGATAAGGTTGGAAGTGGATTTTAAAGAGTTACGATCTGTCCGGGCTCCTTTGTCTGATTTTTGAAAGATGCTACCAGCTTGAGTCTAGAGAAAATCATATTCTATTAGAATCTTTGACTCATACTGGTTGTGCATGTCTTCCTAGGTTGTAGCCTAAAATTCCAAGAGATTTTCCTTGAGTTTTCGTGAGGCATCCGAACTCGAAGGGTTCAAACCCTTAGTGAAAGCCTCTGCAACCCACTCATTTGGGGCTGCGAGTAGCAGCATCCATTCCTTGTGGAACCATGAAACAAAGTCCATGAGGAGTTCCGTCTCTCCCTGTGTAATGCGAAAGATATCTGCCTTTCTTGTCTTCACCTTCCGTGCCCCCGCATGGGCTTTTATGAACATGTTGTCAAGTATGGCGAATTATCCAATTGAGTGCTCAAGGAGGAGTGAATACCATGTCAAGTCTCACTTAGCGAGCATTTTTCAACTAACTTTTTGATTAGAACCGATTCTATCTCATGTCTTTTAGATCATTCCCCTTGACGGTCGTGGTATATGCGGTTATATGTGCCTATGGATATGTAGTTCTATCATACTTGGGTATTAATGACATTTTGAACCTCTTAGAGATCAGTTCAGGAACAGCCTCTGGCTTATACGCCAATTGAATATATCTTCTCACATTTGGTCCTTCGATTACAGGAGGGCCCCCTCGGTATTTGATTTAATTGGTGCCAAAACTCATTGGCATTTTTCTCTTCCTCCTTCGCGTTGGTATCTATTTTGGTTGTCATATCTTTCATGAACTTCAAAAACTGCTCCAGGAATGGATTTTCAGGAATAGTTTCACTCCCTGTTGCGTCATCGAGTCTTGGACTATTCTGGCCGTTCCTTGTGGCACCTGTGGTGTTCGCCGGTGGTGTTGCTATTGTCCTTGGCGTGCTACCAGCGTTGTAGGACACAAACTCAGAGAAAAAATGCATCATGGTGTCCAACTGTCCGCTCATCGCGACATTCTTTTCCATCAGGATTTTCATGGCATCTCCAAGCGTCTCATCGTTGGGAACATCCTCCTCCTCATTCTATTCGCCTCCCGAGGTGGCTCCATCTGCAACCGTCGGATCCTCTGTTACCTGGTCTACTATTGATATGCCATCTGGTCCGATTGAGAGATTGGTATAATTCTCGGTGTTGCGGTTGCCTCCGAGTTCTTCCACTCTTGTCATCTATTTGTTCTAAATAAAAACAAAACTTAACTAAAATATTAGATTAGTGAAGAGGGGTCACTTGTGACATTACAATTGTCCAGGCCCCACGGTGGGCGTCAAACTGTTTACCCGTAAAGCCGTATAGTTGAATTTGTATACGTGGTCAACGACACGTAGGTCTCAATTGACTGATTTGGAAAAAGTGTTAGATAATATGTAATGCAAATAAGTAAGATTAAGACAAAGTAAAGATATAATTAACCTGATCCTGATATTAGCTTCTTGGCAAAGCTTCCATGACTAGTATGAAAGCACAAATATTGAGAATAATATTGATAAGTGTATTGTAATAACTTGAATATGATGATTTTATAATGGGAGAATGTGTCCTATTTATACTTGAGCTCACGGGTACACACCACACGATTTATGCCCTTAATAATACAAGAGAATTAATGATTTAACAATTGAACAATTAGTGTCTTCAAAAATGTCGTTAGTGCTCCATTTGAAGGGGTGGAATCGGACTAGTAACGGCCGTCCATTGGAATTTAAACCATTCACATGATCTTCTAAATTATTGGTACCTTGCGTTCTTCCAATGCCCCCGGTTCCGCTCAAGCTTCAACCGGTAGCGCTAAAAGCCGAGTTGTATCTGACTCATCGCTACTTTCCACATGTCATGACATAATTTGTCCAGTTGTATTATACGAATTTTCCCTATACAAGTAGTATTATATACTCATTTCTTTTCAGTTTATGTTATATAGTTTGAATCTACTGGAGCGAAATAATTGAAAACTTTGAAACTTATAATGATAAAAACATGTCTTAATATTTAATTAACTAATAATTTTTGAAACTTAGCGTTAAACATTTCAGTTGAAGATGGAGTTGTGTTTGATTATAATAATGTACTTAAGTATAACTTCGAAAGTGGAAAAATGAGTTGGAAAATGTTTACCCCAAGAAGGTATAGTTTAATTTGTTAAGTAGTTTAAAGAATATGTGGATTGATTTGAGTGGTAAGTAAAGTAATCAAATTGACAAACAATAATAATAAACGAAACTAAATTAAGTAAATAAGTGATTGATTAGAAGTAGCCTGGATAGCCTAAGCTCGAATGGATCTCCTAATGAAGACGTCTCTGGGGTGATTACGGGCTTTGGTAAATTAACTAGAAATAGGAACAAAATGGCTGAAATGACTTGTATATAGCTAAGTTGTGTAAACTATAATCGTTAAATGTGGAATTAGATGTCATTCCAACATGAAGGCTGGACTACTTTTATAGGGATGAATTCAAGGTCATAACAATCTTAAATGTTGAAAGAGTAACGTCTGGCGTCATATCCGGATCGGATCAATAGTGATCGATTATCATAATTTCCCCTATCGTGATCGTAGCAACCTGTCGGGTTTCATTCCCAAAGTTGCTTACTCTGGGATTGCATTTTAGCCAAACTTTTGAGTGTCTAATTAGCCTCAAACTGCACACCCGGCCTTGCCATGTGTCATGCTAAATTTTACCGTATACAGATAGTCCCCACACTTTTTGGTCTAAAGTTGCGCTTTATCGAGAAGTGGAAATAATCTTATCCCTGACTTCGGTGTAATTCAGAAGAAAAATCGTCTCTCGTACTGGTGGGAAAATGAAATATTTCCTCTACTCCACGATCTGAAGCACATCTTTCACTTCTGTAATTATGGATACATGTCGCTCCGTGATTGGTCAATGCGATCGGTTTGGTCTCCGAACCGTCCCTGTAATGATGACAATTCCTTAAATGAAAACACTCAGTCTTTTCCTTCTTCATATTCTACTCTTTTTTTCGATCTTTCTGCGCAACAAATCCTCCCTTGCTTTTCTTCAATTTCTCAGCAATAACCTGCAAATGCTCGCAATTTTTTCCTTGTTTTTTTCATATTGATACAAGTTCGAAGTCGCTAAGGAGAGTAGCAGACTGATTAAACCAAATGTTGATGCATGCGGAGCAAACATGGAACTTTTTCTTACGCAACCGATCGAGATAGGGTGCCAACGCGAGTCAATCTCGCTGGCCAGGAGTTGGGGATCACTCCACGCCACACTCAACCACAAATTGATTTTGAAAATTTTTGCTCTTTGCTTTTTCTTTCTTTTTCAAATCCCTCAACTGGTCGAACACACACCAGAAAGGTTTTCTCAAAAACCAAACGAAGGAATTCCCACAAAAGGGATACCCTTTTTAGCTAATTGAGTCGAACTATAAGTGACCTGATTCCCGAGATCAAGGATATGTAGGCGGGCTCAATACCAGATGGTTGGTCACATTCCAACAAAATCATTCCTAGACCTTTCTGTTTTGATAATGAAGGATTCAGAATTCATTTTATGAAAAATTGCATTAGAAGTTCAATTGAGTCAAACTACAAGGGGCTTGAATTCTCAAACAGTCTGGGATATGTAGGAAATCCAGATACCAGGGTATGACCATAATTTTTGAAATTTGCACAAAAGAGAGAAGTAGTTTGAGGTCGGCCAAAAATCAGGTGTGTCCAATTTCTCTGCTCAGGGATGGTCTTGCCATCCCTGAACAACGAAGGGGCAGTTGTTTACACCAAAAATTTGCCTTCCAATAATTATATTTAATTGTTCAAAGTTCATGAGTATATACATTTTACAAGCTAAAACCTATTTTTACAAAATTATTTTGGTGACATTATTCCTTTTCATTTGGTAAAATATCATCAAGTAGATTAGTGTATATCATACTATGTATTTTGTATATTTTTCATAATTTTGAACATATTTATCAAGATTTTAATTCAAAATGGTGAAAATAATTATTTAATTAATTTTAAGCTATTAGTGATCAATTGATAAATATTTTACTATGTTAAAATTAAGAAATTTGATTAATTGAATAAATAATCAATTACATCTCAATTTTGTAGTTTATTTGGCTTTAATTTTAAAATTGGTTAAATTTGAAATGTCAATATATATTCCTATGCTAATCATGGTTATAATTGAAAGGGTCAAATTAAATTTCCGTATTTCAAATTCAGCTACAATTGAATTTTTTTATCCAAGTTAAAGTTTTCAAGTATAACCACCTTATGCAAAAATTGACCCTTGGCCTTTTACTTTTCGTAGGGTTACACGAGTTGGGCTAAGCCCATTTCACTCTCCACTTTGACCCGTCCCAATCCACCTATATCCAACCGAGTATACCAAACAAGTCCTTATTTTCGTTCTTTGCCGAAAGGTTTAGAAACCCTAGCCGCCATGTCTCTCTCCCTTTCCCTCGTCATCTTCGACATAAAATGGCAAGATGTTCACGCGCTTTTGCTTTAAACAGGATATGTGTGTCAATTTCAGGTAAATCAATTAATGCTTTACCCTCTTTCCACTATATCTCAGTCAAACGAGGTAAAACCCTTCCTCTCTTCTACTTTTCCTGTGAAACACGGTCAATCAAGGATGAATCCCTTAATGGGATTTGTCTCGTTGCTATTTTGAATTCTCAATTCCTATTGGATTGTTGAGATTAGGCGAGATTCAAGAGGAATCCCCCAAAATATCCCAGTCCCACATCGATTTCAAACAACAAAATTGGAGTTTAGGGGTTTTATATAAAGAACCCCATTTTTGCCATTTTACACGCGCACACACAAGTTCAGACTGAGCATATCTTTGTGCATACAACCTTGAACAACTTGATTACTTAGGGATTTGGCTTTATTTAAGGTGGAGTCCTTCAAATTGACTAGTCTTATTTCACTAAAACCATTTTTTGAATATGTGGCTGAGTACGAGTGTGGAGGAGCATCAGAGATCCCCAAATCCATTCTCGACCAAAGGCTGCTCTAATCAAAGGTAAATTTCTTTCCTTTCATTTTAAATTCTAGCATTTTCTATGCGATTATATGTGTATTAGCTTAGGTTTTACTGGCGTAGATAGGGTAATATGCTAATCAACTGTATGTACCCTGTTTAGCTAACAATATGTTTTGGTTTAGCCTTATTATGTTATGTTCAACTTAGCTTAGTCAATAATTTGATTATGTGATTTGTTTGTAGAGTGATTAGCTTTAACAGTCTTATGTGTATCCTTGTATTGGGAACATAAACATGATGTCTAATTTAATTTAAATCTTGTTTATATGAGGAGGTAAAGGCTATGCAAATAATTTTTCCTAAGCTTGCAGTCAAAGGATTAGCGTTGTCCGTCTTTCTATTGAAATGGTCTCAAACAGTTTGGTAATAAGCTAAAATTGGTATCACATGATTGTTTTTTTAACTAAGGCATTATTAGTTTTCTCTTTCATTATAATGACTCGTCCGACCGTTTTTGACTTTGCACCTTTACTTGACCAAATTACCCTTCCCATAGACTTTTTTTGGGGTTTGTGACTTGTGTGGATGGGTAGCACATTTTCCAAGGCGAGCTAGATAGGTTTTGGAAGTAAAACCTAAGTTTGAGACTTTAGAATTGAAAAGAGTTGACACAAAGTTGACTTTTGAGTATACGGGCTCGTATTTGAGTTTCATCACTTTCAATAGTCCAGAGCGTTGTTTGTGACTTAGTCGAGTCTTTAGTTCACTTCTTGAAGCGTTCAAATGTGTTTTGAGTCCTTATTTGCTAATTTAAGGAATTTGAGTGAAATTGTAGAAAAGTGGACCTTACTTTGGTCGTATGAGAATTTCGAGTGCGTGAGCAAGTTTGAGCGTCGTTTACACTTGGGTAGCATATTTGGTTTGTATTTGGGGGGGTCTCGAGTGGTGCGGTGTTTGGTGGATGTTTGTGAATTTGCTATAGTTGTTGGTTCTGGTGCAATCACACCAGCGAGTCCTGGCCGTACCTGTGGAGCCGCTTCTGTGGAAGTTGATCCGCATATACGAGCCATGAGAATCTTGGGAAGGATCGCGTATGTGGAAATTTGTGTGCAGTGGCAAGCCGCTTTTGTTACACCCCATAGTTTCATACCTAGTCGAGAGCGTAGTTAGTCCACTTGAGTAGTGAGAACTTGAGATCATTTCTAAGGGTTCGTATGGCATATAAGGAAGTTAAGGAATGGTTTCGGAAGGTTGGAACTCAATAGTACCAAAGGAAGTATAACTCGACGAAGATTGGTGAAGTTTCGATGATATGCTAAGCGTTTCGTATCACGGATGCCATTCCACCTCGTGGAGTTGGCCGTAGATCTGGACCACTTTTCCACCACCTCACTTCCACCATATGCGGTGGCATATGTGGCTGCATATGGGCATATGCACCGTATATGGGGCCGCATATATGAGGCAGTTTGGTTGGCTATATAATCCCAATCTCGAAAACCCTCTTCATTTTATTTCATCTCCACCCCAAATTAAACCTATATGGTCTCAAGATAAACATATCAATCAAGGATATTTCCTAAAGATTTTAAAGTAACTTCATCGTTAGGAAGCTCTGAAGATTTTAAAGTAACTTCATCGTTAGGAAGCTTTGATCATCAAGGAAACTCCCACTAGATTGTGGCTTGAGCTTAGGATTCTTGGAGACTTGGAAGAAGATGTGAAGTAGGAGCTTTATTGGACATTTAATGTAAGGTTTCATCCTTTTTATGTATCCTTTATCTTCTTTTACTTGGCTTCGTGGATTGTTGGAGGTAACTTTGGAATTATGGGAGTTTTGGTAAATATGATCTTGGAGAAACATCTCTTGTTGTATGAAGTTATGTCAACTTGTTGTTTGGTATTGTTGTTTGATATTGAGAGTAAATATTGGTGTTGAACTATATTGGTGAGGTTGTGTAGTTTAGGAAAAGAGTTATGGAAGACGGTGGCGTTAATTTGAGAAAGAATCCATGATAAGCTAACTCCAGAACTTCACATACACAAGTTGTTCGACGAATTGCTTAAGTGAAATATCTTATGAAGTATGAGTAATCCCTCCTTTAATGTAGATAATCATCCATAGCACGTGAGAGGCTCCGCGGAATGTAACTAGCTTCATCGATAAGGTATGTAGGGCAACTTTCCTTCTTGGCATGATTTGACGTAAATACTTTTTTGAATAGAATCTTATCTCGTGAAATTGAATAACGTTATGTCTTTCTTGATAAATTGATCGTCATCCTTGGGTATTTCTAATCCATAGCATCTCTCAGATTCTATATGTTCCAAAATAGTTGTATTGAGATTCATGAATATAATGCCAATAACAATAGACGGAGGATAACGACAATAGGTCACTCCAGATGTGCTTGTGATGTCCTTTGAAGTCTATCTTGCATTGCACTTATCTATATATATCTATTTTCTTACCGATCTGCGCTATAGTCTGCCGGGTACATCACTTATATGCGCACACCACCGCAGTTGGTTTTGACATTACCGAGTCCTTTCGAGGCCATATACGATCGAGTCCCATTTAGGGATGGGTATACTATATTATGATATGATTTCCCCACAGAGTGGCTTGATACTATATTATATAGCCCCATTGAGCGGCTTGACCTTTTTCAGACATGCATATACATTCATGATTATGACAGGGTAGGCCCTCTAAGGCTTGTTATGAGTTTTAGGTTGACTTCAGTATCTATATATCTTATGTTATATTTTCTATTTACATACGTTATCTGCCTTACATATTCAGTACATCTTGCGTACCGATTTCCCCTTTCTAGGGCACTATGTTCATACTCGCATGTACAGATAGGCATAGCAGTGTTCCTATATAGTAGGTTGTCTATTTCAACTATTGGTTATTGCACTCCACTTCTTTAGATTTGCATTACAGGAGTCGATAGGTATTGTTGTACATATTTCAAGTATTTTGGGTATGGCGGGACCCTGTCCCGCCCGATTGATGTATTATAACACTCTTAGAGGTTTACATACTAGTGTACAATATGCTTATGTATGTCGTGGCCTTATCGGCTTCTTTTGTTAGTAGTAACACTCTTTTTATAACCTCATCAGCCTTGGTTATTTGTATATATTGTGTTGGAACGATTCTGCGTGCTGGTTGTCATACATTCCTGTCTTGTTATGTCTTGTTATGGTTAAATGGAGACCTTGTTGGCCCAGGTTTAGTATTACAGGTTCCAAATACTAAGGTTGGTTCTCTCAAGCTTTCGAGTGCTGGGTGCCGCCCCTTCCCTCTAAGGTTGGGGTGTGACAAACTTTGTATCAGAGAAGGTCTGTCCTAGGGAGTCTGCGAGCCTTATTTGGTAGTCTTATTTATGGGTGTGTTGTGCACCACACTTATAAGCAGGAGGATACAAGATATTTAGGATGATTACTTTTCTTCCTGATCTAGATCTTGTAATAGAGCTGAGTCATAAGTATTCACTCCTAACCTTCATCTTGTTTATGTTCTCAGCGATGCCTACTACTACGTGATGTCAAGCAGCTGCTCAGAGGTGAGATGAGGAGTCGAGGGAGGGCACCAGTCAGTTGCGAGCCGCCAATATAGAGCAGTATGAGCCTCATGACGAAGCCGATTCTCAATCTTCTGGGGCACCACCCCCACCTCTATAGGGATATAGAGGGATTGATGTACCTCCAGTTCCTCCCCTAGTTGCCCCTGATCAGAATTTTGACATGTGAAGCGATGTGCAGTTGTTGACTACACTAGTGGCTTCTAAGGCCTAGCGGCAGACCCTTGGTACTTCAGATAGGGAAGTCAACGCGAGGGTTTAGGATTTTATTAACTTGGACCCTCTAGTATTCACAAGGGCGGATCCAAATACAGACCCTCAGAGCTTTATAGATTAGATGCAACGGACCTTTCGAGTTATGCATGCCACAGATGTTGTGTCGGTAGAATTGGCCTCCTATAGGTTGCATGATATTAGCGTGACCTGATATAACACATGGGAGCAGTCTAGGGGACCTCGTGACCCCTCAGATGGATGGAGATAATTTTCTGAGGCATTCCTACAATAGTATTTCCAGGCAAAATAGGTTCTTATTCTTGGAGCAGTATAATATGAGCGTCTGAGAGTATAGTTTGCAGTTTAATTCTGTAGCTAGATACGCTCCTACATTTGTTGCTGAGATGAGTGATCAGGTCCATCAGTTTGTTAATAGGTTGGGGACACATTTGGTGAATGAGTGCACTACATCTTCTTTAAATCCGAATATCGATAATTCCCGCATTCAAGCCTATTCACAAAATTTGGAAGATTATAAGAGGCAATAGCGGGTGGATTGAGAGCGGGATAGGGGCTAATGTAAGAGGGCCCGGTCAGCAGGTGATATGGGGGATTTAGAGATGGGTTCAAGCCATAGTTTCCCAGGATCCCATCTTATCCAACGGCTAGTATACCACTACAGTTTCAGGGCCAGCGTTGTGATCAAACCACTTATTCTAGTCAGGGTCAGAGTTCACGGGCACGAGACCCACAGTATAGAGGTGAATCCAATTAGGTGAGGTCACCGATGTCGTATTATGGTCGATGTGGCAAGATTTTTTTTCAGGTAATGCCGCCAGGGTTCGAATGTGTGTTATTCATGCGGGAAGCCCGGTCATATTATGCAGTTTTGTTATATGAGAGGCGGGGGAGGTATGACACAGCCAACAGAGTCTATAGCAGCTTTTTTTTTATTAGTATGCCTATCTGGTCAAGATACACAGATATCGGACGATAGAGGTAGAGGAAGAGGAGCAACATCGAGTTTAGGCGGTCCCCATAACTGCATTTATGCCTTGTCAGGCCGACATGACCTTGAGTCATCTCCGGATATGGTTATAGGTATATTATCTGTCTTCTCTCTTGATGTATATGCTTTGATAGATCGGGGTTCTACCTTGTCATATATTACCCCTTTTGTTGTTGGTAAGTGTGGAAAAGAGCCTGAATTGTTACATAAGTCGTTTGAAGTGTCTACGCCCGTGGGTAATCCCGTAGTTGTTAGGCGGGTGTATAGGGATTTTGATGTAGAGGTCTATGATCTCTATACTTTAGCCGACTTGAATAAACTAGAAATGGTGGAATTTGACGTTATTATGGGTATGGATTGGCTGGCTTCTTGTTATGCTAATGTGGATTGTTTGACAAAGTTGTTCACTTTAATTTTCTAGGCGAGCCCGTCATTGAATGTAAGGGAAATGTTGCAGTGCCTAAGGGTAGGTGTATTTCCTACCTTAAGGCTCAGAAGATGATTTCGAAAGGGTATATCTATCATCTAGTGCGAGTACATGATGCGGAGGTAAAGCCTCTAACCCTTCAGTTAGTTTCCGTCGTTAGTGAATTTCCTGATGTATTCCCTGACGAACTACCTGGTATTCCTCCCAAAAGGGAATTGATTTCGCTATTGACGTACTTCCAGACACCCAACCTATATCTATTCCTCTATATCGAATGGCTCCTGTCGAGCTAAAAGAATTAAAAGCTCAGCTGAAAGATCTTCTAGAGAAGGGCTTTATCACGCCCATTACTTCTTCGTAGGGAACACCCATATTATTCATTCCTAAGAAGGACGGTTTGTTGAGAATGTGTATTGATTACTGTCAGCTGAATAATGTGACAATTAAGAATAAATACCCGCTTCCGAGGATTTATGATCTATTTGATCAATTGCAAGGTGCCAGGTATTTCTCAAAGATCGATTTCCGATCTAGATACCATCAGCTGAGAATTAAGGAAAATGATATTCCAAAGACATCTTTCCGGACCAGATATGGCCACTATGAGTTTCTGGTTATGTCTTTTGGTTTAACTAATGCACCGACTTCTTTTATGGATTTGATGAATCAGGTGTTCAAGACATTTTAGATATCTTTGTGATAGTGTTTATTGATGACATTCTGGTATACTCCCGTTCAGAAGCAGATCACGCGGGTCATCTGCGAGCGGTGTTACAAATGCTCCAAGATCACTAACTGTATGCCAAATTCTCTAAATGTGAGTTCTAGTTGAACTTGGTGGCTTTTCTGGATCATATAGTGCCGGATGAAGGCATCAAAATGGATAGTCAAAAGATCGAGGCAGTAAAGAATTGGCCGAGGCCCACAACTCCAATTGAGGTGCATAGTTTCTTAGGCTGTAGGTTACTATCGAAGATTTGTAGAGAATTTCTCTTCTATTGCTGCCTCACTGACAAAGTTGATGCATAAGGCAGTTAAGTTTTAGTGGTCTGATTCTTGCGAGAAGAGTTTTTAGGAGTTGAAGAGCAGATTAACATCAACACTTGTTCTAGCACTTCTTGAGGGGTTAGAGAGATGGGGTGTATACTGTGATGCTTCCAGAGTGGGATTGGGATGTGTTCTAATGCAGCATGGAAAGGTCAATGCATACTCTTCGAGGCAACTAAGAAAACATGAGCAAAATAACCCAACTCATGATCTTAAATTAGCAGTTGTAATATTTGCTTTGAAGATATGGCGTCACTATCTGTATAGAGTTCATGTTGAGCCCTGTAGTACCAAGAGGGGAACGATGTTAAGCCCTGTAGTTTCATACTTGATCGAGAGTGTAGTTAGCCGACTTGAGTAATGAGAACTTGAGATTATTTTCAAGGGTTCGCATGGTATATTAGGATGTTAAGGAATGGTTTCGGAAGGTTGGAATAGGACCAAATGAAGTACAACTCGATGAAGATTTATGAAGTTACGATGATACTCTAAGCATTTCACGTCGCGGAGTTGGACGTAGATCTGGGCCATTCCCACCACCTCACTGCGACCATATGCTGCCACATATGGGGCTGCATATGTGAGGCGGTTTAGTTGGCTATATAGGCCCAATCTTGAAAACCCTCCTCATTTTATTTCATCTCCACCCCAAATTAAACCTACATGCTCTCAAACACTCTGTGAAGGTAAACATATCAATCAAGGACCATTCTTGAAGATTTTAAAGTAACTTTATCCTTAGGAAGCTTGGATGATCAAGAAAACTCCCACTAGATTGTGGCTTAATCTTAGGATTCTTGGAGGCTTGGAAGAAGGTGTGAAGTATGAGCTTTCATGGACATTTAAGGTAAGGTTTCATCCCTTTTATGTGTCATTTAGCTTCTCTTAACTTGGCTTTGTGGATTGATGGATGTAACTTGGGAATTATGGGAGTTTGGTAAATATGATCTTGGAGAAACATCTCTTGTTGTATGAAGTTATGTCAACTTGTTGTTTGATATTGTTTTTTTAGATTGAGAGTAAATATTGGTGTTGAACTATGTTGGTGAGGTTGTGTAGTTTAGGAAAAGAGTTATGGAAGACGGTGGTGTTAATTTGAGAAAGAATCCATGATAGGCTAACTCCAGAACTTCACGTACACAAGTTGTTCGACGAATTTCTTAAGTGAAATATTTTATGAAGTATCAGCTTGATATTTACATGAATCCCTCCTTTAATGTAGATAATCATCCATAGCACGTGCGAGGCTCTGCGGAACGTAACTAGCTTCATCGATAAGGTATGTAGGGCAACTTTCCTTCTTAGCATGATTTGACGTAAACACTTCTTTGAATAGAATCTCATCTCATGAAATAACGATATGCCTTTCTTGATAAATTGATCCTCATCCTTGGGTATTTCTAATCCATAGCATCTTTCTGATTCTATATATTCCAAAATGGTTATATTAAGATTCATGAACGTAGCAACATAACAATAGTCAGAGGATAACGATGATAGGTCACTCCGGCTCTACTTGTGATGTCCTTTGAAGTCTGTCTTGCATTGCACTTATCTATATGTTTCTATTTTCTTATCGAGCTGCGCTATAGTTGGCCAGGTGTGACACTTATATATGCACACCACTGTAGTTGGTTTTGATATTACCAAGTCCTTTCGAGGCTGAGTACGACCAAGTCCCATTTAGGGCCGGGTATGATATGTTATGATATGATTTGCCCCACAAAGAGGCTTGATACTACATTGTATGACCCCATTGAGCGGCTTGATTTTTTTCAGACATGCATCTACATTCATGATTATGACAGGGTAGGCCCTCCGAGGCTTGTTATGAGTTTCAGGTTGACTTATGTATCCATAACTCTTATGTTACATCTTCTGTTTACATACTTTACCTGCCTTACATATTCAATACATCTTTTGTACTAATGCCCATTTTCTTGGGCACTGTGTTTATTCCCGTAGGTATAGATAGACACAGTTGTGTTCCTCCACAGTACGTTGCATCTTTCAGTTGTTAGTTATCGCACTCCACTTCCACGGAGTTGCATTACATGATTCGATATGTATTGTTATACATATTTCTTATATTTTGGGTATGTCGGGGCTCTGTTCTGACCGGTTGATATATTCTAACATTCTTAGAGGCATGCAGACTAGTGTATAGTATGCGTATGCATGTCGTGGCCTTGTCGGTCCCTTTTGTTAGTAGTAATACTCTTCTTGTGGCCTCGTCGGCCTTGGTTATTTGTATATTTTGTTGAGACTCTTCTGCGTGTAGGTTGTCATACATTCGTATCTTGTTATGGTTATATGGAGGCCTTGTCGGCCCAAGTTTCGTATTACAGTTCCAAATACTAAGGTTGGTTTGCTCAGACCTTTGGGTGCTAGGTGTCGGCCACCCCCCTCCCCCCAAGGTTAGGGTGTGACAACTTATTAATGTTATGCCTCTCGGATTAAAAACTATCAGAGCCACCTATCAAAGATTAGTCAACAAAATGTTTGAAAAACAAATAGGGAAAACTATAGAAGTGCATATAGATGATGTGCTTGTTAAAAGTCTTCGAGCGGAAGACCATTTAAGCCACTTGTAGGAAACATTCGAAGTCTTGAAAAGATACAACATGAAGCTTCACCCTGAAAAGTGCGCCTTTGGGGTGGGTTCTAGAAAGTTCCTAGGTTTTTTGGTCTCTCGAAGAGGGATTGAAATAAATCTCGACAAAATAAGAGCCATTGAGGATATTTCGGGTACTCTTGAAAATGTAAAGGCGGTACAACGGCTGACCGGAATGATAGTAACGCTCAATAGATTTATATCCCGATCTTCGGAGAAATGCCACAAGTTTTTTTCGCTCCTTAAAAAGAAGAACGACTTCGAATGGACACCTGAATGTCAACAGGTCCTTCGAGATCTAAAAGCTTACTTTTCCAATCCTCGCGCTCATGTCAAAGCCGAAGGAAGAAGAGCAACTCTTTATACATCTTGCAGTCTCAGAGGTAATGGTAAGCACGGTGTAAGTAAGAGAAGAAAAAGTTATGCAATTTCCTATTTATTATGTAAGTAGAGTCAAGTCAGGGACCAAAACTCGGTACCCTCTTCTCGAAAGGTTGCCTTTTGCTTTAGTCATGTCGTGGCGGAAGCTTCGGCCATGTTTCTAATGACACTCGATAGTCGTGGTAATGATGTTTCCTCTAAGAAACGTGTTGCACAAGCCCGAAATTTCATAGCGATTGGCTAAGTGGGCGATGGAGTTAAGTGAATTTGATATTGAATATAAACCTCAGACTGTAATAACGTCGCAGGTCCTCGCATATTTTGTGGCTGATTTCAGTCCGGGAGTAACCCCTCAAGCGAAAAAAGAAGTTGCTTTGGTCTCGGGGAATACCCCGTGGTCTGGATGCTCCACACAAATGGAGAGTCCAATGTTAAGGGGACCGGTTTGGGAATAGTATTGCATACTTCCATCGAATTTTTTTTATTGAAGCCTTTCCAATTGAAGTGACGTTTTGAAAATGAATTATTTTTATTTGTTACAGAGTCGCCACTTGAAATTGAGTTTTGGTGTTTCATGTCACCTTATGAATCCCGAAGCAAAAGGGATGTTTTGAGTCTTTATTTTGGTCTGCAAACTAGAAATTCGGGTAAGGAATTCTGTTGATCGAGGTGAAGGTATTAGGCACCACTCGAGTCCCCTAGTTCTAGCACGGTCGCTCTATCAACTTATATTTGACTTAAACTAATTTTAGAATACAATATGCTTATGATCTTAGAGTAGTTATTTCCCGCCTTTCTTTGATTTGTTTTAAACATGTTCAGAAATTGTCTTATTTTAATTAAGGTGTGGTGTACTGGTAGCTGCGCTTTCCAGTCTTACCACGATTCAAATTTTATATCTCACGCCTTCTGATGCATTTATGGATTGTTTCCACTTTTCACGCCTAAACAAATATCTAGCGTTCTTAGGGTCTATCCGTCCCATTTGCTCCGGATTTGAATATGGTAATTACATTTTACTAAAATGATTTATCGATAGCAGCGCTTTCCAACTTCATCATTGATTATCACTTAAATTAATTTAAAAGGTCAAAGCTTGCTTAAATACCTCGATGTGGGACAGCTTAGTGATCTTTAATTTCGTGCCTTAACATAATTAATTAAGCTTAAAAGATAGATAAACACTTCAAAAGTAACTCTTATTCATACATTATGGACTTGGATCTAAACATGGAAACTACAAAAACATAGAAAATTTTGATATACAAACGTGAAGCTTATCAAGTAAAAAGTCTATGTGCTTAACTGTTATATACAATTAACAGAATAACCCATCAATTTTCAATTTTAAATAAAACTTCATAAGTGTTCCTCTTTGGTCTCTGTAACTTGAATTAGTAACCAAACTTGAAAATCTACACTAAAAGTATATTTTTTGAAAGCTTTAAATCTCTACAACCACTAGGAAAGATGTTCCACATTCATCAAACTACTGCACTTCGTTAACTCAATTTTTTTTTTAATGTTTGATTATCTCAATTTTTTTTAATGTTTGATTAACCTGAGCCTTATACAAGAGAACATATTTTAAACTAACTTAATATAGTGCAACGAACTCCAGACTTGATAAAAGTAATGCAACTAGAATTATACAAGGTTAATTTAATGCAAAATATTTCAATCCATTTAATCAGAGTATTCAAATATAATGTTTTTCAACTCGATGTCCATATTACATTAAACTAATATACATCAAAGATTTTAACCCATCTAAAAAGATTCTTCGATAAAACTCTGATTCATATAAAATAATGAAATAGAAAGGTAATAACGAGGACAAACCTTCAAATTATTTTTGATTAAATAACGGAAAGTGACGTACAATCTACAAATTTCCAAAGTTAGTGAAGCTAACTTTCAGGTTCACTAACTCAAAACCGCGAACGAAGACCTCGACTCCAACCTCAAGTACGAACCAACACTCCGATGAGTTTTTCTTTCTAACTCCCAATGCTCTCTGTTTTTATTTTTTGCTCTCTTCTGTGTTGTGCATCCTTTTTTTTGCTTTTCGTATTTGTCCTCCTTTTGGTGTATGTGTGTAAATATTTTGTAGGGTTTTGTTGGGCTCAAAACATATAAGTAGGCACAACGGAAGTTTAAAATTTTGTTCTACTTACCCCAACAATTTCTTCTGCTATGGATATGTGACAATCAAAACCTGTAACATAAAATAGAACACTTACAAGTTAATTAATCTAGAGTCTTTACTTAGGGATTACACGCGACCGTCCCTTCGACTGTAAGCACTATGTTATGGTGTATTCCTCTATCAAGAAAGCCAGGAAATCTTGGCAGAGGTTCGAGAGAGTTTCGTCCTACACTCTAAGTCTAGAAAGTTTTATGAGAATTAGTATTCTTTTGTGTGTTTAATAACAATGAGATTGTGCTGTATTTATATCTAAAATTAGGTCAGAAAACTTTTTAGGGTTAGGCTTAAGCCTGGCCCAAAACCCGAGGTGCGGTGGGCCAGTCCGACTGGGCTCACTGTCGAGTCGGCGCCGCGGCGCAGCATAGCAGGCGTCGTGGCGCCCTACGTAAAAATTTGTTTCCATTTTCATTTAATATATATATATATATATATATATATATATTCAACACATTAAATCCAAAATCCAATTCTGATTTAAATAATTTCCATCTAATAGAAATTATCCCATAGTTATTATCAATTTAAATATCTCGGTTCCAAATCGAATATTTAATATTCTCTCAATACACCCTTAGACCGAAAAGACAATCGACATAGTGTGACCCTATATGCCTTCACATATTGACACTAATCCAATTAAGGTCTACACGGAATTCCTAGACTGTGCCGTATGAAGAACTCAATATGTGAAGTACGTTTACATGAATCCAGCAAACATAACCTTTATGTGAGATGATAAATTCCTTTCATTTGCGACACACTCGATCAAGCTTAGGATTTGCCATGTGTCTATCCAAATGGCTTGATCACTTTATCTCCTCTATATTAGTCGACAACTGGATCATATTCTAAATATGTCTCTTGCATTGGCCAATGACTTGGTTGACCTAATATCACTGAGAAGTTGAGTGCTCTCTCGAATATCCAATCCAGGATTGAATCCTATTCTTGGCTCAACTACCACCTTAATTTACATCATAATGCACCAAACATAAGCCGTATCTTATCCTATAAGGAGTTTAAGCTTAGGACAGGGTCAAAGTACATTACTCTGTAAACAATGTAAAGGACTTTCATCTCCCACACGCTGATAACACTTTAGACATGTATAACAAATTGTTTATCAGCAGGGTATACCAATACTTTTCAATAGTATTCATATGTCCATCACTAGTAACCATTACTAGTAGCATGTGAGACATACTACATTCTCTAAGAATGTGATGCAGACCACATGTCGACTTATGACATATCATCGATATCCCATTCTCGATGATCATTAGTCGAGTCTATTTTAGAGTCACGCTCTATCATCAGTATCTCACTATATTAAATGACAACGTAAGCTCAAGGGATGCACATTAATGAATAATTACAAACAATCAAATAATTATTCAATGATCGCAAATGTCATATATATTAATCTTATTAATAATACGAATGTGTTCAAGTACATTTATCCCTAATAGTGATTGTCTCTAGGACATACATACTTTCAATCTCCCACTTGGCCTATAGCCAATCTCCGATGTATCTAATACCCATGTTTTCAAAATGACCATTATGCTTAACTAATCTTAATGGTTTAGTAAATGGGTCAGCTAGATTATCATCTGTGGGAACATAGTCTAATCTTATTTCTTCAGTTTCCACCATCTCTCTGAGTATGTGGTATTTCCTCGGTACATGTTTGTTTCTGTTTGTTGATCTTGGTTCCTTAGCTTGCGCAATCACACAAGTGTTGTCACAATAAATCATTATTGGATAAGTGACACTTGGAACAACCCCTAGTTCCTTCAGGAACTCAGATATCATGACAACTTCTTTACCAGCTTCCGATCCAGCAATGTACTCGGCTTCAGTTGTCGAATCAGCAGTTGTAGCTTGCTTGGAACTTTTCCAACTCATTATTCCGCCATTGAAAATGAAGGCATATCCAGATTGAGATTTGAAGTCATCAAGATCTATCTGGAAGCTAGCATCAGTGTACCCAGTACACACTACATTCTCTTGTCCACCATAGACTAAGAAATATTCTTTAGTTCGTCTAAGATACTTAAGAATACTCTTAACTGCATTCTAGTGTTCTTCCCCAGGATTCTGCAAGTCATACTAAGTGCATAGGCCACATCTGACCTTGTACAGGTCATGATATATATGATAGATCCTATAGCTGAAGCATATGTGATTATTTTTATGCTTAAGTTCCGCAACAGTAGAAAAACTATCCTTCTTTGATAACTTTATGCCTTGACCCATAGGAAGACTTCCCTTCTTGGAGTTTTCCATAGAGAATCGTCTTAGCACTTTATCTATGTATGTGGACTGTGACAGCCCCAACAATCTATTGAGTCTATCTCTATAGATCCTAATTCCAAGAATGTAGCAGGCTTCACCCAAGTCTTTCATCATAAAGATGCTGGATAACCATTCCTTGACTGATTGCATGAGAGTCTTATTATCTCCCATTATTAGTATGTCATCTACATATATAAAAATGAAGACAATACTCCCTTCCTTGCGCTTACTATAAACACATGGATTTTCTTTGCTTCTAACAAAGTCAAACGATTTGACTGCTTTGTCAAAGCAAATATTCCAACTCCTTGAGGCTTGCTTAAGTCCATAAATGGACTTTTGTAGATTGCACACTGCTTTGGGCTTAGTCTTGGATGTAAAACCCTCAAGTTGTATCATATATAGCTTCTCAAATAGGTTACCATTGAGGAAAACAATTTTAACATCCATTTGCCAAATGTCATAATCATAGTATGCGACTATTGCAAGCAAAATCCGAATGGACTTAATTTTCGCAACAGGTGAAAAGGTTTCATCATAATCGACCCTAGGCTGTTGATTATAACCTTTAGCTACCAATCTTGCCTTATAAGTTTGTACCTTGCCATATGCATCAATCTTCTTCTTGAAGACCCATTTGCATCATATGGGTCTAACCCCTGTTGGCAAATCAACCAAGTTCCAAACTTGATTGATGTACATCAAGTCCATCTCAAATTTCATGGCTTCTTGCCATCTCTGCGAATCAATGTCTAAGATGGCTTCGCTGTAGGTTCATCGTCATCAGGAATATCTATCTCATTGTGTGTTTCAACAAGGAGATTAAGTCTTTCAGGCGGACGATGAGTCCTAGTAGTCCTACGGAGTTGATTATTATGCGTTTCAGTGTTTGTTGCATTCTGATTATGAGAAGGTCTTTGTGTGCTAGACAATCTATCACCTTGAGAGCTTTCAAGAATGTCATTTTCATGTATTCCCTGAATGGAATGATGTACAACCATTGTATCATCTTCCATTGGTTGTGTATGAGAGCCTTGCATTACTGCACTATCTCTCACAGCACTCCCGCTAGCTGAAGGGCGTACTCTAAGTACCCAATCTTCACCAGATACTCTCATTGAATCCTTGTCTAGGTTATTCGACAAGGGTTCAACTTCTGTGTTATCTTGTGGTTCTTGAATTTCTTCAAGTTCTATCTCATTGCAGCTCTTTTCCTTGTAGACATATTCTTCTTCAAGGAAAGTTGCATTTCTGGAAACAATGACCTTATGTTCTCCAGGAAGATAGAAATAGTATCCCTTAGTTTCCTTTGGATACCCCACAAAATAATATTTCTCACTTTTAGATTCCAACTTGTCAGTAATCATCTTCTTTACATATGCAGGGCACCCCCAGGGTCGCATGTGTTTAAGTGATGGCTTCTTGCCATTCCATATCTCATATGGAGTTTTCTCTACTGACTTTGAAGGAACCCTGTTCAGAATATAAATTGACCTTTGCAATGCATAGCCCTAAAGGTATGTTGGTAGAGCTGAGAAACTCATCATGGATCTAACCATATCTAATAAGGTTCGATTTCTCCTTTCAGCAACACCATTCATCTGTGGCGTTCTAGGAGGTGTCCATTGTGATTGGACTCCATGAATCTTCAAGTAATCCAAAAATTCTTTACTTAAGTATTCACGTCCTCGATCTGATCGAATGGTCTTGATACTTGTTTCAAGTTGCTTCTCTAGTTTTGACTTGTACTCCTTGAATTTCTCAAAAGCTTCGGACTTGTGTTTCATAAGATACACATGCCCAAACCTTGTAAAATAGTATGTAAAAGTGATGAAGTAAGGGAGCTTGAGCTGAAAATGGCCTAAATACATCAGTATGGACCAACTCAAGTACATCTTTGGCACGCACCCCTTTTCCAGAAAGTGGCTTGTTGGTCATCATTCCTCTCAAGCAAGATTCACAGTTACCAACGGACTCCAAGTCAAATGGTTCCAGGTAGTCTAACTTTCTTAATCTTGCTATCCTTGATTCATTGATGTGATCAAGTCTACAATGCCATAAGTAGGTGGAGTTTCTTGGATTACTTATCTTAGCTCGTTTGTTTTGCACATTGAAAATTTCACGACTACAGTTTAGAACATACAACCATCCACAAGCGGAGCGTTTCCATAAACTAAACCATTAAAAGATAGTACATAACTGCCATTGACAATAAATGAGGAAAACCCCTCAATGTCTAACACTAGGATAGAAATAATATTCCCCGTCAATGAGGGAATAAAATAACAATTATTTAGTTCTAAACAAAAGCCTGAAGGTAAATCTAGTCTATAAGTTCCCACGCGTTCAACATCCACTCGTGCTCCATTTCCAACGCGCAGGTCTAACTCCCAAGGTACAACCTTTCTGCTGTCAATCAGACCCTGCACATTATTACAAATGTGTGAGCCACAAGCGGTATCTAATACCCAACAGTGAGAGTTACCTATAGACATGTTTATTTCAATGACAAACATACCTTGTCCAGTAGAGCCAGGAGCACCTAGTGCTTTGCCTCCTTCTGGAGCTGTGCAGTCCTTCTTCCAGTGCCCTTTCTTCTTGCAGTTGAGGCACACATCCGAAACTACCTTTGCCTTTTCTTGAACACCTCCTCTAGGTTTCATAATTGTAGGTGCAACAACTGTCTTACCCTTTTTTTTCTGCATGTTCTTACCCTTGGGTTTAAACTTGCTAGAAGAGCCCACCATGAGCACGACTTTACCTTTAGAGGTAGATGATTCAAAGGTCTTTAGCATGTTGTGAAGCTCTAGAAGACTTGCCTTGGTCCCATTCATATTGAAGTTCACAATGAAATTCTCAAATGAACCAGGAAGTGAATTTAGGATCAGGTTGACAGAGACATTTATAGGCAGCTTCGTTCCAATCGAAGCCAACCATTCTATTAACCCAATCATCTTCAGAACATGTACTGACACTTGACCTCTATCGTTCAGTTTATATTTGAAAAGGTCCTTCAACAATTCATACTCCATTGTCTGAGACTGTGAGTCATAGAGACTCTTCAAGTGTTCTAGCATTTCGTTGGGGACCATGTTTTCATGTTGCCTCTGTAACTCCAAGGTCATGGAGGACAACATTACACATTGTGTCGAGGTAGCATCGTCTAGATGTTTCTGATAAGCCACCTTGTCAAACAGGGCATACTCAGCAGAATCTTCAGCAGGGACTATGGGGAACACTGTGTCTAACACATACTCAATTCTTTCTAGTCTTAACACCAATCACAGATTTCTTAACCAGTCAGGGTAATTTGATCCAGTCAACTTGTTTGTCTCGACCAACATTTTCAGTGATAGATTCGACATTTTATACGACTGAAGAATCAAATAGACTTGAAATTAAACTCTAAGATAATTTCAATTGAACACATTCTTTAACTAATTAACATGACTTTTAGTTTAGTTAGCTCCCACTATTTTAACATACTCTTCGACCCCATGGAAGAATACAGACTCGTATCAAATATGGTCATAATGGGCCATGATCCAGGTTCATGTTATCTCCGCGTTTGCTGTGGCTGATAACTTCAACAACACAACCTGGTAGGTCTCTAAACCAATTACAAATAATTTGTAACTCATGTTTGATCGAATGTTCTAAATAATTGATCTGCGTCCCTCGGCTTGTCCGACATTGTGGCGCCAAGACAGCCTAGCAAGTCAACCCCGTTATGCGACTACAATTATGTATCTAAGTGAGTTTTGCCTTATAGAGCAAACACTGTGGTGTAAATACTCATGAAGGTTTATCACCCACTTCTACATTTAACATGCATCTATGAAAGAGTCTGAGTCCTCGTAGACTTAGAGCAAATGCTGTGGCATAAATACTCATCTTGCCGAAAAGGATTTTGCACTACAATCAATTATAACGGATGACACGTTCATTTTAAATGAGACTTATATTAAAATTTAGGGAACATTTTAATTCAGGGTTTTAACCAAGATCAACTCTAGCATGCTATGTCCAACAAAAATCTTAATTATCATGTAAATGACTAAGCATATTTTGGGTACCGCCTACCCAAGCATGATATTAAGCGGTTGAACAAATACTGGGTGCATCCTACCCAGACATGTATTTGCGGACGCTATTCTAGTAATTTAAATGACAAACAATTTGACATTTAGCACATAAACAATATACTTATCAAATAATATATTGTATAATAATAATCTTGGATTAAATATTCTGAACTCTGGATTTTTTTTGTTTTTGGACAGGTGGGGTCGTGACGCTAATCATTAGGGCCGCGCGCCACTGAGGCAGAAGCCTTTTGGATTCTGCAAATGCATTAGCATCATAGCGCTCCACCATGGAGCCGCAACGCTGCAAAAGTAGAAACCTTTCGGCTTCTGCAAATGCATTAGTGTCGCGACACTCCACCATGTAGCCGCGACACTGCAAAGGCCGAAATCGAAAGATTTCTGCTAATGCATTAGAGTCGCGGCGCTCTGCCATGGAGCCGCGACGCCTACTGTCTCGTAAGCTCAAATTTTTAAATGAAGCATTAGGGCTGCGCCGCGGTACCATAACATAGGGCCGCGACGCCGACGTCCTGACAAAACGTTTCTATGTTGATTTTCTAAAATTGTTCAAGCCCTAAATCCAATTTATGGATCAAATCACAGATCCTTTATCCTCACCTACTATTATCAATAGCGCACATATCGACCATCATCCATTCATACTCGTTCTTCGCCGTGCTCCGTGCAATGAGCCGGATGTCCGCACTTTTGACTTAGTTTGTGTTAGAACGGAATGACTTCCTCGAGTTACCGTAGGAGATAATTTAGGGTGATATCAAAAGGTTAACATTTGGTCAAGATATATAGGATTTCAAGAAGCCTTGTTTTAATCCAATTTTATGTTTAACCCATATTATTATGTTATTCAATTATTATATAACCATTGAACCAGCTTGGGCTCTGATACCACTATAGGGTTTTGTTGGGTTCAAAACATATAAATATGCACAACGGAAGTTTAAAATTTTGTTCTACTTACCCCAACAATTTCTTCTGGTATGGTTATATGACAATCAAAACCTGTAACATAAAATAGAACACTTACAGATTAATTAATTTGGAGTCTTTACTTAGGGATTACACGCAACCGTCTCTTCGACTGCAAGCACTATGCTATGGTGTATTTCTCTATCAAGAAAGCCATGAAATCTTGACAGAGGTTCGAGAGAGTTTCGTCCTAGACTCTAAGTCTAGAAAGTTTTATGAGAATTAGTATTCTTTTGTGTGTTTAATAAAAATGAGATTGTATTATATTTATAGATAAAATTAGGTCAGAAAATGTTTTAGGGTTAGGCTTAAGCTTGGCCCAAAACCCGAGGTGCAGTGGGCTAGTCCGATTGGGCTCACTGCCGGGTCGGCGCCGCGCGCGCACCCTAGCAGGCGTCGTGGCGCCCTACGTAAAAATTTGTTTCCGTTTTCATTTATTATATATATATATATATATATATTCAACACATTAAATCCAAATCCAATTTTGATTTAAATAATTTCCATCTAATAGAAATTATCCCATAGTTATTATCAATTTAAATATCTCGGTTCCAAATCGAATATTTAATATTCTCTCAATACACCCTTAGACCGAAATGACAATCGACATAGTGTGATCCTATAGGCCTTCATATATCGACACTAATCCAATTAAGGTCCACACGGAACTCCTAGATTGCGCGTATGACGAACTCAATATGTGAAGTACGTTTACATGAATCCAGCAAACATAACCTTTATGTGAGATGATAAATTATTTTCATTCGTGACACACTCGATCAAGCTTAGGATTTGCCATGTGTCTATCCAAATGGCTTGATCACTTTATCGCATCTATATTAGTCGACAACTGGATCATATTCTAAATATGTCTCTTGCATTGTCCAATGACTTGGTCGATCTAATATCACTGAGAACTTGAGTGCTCTCTCGAATATTCAATCGAGGAATGAATCCTATTCTTGGCTAAACTACCACCTTAATTTACATCATAATGCACCCAACACAAGCCGTATCTTATCCTATAAGGAGTTTAAGCTTAGGACATGGTCAAAGTACATTACTCTGTAAACAAGGTGTGTATTGACCTCAAGTCAAAGGACTTTCATCTCCCATACGCTGATAACACTTTAAACATGTATAACAAATAGTTTATCAACAGGGTATACCAATACTTTTCAAAAGTATCCATGTGTCTATCACTAGTAACCATTACTAGTAGCATGTGAGACATACTACATTCTCTAAGAATGTGATGTAGACCACATGTCGACTTATAACATATCATCGATATCCCATTCTCAATGATCATTAGTCGAGGCTATTTTAGAGTCACGCTCTATCATCAATATCTCACTCTATTAAATGACAACGTAAGCTCAAGGGATGCACATTAATGAATAATTACAAATAATCAATTAATAATTCAATAATCGCAAATGTCATAAATATTAATCTTATTAATAATACAAATGTGTTCAAGTATATTTGTCCCTAACAGTGATTGTCTCTAGGACATACATACTTTCGTATTTATATAGATGTGTATGTTTGCTGTTTGTAAGGGAGAGGGAGATTAAGGGATAATTATTCTAGGAGTGTTTTGGAATTGTTTCGTTTGGGATTGGGTTTGGTTGGGGTAGTTTAAGTTGCTTTCTATTTTTTAAAAACAAATACGTGTGGAAGATGGAATATTTTGTTTTGCTGAGAATATGTAGGGAGACGGGTTTAAGGGGATAGGTTTATAGTAGGGCTGGCCAGTGGGCCGGGACAGCCCGACCCCGACCCGAGCCCGTCCCGAGCCCGCCCCGACCCCGCCAAAAAAAAAATAAAAAATTACGGGGGCGGGACTCGAACTCGGGACGGGACGATGTCTCGTCCCGCGAGACCCGAGCCCGCCCGGGCCCGCGAGACCCGACCCCGCCCCGACCCCCGCCCCGACCCCAACCCCCGACCCCCGCCCCTTTGCAAAAATGGCCGTTGCACCAACGGCCATTTTAGATTATGGCCATTGACCAACGGCCATTTTAGCCCCCCTCCCCCAACCCCTACCCCTTAATATTTATTTTTAACCCATAAGTTATTATATTTACACTTTAACCCAATTTTTCAACTATAAATAACTCATTTTCTCTTCATCTTTCTCACAAATCTTCGTACAATCTCTCTAATTTCTCAATATATCTCTCTACAAGTCTACATTGTTTGCTAAATATTCAATTTTATTTATTCATTTGGGAATTGGTAGTGAAGTTGGCAACTAGCTTGAGGATCTTCCATCGAGCAAAGTTTCAATTTTCAACCTCTCGATTACACGTCGACGTTACGTCGGCGTTTGGTACATTCGTTCCTTCATTAAATTATTATTGTCTCGTTTATTTAGTTTAGATCACTTAATTTTATTGTCTTTATTTATTTATTTATTTATTTATTATCATAATTAAAATGGAAGGATTAAAAGGTATGTTTAAGGGTAAGGGTAAGGGTGCTTCTTCTAGTAGGGGCAACCAGGGCAAGGGTATTTCTTCTAGTCATCTTATTCCTACAGGATGATTTTGTTGATACTCAACATTTTCTACAATACCATTAGATTTAGACCAGGAGCTATTTTTTCGAAACTCAAGAAGACTTTAATTTAGACGATGATCTAGATGATATACCCACTAATGTTGATGACAACACACCCACTAGTGCACCTTCAACCGAAATACCTCCTATTCCCCCTAGTATGAGACGAGGTCCGGAAAAACGACCATTAAAATCGATGCATGGACATTTTTTGATAGGGACGTAGAGAATCAAGTAGCCATATGTAAAATTTGTAAAAATGTTTTAAAATTTAAAGCGGAAAAGGTCACGGTGGGACGGGGGTTTAATTAGACACGTAGTAAGTGCTCATCCGGCCTATGTATGCCCAATACCAAGCTTCAAAATCGGGTGCGCAAACGCCGCTCCATCGGGACAAGGTTCACATACCGATATCGTCCGGACCAAGTACGTGAGGTCAAATTAACCCTATGACGGGGGGGAATTGTAGGCTCTAAATAAAATAAACATAGAGATAGGGAAGCAATATCAAAATTAGTTCTTTGTGGAGGGTTTGCCTTTTTCATTTCCTTCATCTCCCGGTTTTATTCATTACATTAGAGATATATATAATCCGTTTTTAATGGTTTTCCTAGATCAACTCGTTAAGAGAGATGTATTTAAATTCGTGCATGAATATCAACAATATTTACGTTTTTCATTATATCATTTTAATGGCAAAGTATCCATCACGTCCGATATAGGTCGTAGTACTAACGGCCATGATTATTTAACTCGTAACTTGTCATTGGATAGATTATAAATGGTCTATGCAAAAACGTATTTTAGCGTATAGATATATAGATGATAGGCACACCGGTACTTTTATTGCGGAAAATATTTATCAAGTGTGCGATTATTACGGAATTATCGATAAAATTATGACTATTACATTAGATAACGCTTCTAATAACAATTACGCAATTACAATTTTAAAAAATAGTTTAACTCCTTCTTTTCCGGACCATTTTCATATAAAATGTGCGTGCCATATATATAACTTAATTGTAAAGGATGGTCTATCACTTTTTGAAGACATTCTTAGTAAAATACAATTTGCTATAAACTTTATTTTTAAAAGTAATAAAGTACAACGTAGAAAAGAATATAAAAAAATTTGTCATGATTGTGGACTACCTTTTAGAAAAATTCCACAAGAAGTATCCACTAGGTGGAATTCTTTATACGAGCAACTACTTGTTGCTTATGACTATAAATTACCTATAACTTTATTTTTTAACTCTCATAATAAAAAGCCGGTGATATGATTTTAGATAGTGATTGGGAAAAAATCTCCGAACTTATTGTATTTTTAGAGAAATTTTTTCAAGCAACAAAAGAATTTTCCGGTATATATTATCCTACTATTTCAACTATGTTATTTTATATAACTCTAATATTTTTATTACTTAGTGAATATATGGAAAAACCGGTTTATAAGGCAAAGTTATTAAAAAAATGTTTCTCAAAATAAAAAAATATTTTATTCCTATTCCCTCTATTTATATTATTGGTTCGTATTAAATCCTACTATTAAAATAGACGGTACTAAATCACTAATTGAAACTATTTACGATTGTATAGAAGTACTACCACCTCCAAGTCCCAAAAATCTAAATCACCCACCACCTATTGAACAAACTAAAGAAGAAGTATTGTCTAGCGTAGACCACCAATGCAAAAATATATATAGATTTTATCAACAAGAAAATGCTAGTAACTTACCAACTTCCATACCATCTTCTTCATCTTCAATACAACCTCACAAAAGACATGTTGTTTCGCAGTACCGTATTGAAAGCCTCGTAAATAGAATGTGCGGTCGTACCTCTACTACTAACTAAATTAGCGAGTTGGATATTTTTGTTTTACGGGGTTCGTACCGTATCAAGAAGTTATCAATGAAGATGGACATGAAGACTTGCTTTGAAATCTTTGGAGGGGGAATGAGAAGACCTTTCCGACACTTTCATTGATGGCTCGAGATGTTTTGAACATTCAAGCGTCGTCAGCTGCGTCGAAAGCGCTTTTTCGCGCAGCGAGATATCAAATAGGAGACCACGAGACACTCATTAGCCGGAGACGGCTTGGAAATTGCGGTATTATTCGAGAGATTGGATACGAGCGGAGTGGAGAAGGTGCGGTCAACCGGAGATCAACGAAGAAGATGATGAAAACTACAACGAAATCTTAACCGAAGGTAGTGGAAGCGACGTGGATCAATTTGACCAACAAATACCAATTCCAACCGAAGAACCACATGAAATGATCAAGCAATTAGAACAGGTTTTTTTGAGAATGTAATTTTTTTAATTGTAATTTTATTATGTAATTTGTAACTTTTGGACAACACCACAAAGTTGCAATTTAGATTTTAGACAATTGTATTTGTATTACAAAAAAATCATGTCTATTAAATAATATAAGAGGCACAAAAACAGCCTTGGGATGTTTTTATTACACTATCTTATTTTGTTTATTGAGTTTTTTTTATACATATGTTATTTAAAAAAAAAAAAAAAAAAAAAATGAAAACCCGCCGTATCCCGCCCCGAGCCCGACCCCGCCCCGACCCGATACCGACGGGATCGGGATCGGGACGGGACTTGCTCCAGTCCCGCCAGACCCGACCCCGCCAGAGCCCGCCAGACCCGACCCCGCCAGAGCCCGCCAGACCCGACCCCGCCCCTTCTCCCCTCCCGCCTCGACCCCGACCCCGCCAGACCCGAGCCCGGCCCACTGGCCACTCTTAGTTTATAGGGAGTGATTTTAGGGGTGAGAGGTTAAAAGGAAATTGGGATAATGAGGGAGTAAATGTAACAGGTGTTTATTATGTTAATTAGGTTTAATGATTTTAGTAATTCGTTCCATTTTTAGCTTTTGTCTTTTTCTCTTCTTTTTTTTTTATTGGCAAGGACAAAAAAAAAATATAATGATAAAATTTAACAAATATTTTAGAATAACAAAAATATAGAAAAGTTTATATCTAGTCAGAAACAAAATGTAACTAAGAAAAATACAAAAATCACTAGCATGTTTATTAAAACATAAATTAGAAGAAAGATATATTTTTTTGCAAATTTTCTTTTCTCTTTGAAAAAATGAAAACACAACTTATCCTAAAATGTGACTCTATTTTTGCAGTTTTCAATATTTAAAAGTAAGACTTACGAAAATAAAATAAAATTTTAAAATATCTAATCTACACCTAAAAAAAATATTAAAACAATAAAAAGGTGTAAAACTTCAGTTCGGTAAAAAATGAGGTGTTCACAGAATGCCTCTCTTTGCTTGGAAACATAGAGAGTTTTCAGGTAAAGAAGTGAACAATGTGACTGATTTTTGACCCAACCATTTATTTAAAATAGGAAAATAAATAAAGATTAGAGGTGCAACCGAGCCTTGACTTTGGGCATCCTACATATCTTGGGTTATAAGAGAATCATGTCACATGTAGTTCAAGTGGGTAGAAAGATAGAATGATGAGTTGGAGAGTCGAGTGAAGTTCCGGTCCGTGGCCCTTATTATTACATCAAAAATGAAAAATACAACAAACGATAAGGAAAATACAAGATCCTATCTACTCTACTTGCTCTCTTCCTTTAGATCTTCACTTTGGATCTTAAGTTACTCTCACATTCGTCTGGTGGGTTCCTTGATCTTGAAGTTTGATCTTAAAGCAAGGATTTGAGACTTGAAGTTGAAACTTGGATCGAGTCGTTGACTCACTTCCAAATGACAGTTCGTAGAATATTCTTGGATGTTGTTTCTCGATTAGAGGCTGAGAAGAAGAATCTTGAGACGTTGGACCGCTCTATGTGTCAAAGCTGACTCTAACTATTCTTGTGATTGAACATTCTTCTTTTCTCTGACTAGAGATATGACTTTATTCTTGAACATCAAATCTGAGCTTTGCGGGAAAACCTGCAAGTCATCAAACACAAACAAAAATGAATAAAATTTTCTGCCCCAGTTTGCACTAGGAGAATTTTTTGAGTGCTAGAGAAATCATAAACTACTTGTGACTATATTCGGAGGTAGTCAACCTAAAGCCTAAGAAAACATGACTTTATTTAGAGGTAGTCAACCTAAAACTTAAAATATGACTTTATTATGAGGTAGTCAATCTAAATGCGTGACTATATTGTGAGGTAGTCAACCTACACGCGTGATTGTATTATGAGAAAGTCAACCTAAACACGTGACTTTATAATGAGGCAATCCACCTAAACGCATGACTCTATTATGAGATAGTCAACCTAAATGTATGACTTTATTATGAGGTAGTCAACCTAAACGCAATATGATTTTTGTTCCCTAAAGTGCAATCAAGGAATGTCGTACCCTGTGAAGTCATGGAACGAATTAGGGGTTTTTGTTCCCTAAAATGAAATAAGGGATTGTCATACCCTATAAAGGCATGAAAAGAAGTTGGGGTTTTTATTCCCTAAAATGGAAAGGGATAGTTGTACCCTGTAAAGACATGATAAGAAATAGGGATTTTTATTCCCTAAAATGCAACCAGGGAATGTCCTACCCTGTGAAGGCACGAAAGAAAGAGATAGGGATTTTTGTGTCCCAATATGCAATCAGAGAATGTTGTACCCTGTGAAGGAATAAAAATAAGTAGGGGTTTTTGTTTCCTAAATTACAATCAGGGGATGTCGTACCCTACGAAGTCAAGGAAAGAAATAGGGGATTTTGTGCCCTAAAATTAAACCAAGGATTGTTGTACCCTGTGAAGACATGAAAAAAATAAATAGGAGTTTTTGTGCTCTAATATGCAACCAGGAAATGTTGTATCCTGTAAAGGAGTAGGGGGCTTTGTTTCCTAAAATGCAACCAAGGAATGTTGTACCCTGTGAAGGCATGAAAGAAAGAGATGAATTTTTGTGCCCTAATATGCAACCGGGGGATGTTGTACCCTGTGAAGTCATGAAAAGAAATAGGGGTTTTTGTGCCCTAATATGCAATTAGAGAATGTTGTACCTTGTGAAGACATGAAAAGAGATAGGGTGTTTGTTCCCTAAATTGCAACCAGGAGATATCGTACCCTGTGAAAGTAAGACAGTAAAGTGTTTTTAAAAGAAAATGCTCCAATTTTTGAAACTGAGGAACTTTGAAGCTCTTTTTTGGATGTTTTATTAAAAAAAATGCCTTGGTGTTTTTTTTACCTTCTGGGGATATGAAATTTCTTATTGGGTGCTAGTTATCCCTTGCACCGCCTTAATCAGGGTATTTTGACCTCATAGATACAACAGAGCTATCCTTTTTTATAGACTAAGTACTTTGGATAGAGGGAGATCAAGATGGAATTTCGCTGCTTTTCTACTACCTCTTCTTTCATAATCTCTAACCATAGAACTATAGCTATAGTTTCCTTTCCACCAATGAAAGAATCAGCTCTTGTTTGCCTTTTCTGACTCCTTCTGAAACTAGCTTATCTTTCCTGGCGAGACAGATGAAGCATACAAATTGAAAGTTAGGAAAGAAGCAGTGTTTGGCATTCATTGACATACTATTGCCATAGTTCAAGAAGATGAGGATGAATCAATGAGAAGAGAGAGTAAGGACTGAAAGCTGCCTATCCGTGTCTGAAAAAAGCAAAAAAGTGAGATCTCTACCTATGCTCCCATGAAAGCCTGCAAACTCTTATTTTAGCTTTATACAATTGGGCATAAAAATGAAATTCCATCAGCTCGATCGAAAGAGAGCATCCATATTCCTAACCCTCCTCTTATTTTGCTTACCATGAGGTCTCTGTGTCGATCGAGCCCAGTATTGGTATTTTCTATTTCAGAAATGAAATCATATCTGGCCCCCGTCGGTAGTCATCTCAAGACTAGATTGTCAGACTCGGAGGTAGCAGTAAGACCTGGGTTCTTATTGAGCGTAGCGAAATCAAGGTTGATGATAAAGTCAGCGAAGTTTCCATGGTGTTCTACCTTTGTGTAGTCTCGGTCCACAGTGGAAGGCTCCGCACCTGAGCCTCGTTAGACTCAGCTTTCTGTTGAACAGAATCCAACCACACCGGAATGGATGGTACAAAGTCCTCCAGCTTTTCATACTTTTGGAGAACTTCAAGCTATCAAGGAGACAGTCGCCGCCTTCCACCCCGCTGTTGATATAGAATCTTTCTCTTCCGCCGTAGACTCCCCTTGTGACCCTTTCTCTTCCGCCGAATTGACACCGACGAGTAAAATCTCCTTGTGCTTTAGGACCCCCTATAGTAAAGTAAGCAACAACTCTTTTCAAGTATTCTAATAAGAGATATTTTCATCAAGCTTACTAGAATATTCGAACCTCGACAAAATGACACTTTCATCTTATTATAGCTAAAGAATCACCACATGGGGAACTGCCTTTTTTCACTTTCAATTCGCATGTTACAAATAGTCCTTTTTTTCTGAATATCGTATCGTATATAGTGTAGTTAGTATATATAACGTACTTTTTTTGACTTTATTTAATTGTTTAAAGAATGAAAGTAATCGTTGATAAAAAGAACGAGGGGAAGAATCGACGAGGCGAGTGTTCTAGACGACTTTCGTGGAAAAGAAAAAAACCCTTTATCGGATTGGAAGCGATGACTTAAGCCTACTTGTATGCAGCACTTGTACGGAGCATAAAGGTTTGGAACTCTTTTCTTATCTGAATCTTAAGGACAGGACCCTACCCTATTCTCGAACCCTCTGGAGACCGATCCCCATTGTAGGAGTGCCTACGTATCTTGCCTGAGCAAGAATCATGTCAAACATAGTTCATCTAAAAACTACAAAATCATTTTTTTGCTATTCTTTTCTTTTCAAAAAGGGTGTCTTTTGTAAAGAGCACATGAGCTTGCAGAGAGAATCCAATTTACTGGTTAAACATGTCTTGAATTCAATTGGTACCAACAATTAGTAATATTCATAGGAATCACCGCTAATTACTTCCAGATGAATTTCAAGGTCAACCTGGAAGTAATTCGTATAGTTTCAAGTGGTACATCAAACATACCTAAGTATTGATAAGATATGTTCTCAGCTAGCCTCAATGAAGGGTTCTGAATTCTTCAAAGCCTCATGTTTCAAGTGCCGTTAAAAAGTCCTAAATCACACTCAATAGTATCATTTAGATCTTAGGACGTCCAATAGTAAACTCACACTCAGAAGGATGTTTAATGCATGTAATTGAGATACCATATGCTTGGTCTTCATATAACCTGTCATTGGATTGTAATGTAGGTTTAAGTATGGGAAGGATATTTATTTGGGATAAAGTGACTACTCCCTCCATAAGCATTGCACTATTTTTTCTCAATTGTTTTATGCTTTCGTAATTGATCTTCATTTACTTTGTTGCTTCTTCTTTTTTTTTTTGTTTTCTTACATTTCCCCGTTTTTGGAGTTTTTTTATTTTGCAACTCTTTGTTTTGTCTCTGTAATTATTTTTTTGGATTCTCTCATCTTTCACCTTTTCGCATTGTCGTCCAACTTAGGGTTTCTTAGTGCGCTCAGGGAGGTAGGCCCAAAAGGGCATAGTGCATTTAAACACTCAAAAGGGTATAGGCTAAGATATGGTTATAGAAAGAAAAAGTTTTTAGGCTCAAAAGGGGAACAATTGGGGTTTCATGTCATTTGGTAGGCTCGAAAGAATAATCGGGTCAAAGAAAGCCTACAATCATTTCTCAAATCAAGTGCTGCTCAAAATTTTGCCTCAATAAACATTCGGGCCAAGTTCTAGATCAAAAAAATCAATTTTATTGAATTTTCAATCTATAGCTCACCATACAATGCACATGAAATAATGAGGTCGGATTCATTTTAACCCTATCTTTTAGTAAAATAATTTCTCAAGTCATGTCACAAAGGTACAATCAAGAGGTACCAAAAGAATTTATGGTTCACAATAAAGTTGGTCCTATCTATCATCTCAATTCTTTTAACACTTATTTCTTTCTCATGCATACTCTTAAATATATTGGTACCAACCAAGTCAAGAGATTTATTCTATATTTTGTATTTGAAAGGTGGATCGAACCCAAAGAAGGATTGCCTACGTATCTTATTGAAACAAGAATTAGGTCAGATGTAGTTCAGAAAAAAAATAAAATAAATGTTTTTGTTTTTCTAAGGAATTAAAAATAACTTCTTCTTTTTTGGATTTTTTGAATCACGATAAAAATTCTCACTTTTTTGGATTTTTTAATACGAATTAAAAATTCAAAATTAGATTTATTTTTGAATAAGGATCATTGAACCCTAGGAGGGCTGCTTACGTATCTCACTGAGATGAGAATCAAGTGTACATTGTTCGTGAAGATTTGAAGTAAAGCGAACAACAAACTTTTTTAAAAAAAATTTTACTTTATGATTTTTTATAAGGAATACCAGACCTTGGAAGGTTGCCTACGTATCTCATCAAGGTGATGTGAATCAGGTATGCGTAGTTCGTGAAGATTTGAAGTAAAGCAAAAAACAAATTCTTTTTTGTTGAATCTTTTTTATAAGGAATACCCTACCCCAGGAGGGCTGCCTACGTATCTCATCAAGGTAATGAGAATCAAGTATGCGCAGTTCGTGAAGATTTTGTAAAGGGGTTTTACCCTTTGATATACTTGTTTTGTTTTGAACATCTTATTGCTATAAGGTAAGAAACGAAAATATTGAAATTTGATGGAAAACGGGTATATTTGGTAAGAATCAAAGCAATTTTTCTCTCTTACATTTCACAAACTTACCCTAAAGCCAGTCAACATTCAATCCAACTTTTCAGGTAATGCAACAGGTAGCACAAAAGCTATACATAATGGTATCTAAAGAGGGTACCAGTCTTAGATGGACTCAACCCATGTATCGATCATCAATAAGTCAAATGCACATGATGTAGATAAAGTGTATCTTACTCGGGATAATCAGTAATCCGACTTGTTCTACTAGGTTTAACAACCTAATGGAATAGGTGTCTAGACTGGGTGTAAAATGAGTGGACAACTCGAGTTGGGAAGGGACAACTTATCTGTAGCAGCGCTTTCCGGCCTCACTCTTTGTCCTTCCCATCCTAAAACATGTATGACTATAAAATCCTTCCCAAGAGCGTAACCACATCTATGATATCTCAAAGAAAGGTTCAGGAGCATAAACTGCGTCTCCGAGTGAACAATGTGTGAATTGTCTGCTAGAAGACTCAGATAGGTGCCCGAGAGAAGACAGTTTATATGACAATTCAAACAACATCAAAGCGGTGAATAAGTGGCAAATATCATATTAGGCCAATAAATAATATATGTATCCAAACATCAAGTAAAGCCAAATATGAGTCAATATAAAAGCTCGAATTCTGATTATCCCCAACGGAGTCGCCATCTGTCACATCCCTTTTTTTCCCCGTTAAGAAAGAAAAGGCTTTTGAAGAGTTTTCTCAATTGAAGTGACGCTTTGAAAAGGGATTGTTTTATTTGTTACAGAGTCACCACTTGAAATTGAGTTTTGGTATTCCAAGTCAGCTTATGAATCGCTAATTAAAAGGAAAGTTTTGACTCTTTATTTTTGGTCTGCAAACTAGAAATTCGGGTAAGAAATTTTGTTGACCGAGGGGAAGGTATTATGCACTCCTTGAGTCCCGTGATTCTAGCACGGTCGCTTTATCAACTTATATTTGGCTTAAACTAATTTTATGATACAATATGCTTATGAGCTTAGAGTACTTATTTCCCGCCTTTCTTTGATTTGTTTTAAACATGTTCAGAAACTGTCTTATTTTTATTAAGGTGTGGTGTACTGGTAGCAATGCTTTCCAGTCTTACCACGATTATAATTTTGTATCTCGCGCCTCTTGATGCATTTATGGATTGTTCCCATTTTTCACGCCTAAACAAACATCTAACGTTCTTAGGTTCTATCCATCCCATGTGCTCCGAATTTGAATATGGTAATTACATTTTATCAAAATGATTTATCGATAGCATCGCTTTCCAACTTCATCATTGATTATTATTTAAATTAATTTAAAAGGTCAAAGCTTGCATAAATACCTCGGTGTGGGACAGCTTAGTGATCTTTAATTTAGTGCCTTAGCATAATTAATTAAACTTAAATGATAGATAAACACTTTAAAAGTAACTCGTATTCATACATTATGGACTTGGATCTAAACATGGAAACTACAAAAACTCAGACAATCTTGATAAACAAATGTGAAGCTAATCAAGTATAAAGTATATGTGCTTAACTGTTATATACAATTAACAGAATAACCCATCAATTTTTAATTTTAAATAAAACGTCACAAGCGTTCCTCTTTGGTCTCTGTAACTTGAATTAGTAACCAAACATGAAAATCTTCACTAAAAGTATATTTTTTGAAAGCTTTAAATCTCTACAACCACTAGGAAAGATGTTCCACATTCATCAAACTATTGCACTTCGTTAACTCAATTTTTTTTAATGTTTGATTAACCTGAGCCATATACCAGGGGAACATATTTTAAACTAACTTAATACAGTGCAACGAACTCCAGGCTTATTAAAAGTAATGCAACTAGAATTATACAAGTTTAATTTAATGCAAAATATTTCAATCCATTTAACCAGAGTATTCGAAATATACAGTTTTTCAACTCGATGTCAATATTACATTAAACTAATAAACATCAAAGATTTTAACCCATCTAAAATGATTCGTCGATAATGTTTACCTCAAAAAAGGTACAGTTGAATTTGTAAGTAATTTTAAGGATACTGGATCGATTTGAAAATAAGAGTAATAATCAATTAACAATAAGTAAGCAAATGAAAATAATAAGTAAGAAAGATAGCCTGAAATGTCTTAGACCAAAATGAATTCCTTCAGCAAAATTGATCCATGCCTTAGCTTAACTACTTCGGTTCCGAGCCAATAATGAGAGATTTATGATTATAATTGCAATAAACAAAATCGTACAAGTGTGAATAATGAGAATGAGATGCCCCTCCAACATGAAGGTTGGACTCCTTTTATAGTTATAAGTACAAGGCATTGATGCCTTATAATCATTCTACAATTAAATGCAATTAAATGACAATAATGGTTTCTTAATGATCAAGGAGTAACGGCTGGTGCTATTTTCGGAACGGGTACGTGCTGGGCTCCCCCAGTTCTCCATCCGATGTCATCTGCTTCAATCATCACCCGGTCTTATCCTAATACCCGGCCTTATCTCGATGCAACTTCATCCGTCGCTTCCCTCGGTTTTCATACCTAAATCTGTCCATGTGTCGTACCGGTTTTCATCGTATACAGATAGTCCCCATACTTTCCGGATCAAAATTTACCAAAGTGACGGGAAGTGGAAATAATTTCTTCGTTGTCTTCTCTTACAAGCTTCTTTTTAAATTACTCTAAAATAGGCGGGAAATGAAACGTTTCCTCTTATCTAAACTCTGACTCACGTCTTATCACTCTACAAAGTCGGACACGTGTCAATCTCTGATTGCACCGTCTCTTCGATTGGATCACTGAACCGTTTCATAATGATGAACTCAAACCCTATAAAACCTTCTTCCCCTCTTCTTTTTCCACTTTTCACTTCTGTAATTTCTTCAAGTTTACGCATTTGTTCAATCGTCTTCCCTTTCAAATCTTCAAACCTTCAACCTTCGAATCTTCAAACCTTCATATCTTCATATCTTTAAAGCTTCATACCTTCATACCTTCATCCTCATGGCTAAAACCACCCGATCTTCTTCAAGACAGTCCTCTTCGGCAATTTCACCACCACCGGTTACTAACGAAGCCACTAGCATCGGTGAGACCTCCGAAGCTTAGGCCACCGCCAAACCTATAGCATACAACATTCTCCCGTCCATTTTTTTGCTTTGACATAAATTTTTTTATTTCTACTGCCTCTTCGAAATTCGATTGAGGTAAAGAAGCTAAGAGTTGTCCGACCTCCATTAATGCCTCTGACCTTGACACAGTCCAAAATAACTGTGGTTAGACCGATCTCTCCGGGATTGTTATACCCGACCCGGATGAAGATATTACCACTTATAGATTTGGATACTCCAACGTATACACCTATTCTTTAACCTTCAAGCTTGTCACTCCGATTGACAACGTGATCCTCGAGATGTGCAGGACTTACAATTTATGTCTTGCACAAATTGGTCCGTCTTTTTGGAGGGTCGTTACTTGCCTCCGGTTTTGGCTAACAAGGTCAATGAAATCTTCACTTTGGATCATTTGATCCGTTTATACGTACCAAGGTTTTTTCATGGCGGGATCGTTCAGTTTTCAAAATGAGAAAAATTCTCTATCCTTTTCAGCATCAATGAAGATCGAAATCGAGGTTGGATGGAGCGATTTACAGAGGTTCCTACAGCGGAAATAATTTTGGCACGGTTCATGCCTTTCCCGGAGAAATGGAATTTGCACCGTAATTACAAAAAAAAAAACCTTTTCCTTTTCTTTTATTTAATTTACATTTTTTGATGACTTGCTCTAAGCCTTTTGTTGCCACTTTTTCTGTTGTTCACTAGACTCCGGCCCATATTGAGGACCTCCACACATGGGTCGAAAAAATTATAAGTACAATTCCGTATAGAAAGTGGACATGGAAAGTTCTTTCTAAAAACCGCTGGAGAGATCAGAACCACGGTTAGTATCTTCCGATCCCCCCTTTTTACTACTATTTTTGGTACACATTTTTATTTCTTCTTTTTTCAAACACTCAGGTTTGCCGAAGGGCACTTCAACCCCAAGGACCAACCCTGCGGTTGCTATGGCTCAACCCAGTCCGGTACGCGACCCAACCGCATAAGTTTGTTGTATTGCCGAGGTATCAAAGAACAAAAAAATCTCAAAATCCAAATCCTCAGAGTCCCCAAAGTCACCCTCGACCACTTCAAATAAAAAGAGGCCCTCGAAAGCAGGTGGCCCCTCCGGGGCTCAAAACAAGCTCCGTGTGTGTATAAGATCAAACCCCCGATGTTGTTACCAAGGTAAATATAAGCCCTCTTTCTACCTTGGGATCATTTCGGGAGTAAAATCTGCTAAAACTTGAGACGTTATGGTTGTTCTTGGCTTATACTCTGTCATACCCACTAATTTGTAATGCCTATTTGGCTAACCTGCCAGACAGTTCCGATTTATGCATTACTTTCTTTAGCGAATAAGTTGTTACTACACATATAGGGTGACATTGAAAGCATGACCTCAATTTTCTAGCAGCCATTATTAATGCTAATGCCAATTTTTCTAAATGAGGATACGTAGTTTCTGCACTAGCTAGTGTCCTACTCACATAATAAATAGGAAATTTTGTACCTTTCTCTTGTCGAACCAAAACTGTACTTATGACTACCTCGGACACTGCTAGATACATGAACAACTGCTTGTCTGCCTTCGAATTATGCAATAATGGCAGACTAGACAAGCACTTCAAATCCCTCAGATCTTGTTGATATTCTAGTGTCCACTTGCAGTCATTCATCCTTTTAACAAAGAGAAGAATCAATGACTTTTCTCCGAAGACCGAGAGATAAACCTATCTAGAGCGGCTATCCTTCCGGTTAGTCTTTGTACCGCCTTTACATCTTCAAGCACCTCTAGAATTTCTTCGATAGCCTTGATCTTGTATGGATTGTTCTCGATTCCTTAGTTTGAATCCAAGAAACCCATAAACTTGCCTAACTCGACTCCAAAAGCGCATTTCTCAGGATTCAGCTTCATGTTGTACTTTCGGAGTATGACAAATGTTTTCTGAAAATACTTTAAATGGTCATCTACTTCTAGGGACTTAACTAATATATCATTAATATAAAGCTCTATTGTGTTACCTATTTGGTCCTCGAACATGTGATTAACTAGACGTTGATATGTTGGTCCAGTATTTTTTAAACCAAATGGCATTACATTATAGCAGTAAGTCCCAGGCCTAGTTATGAAAGAGGTTTTCTCGTGATTCTCTGGATTCATCCTGATTTGGTTGTATTTAGAGAATGCGCCAAGAAAACTCAACATCTCATGCCCCGCCATAACATCAATCATCTGATCGATGTTCAGTAAAGGAAAAGAATCTTTTGAGGATGCTTTATTTAAATCTTTAAAATCTATGCACATTTTCAATTTATTGCCTTTTTAGGTACGACCACTATGTTTTCTAACCAATTCGGATACTCTACCTCCTAGATGAACCTATATTTAAAAGATTTGTTACCTCTTCCTTGACAAACTTATGTTTGAAGTCGTCCATCAGCCTCTTCTTTTGCTTTACCGGAGGGAAACTCAAATCCAAACTCAATTTGTGAGTCGTAATCTCCGGTGGAATACCCGTCATCTCTAAGTGGGACTAGGCAAAACAATCAGTGTTAGCTTTATGAAATTCAATTAATTTAAGTCTGAGCTCCAGGGATAACCTAGTGCCTAGGTATACCTTTCTATCTGGCAGATGCACGAACAAGATGACTTTCTCTTGTAACTCTATAGTTGACTTTGTGGCATCTAATTCATCCGGCAGTACAAAGGACTTCGGGACGCGATAGTAATCCTCTTCTTCCTTGTAATTTATCTTCTCTCCGTCTTATTTTTTCGGACTCAATAGGCCCGAAACCCTGTGATTATTATTTAACTTATTTTCCTTTGTTCATATCCTTCACCTCTTTGGCATTTGTACTGATTTCTCTATCGCAAAAATCTCCCTTGCTGCCGGTTGCTCTCCTCGAATTATCTTAATTCCTTTCGGGGTTGGTAATTTAACATCATGTGCAATGTCAAAGGTATGGCCTTCATGTCATGTATCCAAGGCCTGTCGAATAGTGCGTTGCACCTCATTTCACCTTCAATGACATAGAACTTTATTTGCCGAATTGTCCTGACTGTATTAATTGGAAGAGTGATTTCCCCCTTCGTAGTCTCATTTGCCATGTTGAATCCATTTAGAACTCGGGCTACCAGTATGATTTGATCCAACAACCCCAATTCCTCCACCACCTTCCACCGAATGATGTTGACCTAGGTACATGGATCAATTAAAATTCACTTAATCTAAAATTTATTAATAAAGGCAGAAATTAGCAGTGCATCATTGTGAGGTTGAATGATTCCCCCCATATCCTCATCATTGAAAAATATTATTTCCTCTGGTACGTAGTTTTTGGATCTCTTTTCCCGAGTTCTTGAAACTTTCATCTTCTTTTTGGTCATGACGGATCCCTTCAGAAAATCCATCCCTCCGATCATCATGTTTATGATATGGTGGGGTTCAATCGGCTTCGCTTTCTTGTTTTCTTCTCTATTTCCATAGTTTCCCTTTGCTCGATCACTCAGAAATTTGAGTAGATGGCCATTTTTCAACAACCGGGCCACTTCATCCCTCAATTGACTAAAATCCTCAGTTCGATGACCATGAGTTCCATGGTAATCACAAATCAAATTTGGATCTCTCTGAGTCGGGTCTGTCCGGAGTGATCTTAGCCTTTTTTTAATGTGTCCAATAGCCGAAATAAGTCCGACCGCATCAATATTAAAATTATATTTAAAAATCGTCGAGCCTTTCATACTATTATTAGAAGCTCCACCGGTATCATTTTTAAATAGAAAATCCCTACTGGTAGACCCTCGATCATTATGTTATCTTTTCTATCCGATGGGAAGTTGTGATTGTTGTGACCCCTATCCAATCTGAAGTTCTATCTTTCGGGTTGGTCGTAGAGTTGATACCTCTTTCGAGGATTTTAATTCTGACTCAGCTACCCTCTTTGATTTATCAAGATTCTTGTTTCGTCCTGCTGACCTTGAAGGAAGTTCGACCTGATCATCCTCCACCCAGATTTTGGACTCGTACTTATTATTTTCGTCTGCTCAAGTTACTGCCGGGAGTTCCAACAAGTTCTTTAATTTAAATGAGGCACTGTAGCTCCTAGGATTCAACCCCGTGGTGAAAGCTTTAGCTACCCATTCATCTGGTACCAGAGGAAGGATCATCCTTTCCTTTTGGAACCTTGTCAGGAACTCATGCAGCAACTCCTAATCCTTTTGAGCAATGTTGAATATATCCAATTTTCTCGCTTGGACCTTCCGTGCTTCGGCATGCGCCTTTATAAAAAGCATATGAAAGTATTTCAAATGAATTAATAGAGTGTTAAGAAAACATAGAATACTATGTCATTGCTCATTTAGTTAATGTTTCGCCAATTTTTTTTAGCAACACCTATTCAATCTCATCCAGGTGCATGTCATTTCCCTTCACCGCACAAGTGTACAATGTCACGTGCTCCTGAGGATTTGTAGTTTCATCGTACTTTGGAAGATCCGATATTTTGAACCTTTTTGGTATCAACTTCGGAGCTGCGCTTAGTGGAAACGACAACTGAATGTATCTTTTTGAGTCTGGTCCCTTCAAGATCAGAGGCACTCCGAAAATCTGGTCTACCCGTGAATTATATGTGTCAACCTTCTTTTCATTAATATCCATTCGCTTAGTTAAATCTTGAAGTATTTAAGACCTCCGAGGTCTCATTTACCCCCGAACTAGTGTTATCTCCTTCGACTCGATCCTCTTTTTGAACATGATCTTGATCCCGGGCGGGATGAGTTTCATCTGCCGCCCTTGCTCCACTGCTCTTTTGCAACTTAGTAATAGCCTTCTGTTGCTCCTTCAGCATGTTAAAAATTCGAGCCAAATTTATTTCGCCATCCTCATCATCATCCGGTGTTTTCTCCCGTGACCTTCTAGACCCTTAGGGTGAAATCATGGGGTTATTCCGATGCTTGACAATTATTGGATCAATAGGAGGAGCGTTGTGTTTGTTCTTGATATTGTTAGCTCCATTGACGCCGTTGTTGTTGTCATCATGGTTGCTAACTTCAACTTGGATATCACTAGCCAGTCTGCACGTACTTGGTGCTAACCTGTTTTCACAATATCTCAAAAGAACAATTGAAATTTGAGTTTGAGTAAATTTCCACTATTATCCTTAGCCCTATAGTGGGTGTCAAACTGTTTACCTCAAAAAGGTACAGTTAAATTTGTAAGTTGTTTTAAAGATACGTGGATCGATTTGGAAATAAGAGTAATAATCAATTAACAATAAGTAAGCAAATGAAAATAATACGTAAGAAAGATAGCCTGAAATGTCTTACACCAAGATGAATTCGTTCAGCAAAATTAGTTTGGGCCTTAGCTTAACTGTTGTGATTTTGAACCAATAATGAGAGCTTTATGATTATGATTGCAATAAATGAAATCGTACAAGTGTGAATAATTAGAATGAAATGCCCCTCCAACGTGAAGGTTGACTCCTTTTATAGTTATGAGTACAAGGCATTGATGCCCGAGAATCATTCCATAATTAAATGCAATTAAACGACAATAATTATTTCTTAATGATCAAGGAGTAACGGTTGACGCTATATTCAGAACGGGTACGTGTTGGGCTCCCCCGGTTCTCCATCTGATGTCATCTGCTTCAATCACCACCCGGTCTTATCCTGATACCCGGTCTTATCTCAACGCAACTTCATCCCGATATAAAACTCTGTTGCTTCCCTCAGTTTTCATACCTAAATCGTGCCACGTGTCGTGCCGATTTTCACCTTATACAGATAAAACTCTGATTCATATAAAATAATGAAATAGAAAGGTAATAACGAGGACGAACCTTCAAATTATTTTCAATTAAACAACGGAAAGTGACACAATCTATAGATTTCCAAAGTTAGTGAAGCTAACTTTCAGGTTCACGAACTCGAAACCGCGAACGAAGACCTTGAATACAACCTCAAGTACGAACCAACACTTTGATGAATTTTTTCTTACTCCTAGTGCTCTATGTTTTTATTTTTTCTCTCTTCTATGTTCTGTATCTTTTCTTTTGCTTTTCGTATCTGTCCTCCTTTTGGTGTATGTGTGTAAATATTTATATAGATGTGTATGTTGCAGTTTGTAAGGGAGAGGGAGATTAAGGGATAATTATTCTAGGAGAGTTTTAGAATTGTTTCGATTGGGATTGGGTTTGGGTTTGGTTGGGGTAGTTTAAGTTTGCTTTCTATTTTTTTTTTATATAAAATACGTGAGGAAGAGGGAATATTTTGTTTGGCTGAGAATATGTAGGGAGAGGGGTTTAAGGGGATAGGTTTTGGGGTAGTGATTTTAGGGGTGAGAGGTTAAAAGGAATTTGGGATAATGAGGGAGTAACGTAACAGGTGTTTATTATGTTAATTAGGTTTAATGGTTTTAGTAATTCGTTCAATTTTTAGCTTTTATTGTCTTTTTCTCTCCTTTTTTTTTGGTAAGGAAAAAAATAAAATATAATGATAAAAATTTAACTAACTATTTTAGAATAACAAAAATATAGAAAAGTTAATATCTAGTTAGAAACAAAATGTTACTAAGAAAAATACATAAATCACTATTTTTGTAGTTTTCAATATTCAAACGTAAGACTTACTAAAATAAAATAAAATTTTAAAATGTATAATCTACACCTAAAAGAAATATTCAAAAGTAAGACTTACTAAAATAAAATAAAATTTTTAAATATCTAATCTACACCTAAAAGAAATATTTAAACAATAAAAGGTGTAAAATTTCAGTTCGGTAAAAAATGAGGTGTTCACAGTGGTGAACCAAGTTCATGGAGTGTTAGAAGCCAAGGAGGAGTGCATGTCAAGGTATCTCGAGAAGGTCCTGAAGTTGCTTTCTCGGTTCTAAGAGTGGACGGTGGTACATATACCCCGAGAGGAAAATGTAGAGGTTGATGCACTAGCAAATTTAGGTTCTAGCACAGAAGAAGAAAGCTCGAAAGCCAAATCGGTTGTTCAGCTCCTAAATTCAGCCTTGGATTCGGCGGGGTACGACGAAGTACACTCAACAAGCCTGAATTAGGATTGGAGAAATGAATTCATAGACTACCTCATGAATGAGAGGCTGCAAGAGGACCCGAAAGCATCTAGAGCCTTGAGGACTAAGACCACTTGGTACTGTATTATCGATGGAAAACTTTATCAGCGGTGTTATTATGGTCCCCTTGCCCGATGCGTAGGACCTAAAGAAGCTGATTACATGATGATAGAGGTACATGAAGAAATCTACGAAAATCATTCAGGAGCGGAATCCCTGATAAGAAAACTTATGAGGGTCGGATATTATTGGCCCTGGATCGAACAAGACATGAAGGAATTCATTAGGAAGTATGACAAGTGCCATTGTCATGCACAATTGCTGCACCGTCCGGGAGAGGAATTGCATCTGGTTGTGTCTCTGTGGCCATTCATGAAATGGAGATTGGATTTAATTGGACCTTTACCTTTTTCCCCAGGTCAGGTATCACAAATATTATTTATGACAGATTATTTCTCTAAATAGGTTGAATCTGTAGCATATACAAAGATTCGGGAGAAGAAGGTGATCGATTTCATTTGGCAAGATATCATTTTTCGCTTTGACATCGCAAAGAAGATAGCTTGTGACAACAGTCAAAATTTTATTGGGACCAAAGTCACAAAATTCTTGGATAATTTGAATATCAAACGCATCACCTCCATTCCCTATCATCCTAGTGTAAATGGTCTGGCATGTAGCATGGTTCCCAAGGCGATCTAGATAGTTTTAGAAGAAAAACCAAAATTTGAGACTTTAGAAATGAAAAGAATTGACCCAAAGTTGACTTTTGAGTATAGAGGTTTATTTCCAAGTTTCGTCGCTTCCGGCAAGTTCGGACCATCGTTTGTGACTTAGTCAAGTCTTTGGTTCGCTTCTCGAGGTGTTCAGATGTGTTTGGAGTCCTTCTTTGCTAATTTGTGGAATTTGGGAAATTTAAGTGGAATTGTAGAAAAGTGGACCTTAGCTTGGTCTTATGAGAATTTCGAGTGCACGAGCAAGTTTGTAGCGTCGTTTACACTTGGTAGCATATTTGTTTTGTGTCCGGGGGGTCTCGGGTGAGATTCGGGTGTTTGGTGGAAGTTCGTGAATTTGCTATAGTTGTTGGTTCTGGTGCTATCGCACCAACGAGTATTGGCTACACATGCGGAGCCGCTTCTGTGAAAGTTGGTCTGCATATGTGAGCCATGAGAATCTTGGGAAGGATGACATATGAGGAAATTTGTGTGCAGAGGTGATCCGCTTCTGCGATGTTATCTCCACTTTTGAAAAAATCATAGTACATTATGTGAGGCCGCTTCTGCAGTCATGTTTTCGCAGAAGCGTGGCCGCTTCAGCGAGGAAGGTTCTACAGGAGTGGAAGCGTTGTATCATAACCTAATAAAAGACCCTAGTACGATTCACTTTTCATAACTCATTATTTCACAACTCTAAACTTGTCTTGGGGAGGAAATCAAGGCATTGCATTGATTCTAACTTTGGGGGTAAGGATTCTATCCTATTTTCATTATCCATTTTAAGATTCTATCATTAAATCTAGGTTGTTTATCATGTTTTGGGGAGTTTAAACCTATAGTTTTATCATTAAGTTAAGAGGACAAAATAGATGAAAGTGGAGGCCATGATTGGAGATTTATGGTGTGATACTTCAGATTAGAGTTTATTAATGATGGGATAACATATTTATAAGCTTGATTTACTAATTTGATTCCATTGATTTTTGAGAAAAAATCTATGGTTTGTCTAAAATTTGGGGGTTTTGATCTAAAAGGCAATTGCAGACCTAATTGGGGTTAATTGACCTTCAAACTTAGGGATATGACTAATTAGACTATGATTCTGCTTTTGTAAGATTAAAATTCTGACTTTTACCCTTGTGGGCCCGGGGCCGCTTTGAGTGTCGGGTAATCGGGTTCTTTGAAAGGTCTTACATTTTTGTATGTATTATAATACTGTGTTAACATAGAATCTATGATAATACTGTATGAATGATCGGAGGCGCTTCACAAGGGCAAGGCCTTGGCTCGAGAGTAGTGTGGCACCAGTTTTGCATTGAGGTAGGTTACATTTTTCTCTGATATACGCTGATAGATGTATGTAATATATATAACTATTGGGGGTATTGGGCGGGATGAGGGTCCCACCTAGTGACCGTGATGAGCACTTGGGTAGGTACCGGTGTTGAACTGTTTGAGACATCATCCTTAGGTTGATCCTTACTGCTGTTATGTGGGCTTGTCGCCATGATTAATTTTATTTGCGATTGTTGTTGAAATTACTCATCACATATGCCTTCTGATATGAAAAGAATGATTATGTGGAATTATGTGTTATTGACAATTCTCAGGCATGTGTTATTCATTTCTTGAACATGATTTCATCTCATACTTTATGATTACTTGCCTTATTTACTGTTGCATTCATACACTTATGTTATTCTGATATTGAAATGGAGTGGTATGGAATGTTGTTGGTCTGATGAGACTTCAAAACAAAGGTAATGATACTGTTATGAGATGGTTTGGAATACTGAAATGATGATGATTGATATGGCTCGAGAAATGAGTCTGTGATTGATGCTCTAAATGGACCGAAGGATCATTCTGGTTGGTTGTAAGCCGTATATGGACTTCGCGGATCCCTCATGGGTCAGGTCTGCATGGCAAAGTCCAGTAGCATATGTGTACCAGGTTGATTGAGAGTTACTATTGCATTCATGCATATCATTCATTAACATACATTATAATCATGAGATCTGTACTTATTGGAATTACTAATGTGATAAGGTGATTACGTGTTGGGCTGTACTTCTAGGATTCTTTGTTGCCTTAAGTGTTGAACCATATATGTTATTTAACAGTGACATATGTGCTTAATCAGACTGTGTAGGTTAGGGATACTTGTGTGTCAATATGATATTTATGTTTGTTACATGTATTCTGTCATTATCGGCCTATGATGCTTACGGGGGTACGTTGTGTACTCATACTACACATGTTGCATTCATTTTAGATACAGATACAACATCGTCGACTAGTACCAAACCTCCTGGATGACGCTTGAGGCGGTTGACTTGAGCATATAGGGTGAGACTGCCCATCCTCAGCGGCCCTAGATTCTCCCTTCTTTTTTCCTATCTTTATTTGTGTTACACCCTGTAGTTTCACATTCCATCGTGATGTTGATAGGATACCGATGTTTCAGGAAGAGGTACTGCCTTACGAAAGGGTTATAAAGTTTTACGGCTTGAGTATAGAAGTTCCGTAGTGTTTGGAAGCTAAATGGATCAAAGGAAATATGTTTCGACGAAATCAAAAAACTGTATATTTTGACGGGGAGTTTGACGGACCATCAAAATGCAGGTTAAGCCATCAAATTTCCCTGAGATTTTCAGGTCTTAGGAGGCAAATTGACGGACCATCAAGCCCACCATCAAGTTGCGGCGATGGAAAATTGCAAACTGGAATAAAGCGGGTTATGTCAATTTGGACTTCATTTTTCACCCCAATCAGAACAAAAACACCTCCTAAATCCTCTCTAGTGAATCCCTAATGCCCAAGATCAATTTCAAGGCATATTACAAAAGATTAACGTGAAAATCCCCGCGATAATCGTAGAAACTATCATCTCCGAATTGAATCAGTTTTGGAAACCCTTAGGGATAAAATACTCTACTATTTTGTGAGGATTATGATGTGTTAAAGTATGTTTTATCCTCCTCTACTTATATTTATCTGAAATTGTTGAATTGGGGAAAGTTATGAAAAGTTCTCATGATCAAAACTTCGCAAAATCATGAAATCTTTGTAATATGAATTGTTGAGATGGTTTACTCTAAATATGAGTTGTATTGAATGATGGAATAGACTATGCATGTTATGGATTAAGGAAAGTACATGTTGAAGGATTGTGAAGCTGAATCACATAAAAAAATTCCGTATAAGAAAAGCTTAAAAAATCATTTATTCTTAAAGTTGGCGAAGAACATCTAAAAGAGTTGCTATGGAAATTGTTTTTCTGATTGAAGCATGGAATTAAATTGCATAAGCATTCCATGTAAAGAAACCTAAGGACCCGAGATGGTCAAAATTTCCGATAATATTCCTCAGTAAAGTTTGTCTATGGAATTCGAATTCGATATTGATATCAACTTATTGTGTGATATAGATAATCACCCATAAGAGGAGCGATAATTTATAGAACTATTGTATCGACAAGGACCATGTATGTTAAGGCATACTCTTTTATTCTTTTGTCATGATCAATGAATAAGTACAACCATAACGACATCCCTTCAAAAGGAATTCCACTCATAAATTTAAAGCTTGATTACTGTTGTACCATAATGTTGCAATTCATAATTCTTATTGTTCTACTTCGGAAGCATTTTCTTAACTTGATAGTCTCTTGAACCTTATATTTTCTTATGACCGTTGATGACTCAATTTTAGTGATACATACACCATTACATAACAATAATCGGAAGATAACGACCTCGAGTCACTCTGATTGGTTTCATAAGGCCCTTCAGAGTCTGTCTTGCATTGCACTTATATATATGTAGATATTTTCATACCAAACCGCGCTACATTAGGCTAGGTACTAAACGTAGATGTGAACTCAGCTGCAGTTGATTTTGTTATTACCGAGTCCCTTATTTGGGGTTGGGTATGATTGAGTCCTCATTGAGGTCAGGTACGATATGTATGTATTATGACATGATTTTCCCCACAGAGAGGCTGGATATTACTTTTTTATAGCCCCACTAAATGACTTGATATTTACAAATATGCATACATTTTCATGGTTGTGTTAGGTAGGCCCACAGAGGCTTGTTATAAGTTTATAGTTGACGCATGTACCTTTATATCTTATGTCATTGTTGTATCTCATGTCTACATTGTTTATCTGCCTTACATATTCAATACATATTTTGTACTGATGTCCCTTTTCGGGGACCTGCGTTTCATACCCACAAGTATAGATAAAGATGTAGATGATTTTCTCACAGTAGGACTCGACTCAGCTGGAGGTCGTCATGCTCCATTCTTTCGGAGTTGTATAGTTAGCTGATAGGTATGATGGATATGCATATGTATATAGTTAGGTATGTCGGGGCCCTGTCCCGACCAGTTATTGTCAGTATACTCCTTAGAAGCTTGTTGACAGTTGTGTATGTGTGGCCTCGTCGGCTACTTCAGTAGAATTTATTATGCTTATATTGGTGGCCTTGTCGACCTTGTTATATATATGTATGGTTTGGGCCTTTTCTGAGTGCAAGTGATTTGTCCTTATTTAGCTGAGTACATGTCAGAGGCCTCATCAGCCCCTGGGTTAGTGTACACATCATAGATATCCATATCGATACGCTCAGGTCTTAGGGCATCGGGTGAGGGCCACCCCCCAAGGTTGGGGTGTGACAATTTGCACCTATGAGACAGTATTCAGACATTTCCTTCTTTTATGTAGTAGTGGCTCTTGTACTGATTAGACTAAGATCATTTGGTAGTTGTAGTAAGTAGATTTTCAGTATTTCATAACTTCTTTTATTAATATAGCAAGACAATTTAGAAATTATTCCTTTTATTTTTGCTTAAGCTATTGTTATGTTTGTTTGGGTTGGGAAGTGGTTCGCCTACCGATGGGGAAAGTCTAGGTGTCACCATGACTCCCGAAAGGTATCGTGACAAAGTTTGTATCAGACTCTAGGTTAAAAGGTCTCACGAGTAAAATAGCAATGTCATGTAGAGTCTTGCAGATAGGTACAGAGACGTCTTTACTTATCTTCGAGAGGCTATGAGACATTTAGGAAACTTCACTTCTTTCATTCCTTTCGTGCTAGTTTGATCAAATTGGTATCTTACCTTGTTTCTTATTTTCTCATGGATGATGAGAAATCATGCACAAGCGGCTAGATAAGAGGCACCGATACCAGTTCATGTGGTATGAGGTCATAGTAGAGCTAAAGGACGGGGTAGAGGTATACCCCGAGCAGCGGAACCGGTGATGAGAGGAGTGCAAGGGGTCGACTAGGCCCGTGCTAGATCTTTATCCCCCGAGCCAGATATGGAGCATCAGTATGAAGAGTTGGGACCAGCCCAGGATCAACCAGAGGTTACAGCTACACCCGTGTTACAGGATACTATGGCTCATATTTTGAGTTTTCTCAATGGATTTGCCTAGGTCGGTATTCTCCCAACTACTCTGGATAGGTCGCAGACCCGAGTGGGAGATCAGACTCCAGAATAGTTTCGCACACCGGGGGCACAAAAAGCTACTACTTTGGTACCCCATATTGATGAGATCCCAGTTCCATAGTTTGGTCCTCAGCCAGTTACTGAAGCTGTTATGACCCACGAGGAGCGGAAGACTTCGGAGCAATCTCCAACATAAAGCCTTCTAGTTCTGTGGTATGCCTGATGAGGACGTATATAAGTCTATAGTGAGTTTCCACGAGAGACTCCACACTTTGTGTATTGTAGAGTTGCATGGAGTGGATTATGTTGCTCTTCAGTTGGTTAGTGAAACAATGATGGAGATCATATATCGAGTGTCGGCCAGCCGGGTTTCCTCCTTGGTCTTGGAGTAGGTTATATCAGGTCTTCCTTGAGAAGTATCTTTATCACACCCCAAACTGGGGGGTGTGGCCAGCGCCCGACGCTTGAATGCCTCGAGCGTACTACCTAAATATCATAGCTTGAGCATACAATGATCTGGGCTGCCGAGGTCTCAAAATGATCAACACAAGAGAAAACTGAACATGACAATCTGATATGATGACAACAAGGACAATGTGCATATACAGCAAGGTCCATAAGGCCACAACAAGGCAACTATACACATAACTTAGTCTACAAGCCTCTATGGAAAACATAACTGTGATATGGCCGGGACAGGGGCCCGCCGTACCCAACTACATACATATATACAATTGTCATACCTATCAGCCCACTAAACCGCTCCGGAAGAAAAGAGCGTGACAACCTTCAATTAAGTCTAGTCTCCTACTATGAGGAATCATCAGCATCTCTATTTGTACCTGCGAGCATGAAACACAGTGTTCCAGCAAGGGACATCAGTACGAAAGATATACTGAATATGTAAGAAATGAATAACAATATGAAAATGTAAGCTGTAAAGAAAGACATAAAAGAAATATGATACTTTAATAACCTGCGTGCCCTGTAGGGCGAAAAATAGAACTCAGAAACTGAAATGAAACCTGTGTTGATAAGTCTTAATATATAAACTGCCTTCGTCTTATAGCTTGAGGTGTATTATATGTCACTACCCTTAGGTAATACTCTGAGGTGTATGGATGGATGCACATATAAGTGTCTGCCCTCCGGTTATAGCCCGAGGTATGTATAATGTACATGTACAACTGCCCATCAGCTATTCGCAATGGTGGTGTGAGTAATATATATATATAGTAATAATAGAACTTAAGGCTTCTTTGGAACTCAGAACTCTTTAACTTTATCTTGGAACGACTCTTGGTCGACTTTGACAATGAACTCTTTAGAAAACTTCTTTCCGAAGGCTTATGATACGGTGGACGAGTAACCAACGAACCATGACTATGAGAATAGAATAGCAAGGAACAACTCCCGACAAGGGATTATGATACACGAGTAAAAAAGAAGCTTTCAATATTTCTTTTGAAAATGAACAACACTTTGGTTTTCATGCTTTTGAAAGAAGGGGATAGCTTTACATACCTTGTTGTTGAAGTGAATCCCGTCCTACTAGTTCTAATTTCCTTCAAAACTGCTTATCTACATAATATTATTAGTTTGGGATCAAATCCGGTTTTGAAGCTTATAGAAATATTCATTGAGACTTTTTGTCGAACAACTTACGATCATAAGTTCATAGGATTGTTTGTAGTTCAATTTCTCCATACCAAGCTACCATATTCCTTCCCAGTACTCCTCCTTCACACTAAAATTTCATCCATAACTTCTCAATTTCAAGAATTTCATTTAATCCATACGAAACATCCCAAACAATCAAGTTCATCCCCAAGGCTTCATATAAGTTCATAGGAGTTGTATTCGTGGGATTTTCTCCAAACTTTCTAGGGTAAATATTTGAAGGATTTTAAGAAGGATATTATAAGGATGAAACATACCTCAGTTTGGGGATATCCTTCCAGAATCATGTTTGCTTCAAGAAGAAGGATTCTTCCGAAAAGATAAACGATGAAGAAAAGATGATTCTATGATTACCACGGACTTCGTTGCGTTGGATTAGCTTGGTGAGATTTTGGATCTGATAAAGAACCATGGAGAATTATTTAGGAGATTTTAAGGGGTGTTTAGGATCTGGAAACTGAAGGAAATAAAGCTCCCAAATCGATTTGGGGCTTAATATACATGGTAAGAAAAGTTGCCACCGCCTCAATTTGAGGGTCCAATTTGACGGACCGTACATTGTTTGACGGTCCTTCATTTCCACCGTATTTCTCCGATTGACGAACTGTAAGTTGAATAGGAAAGTAGACTCTCTGAAATTGAAGTTAGATAGGTTATGAACTCCGTCATTCCTTGTATACTAAGAGATATACTCCCGACAAGTTTGGCCAAAAATCAGGTCCGGAAATTCTGCCCGGTTTTCCCCGGATTTCAATGAACTTACTTTCTTCGATTAGTTAAGCCCCGAACTATTACGAAACATAATTAATGCTCATCTAAACCTTTTTTAACCTTGTGATGAGATCTCAACCTTAGTAAGCTTACGTTAGTTATCCCATGATGAAAACGACGTCTAAAGTACAGGGTGTAACATCCTTTGCCCCTTAGAAACATTCGTCGTTGAATGTTGAGGTTATCAACACAAGTGCCACACAGGGCCATCCAAAGTAATATAGTATCATACTGGCCTCACACGATCGTCTATCTACCATGATAATCATAAAGGTGTGCCATAACTCACCTCGACTATCCAAATCTTGGCGTTTAAGTTGTGTCTGTCATATTTATGCTACAATCATCATCGGTACAGGTGTATGAAATAAGTTTACTGCTATAGAGTAGGATTAAGGGGATCATATCGCACGAACATTACATGAACCTGATGTCCGGATTATGGGAGAATATCTAGATATTATGCCTTTCTAAGCCGCCCATATTATTATGTTTATGCCATTGCTATTCCGCAATACTTTAACGAATGCTATCTCATGAGTTCGAAACTTCTGGACTTAGTGATAAAGGATAGTAGTCGAGACCTCTATTTAAGACACGTCTTCAGTAATCCGAACATTCTTGATAGGCAATATGTGAGAGAAATTTCCTATATACTTTGGTGATATCAATGTGTGAAAATTGAGTGAACTTCCTCTGATTCTGGAGGTAATCCCAACAGTGAAGGTCACTTGGCTAAGTCTTTGGGTAACCTTATAAGGTTTGTTGTACTTGCCTTCCTGGCTGAATTATTGTTACACCTTTATGGGTAAGGCTCTCAAGGATATCCCATCATGAACATCGTCATTTAAATGACAGTATCTCACACCATTGAGTGACTTTTAAAAATCCTGGACTATTGACACTTACTCCTGTAGGAACTTTACTTCTTTCATAACTCTAAGGGTTTCATGTATCGTATCTTCGAGCATCTAAATTGTGCACTCAGCCCGATCACCTGACTGGGAGCAAACTACAAGGGCTTTCTCTGCACTCCTAAACTTTCCTTGGAGAATCTTGGAGTTGTACTTCACTGAGCCCTTCTACCTTGGGTACAAGGTATTTAAATATCATGGGATCCGATGACCTTTTGTCGATGGATAGCGAGTGAAATCCTTCACCGCATGAATATCTTTTGTTTTTGTAAAAATGGGGTCAACTTGCAAATATGTTGATTATCAACCTTTGAGAGCAGTATTTCTGATAAGAACATGTATAAAAAACCCTACTAAGCTTTATCCTTAACCCAGGTTATCATTTTTATGTGGGAATCTGAGTTCTGTATACTAGTCCTTCTGGCTCACTACTTCTTGGTCTCTCCATGCTAACCACTAGGGTCCTATGCCAAAATGTGGCATTTTTCTGCATACCATTATCACAACAATCCCTATCTTTGGTATCATAATACGTCCTCTTCGACTCTAGATGAGCAAAATAGCGGGAACAAGGCACCTCCTCTCTTAATCTTATCTTGTAACCCTGCGCAACTTAGGACACATGATTGACTTAGTGTTGGAGAACTTTGTCTCGCTTTAACTCTAGCATTGACTCTATTACCATGAAATGCTATCTTCCAATGGTATCAACTTCCAACTCTCCCTTGGTTATTTTTTTTTCTATCGGGGTAACATTAACATTCCTCGTGTATCGCTTTGTTATCATTGGATCCCTAAAATTGGATCTTTAAACTTGCTATCTACTGACATTCCTTTTCTAGTCCTTTCTTTTTCTGGGCCTCGATATAGGCTAAATCATTTACATACCCTATCTTAGGTTACTCTGAAAGTTGTTATGGTGTTCTACCAATCTTACTCCTCAGAAGGTAATAGTATTGAACCCTTATATGGTTATCTTCTACTCCATCCCTTAAAGGAGGGATTTCACTAAGTTCTATATAATTCCTCTATCGTTGGTTTTGTCCCATGTTCGAATACTCGATCAGTCGGCTACAATAATGCTATGTTCTTTCCTTTCCACCATATTTGTGGAATACTCACTTGCTGATGTTTGACTTCCAAAACCTCTTTCTCTTAACGATGAGCACTCTTTACAATATTATTTGAATACACCTTTGCTTACTTATTTTCTTCTATTTCCTTTTAAGAACTGTTATTCGCTTTAAGAGAGTTCATAGTTCTTTATACCATTGCGACCCATCCAAGAGGATGCCTTTACTTATTGGTAATAGAATCTCGTTTCAACTTTGTACTGGTGATCCTCATGGTTATACTTCTAATGTGGGCTCACTGTTGTCGACCTAAGTCATAGGCTTAAGTTTCCCATCCAGGATTTAGGTGTAAACGACCTCGTCCTCTGATTTTTTCTAGGTAAGCACCTTGCAATGCATTGACTAATCTCAACCTCTGTTATTCAAGGGTTCCTTCTATATCTAGCCTTACGCTACACTTTGAAATCAAATCTTGGTCCTTATCCAACCGTCACCATTAGCTGTGAGTCATTCCATCTGTATGTGGATTAAATCATTCTCTTGTCCTCAGTAGATATCTACCAGCCATTTGCTTTTAACACATTTGTAATTGTATATTCTTGTGGGATCTTGAATATCTCCAATCTTTTATCACTTATCCTTCTTACCATTGCATCTTCCTTCGTTCAATGTGAATATCACCCTTAACCGTTGGCTCTTGCTCCCAGGCTTTGTAGCCCCCTCAGCCTGGTCACCTTATGCTAACCCCTCATATTATTACTTCTTGCTCAAAATATTTCTTAGGAATCGCTGCCGCTAACTTGCGAGATCAATTTCTCAAATGTTAAGATCATAGTCTGATGGCTCATCTGGCCATTCTACTCATCTCCTTCTAGATTCCGTATACATTATTTCTCAATGATACTCGACTTATCCTCTTATCCATAAATTCATAATACTCTTCTCGATCCTACGTATGCTTTCATCTCTAATTATTCATCATGCTTTCTTGGGCGAATCCCTAACAGTTAGCGGTCTTGAAGTCGCTTTACCTCTTTTAACTGAAAGGCCGCTATCATTCTTTTCATACTATCTCTATAAATACGTACATATACATCGATATTCATGGTATATCCACAAAACCTGGGTAACGCAACCTTAGTCATCACAAAGCTTCCATTTGTAACCCTTGCATTTGCTTACTAAATTATCGTACGAGTCTATGTCGGTTCTTTCCTGCACCATCTTCTATGTATTACTCCTCCGACGTCCGGAATTTCTCTCTTAAGATATCAGGTCGTCAATTCGACGTTCTTTATTATCTACAATCCTTTAATGACTCACAACTTGCCTTAAAGCAACACCCCTTAGTAGGGTCACTGAATCGCTCGCATAAGTAAGGTTTGACATGTTCATGACTGACACTCTTACTCCGGTAACAAAAACAATAACCTTGGGGGGCTCATTCCTTACTAACCCTTAAGGATCACCCTTCCTTGAAGAGCACTTCTTTACTGCCTATTCGTTTATTTGCCAGTCCGCCATAACTCTTATTATATCCTCTCGGGAGTCTTCAACTCTTATTTCGTCTTATCTGTAGGATCGACTAAACATTAATGTTCTTTGATTTAATGGATAAATCATCTTGACGGCCTATCCCATCGATTTTGGTTTACTCAAATCTTGTAATAGGTACTCGGTCTTATAAAACCTTCCCGTCGATGTCCCGACCATTATTGCTTTCATTACTTTCTATCTTTATTGGCTACATCTTGCCATTCTTCTATACTTTATTTCACGACTCTTCGTCGTCTCATACATTTATTCTAATGTTTTATTTACCTTGCATTATTCACATGCTATCAATCTCACTTTTATCCACATCTATATCTTTATGATATAACCCTCTTACGTAAATGATAAAAAGGGGCCTGAAAATCATTTAAACCCGAAGCTAAGTCGGCCATCGACCAAATTGACGGTCCAATTTGATGGTCTGTACAATTTTGTAAGGTCCGTCTTTTTGACCATCAAATTTAAATTCTGCAGATTTTTGTCGAAACATATTTTCTTCAATCCGTGTAACTTTCATACACTCTTCTACTTCCATAGACAACCTACAAGCTCTCATTACCTTTAAGGTTACATATCTTCCTGGAATGTCGTTAATCGACGACACGACGTCCTCCTCTTCTCCATTTCAGACAGAGGTCTCACTAAGGGAAATATTTACCTCCCACACAAAAGGGCTTCATGCATGGTCCTCTAATCTTTGAATCCTTTCAAGGTCATGTTTGGCTAACAATTATCGGGTACATCATGTACACGTTCTCTAATGGGGGTATCACTACCTAATTGTACTATTTTTCGGTACCGTCCATGCTGAGGATCATGCTAAATCCTTACTAGATCCTGAGATCCCACTTCTTCTGAAACTATGTCCATTGATGTTAATAAATCAATAATAGACATCGGTACTTCTCACCGTGATTCTATCACCGCTGAAGACGGGACAACAAGGCTTTCATTACTCTATCCGAATTCTGATCTCGTTGCAATCTTCGGCATTTCAGACATTTGGTACCTCCACTACCTTACTCTTTCTATTTTTCTAAAGTTGATACTTCATATTTACGAACTTACATCACTTTTTTTGTATATAAGGAGGAGGCAGTCGTTCATATCTTTAAATTTCAATATTACACAAGCACCTCTGGCATCTCACTAATCTTGGTCAGAATCGTTCGTGAGCTGGCTGTGAATATGAGTTAACTGAGGTCTTTCTGGTTATTGTTAGAACTGAAACTGTGTAAAGCACAAGTTAGACTAGAATTTTCACCACTTATCTCTATTGCACGATCTATGATATGAAAGAATATAAACCATCCCTAAATGCCCGACAACATCTCGCTTATAAGTGTGGTGAACAACACACCCATAAACAAGACTCTACTATACATGAATTGTAGACTCCCTATGACTAACCTTCTCTGATACCAAGTTTGTCACACCCCAAACTGGGGTGTGTGGCCGACACCCAATGCTTGAATGGCTCGAGCATACCACCTGAATATCATAGCTTGAGCATACAATGATTTGGGCTGCCGAGGCCTCAAAATGATCAACGCAGGAGAAAATTGAACATGACAATCAAATATGATGACAACAAGGCCAATGTGCATATACAACAAGGCTCATAAGGCCACAACAAGGCAAATATACACATAACTCAATCTATAAGCCTCTATGGAAAACGTAACTGTGATATGGCTAGGAGAGGGCCCTGCCGTACCCAACTACATACATATATACAACTGTCATACCTATCAGCTGTCTAAACTATTTGGAATAAAGGAGCATGAAAACCATCATATGAGTTAAGTCACCTACTGTGAAGAATCATTTACATCTCTATTTGTACCTACGGGCATGAAACGCAGTGTCCTATCAAGGGACATCAATATGAAAGATGTACTAAATATGTAAGGTATGAATAGTAATATGAAAATGTAAGCTTTAAAGGAAGGCATAAAAGTAATATGATACTATGATAAACTGTGTTCTTTGTAGGGCGAACCATAAAACTCTGAAATTGAAATGAAACATGTGTCGATAAGCCTTACTATATAAACTGCCCTCGACTTATAGCTCAAGGTGTATAATATGTCACTTCCCTCAGGTAGTACTATGAGGTGTATGTATGGATGCACATATAAGTGGCTGCCCTCCGGTTAGAGCCTGGGGTGTGTATAATGTACATGTACACTCAGAGAACTCTCTAAATGCCTAAACCCCTCTCTTCTCATTCCACCTCCATTGTATAAACTCTCTTATGTAAAATAGCTATCCTTGTTTTAATTTTCAAGTGCAGTTAAGCTTTCCAGGGCTCCCGAAAGGGAAACCTCCATGTTTTCGAATTATGTAAGTCTTTTAATTCAGTAGTTATCTCCACCCATGTATATTATGTTTGTATTTTTATGAAGCTTGCAGAAATGCAAGAATTATGTTTGTTAATATGAAGTTTTTATTTTCATGAATCTTTCGTTTACTATTATAATCATGCCATGAATCTCTAATTATTGTTATAATCTTAAATTCATTATGCTTAAACATGACTAGTTCTGAACTTAGTATATGGTTATCTTTCATTCTCTATAATGACCTCAATGGATTAGCCTGTAAATTCCTATGTCAACGGTGGTTGATAATATGGCTTTGATGTCCGCTGAAGGACTGTGTCAGGATCCCAACGACGATGATTCGGGCATGAGTTTTGATTCTGTGGCCTTGCACAATTTAGACACCTAAAGGCCAAAGAACGGTGACATAGCAAAGACGAAGACTGAATAATTGTGACAAAGACAGCAGAAAAGGAACGGTGTAAAACGCTCCACCAAAAGAAGACAAAGACTTTTTATAAAGCAGAAGACAAGATAAAAAGAAAATGCTAAAGCAGGACAGCGATGAAAGAAGATAAAAATTCAGACTAACATAAGGAGAAGTATAACAGGAAGGGAGTACCGAGTAGGATTACACACCTTTACTCACCCCCTCTATTTTGGTATCAGAGCCATAAGATTTTTGGACCAGATTTTCATGACAGACTCTTATTTAGAAATTAAAAACAAATTAAGTAACTTATATCCAGAATATATCCACCTAAGTAAGACCAAGGAGAATCAGTCAAGACTTTTAGAGTTAATAGATATAATATCCATATTAGAATATAATTTGATTAAACACATCAAAAGAAGAAATAGATTCAAGCCTTATTAGATATATGAGATCACTTGCTTTTGCTAGATATATTAGAATTCAACAGTGGTATATATACAGAGATATAAAAAGAAAGAACGAGTATATAAAAGCTGAAAGAACATTAAGTACTTGTTTAGATATACTAGAATTTAAATTTTTATCAAAAGCGCAAAAACTTAAATTACTACAAGATCATTTTGAAAAAGACTTAAGACCACATCTAAAGATAAACAGGTAGACGAACTTATAGATCAGCTAAAAAGAGTAGAAATAACTCCTCAGAAAGAAAAAGCTCTAGTAACCAGAAAACCACAAAAATGGACTTTCTTACAGCTAGATCGAGAGGAGAAGAAGAAGGACCAAGACTAAGTTGTTCAGAAAACAGAATAGGAAATAGTTTTATTTCTAGACTACTAAACAGAAGAACACCTGAAGAAGATAACAGACAACTTAGCGAAGTAATAAACGTAGATCGAGACATAAGTATATTTCAACAGAATCAATTAAACTTATTAAACCCTAGAACACTATATAATGCTGGAAGATTTTCATCAACAACCCAATTGTATAGACACTATAGGGAAGAACAATTGTCTGTATTAGGAAATACAACAAAAATTATAAGTTTAATAAATACAGAATCTTTTAAACATATTAAAAGAACCGCCAGAACTCTCATGCATATGGGATTAATGGTTGTAGGAATTAAAGGTTTAACTAGAAAGAATTTAGGAAGTAAAGTCCTCATAATAATCTATGATGACAGATGGACAGACATGAAGAAATCCATTATAGGTATGACAGAAATAGACATGACAGATAATGGAGGAATTTTTACATTAGCCCAGACTTCCTAATGAACTTAGTAGAATTCGGTAAACATATTAAAATAGGAATCCAGACAAAAGGTTATGAAGAAATGCATAGCGGCAATAACCTACTGTTATGCTTAGGATTTCTAGGAAAAATGACAAATAATAGCAATACAAAATTTAAGATAAAGATAAATGATGTAGTAGAACTAATGAGTAACAAAGGAATTAATTTAATAAAACTCGTAAAAATACTACCAGAGGAATACGCAGGTTTAGAATGGAAATTAGAACAGTTCAATACAAAGAATAAAATATTACAGCCAACTTCTCATCTAGAATATACAAACCCTAAAGGAGAGACATCAATAAGATTTACAGACTATAACTACATTCCACAGAAAGACTGTGAAGAAGAAAGTACAATAGAAGAAGGTGAAATAACTACTTTCATGAACATAGAAATCATCCAAGAAGGTTATGAAGTAGATGTCGCCATAGAAACAGCTAGAAACCTGAAAAAGAAAAAACCAGGATTACTTTTTAAATGTAAAGGTTGCAAATTAGATAATCTAGATTTAGAACAAACTGTAGAACATTTTAAGACATGTGATAAGAGAACCGATAATACATGTTATAGAGAAGAACAGATTTCAAAAGAAAAAACAACTATGTTTGAAGAAATCTGGAAAGAAATGAATTTTAATAATGAAGAATGTGAGACTAATTCAGAAATTAGCCAAAAAGAATTAATGGAAACTAGTGCTTCAAGCTCTAGCCCGTTTCAAAGAACTACCGGAGAACAATACACAGTAGATACTAGTACTGAAAATATACATAGAAGATGAGTATTCAGAACTGCAGGAGAACCTATAGAACAGGTAAAACCTTTAGGTAGGAGAATGCCATTAGAAGAACCCATCACTCTCCAAGAAGGAGGTAATAGGGGAAAGATTTTAAATATAGCAGCCCACGATCCACAGAGATGGAATTCTGTGATCGATTTGTGGAAAGGTATAGTAGTAGCAGACTATATACAAAACTATACAGAAACAGACGCTGAAACTATGTATAAATACTTAGAAACATTCCTAGGAGAATCAACCAAAGCTCAATGGGAAGCATATAAATCAGACTTTCAGACTGAATTTTACCAGTTAGTAGCCATGGGGGCAAATCCATACAATTTTACAAATAAAATACACACCTTAATCACAGGAGAAGACCCTAATAGTGGCCTAGTAATTTTACAGAGAAATGCTTTAATAAAGCTAGAATAGTTAAGTATTAGTAACTGGGTATATATTAAGAATTTTCTAAACGATTTCTTTTATTACTGTACGATAAGTGGAAATTCATTTGATCAAGACTTAGGAAAGAAACTTTTCAATAAACTACCCGGAGCCTTAGGTAGAGAAATAGAAGAACGTTGGAACAAGCGCGATGGGGTAATACAAAACCCTAATGCCAAATGGTCGATAGGACATAGAATCCAACATGTTATGGAGATCTTACAAGAAAAGTGTACTCATTTGCAGATACAGAAGCAATTAAAACAGAACGAACTAAATTTCTGCAAAAGTGTAATATACACAACACAAAGTTACGATAAAGATCCTCAGAAGAAAAGAAATAAATATAAAAAGAAATATAATAGATATGGTTACAAAGATTATGACCGGTACAAGAAAAAGAAGTATTTCTTAAGAAAATCCTCAGCTAAGAAACCATACCTAGATAAGAATAGACACATAAGAAAATACAAAAATGACAGAACGTATAAAAATAGACTAGAATGTTTTGCTTGTGGTAGCATAGAACATTTGGCCAATACTTGTCCAAAAAGAATAAATCATAATTCTAGAAACTCTCAGTTAATAGAAGACTTTCAAGAAACTCTAATTAATGTAGACGAGTATATGTCAGATACAGAAAGTATATACTCTATAGTAAGCATTGAGACAGGAGATGATAATAAGATAGACTCTTCCGATTCAGAAGCAGGCTAATTCATAAATGAAATCAGAATAGAACAATTAGATTTAGATCTAAACAATTTAGTAAATACAACTATAGAATGTAATCATCTTTTTGAAAGAAATAAAGGATTAGATAGCACAGCTTGTTGTATTTGTAAATGGTTCCCTAGCAGGAACAAACGAGCAAAGTGCAAGAATTGTTTTTTAGAAGGTTGTATAGAATGCTTACAAAAATAATTTAGAATTACAATAAGTCCTAAAGAAACAATTAGAAAAATACCAGAAGACGCTACAATAGCAGTAAGAATGATGACCTTAGAAACTAGAATGAACTCTTTAGAAATTAGACTTGCTCAATTAGAAAAGGGTAAGCAAAAATTAAATGATCCGCCTAGTATAGCAGAATTAGCTACAGACCAAACACTAGAATTAATGAATACAAAAGATTATAGAACTTTAATTTGTAACAAAGATAAAAAAATTGGATCTTTAAAACTATTAACCAAAGTAAGAATTAAAGATTACGAGATTACTACTTTAGCACTAGTAGACACAGGTTGTACAAAGAGTATTCTCAATAAAAAGATTATTCCAAGTAATTTGGTTAAGACTTTAGATAAGCGTGCTCGGCTATGCAAATGGATGGGACCCATAATGTCTATAAACATTACCTCCAAGACGCATCCGTAAGCTTTATTAATACATGTTCAAAATTCTATAATCCTAGTTATAAGATAGACCAGATTCTAGTTAGAGATCTAAACATAAATACAGACTTTATTATAGGTTTAGATTTCCTATTAGATAATAATGGAAGCTGTACTATTACAAGGGATGGTATTATCTTCCAAAAGAATAGTACATATACCCCGGTACAGACCCAAAGAACCGAGACTAAGATCATACAAATCTCTCCAGTTAGCCTGCAAAATAATTCTGACACAAGTTGTTGTAAGGATTGCAGAGATGGAGATAAATATTGTTGCCAGAATAATAGTAAAAACTTAATACTAGAAGAGATTCTAGAAGAAGAAGATATAACAGAGAAAAACTATACGCTTATAGATATAGAGACAGATTTTTACAATTTTAAAAATGGGATAGAAAGAATAGGAATAATAAAAGATAAAACAGATCTAGACAACATAGTAAAAATCTTAGACAAATTAGAAATAATAGGAGAAAACCCCCTGAAACATTGGGATAACAATAAGATCCTTTGTGAACTAGAAATAATAAACCCAGAATATATTATAAAGACCGCCTCAATAGAATCAACCAATCAAGACTTAGAAGATTTCAAATCACAAATTAAAGAATTATTAGATTTAGAAATTATAAGAAGATCTACGTCAAAACATAGATCTGCAGCTTTTATAGTTAGAAATCACTCAAAAATAATTAGAGGAAAGGCCAGAATGGTCATCAACTATAAAAGACTAAATGACAATACTAAGAGCGATGGCTATAAATTACCCGATAAAACAGAACTAATTAATAGAATACAGGGTAAGAATTTATTTAGTAAATTTGATTGTAAATCTGGCTATTGGCAGGTAAAGATGCATCCAGATAGTATAGAATGGACAACATTCACTTGTCCAGAAGGACATTTCGAATGGCTGGTCATGCCATTTGGCCTCAAGACTGCCCCACCTATTTTTCAAAGAAAAATGGACTCTATTTTTGGGTTTACAAAAGATTCGTTATAGTATACGTAGACGACATACTAGTATTTAGTAGTAACATGACAGAGCACCTAGGACATTTGCAGACGGTATTCCGACTTTTCGTAAGTAATGGAATAATAATCAGTAAAAAGAAAATGGAATTATGTAAGAAATACATAAATTTCTTAGGAGTAACTCTAGGAGAAGGTAAAATAAAGTTACAGCCACATATAGCTAAAAAGGCCTTAGATATGCCAGACAAGCTAGACAATACCAAAGACTTACAAAAGTTTTTAGGAATTTTAAATTATGCAAGAACTTTTATAAAAGATTTAGGAAAAGTAGCAGGACCTCTATACTCAAAGACTGGCTCAACTGGGCAAAAACACTTTAATGCCGAAGATATTAAGATAGTAAAACTATTAAAAGAACAGATTAAGAATATCCCAGACTTAAACATGCTTTTAGAAACATACTACCTTATCATAGAAACATATGGCAGTTTCGAAGGATGGGGAGCTGTATTAAAAGCTAAAACAAACAAATACAGTAACAAGACCACAGAAAGAATTTGCGCTTATCAAAGCGGTAAATACAAAGAAAAAGGTAATATGAGTAGTATAGACGCAGAAATCTTAGCCGTAATATACGGACTTAATGCTTTTAGATTATACATACTAAATAAACCAGAAACTTTGATTAGAACATACTGCGAAGCCATAGTTAAGTTCCATCAGAAAATAAATGACAAAAACAGTAGCAGAAGACGATGGCTCAATTTCTTAGACACAATATCGATTTATAATTTGGTATCCGAACATATCAAAGGAAAAGACAATAGTCTTGCAGATCAACTTAGCAGACTAAAGATTACTTCTAACTGATTTTGTTTTCTTCTTAAAGCAGAATGAGTTCTTCAAAGACAAACTCTAAAGACAAGGGAAAAGGCCCAGCCAAATCCCAAGATGATTATAGACAAACAGTATTGGGTAACCTGAACTTCAGGCCCATAACTGCTCTTGAGACTCCCACATTAGAAAGACTATATTTCGGTAAGAATAATTTAGTTTCATTTCCTGCATCAAACTTAACTTTTAAAATAATTCCAGACTATGTAGTCGATAGACAACAAAAGTGCTTGATAGACAATTTGTGGATTGCCCACAATAAAAAAGACACAAGCTATTTTGTAGCTACTCTAAATTGTACATGCCATTATTTTAACGAGAAAAATTTAGACAAACGATTTAAATTTTATGTTGTGGTTCACGGAAAGACTAAAGGAATTTTCCAGACATGGGTAGAAGTGGTAGACTCTATCAAAGACTTCAAAACACCTCTATTCAAGAGTTTCAATGTCTTCACTGAAGCTCTAGACTATGCTCGAGGAATCCTTGGGCCAAACTACTATATTACCCCAGCTCTCAGACATAACCCAAATCAGACACCACAATATAACATTCAGAAAGACACAGACAAAATCATCTTTTGCGATCATTGTACTACAATGACCGACAAAGTAAAAAGACTAAACCACACCAAAGAAGTACTTCAGATACAAAATACCCATCTTCTAGAAAAAGTTACAGAATTAGAACTAAAGCTCAGACAAATGCAGAGTTCTCCATCTCCTTCAAAAATGGATGAGACAGGTGTGCATTCCCTTCTGAATGCTAAGAAATCTATTGTACCAGATGTAGGTACAACTAGTCCGGTGCAAACGGTTGCCGGTAAAGACAAATCAAATCCGTTGATGGTTGTCACTTTGCCAAAAAGTGAAGCAGAGGAAGGAAGTTCCTCAAAAACTAGACGTAAGCTCCCGCAAACATTTACAGGATCAACATCCAGAGCAAGGAGTAGACCAATAAAAAAAGGACAGACCAAAAGCATAGAACAGATAATTAAAGAAACACTAGAAAAGATTTTTACAGAACAAACGGAAGCCAAAATGGAAGATAAACATGAAAATCCGGTGGCTACACCACCAGCGGCGTCCCTAACTCCAGAACAGAATCGGGAAAATAATCAGAATCGGGACAGTATAGATCATGTATCAGAGACAAGTTCAGACAATGAGTTCTTAGAATCCAACTATGCACAGGATCCCAACGATGATGATTCGGGCATGAGTTTTGATTCTGTGGCCTTGCACAATTTAGACACCTAAAGGCCAAAGAACGGTGACATAGCAAAGACGAAGACTGAATAATTGTGACAAAGACAGAAGAAAAGGAACGGTGTAAAACGCTCCGCCAAAAGCAGACAAAGACTTTTTATAAAGCAGAAGACAAGATAAAAAGCAGATGCTAAAGCAGGACAGCGATGAAAGAAGACAAAAGAAAAAGAATAACTTTTGAAAAGTTAAAGTGACGATGGGGCCCACAGCGCACCCGGCCGAAACTTTCAAAGATTCTTTTACTCTTTGAAATCCGTAGTTGAAGTCCGAAGAGACCCTATAAATATCAGACTCGTACGCAAGAAAGAGGACACACACAAAAAAAAAACCACACACTCAGAGAACTCTCTAAATGCCTAAACCCCTCTCTTCTCATTCCACCTCCATTGTATAAACTCCCTTATGTAAAATAGCTATCCTTGTTTTAATTTTCGAGTGCAGTTAAGCTTTTCGGGGCTCCCGAAAGGGAAACCTCCCTGTTTTCGAATTATGTAAGTCTTTTAATTCAGTAGTTATCTCCACCCATGTATATTATGTTTCTATTTTTATGAAGCTTGCAGAAATGCAAGAATTATATTTGTTAATATGAAGTTTTTATTTTCATGAATCTTTCGTTTACTATTATAATCATGCCATGAATCTCTAATTACTGTTATAATCTTAAATTCATTATGCTTAAACATGACTAGTTCTGAACTTAGTATATGGTTATCTTTCATTCTCTATAATGACCTCAATGGATTAGCATGTAAATTCCTATGTCAACGGTGGTTGATAATATGGCTTTGATGTCCGCTGAAGGACTGTGTCGGCCGAACTTAGGTGTGGCTAAAGACGACTGTCATTGATAGGGTAAAGTTTGAAGGAAGAGATGAAACAGTTCAGAAAGAGAAATGAATAGGTATAGTGTGTTCAGGAGAAAAACAGTAACCAAAGACTAATGACAGAGATGATGAACAGTAGCTAAAGACTAGTGACTGGACAGAGTCCAGATTAAAAAAAAAAATTATTTACTTTGGAGATAGCTTATGGGTTATTCAGACTAACATAAGGAGAAGTATAACAGGAAGGGAGTACCGAGTAAGATTACACACCTTTACTCACCCCCTCTATTGAAACAAATATTGAAATAACACCCCCCTCTATTTTGATATATATATATATATATATATATAGTAATAATAGAGCTTAAGGCCTCTTTGTAACTCATAACTCTTTAACTTTATCTTGGAACGACTCTTGGTCGACTTTGTCAATTAACACTTTAGAAAACTTCTTTCCGAAGACTTATGATACGGTGGACAAGTAACCAATGAACCATGACTATGAGAACATAATAACAAGGAACAACTCCCGACAAGGGATTATGATACACGAGTAAAAAGAAGCTTTCAACATTTCTTTTGAAAATGATAAACACTTTGGATTTCATGCTTTTGAAAGAAGGGAATAGCCTTACATACCTTGTTGTTGAAGCAAATATTGTCTCACTAGTTCTAATTTCCTTCACAACTGCTTATCTACATCATATAATTAGTTTGGGATCAAATCTGGGTTTGAAGCTTATAGAAATATTCAATGAGACTTTTTGTCGAACAACTTGTGGCCATAAGTTCATAGGATTGTTTGTAGTTCAATTTCTCCATAACAAGCTACCATATTCCTTCCCTTTACTCCTAAGTCACACTAAAATTCTATCCATAACTTCTCAATTCCAAGAATTTCATTTAATCCATACGAAATAGCCCAAACAATCAAGTTCAACCCCAAGGCTTCATACAAGTTCATAAGAGTTGTATTCATGGGATTTTCTCCAAACTTTCTAGGGTAAATACTTGAAGGATTTTTAGAAGGTGATTATATGGATGAAACATACCTCAATTTTGGGATATCCTTCCAGAATCATGTTTTCTTCAAGACAAAGGATTCTTCCGGAAAGAAAAATAATGAAGAAACGATGATTCTACGATTACCACGGACTACGTTGCATTGGATTAGCTTGGTGAGCTTTTTGATTTGATCAAGAACCATGGATAATTGTTTAGGAGAGTTTAAGGGGTGTTTAGGGTCTAGAAACTGAAGGAAATAAAGCTCCCAAATCGATTTGGGGCTTAATATACATGAAAAGAAAAGTTGCCACCGCCTCAATTTGACGGTCCAATTTGACGGACCGTACAATGTTTGACGGTCCTTTATTTCCACCGTATTTCTCATATCGACGAACTTTAAGTTGAATTGGAAAGTAAACTCTCTGAAATTGAAGTTAGATAGGTTATGAACTGCGTAAGTCCTTATATACTAAGAGATATACCCACGACAGTTTTGGCCAAAAACCAGGTCCAAAAACTTTGCCAGGTTTTCCCCGGATTTCAACGAACTTACTTTCTTCGATTCGTATAGCCCCGAACTCTTACAAAACATACTTTACACTCATCTAAACCTTTTTAACCTTGTAATTGGATCTCAACCTTACTAAGCTTATGTTCAGTTAACCCACGATGAAAATGACATCCAAAGTACGGGGTGTAACAATCTTCCCCTCAATTTGAGAGTGAGAAAAAGGGATGTGTTCTCTAGGTTGGAGCATAGGGGGATGTCTATTGCTGATTAAGAGTCCCGATTTCATGATTTATCTTGCTATGAAGCGTCATTACTTACTACCGAGGCCTAGAAGGTTAGATGCTTTGTCAGAGATTGAATGTCCTGCCTCAGTTGGCGACTTTACAGTTGATGGCTTATGGGGCTTCATTTTAGACTATGGAAGATCAAGATAGGATGGTAGAGGCAGTGAGGGGTGGACTCCAGAGGAGTGATCCGATAATAGAGCTTGCATATTTAGCCACTACAGTGGATCTTCTTCTAGAGGTTGGGTCCAGTATGGTAGACCCCATCAATCTCAGTCCGGTCAATCAATTCAGTTAATGCTTCAGACTTCAGCCAGAGGTTCTTCTGGGCAGAGTGGTTATAGTGCAGGGCAGATACTCCTGATTCTCAAAAAACGAAGGGCACTCAGGATCTTCTATGTTAGTTCAACAGCCCATGTCGGGCAAGATGTGTTATGAATTCATACTCTTGGCACTTCTATAAATACAATAACAGACGTATACAGAGTGAATCTTAGTAGGGTACACGACCTCAGACACCTAGGACTCTAGCACAGTTATATATGTCATACCCCAACATTGGGGGGGAGGGGGGAGTGCAGCCGATACCTTGTACCTTAATGGCCCGAACGTACTAGTCAAATATCATGGTGAGAACATAATGGGATCTAGGCCGATAAGGCCTCAGAATGACATATGTAAAGCAATATGACATAACATCCTGTAAACAGAAGAACTCAACCTATGCATATACACATACTAAGACCGACAAGGCACACATAACCTCTAACTACATCCAAGACTACAAGGCCATATTGTACATACTGGACATGTATACAAGCCTCTAAAAAGATAAACTGTACTATGGTGGGACAGGGCCCCGGCCTACCCATCAAAACTATAAATAACTCAGAAGTACTCCTGACTTTGGACGTGGCAACTCTGAAAGACATGGAGCTCACCAATCAGCTGAACTCTAAAATGTCTACAGTGGAGGCCTATCTAAACGTCTCTCCGAACCTTCATAAATGAAATGTAGCGCCCCCAGTAAAGGAACATCAGTACGAATAATGTACTGAATATGTAAGGTAGAACTGAAACATAACCTTAAGGAATTATAAATGAGAGGGATAAGAATCAACCTAAAAGCTCTGAAATATCCCTGAGGGCCATGATATGCATAAGTATCTTACCTATTCTATAATCTCATTCTATGACACTACGTCCACGTCATAACTTTAACCGTTCAACTGCCCGACTGATCAGTGGTAATTACCCAATTGGTCGTAGTCCGTTGGTGAGTATGTTTGCCCTACCAATGGTAAATAATGATAAAGAACTGCCCAACCAGTGGTAAATATATAGAACATAACTGCCCAACCAGCCATAGCCTAGTGGTAAGTACATGTCTGCCCTATCGACCGTAGCTCGGTAGAAAATAATGATACGTAACTATCCACCGGCTGTAGCTCAGTGGTAAGATAAGGGTACCATAACCATGTTCTTAGGTATACCATATATGTGTACACAATGCCAATTAATTCTACCGATACATCTATAAGGCATGAGGTTTATAAGGATACTTTTCTGAAACTTGTTTGAGTGACGTAAGGTCATTACACCTCCAGTTATCGCTATGTACTACCAATCATCATGTATGACTTAATCAGCCAAAAAAGGGTCACAATAGACATAAAAGATACATCTTTACAACATGAAAGGTACTCCCAACAAGGGAAAAACAAACATGTGGTTAAGATACTTCTTTGATAATTCATTTAGAAGAACCGGACATCATTTCCCCTACTTTGATACTTCTTTGATAATTAATGTATATCAAATGATAACTCATTTGTATAAAGAACCGGGCCGCATTTCCCCTACTTTTTCACTTCCTCAACTCAACATCAAGAACCACAACATCAACAAAAAAAATACACAAGCTATATTCCAAGAATTCCAACCACAACAATTCAAGAATACACTCCAAATCAATCCACAAAACAAGAACAACAACAACAACAACTTATATGATTTCTCGCCATTAATTTGGTAGTTCTCATCTCACAATTTAGCTATGACCTAAACAAACCTAAATATATCTAGGAGAAAAGAATTATTACCTTATATGTCAAGAACTACTCTTCCTCCACCTTACTTCATTTCGAAAAAAGCTCGGATCCAACAATGCGATAAAGCAGAACAATGAGATCAAAGCGGTGAGCAAAATCTGTTATGCTTCTTAGTGATAGGGATTATATGTTTCCCATTGGATATATAAAAAACATTGTTGTTGGTTTATAAATATGAAATGCATTGATGCTGGTACATAATGGAGTATGTTGCTACTTTCTAAATATATAAATACTACACTTTCCTTCTTTGTGAGAATTCTTAATAATAATGATTCAGGAGGTCATTACCAGCTTTTTCCTTTTTCTTACGCGTGGAGGGTCCTCCTTTTCACACCAATATAGTTCTAATTAATACCATAATTACTTCTTACTCTCCCACTAAAATTCAAAAATAGTCAATCACCCATATTCAATTCCTTGATCTCAAATCACTTCAACATGAATCACTTTTAACTTACTTCCCATACTCAATATCATGATCATGTTATATAGAATTAATTCATATCCTCTTTTTCCACACATAAAATATTATTTCCAATCACCGTCGTTACACTTTTAAGTCGTAAATTATTTTAGGACTTCATCTTCTTATACACTGAGCTCTTTATTTACATATGTGAATATGACTGAAATCCTTCGGGGTTCAAGTTTACTTGCATGCGTCGAGCGGTTAAAACCATAGCCTAAAAGCACAGGGGATTACGTTGATGAAACTTATTCTCTTCGATTTGTTGAACTTCTATACTTCCTGACACTTCCATAAACATATTTTAAACTATCATTAACCCATCACAAGGTATCCTACCATCCCATAATACTAAAGTTAGTCAGTGACATGATTTGACGTAGAGCTACGGGGTGTAATATCCTTCTCCCCTTAGAAACATTCGTCGTCGAATTAAACTCTTAGAGATTTACTAAAATGTCGACGGAGTATCCTCTATAACTGTATTATCACCAACCTGCCCCGCATCCAAAAACACAACATATGTGCCACGTAGGCTACAACAAGCAATAATGACATATTCTTATTCCTCCAAAGTACTTTTACATAAGCCATGTCCTTGGTCCTCAATCTACGAACCTGACGATCTAGAATAACAACTTGGACCTTTTCATATGACAAGTCTTCTGTAATCTAAATGTCATCTACAAGCACGATTCAAAAAGGTTCCCCAATGCACTTCCGAAGCATGGATACATGAGAGACCGAATGCACTAACTCTAATCTGAAGGTTCAATTTCCTAAATCATTTCAAGCTATTTGTAGGTACACGACTATGGGCTTAACTATAACACTAGTTCATCTAGGAGATAAACATTTTAAAATCTTAATCTTTTAATACTTAGGTCTTTTCCCTTTTCTTTTACTTTCGGGGTCCTAATTCACTTCAAGTCTAATTGGAAACTTTCCTCGATACCTTAAGCATAATTCTAACTTACCATTTTTATTATTACAACAATGAATAGATAGAAAAATGTTGTTGCTAATTTATAAATATGAAATGTGTTGTAACGGGTACATAGTGGACTATGTTGTTACTTTCTAAATATATAAATACTACACTTCCCTTCTTTGTGAGAATTCTTAATAATAATGATTCAAGAGGTCATTTCCACCTTTTCCTCTTTCTTACACGTGGAGGGTCCTCCTTTCCACACCAATCATAATTATTAGCCACAATTTGCAGCCTTGCAATGTGTCTATGTGGAGGCTACCCACTCCATTGACTATCCATATAAAAACATATACATATAGTCCTAATTAATTCTATAATTACTTTCTTTATAAGTGGAGGCTACCCACTACATTGAATTTCGATATAAAAACATATGCATATAGTTCTAATTAATACCATAATTACTTTCTTACTCTCCCTCTAAAATTCAACAATTAGTCAATCATATCAATTCTTTGATCTCAATTCACTTAAACATGAATCACTTTTAACTTACTTCCCATACTCAATATCATGATCATATGATATAGCATTAATCCATAGCCTCTTTTGACACACACAAAATATTATTCTCAATCACCGTCGTCAAACTTTTAAGTTGTAAATCATTTGAGGACTGCATCATCTTATACAATGAGCTCTTTATTTATATATGTGAATATGACCAAAATCCTCTAGGGCTCAAGTGTACTTGCATGCATCAAACGGTTAATACCATAGCCTGAAAGCATGTGGCATTACATTAACGAAACTTATTCTCTTTGATTTTTTGAAATTCTATACTTCCCGACATTTTCATAAACATGTTTTAATCTATCATTATCCTATCACAAGGTCTCCTACCTTCCCGTAATACTAAAGTTAGTTAGTGACGGTGGACAATCTGGCAAAGGGGGTTCTCAAATGAGCCATGGTGGTTATCAGGCTGGAAGAGGTGATTCTCGGTCCGATAGAGACGGGGCACAGACATGCCACAATAGTTATCAAGGTACTCAGTCCGAGGGTGGACGTGCCTACTTTTATTCCTTCCCAGGTAGACCAGAGGCTGAGGCTTCTGATGCAATCATCACAGGTATTATCTTAGTCTGCCTCTGTATTATTTGATCTAGGTTCTACATTCTCTTATGCGTCGAAATATTTTTTTGTAGGTCTGGATATGTTGTGTGATATACTTGTTCTACCTATTCGTGTTTCAACCCCATCAATGATTCTGTTATAGTAGATCGAGTCTATCTGTCCTGTGTGGTTACATTTATGGATATGATATTTGGCTAGATTTGGTTATCTTGAATATGGTAGATTCTGATATCATATTGGGTATAGATTGGTTGTCACCCTATCATGCAATCTTGGCCTATTACGCCAAGACATTCACTTTAGTGATGTTGGGTATCCCAATGTTAGAATAGAAAGGTACTCCAAACCTTGCACCAAAGAAGATTATATCTTTTCTTCATGCTAGGAAATTATTTGATAAGGTTTGGTTGGCGTATTTGGCACATATTAGGGATACTAGTGTGGATACTCCTCCACCTCCACTTAATTCTATTCGTGTAGTGAGTGAGTTTTCTGAGGTATTTCTGATGGATTTGTTGGGTATGCTGCCGGATCGAGACATCAATTTCTACATTGATTTAGAGTTGGGTACTCTTCCCATTTCTATTCCACCTAACCAAATGGCTCCATCTAAGTTGAGAGAATGGAAGGCGCAGTTACAAGACTTGTTGATCAAAGGTTTTATTCGACTTAGTGTGTCTTCCTGGGGTGCTCCTATTCTTTTTTGTGAAGAAGAAAGATGGTACAATGCGAATGTGTATTGATTATTAGTGGTTGAGCAAGGTCACCATAAAAAATAAGTATCTAATACCTCGAGCTGATGATTTTTTAATTCAACTTAAGGGTGCTTCATTATTTTCCAAGATTAATTTGAGGTCTGAGTACCATCAGTTGAAGATTAGGGCAGAAGATATTCCGAAGATGGCCTTCAGGACTCGTTATGGCCACTATGAGTGGTTGGTGATGTCTTTTGGGCTTACCAATGCCTCCGGAACCTTCATGGCTTTGATGAATGGGATATTCAAGCCTTATTTGGATTCGTTCGTTATCATCTTCATTGATCACGTTCTAGTGTATTCTAAGAGTAAGGAGGACCACGAGAAGCATTTGAGGGTGGTTCTTGGTTTGTTGAAGGAAAAGAAGTTATATACTAAGTTTTCAAAATGTGAGTTTTGGCTCAGCTCTGTAGCGTTTTTGGGGAATGTAGTGTCAAGAGAGGGTATCATGGTAGACCCGAAGAAGATTGAGGCAGTCAGAGAATGGACTAGGATTACTATAGTGACTAGGGTTCGGAGATTAGTGGGCCTCGCGAGTTATTATATTTGGTTTGTTAAGGGTTTCTCATCTATTGCTTCTCATTTGACTCGACTAACTCATAAAGAGGTTCCTTTTTAGTGGTCCTATGAGTGTGAGGAGACTTTCAAAAGCTCAAGTCACTTTTGACCTCAGCCTCTATTTTAGCTTTACTGGTGAAGGGAAAGTATTTCACTGTTTATTGTCATACTTTGAGGAATGGTTTGGGTTGTGTATTGATGCAAGAGAGAAGAGTGATAGCTTATGCATCGATGTAGTTGAAGGTGCATGAGAAGAACTACCCCACTCATAATTTGTAGTTGGCAGCGGTAGTCTTCGCGTTGAAGATTTGGAGTCACTATTTATATAGGGTTAATTGTGAGGTATTCACCAATCACCGCATCCTTCAACATGTGTTCAGTCAGTGGAACTTGAATTTTAGACAGCGCATGTGGATAGAGTTACTCAAATATTATGATATGACTATTCTTTACCATTTGGGCAAGGCCAATGTGGTAGCAGATGCCTTGAGCCGGAAGGCAGTGAGTATGGAGAGCCTGGTGCGTTTGATTGTTGATGAGCATCCTTTGGCATTAGATTTTCAGTCTTTGGCCAACAGCTTTGTAAGACTTGATATTTTAAACCCAGATAGGATTTTTGCTTGCGTTGAGGCGAGGTCATCTCTTTTGGAGCAAATAACGACCCAACAATTTGATGATGTGAAATTATGTAAGATCAGGTACAAGGTGATGTGAGGGGAAGCCAATGAGGCTATGCTTGACAGTGAAGGAGTCTTGAGGATCAAGGGGAGAGAGTATGTGTACCTTGTGTTTGAGGTTTGATGAGATTGATCATAGAGGAGGGTCACAGTTCTAGATATTCAATTCATCTGGGTGCAACAAAGATGTATCGTCATTTGAAGAAACACTATTTGTAGGGTAGGATGAAGAGGGACATTGTGGATTTCATGTCTCAATGTTTAAATTACCAGTAGGTTAAGTATGAGCACCAGAAACCAGGTAGTATAACTTAGAGGATACCCATACCCAAGTGGAAATGGGAAAGGATAGATATGGATTTTGTAGTTTAGATATCGAAGACTTTGGGCATGTTTGATACCATTTGTGTTATTGTGGATAGGTTAACCAAGTCTACACACTTTATGCCGGTCAAGACGACTTACAATTCTAAGAAGTTGGGCAAGATTCATATTAGAGAGATTTTTCGGCTGAATGGGGTGCCTATTTCTATTATTTTAGAATGGGGTGCTCAGTTTACTTCTCATTTCTAGAGGACATTGCAAAAGGTGTTGGGTACTCATTTGGATCTTAGCACATCATTTCACCCACATACGGACGGTTGAAGGATATGTTGCAGGCTTGTGTAATTGATTTTGGTGGTCATTGGGACCAGTTCTTACCATTTGAAGAGTTCGCTTACAATAATAGTCATCACTCCAGCATTGAGATGGTGCCATTTGAGGCTTTATATGGTAGGAGATGTCATTCTCCGATTGGATGGTTTGGTGCATTTGAGGTGAGTCCATAGAGTACAGACATGCTGAGAGACTCCTTGGAGAAAGTGAAGATGATCCAGGACAAGCTCCACGTGGCACAGAGTAGGCAAAAGAAATATGCAGTTCGGAATGTTCAAGATATGGAACTCATGGTTGGAGATCGAGTTCTATTAAAGGTCTCGCCTATGAAAGGTGTTATGAAGTTTGGCAAGAAGGGGAAGTTGAGTCCGAGGTATATCGGGTCATTTGAGATTCTTCATAGAGTTGGTAAGCTAGCGTATTAGTTGTCTTTGCCACCAGCCCTTTGAGGTGTTCATCTGGTATTTCATATGTCTATGTTAAAGAAGTTCCACGCTTATAGGTCTTACATCATTCAATGGGACTCAATGTTATTTGATCAGAATCTAGAGTTTGAAGAAGAGCATGTGGACATTTTTTATAGGTAGGTTAGAAAGTTGAGATCAAAGAAGATTGCTTATATGAAGGTGCAATGGAAGCACTTTCCTATTGAGGAGGCTACTTGGGAAACCGAGGCTGATATACGGAGTAGATACCCTCACTTTTCTATAGATTTTGGTATGTTTTCCCTTTCATTTTTCTTTATTCAAGGATGAACATTTGTTTAATTGGTATCTGATATAACGACCCATCCGGTCATTTTTGGCTTAGGACCTCTACTTGACCAAATTTCCCTTCAAGTAGACTCTATTTTGGGGTTTGTTACTAGCGGAATTGGGTAGCACAGTTCCCAAGGCGAGCTAGATAGGTTTCGAAAGTAAAACCTAAGTTTGAGTATACGAGTTCATTTCTAACTTGCATTGCTTCCGGTAGGTCCAGAGCATCGTTAGTGACTTAGTTGGGTCTTTGGTTTTCCTCCTAAGGTGTTTGGATTTGTTTTGAGTGCTTATTTTCTAATTTGTGGAATTCGGGAAATTTGAGTGGAATTGTAGAAAAGTGGACCTTAGCTTGGTCGTATGAGAATTCCGAGTACGTGAGCAAGTTTTTATCATCGTTTACACTTGAGTAGCATATTTGGTTTGTGTTCGGGGGGTCTCGGATGAGTTTTAGGTGTTTGGTGGAAGTTTGTGAATTTGTTATAGCTGCTGGTTCGAGTAAAATCGCGCCAACGAGTCTTGGCCGCACCTGCGGAGCCTCTTCTGCCGAAGTTGGTCCGCAGATGTGAACCATGAGAATCTTTAGAAGGATCGTGTATACGGAAATTTGTGCACAGAGGCGAGCCACTTCCGCAATGTTGTCTTTGCATTTGCGAAATCACAGTACATTAAGTGGGGCCATTTTTGTGATCCTTTTTCCGCAGAAGAGATGAAGGTTCCATAGGAGCGGAATCACTGTATCATAACCTAATAAAAGACCCTAGTTCGATTCCCTTTTCATATCTTATTATTTCACAACTCTAAGCACGTTTTGAGGAGGACATCAAGGCATTCCATTCATTCTAACTTTGGGGTAAGGATTCTATCCTATTTTCATTATCCATTTATGATTCTATATTAAATCTAGGTTGTTTTTCATATTTTGGAGAGTTTAAAACTAGGGTTTTATGACTACGTTAAGAGGTAAATAGATGAAATTGGAGGCCAAGATTGGGGCTTTATGGTGTGAAACTTCAGATTAGAGTTTATCAATTATGGGATGACATATTGCTAAGCTTGATTTACTAATTTGATTCCATTAATTTTTGAAGAAAATTCTAGGGTTTGTCTAAAATTGGGTGTTTTGATCTAAAATGCAATTGAAGACCTAATTGGGGTTAGTTGACCTTCAAACTTAGGAATATGACTAATTAGACTACAATTATGATTTTGTAACATTAAAGTTCCAATTTTTACCCTTGTGGGCTTGGGGTCACTTTGGATGTCAGTTATTCAGGTTCATTGAAATGTCTTACCTTTTTGTATGTATTAGAATACTGTGTTAACATAGAATCAAATAATAGACTATGAACGATCAGAGGCGCTTCGTAAGGGCAAGGCCTTGGTGTGAGTGTAGTTCGTGGCACCAGTTCTTCTTTGAGGTAGGGTACAGTTTTCTCTATTAGACTCTGATAGATCCACGTAGTATATATAAATATTTAGGGGTATTGGGTGTGATGGGAGTCCCACCTTAGTGACCGTGATGAGCACTTGGGTGGGTATTAGTGTTGAATTTTTGGGGATTATCCTTAGGTTGATCGTGACTGCTGTTGTCGCCTGGTCGCCATGATTGATATTATTTGTGTTTGTTGTTGAAATTACTCATCACATATTCCTTCTGATATGAAACGACTAATTATATGGAATTATGTGTTATTGACAATTCTGAGGCATGTGTTATTCATATTTTGAACATGATTTCATCTTATACTTCATGATTACTTTCCTTATTTACTGTTGCAATCATACGCTCATGTTATTCTAATATTGAAATAGAGTGGTATGGAATGTTGTTGGTCTGATGAGACTTGGAAACAAAGGTAATGATATGGGTAGGAGATGGTTTGGAATACTGAGATGATGATGATTGATATGGCTCGATAAATGAGTATGTGATTGATGCTTTATCTAGACTGACGGATCATTCGGGTTGGTTGTGAGCGGTATATGGACTTTGCAGGTTCCTCATGGGTCATGGTTGCATATAAAGGTTTGGTAGCATGTGTATACCAGGTTGATTGAGAGGTGTCATTTCATTTATGCATATCATTCATTAACATACATTATAATCATGAGATCTGTACTTGATTGGAATTACAATTATGATAAGGTGATTACGTGTTGGGTTGTACTTCTATGATTATGAGTTGGCTTAAGTGTTGAACCATACCTGTTATTTGAAAGTGACTTATGTGCTTAATTAGACTGTGTAGGTTAGGGATACCTGTGTGTCAACTTGATATTTATGTCTGTTACATGTATTTTGTCATTGTCGGCCAATGATACTTGTGGGGGTATGTTGTGTACTCATACTATACTTGCTGCATTTTTTTGGATGCAGATACTGCACCGTCGACTAGTACCGGACCTTGTGGATGACGTCCGTGGCGGTGTACTTAAGCATTCAGAATCAACTGGATCAGACTCAAACTCGAGGTCTTGTTCTTATAGAAGGCGTTGTATCTATATCCGAAAAGAATGCAGCAAGTGTAGCATGAATACACCGCCGTAGTCATCATCAGCCGACAATGACGAAATATACGTAACAAAGATAAATATCAAGTTGACTCTCAATTAGAACCTATTATAAGCAGTTCAATAGTCACACAAGGAAACCTTATTCACATAGAGTTCATGAATCATATAAATCACTGAATTCACACAAGAGTTCAACAACAATCAAGTACACTTCAATTCATATGACACACACAGGGAAATTACTATCAATACCCACCGATCTGAAACTCTGTGTAAGACATACTCATATTTACCTCCACTTACCCGACTTAACACTTCAAATAAGCAAGTCGACACTTTATTTCACAATAACCTTTTAAGTACGTTTCCTAAGAGTATTATAATTATGCTAACCATGATAACATTAACTCATTTATTATCCCTAACCTTTAGACTTAATCAAGACTCTATACAGTTACGATAGGACACCCATTAGTTCATTCAATGTCCATATTATTCTCTAAGTAGAGGTCTACGCCATACACCCTTTAATTAAGAAGGAAAATTCTACACACACATGGCAAACAAGTCCACAATCACAATAACAACACTTCACATAGGTTCCTTACTAGACTCGTGGCCCAATAACGCTATGAATTACCAGACCACACATAAGCACACATAATTCCCTTTGATCTAGACGATAGTCCTAACATATTGACATTACCAACCACAGTAGCAGTTGACATCGAATACTTAGAGTTATAAATTTTTAAACCATAGAGAAAAATTCACGGAGACAAGCCCAATGATGGTAACTAATCCAACTCAATAGAATTAATCCAAGTATTCACAGAGACATGCCCAATCATGCCAACCAAACCCGATCCAATAGATTCAATCTAGTTATCCAAGTATTCATAGAGACAAAGCCCAATCATGGCAACCATTCTGATCTAATAGAGTCAATCCAATTATCCAAGTATGCACAGAGACAAGCCCAATCATGGCAACCAATCCACATTACCAATCAAAAGGTAATCCATGTGTAAATATATGTATGATATGAATGCAAATGCAAATGCCAGGTATCTTTCATATCCAATATACATGCGTTCAAATTCTATAAACTGCACACCCATGGGGGACTTGAGAAGTCCATATACTTCTCCAAAAATTTTCAACGGAGCCCAGCTCTTGGCTGAATAATAATTGTTACAGGCGTGCAACTCGTTCCCCTGCGTATCATCATCATCTTAGTGTTGCTAATAATCTCAGAAGTATTCTTACCTTCCCGGTCTATTGGACCCACAACCTTTCCATACGACTCTCATAACAATATCACTAGAACCATGAGTGTATGAATGCAAATGACACTACAAGGCAAGAAATCAGGATGTAATGAGATGCAACCAAGTATAAGAGATGAATATCAAATGCTTTCAGAATTCAATAACACATAATCCAAGTATAATCAGGGTATCATATCGAAAGCATGTGTGATGAATAAACACAACAATAGCAAATATGGCGACGAGCCCACATAATGGCAATAAGCCCAACCAACAACAGTTGGAATCTGCTTAAGGCCGATTCCCTAAATCACCCATCATCACAGTTCAACACCAATACCCACCCAAGCATTCATCACAATTGCTAAGGTGGGACCCCCAAACACGCCCAATACCCCTCAACATTAATAACTAATATATACTTCTATCGAAGTCTAAAAAAGAGAAATTGTAGCCTACCTCAAAGCCAAGAAGAAGCCACAAATGGTCAACCCTCTACGCACACCTTGCCCTTTCAGAGCGCCTCATACTAGTCATAGTCTAATATGCATAGACTCTACGTTAATATTAACCTAATACACAATACAAGGACCTAGTCCTTCAATCATACCAAACACATCCAAAACCAACCCCAGACCCACGATGATAAAATCCAAACTTTATTACTTACAAAGCATCAATACAGACTAAATAGTCAAATCCTTGAGTTAATTAGAAACTAACCCCGATTGAACCCTCAATTGCATAATTGAAGGAAAGCCCCAATTTACAAACCCTAGATATTCTCCAATTTTAGAAAAGGTTTTCAATCCCAAATTAATTAATACAACATGATTACATGTCATTAATCAACACTTATTCTAAAAATCATGATCATCTAATCCATATTTCAACCACAAAATAAGGTTTTACTCTCTTAATCTTCATGAAGCTGACAACCCTTCTTCTACAAATAAAATTCATACAAGAATTTAAAAGACAACAATGATCAAAAGGAGTGAAATTATACCTTAATGATGAACCAAATGAATTCCTCAAGAAAATCTCTCCCAAATAGGCTCTAAAATCGAGATGAAGGTTTTTGGGAAATGGGATCGAATTTTAGGGTATCAAAGAATCTGCCTGATAGCGATCCCGCACCGTCGGAATCGATTGCATTGGCGCGGTCTCACTTCGGCGGGAAAATAGTCCGCTGAGGCGGAATCAGCGCAAAAGCAAAAGAGATTCTGTACAGGCGCATCTTCCTCTTTGAGAAATCTATGCAGGGGTGAAACCTCACCAATTACTCAAGGCTAGCATTTGTGAGTCAACCTCCGCAGAGGCGGACATGCGGAGGCATCCCACTACCCGCTAGTGCAGACACCAGACACAAGCAATATTAGAACACTTAGCATTTCCACCAAACACTCGAAACCCCCGAATATAAACTAAACTTACTAACCTAGGATAAATAGTGCTACGACTCGCTCGCGCCCTCGGATTTCTCATTCGACCGAGCTAAGACATACATTTCTAAAAAATCGCCCAAAGTAACCAAATATAATAATTTTATAACTAAGGTCACCAAGTACACCCAGAAGTCTCAAAAAGCGAACCAATCGCTCGACTAAGTCATAAATGACCCTTCGGAAGTGACAGAACCCGGAAATGAACCCATATACTCAAAGTCAACTATCGGTCAACACTTTCTCACTTATTCAACTTGAAAGCTTCTAAATTCCACAAAATCCACCAAGACTCACCCGACCATTTCTAGAACCGCTCCACTTATCCCCGCAAGTGAGATACACTCTAACGATGCTAGGGGAAGGGTCAACAGGGGTAAAAGGATAAAGTGAGTAAATGACTAAATGGGTCATTACATTAGAAACCAATTAAACAAACATTCGTTCTCGGATGGAAGAAGGAAAGTACGAAAGCCAATGAGTGACCAAGGAATCCCCATCATAACCTCTTGAAGCCTCAACAGACATGAAATATATACTGATAGTATCGCTTGTTCACTGTATCAGTCAAAATTATCATTAACTTAGCTCAATGACTCAAATCTCTATTCCTTCATACCCAAAATATCTTTCACTGCTGATCCTCGAATGTAAGCATGGACTCTGCTCTAATTCCCTAATATTATTATAACCATACCTCGACACGCTTTTAATTGAGTCCTCCAGTAACACCTTAATCACTACCATCCTTTAATTGTAGCTACAGTCATAGTCTAACATGTACTGATAACATAGTCTGACTCTACCAGTGCTCATTCTCACCTATCAATGCCATCTTTTGTACCACGATTCCTTAGAAACATACCGCATACCCTGATAATGACTTTCTTATTTCTAGAAAGAAACCTTGCTTTGTCTGGGGGAACTCTAAGCAATTCCGTTCAAAACTGATCCTACTCATGTTAATTATGCCAATTTCAGTCTCGTTAGTTCTGCACCCCGAAGTCAAATCACTTAGTTAAAACCCATTGTCCAATTCTCCTCGAATCCCCAAATTGCCATACTATAAGCACACCGACTGATTACATTGTCGCTCTAAATCTGTAGAAAATCATCTAATCACTCTAAAGACTCCTCATAACCCTTTGTACCTCCTTAATGCATACCAAGTACTTGTGTAAACCATTAGAACTGTCTGAATCATTGTCATACGAAGAATATCATTAATCATACTTGTAAATTCAATGAGAACCGACACACTGTCATATCTCCATTCCGAATTGAAATCTATCGAACCCTTGTCGGTGGTTTACTAGAATACCATAATTCCTCCAATCAATATAACATAGGCCACTCGGCCCTAACTGAACAATTCTAACCTGGAAATGAGTGCTCAATTTCTAAATCATCGATAGTCACCCAAATTGATTCCAAATTAACTAGTACACTTTCCATAAGCATTTTTTCTCATGACTAATGAATCACGTGCCATCACCCACGACTCCCAAAGATGGATTCCATCCAAGTGACTAATTTAGCATTGAAGGACTATACCTTATGATTGCAATCCTCATGTTTCTAAAGTTCTACCCAATACGCAAGTCTGATAGAACTCCATGAACTTTAAATATATCAAATCTTCCTTGTACTCTCTCTTAACTCGCTCACAACTCTGGACATCTATCGTACCTCTATCTGTCATATCTTACTATTTACCGGCCTTACCGGCTCATGACATATCAACCTTACAACCCATTTACCTTACCTTGCTCAATTCCTTCAAAGTCTTAATATCCAAAATACTCACCCATGCTATTAGCCAACAACACTTCGACATAGTGTACCACCAGTCGTCAATTATACACCCCATGGAACATTTTTCATAACACTTAGTCGATCACCATGAACTTACTCCTTCAAGCGTACCAAACAATTTCTCCCCATCTGAAAATAACACCACCATAATCTACATCCGGCTCAAATAATCCTGTTACTTTGAATTCAAATCATTTCCTCTATCTAAAGATGTACCTTACTCACTCTGATTTCACTCAACTATACATTTATCTTAATTCTCTCTTTTCCCTATTCTATTCAAATCTAATCCATCACTCGACCGATCATCACTCAAATCCACTCAAATTATACCTCAATATTATAAGTCTTGGAAAAATAGTTGGGCCGATCCTGGAGATAGTAGTATCGCATAATTGTTCCTATTGACCATCACCTTACTTTATTTTAACGAACCATAACACATCCAACTGACCGTGCGGTTTTCTCTGTCCTTCGGTCTACTCCAAAGTCATTATACCAGTAATCGTATCTCAAGTATTAATCTTTATATACCATGCCCACAAATCTTATCCAAGGACTAAATGCAACACCTATTACTTCTTTAAATAGAACTCCCCGCTTATCCAGGGCTAGAATCATTCCTATTAAATGATCACTAGCTCCAATTAGCCTACGACGTAGCCCAACGTACCAACTCACATACGATACCTTATACTCATTATGTGCTAATAGCTGCGAACAACTAACAAATCAAGAATTCATGGTTTCAACAATTCCTCTCCACCACTAACCTCGAAATGCTAAGTGACCTTACAAACACACTCTTTACTTAAAGAAATGCGACTGTCTATATCCTTAAGTTGCACTAGTCACAAGTAACCTTGCCACCTGCCCTGGAACCGATAGCCATTTTCTGAAAGGACGCACCAATCACTAGTTCTCACTTCACAACTACATCTCTACCACATTGAAGTCCAACTTAACCTTTCATAACCCTATACAAAATAAACCCTAGAACATTTTGCAACCTTATCCTGACGAACCCTTCAGATACTAATTTTCCTTTCATACAGCAGAGATTGATCCATCTCATTTATTTTTCTTGCACCTTTGTATTATCATTCCTACTTTCCAAGGATATCACCAAACTGAGGAATCACAATCATAATACCACTAAACTGAATATTCCAATCATAGTTGAAGACTGAACTGGGTCACATGTCCGTATCACAGTGACACATCTTTTACCCAACCATGCGATGTCATAACAAACCACTGACGTATAAAATCAAGAGTATACTCCCACCATCAGTGATATAAGAGGATGAAGAATTTTCAGATATCAATTAGAATCGACCAAATACCCATTTGAATGAAGTAGCACGAAAGGAATGAAGAAAGTGAAGTTTCCTAAAGGTCTCATAGCCTCTTGAAGATAAGTATGGACGTCTCCGGACCAATCTGCAAGACTCTACTAGACATTGCTCTTGTATTTAAGACTGTTTAACCTAAAGCTCAGATACCAACTTTGTCACATCCCTTTTAGGAATCATGGTGGCACCTACACTTTTTCCATCGGTAGGTGAACCACTTCCTAACTAACAATACGAATGTAAATAAGAATTGCGGAATTAACAAAATACTTAATGAATCTACCTATCATTATATAAAATTAGAAATAAGTCTGATGATCACAATACAACTCCCATAGATCTGGTCAATAATACAAGAGATCTAACTGTCAATACATAAGCCAAATGAAATAGAGCATAGTCTAATAGTCTAAACATATCTCTCGAATACAATAAAAGACAACAGTAAGATAGGAACATCCAGGGGCATGCCAGATGGTAGCATCCTGACCCTGAATACTAATAATCAATAGGCTCAAACTCAAACTCAAACTCAAGGTCCTGAACTGATAGAAGGCGTTGTATCTACATCCAAAAAGAATGCAGCAAGTGTAGCTTGAGTACACAACATACCCTATAGGTATCATAGGCCGACAATAATGGAAGATACATAACATAGATAAATACCAAGTTGACTCTCAATTAGGTCAAAAAAGAAACACACAAAAAAGGGTCATGGACAGAGGTGAGGAAAACAGAGAAAAATAAAGGAAGAGCACGCAGGGTTAGGGGACGTTTTCATCGTCCAAACGCCACCATAGCTGATCAACCACCCAGAACCACTGAAACACCCATCTGAAAACTTCCATAAAGAAGGAAGACGGAATTGTATTTGGATGTTATTTTGTACGTGATAAATTAATTAGGTGGGTCGGGTCGGATTAAAATCAGGTAATGTTAGTGAAATTGGATATTTTTTATTGGGGGTTTCCATCCAATTGAGGAGAAAATGTATAAAGTTTGTTTACGACAAGGGTAAAAATAGCCCTATAACAAAACAGAGGATAAAGTTAGCTAATAAAAGAAAGTATAGTGATATTTTGACCCTTTTCCCTTTAATTAAATATATACGACAGAAGATAAAAGTATAGTTTGATTTCTTTACCGCGTTTTAATCGGGTCATATTTGATCGGGTATAAAATATGATTTTAATTAAATGAGTTTGATGAGTTGAATAAATATATACTTAAAAAAATAGATTTAATGTGACACGGCGTGCCTACTAGAAGAGAAAGAAGTTTTTGTGGTGTTTAGTATTTTTTTGAGAAAAATAGTGATAATTAAGTGATTTTATAATCCTAAAAAACAGAAATAATTTTAATAAACAATTCTCAAAACTTGAGTAACCATTCAAAGAATCAAACTCCAAATGACAATCTAGTATTTATGTAAAAGAAATAAAATTAAATCAAGTGGAGTCAATGCATATTAAACCCCAAACGGCAACTAAAAAGCTAATAAGGACTAAAGTGTAACACGAATAACTTTGAAATAGCCATATACTTTTGACACTTCATTAAGTAGCAGTTTCTTGCTTAAACATGAAACAAATTCTAAGTGGGAAGTCCATGCAAAAATTAGACGGAAAATAGTGGTAACGTTGACATATGTAGAGACAATGAATTCCCATTTTGCAAGAGTTCTTAATAATTAGAGTTTAAAAGTGAAGATAAAACGGACAACAAATAAGCCAAAACTCTGTGCGTGCGTCTTCCTGAATTTGCAGCCAGTGATATGAAATTCTGGAATTGCTATTGACCCTTGTTTTCTAAGCCAGTTTACGGCAATGATGATTCATCCATGAAATCTTTATAAAATTTAACAAATTAAAAATAGAACTACACTGTGTATACTAAACAAAATTGGATTTGTCTGTTCAACACGTATTAAGAAAATTGAATTAGTTTACTAATATCAAGACATCAAAATGATATTCCAATGGGGTTTCTAAAATTTGTTTTTAGAAAGTAGCTATAACTTTTGTTATCGAGAATTAACCAGAACTTAAAATATATATAATTCGATCAAAACATACAACTCGCATACAACTTTTGTTGTATAGAATTCGGTCAAAACATACAACTTGCATACAATATGTTGTATATATTTTGTATGTCGTGCTTATATCACTTTATATTAAGGCTGGCCAGTGGGCCGGGACGACCCGGCCCGACCCCGTCCCGACCCCGCCCCGGTCCCGCCCCGACCCCGCTCTAAAAAAAAAAAAAAAATTTAACGGGGGCGGGACTCGAACTCGGGACGGGACGATGTCTCGTCCCGCCGGACCCGAGCCCGCCCCGGGCCCGCCGGACCGAGCCCGCCCGAGCCCGTCCCGACCCCGACCCCGACCCTTAAACCCCCTTTGCAAAAATGGCCGTTGCACCAACGGCCATTTTAGATTATGGCCGTTGGCCAACGGCCATTTTAGGCCCCCCCCCCCCTCCCCCAACCCCCCTACCCCTTAATATTTATTTTTAACCCATAAGTTATTATATTTACACTTTAACCCAATTTTTCAACTATAAATAACTCATTTTCTCTTCATCTTTCTCACAAATCTTCCTACAATCTCTCTAATTTCTCAATATATCTCTCTACATTGTTTGCTAAATATTCAATTTTATTAATTCATTTGGGAATTGGGAGTGAAGTTGGCAACTAGCTTGAGGACCTTCCATCGAGCAAAGTTTCAATTTTCAACCTCTCGATTACACGTCGACGTTACGTCGGCGTTTGGTACATTCGTTCCTTCATTAAATTATTATTGTCTGTTTATTTTATTTAGCGCACTTAATTTTATTGTCTTTAATTATTTATTATCATAATTAAAATGGAAGGATTAAAAGGTATGTTTAAGGGTAAGGGTAAGGGTGCTTCTTCTAGTAGAGGCAACCGGGGCAAGGGTACTTCTTCTAGTCATCTTATTCCTACACGGGATGATTTTGTTGATACTCAACATTTTCCTACAATACCATTAGATTTAGACGAGGAGTTATTTTCGGAACTCAAGAAGACTTTAATTTAGACGATGATCTAGACGATACACCCACTAATATTGATGACAACACGCCCACTAGTGCACCTTCAACCGAAATACCTCCTATTCCCCCTAGTATGAGACGAGGTCCAAAGCAAAACGACCATTAAAATCGGATGCATGGACATTTTTTGATAGGGACGTAGAGAATCAAGTAGCCATATGTAAAATTTGTAAAAATGTTTTAAAATTTAAAAGCTGGAAAAGGTCACGGTGGGACGGGGGTTTAATTAGACACGTAGTAAGTGCTCATCCAGCTAGGTATGCCCAATACCAGGCTTCAAAACCGGGTGCGCAAACGGCCGCTCCATCGGGACAAGGTTCACATACGATATCTTGTCCCGGACCAAGTACGAGGTCAAATTAACCCTATGACGGGGGGAATTGTAGGCTCTAAATACAACAAACATAGAGATAGGGAAGCAATATCAAAATTAGTTCTTTGTGGAGGGTTTGCCTTTTTCATTTCCTTCATCTCCCGGTTTTATTCATTACATTAGAGATATATATAATCCTGCTTTTAACGGTTTTCCTAGGTCAAGCTGTTAAGAGAGATGTATTTAAATTTGCGCATGAATATCAACAATATTTACGTTTTTCATTATATCATTTTAATGGCAAAGTATCTATCACGTACGATATAGGTCGTAGTACTAACGGCCATGATTATTTAACTTGTAACTTGTCATTGGATAGATTATAAATGGTCTATGCAAAAACGTATTTTAGCGTATAGATATATAGATGATAGGCACACTTTGGTACTTTTATTGCAGAAAATATTTATCAAGTGTGCGATTATTACGGAATTACCGATAAAATTATGACTATTACATTAGATAACGCTTCTAATAACAATTACGCAATTACAATGTTAAAAAATAGTTTAGCTCCATCTTTTCCGGACCATTTTCATATAAAATGCGCGTGCCATATATATAACTTAATTGTAAAGGATGGTCTATCACTTTTTGAAGACATTCTTAGTAAAATACAATTTGCTATAAACTTTATTTTTAAAAGTAATAAAGTACAACGTAGAAAAGAATATAAAAAAACTTGTCACGATTGTGGACTACCTTATAGAAGAATTCCACAAGAAGTATCGACTAGGTGGAATTCTTTATACGAGCAACTACTTGTTGCTTATGACTATAAATTACCTATAACTTTATTTTTTAACTCTCATAATAAAAACCGGTGATATGATTTTAGATAGTGATTGGGTAAAAATTTCCGAACTTATTGTATTTTTAGAGAAATTTTTTCAAGCAACAAAAGAATTTTCCGGTATATATTATCCTACTATTTCAACTATGTTATTTTATATAACTCTAATATTTTTATTACTTAGTGAATATATGGAAAAACCGACTTATAAGGCGACTATTAAAAAAATGTTTGTCAAAATAAAAAAATATTTTATTCCTATTCCTTCTATTTATATTATTGGTTCTGTATTAAATCCTACTATTAAAATAGACGGTACTAAATCACTAATTGAAACTATTTACGATTGTATAGAAGTACTACCACCTCCAAGTCCCAAAAATCTAAATCACCCACCACCTATTGAACAAACTAAAGAAGAAGTGTTGAATAGCGTAGAACACCAATGCAAAAATATATATAGATTTTATCAACAAGAAAATGCTAGTAACGTACCGGCTACCATACCATCTTCTTCATCTTCAACACAACCTCACAAAAGACATCTTGTTTCTGCGGCTAGTATTGAAAGCCTCGAAATAGAATGTGCGGCCGTACCTCTACTAACCAAATTAGCGAGTTGGATATTTTTGTTTTGCGGGGTTCTGTACCGTATCAAGAAGTTATCAATGAAGATGGACAAGAAGACTTGCTTTGAAATACTTTGGAGGGGAATGAGAAGACCTTTCCGACACTTTCATTGATGGCTCGAGATGTTTTGAACATTCAAGTGTCATCAAGCTGCGTCGGAAAGCGCTTTTTCTGCGAGGCGAGATATCAAATAGGAGACCACGGACACTCATTGGCCGGAGACGGCTTGGAAATTGCGGTATTATTAAGAGATTGGATACGAGCGGAGCGGAGAAGGTGCGGTCAACCGGAGATCAACGAAGAAGATGATGAAAACTACAACGAAATCTTAACCGAAGGTAGTGGAAGCGACGTGGATCAATTTGACCAACAAATACCTATTCCAACCGAAGAACCACATGAAATCATCAAGCAATTAGAACAGATTTTTTTGAAAATGTAATTTTTTTAATTGCAATTTTATTATGTAATTTGCAACTTTTGGACAACACCATAAAGTTGCAATTTAGATTTTAGACAATTGTATTTGTATTACAAAAAAATCATATGTCTATTAAATAATATAAGAGGCACAAAAACAGCCTTGGGATGTTTTTATTACACTATCTTGTTTTGTTTATTGAGTTTTTTTTATACATATGTTATTTAAAAAAAAAAAAAAAAAAGGAAAACCCGACCCCGCCCCGACCCGAGCCCGACCCGAGCCCGCCCCCCCGATACCAACGAGATCGGGATCGGGACGGGACTCGGGAGCAGTCCCGCCCGGACCCGACCCCCGCTAGGCCCGCTAGTCCGGATCCCGACCCCCGGCTCGTCCCGCCCGACCCCGACCCCCGCCGGACCCGGCCCGCCAGACCCGAGCCCGGCCCACTGGCCACCCCTACTTTATATCCAGTGATACATTGGATATACAAATAACATACATTCTGAAAGAAATAAACCCCTTGATTATTTTCATTGATTGAATAGATATATATACAAGTTACAAAATAGGAGAATCCTATTCCTAATCTATTCCTAAAACCTTATTCTACCATAATTCTAACTATACAATTATGGTAAGTGTATAACACTAATTATGGTAATAAATATACTACAAGATACACACAATATACTTTCCTTAATATACAATATTTGTCCACGATTTTACGCCCTCAATCCCGTGATGGGTGCGTGCTAGGCTAATATCGGCCCACCGCCGAGAGGCAAGACCGCACCGCTGTTTGGTTTGGGCCCGCCGAGTGGCCCAACCGGGCCACTCTTGCACTTACGCTTTGCTTTGATTTAATCCGATGATATATATGTGATATACTGCTTTTGTATATTCGGTGTATATTGCTACGTTTAACACACCCCCGAGTCATAGCGGGCGGTTTTCGAACGCTCGAGAGGCTGTCCCTAAAATCTTCAAAGAGAACCGCATTTGGTAGACCCTTTGTAAAGATGTCGCAATTTGATAACGAGACGGGACATGGCATACGCGAACTTGACCCTTTGCAACCTTTTCACGGACAAAGTGAATGTCCATTTCGATATGCTTGGTGCGTTGGTGTTGAACGGGGTTACACGAAAGGTAGATGGCACTAATGTTATCGCAATATACCAAGGTTGCCTTCGAATGGGACAATGAAGCTCCAAAAGCAAATTACGTAGCCAACATGATTCGGAGACCACATTCGCTACCCCTCGATATTCGCCTCGGCACTTGAGCGTGATAGAGTTTCACGACGTTTTGCTTGACCGGGAGACCAAGTTGTTGCCAAGGAACATAAGAGCCGAGAAGTCGACCGTCTGGTGTCAGGACAACCACCCCAATCAGCATACGTGTATGAGACAAGCGTAGATGTAGATGACGGATACAAGTGCAACCCATAGTCTAGTGTCCCCTGAATATACCGAATGATGCGTTTGATTGCATTCATGTGCTCAACTCTGGGATCATGCATGAATAAACACACATGTTGAACCGCATATGTAATATCCAGTCTGGTAAAGGTAAGATACTGGAGGGCCCCTGCAAGACTGCGATAGCGGGTCGGGTCCTCGTATGGTGCACCTATTGTGGCACTTAGCTTTGGGTTTGCATCAACTGGCGTGGAAGTGGACTTATAGGATGACATCCCAGCCCTCTCGATGATCTCAGCAGCATACTTCCGTTGAGACAGAAACAACCCACCTGAATGACGCTTGACGGCAATCCCCAAAAAATAACTCAAAGGCCCTAAGTCTTTCATGGCAAACTCAGAACTGAGCATGGTCATGATAGACCGGCGCAAGGCATCGGAAGAGGCAGTCAAGATGATATCATCCACATACAACAGAATATAGGCCAATGATGAACCACGGTGGTAGATGAACAAGGAATTATCGACTGCTGTGAGTGAACCCAATAGTCGAAACAAAGTCCAGCAAATCGTGTATACCAGGCCCGTGGAGACCGCTTAAGCCTATATAATGATTTCTTCAACAAACAGACATGATGAGGGCGGTTGGGATCCCTGAAACACAACGGCTGATGCATATAGACTGTTTCCTTGAGATCACCATGTAGAAAAGCATTCTTGACATCCAACTGATGAATTGGCCAAGTCTTTGAAAGAGCCAAGCTAAGCACAGTGCGAATGGTAGCCGATTTGACCACCGGACTAAACGTCTCACCACAATCAATTCCAACCTGCTGAGTCTTACCATAACCAACAAGTCGTGCCTTATGTCTAGCAAAGGACCCATCTGAATTCTCCTTATGAGCAAAAATCCACATAGACCTGATAATATTAATACCATATGGACGGGGCACCAACTCCCACGTCTTATTATCAATAAGAGCATTATATTCATCAGTCATAGCAATTTTCCAATTAGGGTCATTTAATGCGGACATAGGATTGCGGGGCAAGGGGGATTTAGAGACATCATAATGTAAATTAAAATGTCTTTTAGGTGTAAAAATACCCCGCTGACTACGAGTGACCGGTCTATGACTCGAGGAAGAGTTGAGGGAATTTTGGGAATTTTCTGGGCTCGAGATGGGTGGCCGGCGGGCGGTGGGCCTCGCCGGCCCAAATCGGTAAATGATGGACTCGGCACGGACCGAGTTCCGAATTAGGCCGGGATCGGCCCAATTGCTTTGGAACTGTTCCCGGTGGCGAAACCACCGGGCGTGACGTGACGGTGCGTGGGTCCGGTGGGCGGTGGGCCGCATTTGGAGGATTTTGGGTACGGGAGATGGCCAAAAAATTCCGAATAATATACGGAGATATTTAGTCATCCAAAAAATTATACGACTTAGATTCGGGAGTATGAACTTTCGTAAATGGGAATTGAGTTTCATCAAAAATGACATGGCGATTGATTATGATTTTCTTGGAGGATAAATCAAAACACTTATAACCACGATGATTCGACGGATAACCCAAAAACACACACGGGGTAGACCGAGCCTGAAGTTTGTTAATTGTGGTGGATGGGAATAATGGATAACACAAGCACCCAAAAATCCGAAGATGAGAATAAGACGGGTTCTTATTATGCAGGATTTTTAGGGGGGGAGAATATGTCAGACCTTTAGAAGGAATTATGTTAAGAAGATATGTGGCCATTTGTAGAGCATGATGCCAAAAATATGGAGGTATGGAGGCATGTATTAGGAGGGTTCGAATAATGTTATTTATGGAATGAATTTTGCGTTCGGCTTTCCCATTTTGTGAAGATGTATGAGGACATGAAAAACGAAAATTTATCCCATTAGTAGCACAAAATTCCCGAAACTCCCTATTGTCATACTCTTTCCCATTATCACATTGAATATTTTTTATTTCTCTTTCGAATTAAGTACGAATGAACGCTCTAAATTTGATGAAGACGGAAAACACTTGTGATTTATTCGCAATTGGAAACGTCCACAAAAATCTAGAATAATCATCTAGAAAGAGAACATAATATCGATGACCCATTGAACTAAGAATAGGAGATGTCCATAAGTCGCTATGAATAATGTCAAATGGCATAGAAGTATGAGAATTGGAGTCTACAAATGGCAACTTAACAATTTTTCCTAATGAACAAGACTGACAAATTGGAGTACGACTCGTACCCTTACAAGAAATAAAGCTATTTTTATCTAAAGTTGATAAAATAGAAGATCCCGGATGACCCAGACGAGCATGCCACATGGAAGGAGAGATGGCTGCAAAAGCTGACGGCAAGGCTGGACTCGATGACTGAAACCAGGTATGATAGGATACAGATCCCCCCTACTATCACACCTCATGAGATGATTCCCCATCTTGAAATCCTTCATAGAGAAACCGAAAGGATCAAATGCAACAGAAACAGAATTGTCATTTGTGAACTTTCGGACAGACACTAAATTTTTAATCAATTTAGGAGCATGTAAAGTATTTTTCAAGAGGAGTGGTGGATTGGGGGGAGACAACGTTTTCTGACCATACCCTAGAATTGGAATAGAACTGCCATTACCAACAATTATCCCCCGAGGGGTGCTCAAATTGGAATAAGATGAGAAAGTACCTGAGTCGGAAGTCATGTGAGTAGTGGCCCCGGTGTCCATGTACCAATTTGGGTCCGGTTGAGTCAATCCCAACGTGTGCATCGCGGCCTCGATATTGGTCTGAGTGGGGCCTGCTGCATGATGGGCTTGCGGAGGTCTGGGCCCAAGAACTCCTGGCCGTACTGGAACTGGGCCGTAACTGATGTTGTTGCCGTTGCTGGGTCATTGGCCAGTGGGCCGCCAATGCTGGGTATTGGGCTCGGGATGTGGCCAGCCCCACCGGCCGCCGGAAGCCGTTCTTTGGAGGGTACGGGTTTCACTGCCATTTGCCCCACTGCTGGGCCCACGGCGGTGGTGGGCCACTGTACCCTGGATGGGACCCACCGCCTGCTTGTTGATCACCGGAACCGCCACCAGAACCGCCGCGTTTGCCCCCGCGGTTTTTGTTATTATTTTTGCGATTATTCTGCCGCCACCATTATTATGGTTTTGGCCTGAATTATTAACAAAACCCGAAGGACTAGGAGAGGATGCCACCATGACAACTGGGCTTGCTCCGATAGCCGCCTTTTTAGCCAAACCGGCTTCTTCCAACGTCAGCATAGAGCGGGCTTGATGGAAGTCAGGAAGAGGGTTGCTTTGGCGAAGGAGAGTTCCAACACCATTATAGGCCTCCAAAAGACCGGCAACCAACTGTAGAACTAGACGATAATTTGTTACTGGTGTGCCAACATTACGGAGTTGATCCTCCAACTCCTTTAGTTTCTTGCAATATGCAGAAACGTTCGGAAATTCATCCATTCGAACGAGAGAGAATTCCTGCTCGAGTGTGACGACACGGGAATGTTGGTTGTCTTGGAATATGTCACGCAATCTATTCCATGCAGCCATAGTCGTGGTATCCGGCTCAATAATCGTCTGTAAAAGGTCCACCGAAATAGTGGCGTATATCCACCGAAGAACGGTAGCATCAAGTGTAATCCATAACTCGGGATCCTCAGCAGGAAGGGGTCTAGCGGGAGGAATGATGTGATGAAGAACTTGATAAGATATAGCATGAATTTTAAACAACTCCGCCCACGTTGCATATTGAACGTTTTCCATCTCAAGAACAATAGGGATACTTAGCTTGATATTGGAAACCGTGAGGGCAGAGTGAAAATTGTTCTTAGACATATTGTAAGAACAAAGAAGGAGGGGAAATTTAAGTGAGGTTTTTGAGAGCGGAAGACGAGATTTTGGAGAGAAAACCCGAGGGGTGGAGGGTTCTCGGCCACAAGGTAGAAAAAGTTGAGAGAAAAACCTAGTCTCTTGATACCATGAAAGAAATAATCCCCTTGATTATTTTCATTGATTGAATAGATATATATACAAGTTACAAAATAGGAGAATCCTATTCCTAATCTATTCCTAAAACCTTATTCTACCATAATTCTAACTATACAATTATGGTAAGTGTATAACACTAATTATGGTAATAAATATACTACAATATACACACAATATACTCTCCTTAATATACAATATTTGTCCACTGATTTTCTGCCCTCAATCCCGTGATGGGTTGCGTCTTTGAGCTAATATCGCCCACCGCCGAGAGGCCGAGAGGCAAGACCGCACTGCTGGTTTGGGCCACTACTGCACTTCTTCTTTGCTGATTTAATCCAGTGATATATATATGTGATATACACTACTGTATATTCAGTGTATATCACATGTATATTGCTCTGTTTAACACATTCGAAATACAAAATGCATACAAGTTATTTATAAACTCCAAATGATAAAAACTCAATTAAATCTTCACTAAACTCCCTCAAAATTGACATATAAACTCCAAATGATATTCCCAATCGTTTGCAACAAATCTATCTCAAATTAAAAGTAAGAAGATTCATGAGGACCATTCAGTGTATGAAACTCTCTCGACCTCTCCCATGCAATCCCTGGTCGAGTAAACCCTACCACCATGGCCATGGTGGCTGCCGGCCAGCCCTTGGTGGTTGGCCAGTCCCCTTCCCCTTCAAATAGTCATCATAATACATCTCTGGAGCATTTTCCACCATTAAATCCCATGAATCCTAATCCTTCTTCACCCATGAACCCTTCAGTGAAATATATTGATGCTTGAATCCATCAATGCAACAGCCGATCATGATGCACAAGGAGCAAATTGAGTCAATTCCTATCAAACCAATTATAATAATCAATGGAGAAATGATTATAAGATGGACTAAAGCAGAAGTAGCACATATGGATAAAATTGAGAACCTTCAGTATGCAGTGATAGGAAAATTCTCTTATGGATGGCCGGATCTGGAAGAATTGAGGACGATAATACCTGCACAATGTGGTATTAAAGGGAAGTGTCAAATAAGGTTCTTTAGAACTAGACATGTATTGATTAGACTCTCTTTAATGGAAGACTTTATTAATCTGTCATCAAAAGGAGCATATTATCTCAATGATAAGGATGGATTAACATATCAAATGAGACCACTAATATATGACTCTAAATTCAAAATTAAGGAAACATCAAAAGCTATGGCATGGATATCTTTTCCTAATCTTTTGCCAACATATTTTGTGAAGAAATCATTATTTTCACTAGCATCAGCAATGGGGAAGCCATTGCACTTGGATATGGACACAATTAAGAGAACTACACCTAGTTGTGTCAAGGTGAAGGTCCTAGTAGATTTGCTATCAGATCTCCCTAAGATCGTGACAATGGAGATAGAAGATGAAAAATCAGGGGCTATAAGAACTGAAAAAGTGAAAATCCAATATGATTTGTTACCAAAATATTGTAGGGAGTGTAAGCTACAGGGTCACAATGAGGAGGAATGCAGAACTCTTCATCCGGAGTTGATTCAAAAACAAGAAGAGGAGATACAAGATGAAATCAGAATTGAAGACAGAAAGCAGGACTGGACACATATAAGGAGATAGAAACACTGGCTTCTTTCATAATTATGTGAATGGAAAGAGGTAGAAGTTGAAGCTCAGTAGAATTCAAGATGGGAATAATAACTGGTTGGACACTAAGGAGCTGATCACTAATGAAGCAGTAAGATTCTTTCAGAAGCAATTTTCATAGGAAGGTGTTCAGAATAGCAATGAGATACTGCAATACTTTCCTACCCTAGTCACTTCTGACCAGAACAGAGAGTTATGCAAACATCCTTTTATTAATGAAGTCAAGCAGGTTGTTTATGATTTAAGTGGAGATAGTGCAGAGGGTCCAGATGGCTTTATGGGTATATTCAATCAAAAATGTTGGGAGATTGTGGGAAATGATGTACATGCTTTGGTTATGGCATTTTTTATGGTGCTTTTCTTCTTAAATCCATTACTCATACTAATTTGGTGTTATTACCAAAGAAAGCAGAAGTGGAAACATTTGCAAATATGAGGCCCATAAGCTTATCAAACTTCATCAACAAAGTGATATCTAGAGTGATGCATAAAAGATTAGAAGGGTTTCTACCAGCTTTGATTTCCTATGATCAGTCTGATTTTGTGAAAGGCAGAAGTATTTTTGAAAACATCATGTTAACTCAGGAGATTGTCACAGACATAAGGATAAGAGGAAAGCCAGCCAATGTGGTTTTAAAATTGAATATGATAAAAGCATATGACAGGGTCTCTTGGGATTTCCTAACTCATGTGTTAAGGAAGATGGGATTTGTAGAACATTATATCAGCATGATTTGGAGACTTCTATCTAATAACTGGTATTCTTATTGGTGAATGGACAGTCTTCTGGTTTGTTCAAATTCAGTAGGGGAGTGAAGTAGGGTGACCCATTGTCCCCTGCTTTATTTATTCTAGCTGCTGAGGTGCTATTTAGGACATTAAATTCTCCATTTGATGATCCAAAATTCATTGGGTATGGAATGCCAAAATGGTCAGCTCCATTGAATCATCTTGCATATGACAATGACACGATTATATTTGCCTCTGCTGAGCCAAAGTCATTGCAGAGAATTATGGGAATATAGAGGCGATACGAAGAGGCTTCAGGACAGCTGATCAACAACGAAAAAAGTTCTTATTATATTCATGAGAAGGTAGCACCTAATCTGATTCAATCAGTAGGAACATCACTAATTTTTCCAAAGGACAATTTCCTTTCAAATAACTAGGTTTTCCTATTTTCTATGCAAGGAGGAGAAGATATTTTATGCTGATATGATAAAAAAAGTGAAGGCTAAGCTACATGCTTAGAAAGGAAAGCTTTTATCTTATGGTGGCAAGAAAATTCTTATTAAAAGTGTACTTCAAAGTATGTCTATATATATGTTATCAGTGGTTGCTCCTCCTAAGTATATTCTTGTGGAACTGCATAAAATCTTTGCTAGATTTTTTTGTAACAAAGAAGAAGAAAGGTGTAGACATTGGACATCCTGGAAGAATATGTGTTTCCCTACTCAAGAAGGAGGTTTGAGGTTTATATCCCTATTTTATGTTTCAAGTGCACTTTTTTCCAAGTTGTGGTGGAGATTTAGAACTGCTAATACTCTGTGATCTAATTGCATGTGGAACAAATACTGTAAAAAGATCATTCCTACAGTGGTGCAATGGAAATCTAGATCTCAATTTTGGAAGAGGATGTTAGAGGCTAGAGATATGGTGGAAGAGGAGACATGGTGGCAAATTAAAGGTGTTACAGTTAATGTATGGCATGAGAATTGGACAAAATTGGGAGTGTTATAACATACTCCCATCTGAATTTTCCATCAATGAAAATATTGAAATGGCTGAATTAATAGTAGATGAAAGCTGGAATGAACAACTCTTACATCAAAATTTTCCTGAAGATATTGCTGAACACATCATAAATGAAATCCACTTTGAAGAATTAGAAGGGCAGTGGGAGAAACCATGGTGGATGCCAACTAGTACAGGTAAATTCTCTGTCAGTAGTTCATGAAATATTATCAGACAGAATGCTCCTATTTAAGAATGCTATAATCATATGTGGACAAAAAAAGGCTACCTTTCAAGATGTCATTCTTCCTATGGAGACTATGGCAACTTAAGGTACCTACTGATGATCAGTTGTGGAAAATGGGCATCTCTGTAGTGTCAAGGTGTTGGTGTTGCAGGGAATATCACCAAGAAATAATTAAACATGTATTCTTAACTAGCTCTTTTGCAACAGAAATTTGGAAAGTATTTGTATTAGCTGCAAAACATATTAATTTTATTCAAGTGGTCAAAGCATGGAGGAAAGCAGATTATTTTGCGAAGCTTAAGCCTATCTTTCAAGATGTGCCATCAATAATCATTTGGGAGTTGTGGAAAAGAAGAAATACACAGACATGGGGAAAGATTAGTTTCAAGAAGGTGGTGCATGAGATTAATAATATTTTTTTCTTTTTGGCAAAGGTGTTATACCCGTGGTTGTAGATTCCATATTTATGGCCAGATTTGATCAAATATGTAGAAGACTATTCACCATCTGTGAGATCACAGATTGTGACTTGGCGAAAACCAGGTGAGGGTTGGTTTAAGTGCAATACTGATGGAGCTTTAAGGGGTAATCCTAGACCTAGTTCTATTAGGGTATGTGTAAGGGATGAGCTAGGTGATTTAATTTTTGCTAAGGCTAAGTTATTGAATGTTACTACTAATGTGGTGGCTGAGGCTAAAGCATTGCTGGAAGGAGTAGAGTAATGTGTGAATCAGGGGAACATCCCATTGATCTTGGAAACAGATTCATTGATGATGAAGAAAGTAGTAGAGGGTGATTGAGATCCACCATGGTCTATCATGGTGGAGGTGGAGAAGATCAGGAAGAATATGAGCATTGGCAATGTGCTTATTCAGCATGTATACAGAGAGAGGAACTCACTGGCTGATTTTTTATCTAACTATGCATTTGATATTAAACCTTTTTCGGAGCTGCCCTCTGCAGGAAGAAGGATATTAAACCTAGAGAAGGCTCAAATTCCTAATCTAAGGAACAAGAATATCCAAAGACAAGCTCCAGACTGAGTATATGACACTATCTGTAGGGTATCTTGCAATATATTGACAGAAATTATATGTGTGGTATTGTCCTAGCTTTGCTTAGCTCAACCTATTGGATATCTATCAATAATTGGCAAATCTTAATAGATAGTCGTCCTATTAGCATCAACAAGATTACGGTTTTATTGATTTTCTTAGTTTCTGGAAATTTTTGCTTTTTATAGTGAAAAGGTTCTTCTAAAGGCATCATATCAAGTTATTACAACATTACTCCTCGATCCATATTATTTGTCTCAATACTTGTGCTTTCATACTGTTGAAAACATCTAATATGGAGGCTTCGTCAAGAAACTTCTTTCAAGCTCAGGCTAGCTATATTCTAATCTCGCTTCATTATTCATTATTTGTTATCATTATTTTATAATCAATATCCTAACCTAGTCATTGAGACCCACGTGTCATTGACCAAGTATATAAATTCAACTATATCAATTTACGGGTAAATATTTTGACGCCCAGAGTGGGGCCTAGGCAATAGCAGTGTCACAATTGACCCCTTCTCTTTTAATCTAATCCTTTCTCTAGTCTTATTTTATTTAAGCAACAGATGACAGGTATAGAAGGACTTGAAGGCAACCGCATCCCTGGGAATAATGCCGAGAATAACCAAATCGGACCAGATGGACTTCTAGGTGCAGATCTGATACTAGAAGATTCGGCAGTCGTAGATGGGGCAATTTCAGGAGGCCGAAATCAATGAGGAGATGAGGTTCCCATTGACGAAATGCCCGAGGAGGCTATGCAAATCCTAAGGATGCAAAATGTTGCGATGAGAGAAGAGTTTGGTAGCATAAAGTGGTTTTTCTCCTAATTCGCGTCCAACTTTGCTGGCAGCACTCCAACGGCCACAACGACACCACCGACAAACATCTCAAATGCTGCAAGAAACAACCATAATGAGGCGAGGAATGATGACGCTTCGGGAAGTGAAACTGTTCCTGAAAACCCATTTCAAAAGAAGGTGCTAAAATTCATGAAGGAGATAACGGGGAAGGTAGATATAAATGCTCAGGAGGCAGAAAAAATGCCAAGAAATTCTGGCACCAGTTGAACCAAAGGTGAAGACGAGGAAAGCGGAGATATTCTGCATTGCATAGGGAGAATCTGAACTCCTTAGAGACTTTGTTATGTGGTTCCAGAAGGAGCGAATGCTGCTACCTGTGGTCTCAGATGAATGGGCCACTGAGGATTTTACTAAAGGTTTACTCCCTTTGAGTTCATACGCCTCGCAGAAGCTTAAAGAAAATCTCCTGGAATTCTAGGCTACTACATGGAAAGACGTTCACAACTGATACGAGTCAAAGATTAGGGTGGAAGATGATTTTCTGGGTACTCAGGCTAGAAGTATTTGTTGAAGGGTAGACAAAGGAACCGGATCCAACCGTAACTCCTCAAAGAATTGATTTCGGCCTTATCCCGCTCCCGAGAAGTAGAGTGCAGACAATGTTTTCGTTCCCTTGAGAAGCCAAGCAATAAGAGAGACCCTAGCAGGAGTAACCAAGGACTAATGAATCATAATAAAGGGAATTCATCCAATTCCTCCCCTAAAGGACCCGGATACCCAAAATTATCCGAATACAACTTCAGCATCAACGAAGATCAAATGGTGGTGATACTGAGAACTTATCCGGCATCTTGACCCACTAAGGCCACTATGATCTGATACAAATTCCAGAGATCAAACCATTTGGTGTGATTTCCACGGCACTCACGGGCATAAAATCGGACTCCAAGAAGAGTTGGTAGGGATGCTAAACAGAGGCCATCTTAGGGAGTACCTAAGCAGAACGGTTTGCAACAATTATGAATAAAGACCTCCCGCTGAAGGCAAAGAAAATCCAAATGCCCTACCTCACATGATAAACATGATTTTTGGTGGGTCTATTATCGCCTACACATCTTTCATCGCGTCTAAGAAGACAAAGATTTTGGTTACCCATGAGAAAAGGTTTTAGGAAATTCAAGATGAAAATATTATCACTTTTACTGACGAAGACGCATCTGGTGTCATTTTCCCACACAATAACGCTAGAGTCATTACTGTACCTATCGATTCTTTTCAGGTAAAAAGAATCATGATTGATCTCGGAAGCTCTTCTAATATTATCTGGCTGAAGGTGGTCGAGAAAATGAAGATGTTGGACAAGATTTTCTTAGCTGCCAGAACACTCTCATGTATTAACATGTCAGGTGAAACCACTAAAAGAGAGATCGATCTACCGGTAAATTCTAAGGGAGTCATAAAGAAAACAAAATGTTATGTCATCGATGAGGATATGAGATACAACGCGATATCCGGGAGGCCTTGGATTCACGACATGAAAGCGGTCCCTTCTACGCTACATTTATTGGTCAAATTTTCAACACCGGAAGAAGACTAACAAATTAAAAGAGATAGCCCGCAGCCACAGAAATGTTCTCCATAGAAGAACCAAAGGGAATTGCGGATCCAAAATAGCAATTAAAGAAAGCGAAGCCATCCCCGGAAGAGGTCCACCATGCTCCGTCAGTAGAAACAGAACCAATGTATCTGAAGGAAGAGCTCTCAGACAGGTATTAGGTGCCTAGATATTTCCAGGTACCAGATGAATCAGACACAACTAAGTTGACAACTGAGAAACTTGAGAAGGTAGTCTTACGCGAGGAGACTCCAGATAGGAAGGTATTCCTGGGCACGGGCCTAACCCTGGAGCTCAGAAATTCAATTCTTCATTATCTTACGGTTAACAATGATTGTCTTGCTTGGTCTCATAAATAAATGACAGGCATCCCTCTAGAAGTCGCAACTCATAAGTTAGGCTTGGAACTCAGTTTCCCTCATGTGCAGCAGAAAAAATGACCCATTTCCAAAGTCTGCAACAGGTTTTTAAAAGAAGAGGTAACTAGGATGCTTAATATAGGGTCGATCTGGGAGGTAAAATATCTAGATTGGTTAGCCAATGTAGTGGTAGTACCTAAAAAGGGGAGCAAATTTAGGATATGTATCAATTATAAAGATTTGAATAAGGCATGCCCCAAAGACTCGTTCTTGTTGCCAAACATAGATTAAATGATCAATGCTACGGCCGGCCATGAAATCATGAGTTTCCTCGATGCGTATTCCAGGTATAATCAAATTAGAATGCACCCGGAAGACCAAGAGAAAATATCTTTTTAACTAATTTTAGCACTTATTGTTGTAATATTATTCCTTTCAGATTAAAAAATAACGGAGCCTTCTATCAAATATTAGTGAACAAAATGCTTGAAAAACAAATAGGGAAAACTATGGAAGTGTATATGGACGATATGCTTGTTAAAAGTCTTCGAGCGGAAGACCATTTAAGTCACTTGCTGGAAATATTCGAAGTCTTAAGAAGATACAACATGAAGCTCAACCCTGAAAAGTGCGCCTTTGGGGTGGGTTCTGGAAAGTTCATGTGTTTCTTGGTCTCTCAAAGAGGTGTAGACATAAACCCCGACAAAATATAAGCCATTGAGGATATTCCGAATACTCTTGAAAATATAAAGGCGGTAAAGCAGTTGATCAGGCAGATAGCAGCTCTCAGTAGATTTATATCCCGATCTTCGAAGAAATGCCATGAGTTCTATTTGCTCCTTAAAAAGAAGAACGACTTCGAATGGACACCCGAATGACAGCATGCCCTTTGATATCTGCAAGCTTACTTGTCCAGTCCTTCGCTCATGTCAAAACCGAAGGATGAAGAGCAACTCCTTATATATCTTGAAGTCTCAGAGGTAGCGATAATCGCGGTGTTAGTATGAGAAGAAAAAGGTACACAGTTTTCTATTTATTGTGTAAGTAGAGTCATGTCAGGAGCTGAAACTCGGTACCCTCTTCTCGAAAGGTTGGCTTTTGCTTTAGTAATGTCATCGTGGAAGCTTTGGCCGTATTTCCAATGTCACCCGATAGTCGTGGTAACAATGTTTTCTCTAAGCGTGCTGCACAGGCCCGAACATTCAGGGTGATTAGCTAAATGGGTGGTGGAGTTAAGTGAATTTGATATTGAATATAAACCTTAGACTGTAATAAAGTCGCAAGTCCTTGCGGATTTTATGGTTGATTTCAATCCGGGAGTAACCCCTCAGGCAGAAAAAAAAGTTGTTTTGGTCTCGGGGACTACCCCCGGGGTCAGGATGCTCCACACAGATGGAGTGTCCAATGTTAATGGGACCAGTTTGGGATAGTATTGCATACTCCCACCAAGGAAATTTTAAGGCAGGAAACTCATAGTTAACCCTTGGCTAACAATGAAGCTGAGTATGAGGCTCTGATTGTAGGTCTGGAATTAGCCTGGGGCTTAGATCACAAATAATCAAAGTCAAATGTGATTCCCTACTGATGGTGAACCAAGTTCATGGAGTGTTTGAAGCTAAGAAGGAGTGCATGTCAAGGTACCTTAAGAAGGTACTGAAGCTACTTTCCCGATTCCAAGAGTGGACGGTGGTACATATACCCCAAGAGGAAAATGTAAAGGCTGATGCAATAGCAAATTTGGGTTCCAGCATAGGAAGCAGAAAGCTCTAAAGCCGAATCGGTTGTTTAGATCCTACACTCGACCTTGGATCTGGTGTGGTACGATGAAGTGCACTCAACAAGCCTGAATTGGGATTAGATAAATGAATTCATAGAATACTTTGTGAATGAGAGGCTACTAGAGGACCCGAAAGCATTTAGAGCCTTAAGGACTAAGGCTGCTAGGTACTGTATTGTCAATGGAAAGCTTTATCGGTGGTGTTATTATGGTCTCCCGGTCCGATCCATAGGCGACGAAGAATCTGATTACGTAATGAGGGAGGTACATGAATGAATCTACGAAAATCATTCAAGAAGCGGAATCCCTGATGAGAAACCTTATGAGGGCCGGATATTATTAGCCGCAGATCGAAGAAGAAATAAAGGCATTCATTATGAAGTGTGACAAGTGTCAGCGTTATGCGCAATTACTGCACTGGCCAGGAGAGGAATTGCATCCGATTGTGTCTCTGTGGCCATTCATGAAATGGGGGATGGATGTAGTTGGACCTTTACCTTATGCCATGTGTTAGGTATTGTAAATATTATTTATGACTGATTATTTCTCTAAATGGGTTGAAGATGCAGCTTATACAAAACTTCGAGAGAATGAGGTAATCGATTTCATTTGGCAACATATCATTTGTCGCTTTGGCATCCCAAAGGAGATAGCTTGTGACAATGATTGAAATTTTATTGTGACCAAAGTCACAATATTCTTTAATGATTTGAACATCAAATGAATCACCTTCACCCCCTATCATCCTAGTGCATATTGTCAGGCGGAGTCGACGAACAATACTATAATACAAAATTTGAAGAAGAAGCTTGAAGCTGCTAAGGGTAAGTGGCCTTCCAAGTTACTCGAGATATTATGGGCATATAGAACCATGATAAAAATGAGTACCGAAGCATTGATCCTGGTCAAAGTAGGAACTCCAAGCTTATGGTACCTCCGGTCAGAGGAACAAGCTAACTTTGAGTCAATGGTGGTACATCTTGATTTGCTCGAAGAACACCGAAACCTAACGTACGTCCGGATGGTGGCCTAGAAATAATGAATATAGCTATATTATAACCGGCGTACAAATATCTGGCACTTTAAAATCTAAGACTTGGTACTCTGAAGGGTGACTCAGAGTACTCGGGAACCTAATACAGGGAAGTTAGGTCCAAATTGGGAAGGACCATACACAATCATCGGGATTGCGGCCAAGGATCTTACCAGTTAACAGATCAAGAAGGGAACAAACTTCCTAGGAATTGGAATGTAAGTCACTTGAAGAAATATTGCATTTATGATCTTACCAGTTGACAGATGCGCGCTAAACTCTTTTTTCCTTCGTCCAATTTTTGTCTCATTGGGTTTTTCCAACAAGGTTTTTAATGAGACAACACCAATGAAAGCGTGTTAAAAGTCTTGCTACAGAAGTGTTATACAGTGCTTGGGTCTCCAAGGATGAACACCCAAACACAGGGGGCAATATATACATATGCCAAGGCTGAGGTAAGGTAAGTTTTTCAAAAATTAAGATACACAAGACCAAAGAAAGACTTATTCACAGGCCGGTACTATCAAAGCTTCAAGGGAAAAGCATTCTATCACTGGGGAATTCCCAGATCGCAAAATATTGCATATATGTAATCGGACTAACCACACTTGATGACAGCCGGACTATTCTTGCATTTGTTTTCACATTTATAAGTTAAAGAAATCAATAAAATTTTCCTTTTTATGATAAAATTCGTGCTACCAAAAGCATAAGAATTATTAAAATGTGTGTTGTTATAAATATATCTAAAATTTTGTGCCATAATGAACGGGAGACGTCCTCTTCTATATCACTGTTAAAAATAAGAGCCTCTCTTATTTAAAACCTTAAAGAAAAGAAAAGGTTAAAATTCCGGCTACTCGAAGCACCCAAATAAAAAAGTTGACCGGGACCAAAGTTCATCCTGGATCAACCATAAGGCCATGAAAAGCGTAAAAAATACATCTTTTTATGAATGATTACAAGTCTTTTTGGAAGCCATTAAGAGACTATAAGACTTGAATTTTCAGAACGGTTCAAAAGCCTAAGATTTTACTTAGCAAATGAAAGTGTAGTAAACTAAAAACTACTGCTTAATTTATAAGGGGGATAAAAGTATTCTTTTATAAATAAAAGCATACGATAAAGAGTTGAATGAAAATCTGCAAGCAATGGAGTTCGGAAATAAAAACTTCATTCATTCAGAAGATATTATCGGGCCCAAAAGTGACCCAGTTATAAGATACAAAATTGAAACCCGTGCAAAAGGCAACAACATGGTCATCTCATGGTCCGCCGAGGGTGTTTCCAAAACAAAGTTATCATTATCAGTTGCGATCTTAAGGAGTCGGGGCTGAAGGAGGCAATTCGAAAGCTATGGCTCTGGGGGTATTGTCTGAAGTAAACGACATATTTTCTTGAGGCTCTAATAGAGGAGAAATTTCTTCTTCTGGAAGGTTTTCATCTTCTTCTTCTTCCCCATCGGATGATTCATCTTCGTCATCCATTGGAAGGGGTTCTCTTGGCTCCTCCGCTGAAGCTAATTCCAATTGACGGGCCTTGGCAATCTCATCATCAATATTATTAATTATCCTTGCCCTCACTTCTTCTAAAGCCTTGTGATGCATCTTATAGCCATTAATAACCATGGACAGAGTAAAGTTGTCAATGGTGGGGTAAAGTTGAGTTTCTATAGATTCGACGGCACGAGTGAGCTCAGCACTGGTTCAATGGAGAAGTTCATTGTAGGGGTGAGCACGGGTACAGGGTACCCAGATATCCGACCACTAACGGGTAGGTTCCTTGTAGATATATTATAATAACGGGTAGGTTTTGGGTATTAAAATTAGGAACCGATCAATGTCGGGTCTGGTTCCGGTTCTGGTAAATAGAGACCGGGTACCCGGATCCAGAACCGATACCCGGACCCTATGAACCCACCCCCTATTTAAATTATTTAGTTTTGGGCATTGGGGCGTTTAATGTTTTGGCCCAGTCCGGTTGATTATGTTCCGACCAACCCCTAAGCCCATTTCTCTTTCTAAAGTCTAAACTAAAACACAAATACACTACGCAGGTCGCAGGTCGCCCTAATTTTCATGCTTTTCATTTAGTTTTAATTTTATCATTAAGTAGTAGTAAGCACTACGCAGCCGGCAGCTCGCAGCCTCGCCAGTCGCCATTACACAGCTCGCAACCATTACGCAGCTCGCAGTAGCCTCGCACTTGCAACCTCTCATCTCTCTTGTTGTCACTGTTTCTCACTCCAGAAGCTTGACATAGGTTGCGGCGTTGCGCTCGAATTCCTCTCGGTCTTGTTAAAGGTAATGAATAACCATTAAAGTTGTTGCATAGTAAAGAACATTAAGTTTTTGCATGTATTGGCTTAATATCAAAACTGCATGCGATAGATCTGGTCTTGTGTGTGTTAAATAGTTTAGCTTTCTGATGATTCAATAGAGAATAGTCTGAATTAGTTTGGGTTGATTTCTGCTAGTTTAGATTGAATTAGTTTGGGTTGATTTCTGTTAGTTTAGATTGAATTAGTTTGGCTTGATTTATGTTAGTTTAGTCTGAAGTAGTTTGGGTTGATTTATGTTAGTTTAGATTGAATTAGTTTGGGTTGATTTATGTTAGTTTAGATTGAATTAGTTTGGCTTGATTTCTGTTAGTTTAGTCTGAAGTAGTTTGGGTTGATTTCTGTTAGTTTAGATTGAATTAGTTTGGGTTGATTTCTGTTAGTTTAGATTGAATTAGTTTGGCTTGATTTATGAATAAAAAGTTATTTCAATTGTCTTTGACTAATGATATGTTAATAATATGATTTTCTTGATATGGGTTTGTAATTAAGTTGTTTTTTTTTATGTGCTCTGGCTTGCTTGATATGCTCTTATGGTAATATTTCATTTTACAATTTGATTTTTTTCACTTTTGTTGTTTGTTATTATGCTCAATTTTATTGGAGTTACTGTTTTTCTTCTTCATCATAATATTTTGATGTTTTGAGAAGTAAAAAGAGCTATTTTGATGGTCTTTGACGGATGATATATCAATAATATGTTTTTCTTGATATGAGTTTGTATCCAAGTTGCTATTTTTGATGTGCTCTGGTTTGCTTGATAGGCTCATATGGTAATATTGCATTTCAAAAATTGATTTTTTCACTCTTATTGTTTCTTGTTATGCTCAATTTAATTGGAGTTACTGTTTTTTTTCTTTATCATAATGTTTTGACCTGGGTTTCTCTCCAAGTTTCTATTTTTGATATTCTTTGGCATCTTTGATAGGCTCTCTTATGATAATATTTCCAATTTAAAAGTTGATATTTCCCACCCTGGACGCAACAGACATTTGATGCTATGAAAAACACCGGAAGCACCTTATAAAATCAATAAACATTGAATATCTTTTAACAATCATTTAATATTTATATAAAATAGTAATTTAGGTTAGCTGAAAGCATACTCATACTAATAAAAATCAGCGAAAGTTTAATATAATTAGTAAAATCATAGAACGTAAAAAAATGTCAAACAAGTCATACGAGACTCCCACAATCTACCCACACATCTAACAACTATCTATGGAGCTTCTATGAGTGATATACAATAGTCTATCTTCAGGACACGACCCAAAAACTAAAGCAGTAAACTAGATTGATAGGGTGTCCCATGAACAAGGATGTGGGCTCACTAATAAGTCTGGAAAGCAGCAAGTTCTCCAAATACGTACGCGTATCACAAACCTGATCTTCTTTGTTACCTAACATACCATAAAAATAATAATGGTATGCCTGAGTACTGGGTACTATGTGAGTATCTCCGGAATAATGGTTAATAGAAAAATATATAAGTAATAAGTGTAATTAAAAATCAATGTTGAGAGACTATTCAAAACAAATGATAACATCTCATGAACATCCAGTAAAGGTCAATGATGAAGATATAATCATCTTGAATCCTTAAGTCATTTTCGTTACCTTAAGTTCTTTCAAAGCAGTTAAAAATTCCAAAGATGGAGTAAGATTATAACGTTAGTAAAATTACCAGTAAAAGTCAATAACATAGATATATTTCAGTTTCAGCTTATTATACTGTTCATCACATTAAGTCTTTTCAATCATTAACTCAAGATCATCAATAATCCACTCACATACAACCAAAGTATAACACATGCCAATACAGTCCCAAATCAATGTGACGAGGGGATGACCATTAAAGTTCCATAAAACCGCATAGAAGCACCACATCAGGATTGTCACCCTCGATGGCTATCCTTCCTCCCGAATAGATAGGCAAAATCACATCAGGGTTATGAACCCTAGATGTCCACTCTTCCTCCCGAATGGCTAGGTAAACCACACCGAGGCTATTAGCCTTCGGTGGCTATCCTTCCTACCGAATAGCTAGGCAAAATCACATCGAGGCTATTGACCCTCGATGGCTATCCTTCCTCCCGAATATCTAGGTAAATCACACTAGGATCCATAGTGACTACCCTTCCTCCCGAGTAGCAAGCCCAAACACAAATAATTGAAATCATGGCAAGTTAGACGAATCATAATCATACCATAAAACCCGAATAACTCACTATGGATTTTGTTTATCATCCCGTTAATAGGGGTACTTCAAGTCATTAATAGGTTGAGAAACCATGTTCAAGTAATTAAACAAGTTTCAACTTCAACAAAGACCGTTCAAAGGGTAAAACACATAAATGCTTTAGAGACCAAGTTCAATTATCCCATAGTAGGAAAACTCACGTTTAAAATATTATCACTATAGAAGTCAATTCAATCATCCCGTAGAAGTGGCAAACACATTTAAATAACAAGCTGTTGAAAACAAGTTTAAACCATCCCTTATAGGGGAAAAACATATTCAATGATTAAATCTCTATAATTCAGTTTCAATTATCCTTTGATAGGAAAAATCACGAATACATATATATAGTATGATACACCTAAGGTTCCATAAGGGCTTTTCCCTCACGCACATGAAACTTTCCCAAAGAAACCATTTTAAAGGTTGAAAAGTATGTTAAAAACGAGACATACAAATCACTTTTATAGTCAAAAGAATTTGAAAAAGAGACATACCTTGATTCCCGCTAAAACCTAGCAAACATATTTTTCTACATTTAATAATCGCTATTCAACTTATAAGGATGATAAAGATTAGAACTTTAATCGTTTCTACGAGCTTCCCTTAATTTTTTTTAAAAATAGGTCTTTTCTAAGCCTTAAAACTTGATCTTGAACCTCATAAGAATCGTTCGTGGATTCTAATCGTGTAGTATGATATATACTAGACTAAAAGTCATCAATGAAGTCAGGGAAGACAAAGTTCATACCTTTTAGACGAAGTTCTACACGTTCCTCCTTCTCTTCTCTTTAGTTTTCAAGAATCTAGGGTTTGGAGAGATGAACTAAGGTTAATTTGATGTTAGATTAATATAATAATGATAGGTATTGATCAATAATTTAACTTACATGTTTTGGGGAAGTATTAGGGTTGTTTCCTCCCAAAATACGGCTTAGACTGAAGTCTGGAATGTGAAAAATGACATAGGGTCGTCTAAGGGTTGTATATATAGGCTTGTGCATTTTGGACGTCCCACCTCGCTGGTCAAGGTCTATAGTGAAGTGTTGTCTCGCTTTAGGCTTTGCCAGGAATGCTCCCATTTCCATTTTACACTTAGTCAAAATTATATGATTTTCAACGGTGTTGACAACGTCACGGTAAAATGGGCATAACTTTTAGCACAGAACTCTGATTGAGCTCCACCATATGGTTGGAAAGGCATTTCAAATACCTACAACTTTCATTTTATGTGTTTCTCAAACTCCCAATGAAAATTGTCAAAAATGCAACGTACCTCAGACTTAGACTAATTTAAGAGCTCTTACGAACTCTCTTATTTGGTTTGACTTCAAAACGACTGTCTATCACCCAAATTCATCCCAAAGGGATTCACATAACTAAAATATGACACGTCAACACTCATTTAATTCATTCACACCTAATCCAAATTTACGGAATGTTACATTATCCCCCTCTTAGGATCATTCATCCCTGATTGAAGATCATGGCTTAAGATTTCTTTTCCACTAAACCTCAAATTTTCAGAATTCCTAAAGTTCTTTAGCAGAGTGAGTTATCCTCAAGGATAACACATGACTAACCACACAATGATTAGATCATTCAAGCCTAAACACAAGAGTAAGAGATTTATACCTCTAATCTGAACTTTTGTAGGGATTAAATAACCGAAAGGTTCAACACATACCTGGGATATAGAATGAGTTAAGGTATTACGACCTAAATATCATTGACAATAACTAGATGGTATTTGCACCTCTTCAGGTTCATTTGGTGAGTCTCAAGATACGAAATAAGTCTACCTCAAGGTTTAACAATAGCATTCCTCTACTGTATAACGGGTTCATCAAGAAATTCAAGCCTACCTATTTTCATTATAAATCTAGAGTTTCATAACACTTGGAAAGCCAGTCTATCCCCATAATCACATCAAAGTACACCATTTTTAATTCAAATAATTAACAGTAGTCTCACGACCCTTAACTACAACTAAATAGGCTTTCTAGACTCTAGGAGCTATAACAGGGACACTAGCATGGATATTCATAGAAAAGGGTTCTAACAATTATTTAGGTTCAACACCAAAATCAAGGAAAAGTATGGAGTCATATTAGAAGGATTCAAACCCGGATTGATCAGCGAGTATGCCTCCAGAGAACCAATAGTTAGAATAAATGTGACCACAATGTCTGAGGCTTCAGCCACCTCCATACGAGCCAAATCATGAAGTCGAGCTTTCTTTGTACTAAACGATCCCAGAAAGATGAAGACAAAACTAACACCCAAATAAGAACAACATAACCCTCATGGGGATTCTAATAACTAGAACACTTATCTCTCAACATGAAGTAAGGGTGGTCTCTTCCTTTAGCTCACTTTACCAAGAGTTAGATAACCAAAAGATTTAAAATGTATATGCTTTTACAAGGAGGCGCAAAATATATCAATCTAGACAATATACTACGGCAAGGAGGCTAATTCAACAATACATGATTCAAGCCTAACTTACCTTACTTCACGTTTTCATTAAATTTGGAAAGAACAAGCATACCTATAGTTGCCAATAAGAGGGAGTATCCACTACTTATATATTCCCATTTCTTAATCTGAAGTGGCACATTCGGACCTCAACTTTGTCTAACATAATATCCCTTCACTCTTATCACTATACAATCTCTCACACCATTCATAATCTTATCGCATCCCTACATAGGTAGCGTAATACTATATTCCACATATCATAGGCCTTTTAAATCGCATAACTTTTAGAATTTCCAAGGGTATCTCCCCTACTTAGCATGCTTTTTTCCATCAGACTCTTTGAAACTTTTGTAACTAAGGTTTCATCTTTATCTAATGTCTTAACCTTCATTTACTTATTCATATAAAACTCAAATATATCATACTCACACCATCACGCATGTCGTAGATTATTGAATTGAGTTCTTATATTTTCTATATCAAATCTACTAGATGAAATCTAGTTGTTACCACTCTCATACTATCGTTCTCCCACCAAGGTGATTACTTAAAGTTCCAACCTAATAATTGTTACCAATCTAAGCAGCAACACAAAACCCTTTTGGGATAGATAAAATTACAACCGTTAGAGTATAATCAAAGAAACATTAGTGTATTGAAAATCCATAACAAAAGTAGCCTATCCAAATTACACAAGTCCATCTAACTACAGCCTCAAATCAGAATTCTTTGTATCAAAACCTAGGATAACAAATTAAACTCCTAAATCAAACTCCTTCATCATCTTAAATCATTTTTCCATAAGTGGTTGTTTTTGAGTTTCAAGCCTAAAATGAAGTTCTTCCACTAAGCATCAAAATGCACAGATCTTTTAACCCAATAAGAATATAGACTCATAGTACGATAATTCTTAATTCACTACAAGATACCTTCAATTTTCTTTCATCAGAATCTTTAGTACTCTAAATATATCACATCTTAAGTATGTCTCAAAGCCATAATAACATATTGATCCTTCAACTTAAACCCGTAGAGACCACCGTAGCATCTTAGCACAATCCAGAAATACGCCTATGACTGTCTTTAATATAGTCACACCAACAAATTTGTTTACACATATATTTCAAAGCTCAAACCTTCAATACCAATCTTTAAACACCACAAGATAACAAATAAAAGAAATAAGAACAAAAGCTCAAGGGATAAACAACAACAACAACATACCCAGTGAAATCCCACACCGTGGGGTATGGGGAGGGTAAAGTGTACACATACCTTACCTCCACCTTGTAGGTAGAGTGGCTGCTTCCGGGAGACCCTCGGCTCAAGACAAAGCATAATCACAAGTAAGGCACTCAAAACAAAGCAAGAGTAAAGCAAGAGTAAAGAGTAAAGCAAGAGAAACGGTCAGACTCCGATTTGGAATTAAAGCAGTATAAAATGTATTCGAACAAAAGAGAGAAATATCTAACACACCTAAATAAGCTAGACAAAATACATTAAAGAACACATAGCAGCAGAAATTAAACTACAATGGATTATAAAGAAATATTGTGCCTATAAGTGATATGCTAATCGGGCCTACAGTAATAACACTACAACTATCAATTTGTAAGCATAAGTAGGACTACGCTCGAGTATCTACTACTCTTCTACCCTAATTCGTGTCCTCCACGAACCCATATCTAAGATCATGTCCTTAGTAAGTTTCACTTGCGCCATATCCCGTCTAATCACCTCTCTCCAATACTTTTTCGGCCTACCTCTACCCTCTTAAACCCGTTCATAGCCAACCTCTCACACCTCTGTACTGGGGCATCTGTGTCTCTCCTCTACACATGCCTGAACCATCTCGAACCTCGCTTCCCGAATCTTATCATCCACTGAGGCCACTTCCACTTTCTCCTGGATATCATCATTTCTAATCTTATCTCTCCTTGTATACCCACACATCTATATCAGTATCCTCATCTCCGCAACTTTCATCATTTGTATGTGCGAAGTCTTGACTGGCCAACACTCCGCCCCATACAACATAGTCGGTCTAACCACCACCCTATAGAACTTGCCATTTTAGTGGTACCTTTTTGTCGCAAAAAACTCCTGATACGGGCCTCCATTTCATCCATCCTGCCCTAATACGATGTGTGACATCGTCATCAATCTCTCCATTTCCTTGGATAATAGACCCTAGGTACTTGAAACTTCCTCTTTTAGAATGACCTGAGTACCAAGCCTTACCTCCACGCCTGTCTCAAGGTCGCTCCCATTGCTAAATTTGCACTCCAAATATTCTGTCTTGGTCTTACTCAACCTGAACTCTTTAGACTCCAGAGTCTATCTCCAAACCTCCAGCTTGGCTTCACTCCACTGCGAGTCTCATTAATTAGGACTATATCATCTGCGACTAACATACACCATGGTACCTCCCATTGGATTTGTCACGTCAGTCTGTCCATCACCAAGGCAAATAAGAATGGGCTGAGAGTTGATCCCTTAGTGCAACCCCATCATTACTGGAAAGTGCTCTGAGTCTCCTCCTACTGTCCGTACTCTAGTCTTAGCTCCATCATACATATCCTTGATCGCTCTAGTATACGCCACATGTACACCTCTAACCTCCAAACATCTCCATAGATCCTCTCTAGGGACTTTTTCGTATGCCTTCTCGAGGTCAATGAAAACCATATGTAAGTCTTTCTTCCTCTCTCTATACTACTCCACCAACCTCCTAATAAGATAAATGACTTATGTGGTCGAATTCCCCGACATGAAACCAAACTGGTTCTCAGAAATAGACGCGCCTCTTCTCACCTTCATCTCCACGACCCTTTCCCACACTTTCATTATGTGGCTTAGCATCTTGATACCCCTATAGTTGTTGCAACTCTGGATATCACCTTTGTTCTTGTACAAAGGGATCATTGTACTCCACCTCCATTCTTCGGGCATTCTCGTTGTCTTAAAAAAGACATTAAACAACTCAGTCAACCACTACAAACCTGCCATAACTGCGCTCTTCCAAAATTCCCCTGGGATCTAATCAGGCCCGGTCGCTCATCCCATTCGTATCCTGCGTATATCACCCGTAACCTCATCAACCTCAATGTTTCTACAATACCCAAAATCCTCCAGATCTCCCAGTATAATGTCTTCATCTCTTTTTTCGTTCAAATATTTGTGGAAGTAAGACTGCCACCTCCGCCTAATATGCCCTTCCTCCACCAATACTTTGCCATCCTCGTCCTTGATGCACCTCACTTGATCCAAGTCAGGGGCCCTCCTCTCCCTTGTCTTGGCTAGTCTCTACAACTTTTTATCCCCGTCTTTCTCCTTTAATTCCACATACAGTAGTTCGAAAGCTGTGGTTTTCGCTGCCATACGCTAGTTGCCTCTTTCCTCACCATCTTATACATTTCCCTATTTGTCCATTTCTACATCTCATCTCTGCTTTCTACCAATTTCATATACGTTGTTTTCTTCGCTTACACCTACTCTTAAACTTCACTATTCCACCACCAGTCCCCTCGATGTCCACCACGATAACACCGCGAGACTCCTAGCACTTCTCTGGCTACCTCACGAATGAAACTGTCCGTCCTGTCCCACATACGGGTCGCATCCTCACTACTCCCCCAAGCCCCCTTGACCATCAACCTCTCCCCCGTCTCCTTTGCACTAGCCATGGTCAAACTCCTTCTTTGATTCTTAATCTGTCATCCACAACCCTCTTCTTCTTCCCCAACTTGATCTCCAAATCCATCACCAAAAGCTTATGTCGGGCTGTAAGATCCTCCTTCGGAGTAACCTTACAGTCTTTACAAAAACCTTTGTCAACCTTCCTAAAGAGCAAAAAGTCAATCTGAGTCTTAGCCACCAAACTACGGAAAGTCACCAAGTGTTCCTCCTTTTTCAGGATTCTAGAGTTGGCTATCACCATCCGACAACTCAGGGGATATAGCCTAAAATCACACTCTCTTTTCATGGTCTCATTATCTCTTATTCTTTCATTACCTATCATCCCCCAAATTAAATTCATATGTCAACATAAATTATAGAGTATTTTTCCCTGAATTATAGAAGTATAGCCTATATCTTTCAATTTCTGACTATTATATCCTATTATTCATGTCTTATACTTGATCTTATTTATGATCAACGCTACAATGACATGCCATCATAATATTTCATCCTAGTTTCTACTATATTCCAAGTTTCGTAACTTCTTTACAACCACTTAATAATTTTTCTAATAAAATACTAGCTATACCTTAAGAAAATTCTTACCACATATTTTAAATAACTAATTAATTTAATGTAGGTAACCACCAGCACTAATCTCCTATTATGAGCAATGTTCAAAGTATCACATAGCAAACCTTATTCATCTTAACAATTTCCTTAAGCCTAACAAGATTTCGGTAGAGTTTCCCCAAGAATTTAGGACTAATTCCATTCTTATACGTGTCAAAAGATCAAAACCCACATCTTACAATCACCATATAGATACACCTACTATTGAATTCTGCACGACCTCGTACCATCCACCACATTATACATTATAACTTGTGTACACTCAATAGAACCATTGTCACAAGATTAGCTGTTGCAGCACGAGTTAAAAATCAATTTCCACAAGGCACGAGTTAATGAACACGTCAGTACGATCCTAAATGAAGTTTAAGCTCTATAGCACAATCTAGAGTCAAGAAGAATGAGAAACACCTATAAATGTCTTGGGAGTCTTTCGATCAAGCAGGTGATCAGGCTGCACAAGGAAGAATGCACTAGACACAACTCCATAGACACAGACAACTCCTAGGACACATCTAAACCTAGGCTCTAAAGCCAAGCTTGTCAAGCCCTAAAACCCACCATGGATGCAACATGCATCCGATGCTATGAACAACACCGGAAGCACCTTATAAAATCAATAATCATTGAATCTCTTTTAATAGTCTTTTAATATTTATTTAAAACATTCATTTATGGCTTGCTGAAAGCATACTCATTCTAATAAAAATCAGTGGAAGTTTAATAAAATTAGTAAAATCATAGAACGTGAAAAAAATGCCAAACAAGTCATGTGAGACTCCCACAATCTACCCACACATCTGACAAATATCTATGGAGCTTCTATGAGAGATAAATAATAGTCTAACGTCGGGACACAGCCCGAAAACTAAAGCAGTAAACTAGATTGATAGGGTGTTCCACAAACAAGGGTGTGGGCTCACCAATAAGTCTGGAAAGCAGCAAGTTCTCCTACTCAATATGCGTATTACAAATATGCTCTTTTTTGTTACCTAACATACCATCAAAAACAACAATGGTATGCCTGAGTACTGGGTACTCAATGAGTGTCTCCGGAATAATGGTTAATAGCAAAATATATAAGTAATAAGTGTAATTAAAAATCAATATTGAGAGACTATTCAAAACAAATGATAACATCTCATGAACATCTAGTAAAAGTCAATAATGAAGATATAATCACCTTGAATTCTTAAGTCGTTCTCTTTACCTTAAGTTCTTTCAAAATAGTTCAAAATCCCATAGATGGAGTAATATTATAACCTTTGTAAAAGCACCAATAAAAGCCAATAACATAGAAATATTTTAGTTTCAGCTTATTATACCGTTCATCATGTTAAGTCTTTTCAATAATGAACTCAAGATCATCAATAAGCCACTCAAAGACAACCAAAGTATAACATATGCCAATATAGGCCCAAATTAATGTAACGATGGGATGCCCATTAAGGTTTCTTAAAATCGCATAGAAGCACCACATCAGGGTTGTCACCCTCAATGACTATCTTTCCTCCCAAATAGTTAGGCAAAACCACATCGGTGTTATGAACCCTCGATGGCCATTCTTCCTCCGAATGGTTAGGCAAACCACACCGAGTCTATAAGCCTTTGGTGGCTATCCTTCCTCCGGAACAGCTAGGCAAAACCACACCGAGGATATTGACCCTTGATGGCTATCCTTCCTCCGGAATAGCTAGGCAAACCACACTAGGATCCAAAATAACTATCATTCCTCCCGAATAGCTAGGCCAAACACAAATAATAGAAATCATGGCAAGTTAGCCGAATCATAATCATACCATAAAAGCCGAATAACTCACTATGGATTTTATTTATCATCCCATTAATAGGGGTACTTCAAGTAATTAATAGGTTGAGAAACAATGTTCAAGTCATTAAATATGTTTCAACTTTAACAAAGCCCGTTCATAGGGAAAAATACATAAATGCTTTAGAAATCAAATTCAATCACCTCATTGTAGGAAAACTCACGTTTGAAGATTATCACTATTGAAGATAATTAGATCATCCCATAGGAGGGGAAAACACGTTTAAATATGAAGCTTTTTAAAATAAGTTTAACCAATCCCTTATAGGGGCAAAGCATATTCAACGATTAAATCTCTTTAATTCAGTTTTAATAATCATTGGATAGGAAAAATCACGAATAAATATATATAGTATGATACACCTATGGTTCCATGAGGGCTTGTCCCTCACTCGCATAAATCCTTCCCAAATAAATCATTTTAAAGGTTGAAAAATATGTTTAAAAGAGACATACAAATAACTTTTACATTCAAAAGGATTTTAAAAAGAGACACACCTTGATTCCATCTAAAAGCTAGAAAACGTATTCTTCCACATTCAATAATCACTCTACAATTGATAAGGATGATAAAGATTAGAACTTTAATCGTGTGTACGAGCTTTTCTTAATTTTTGAAAACTATGGATTTTCTAAGCCTTAAAACTTGCTCTTGAACCTCATAAGAATCAATCGTGGATTCTAATCGCGTGGTATAATCTATACTAGCCTAAAATTCATCAATGAAGTTAGGGAAGCCGAAGTTCATACCTTTTAGATGAAGTTCTACATGTTCCTCCTTCTCTTCTCTTGAGTTTTCAAAATTTAAGGTTTGGAGAGATGAACTAAGGTTAATTTAATGTTAGATTGATGTAATAATAATGGGAATTGATCGATAACTTACCTTACATGTTAAGGGGAATTCCTAGGGTTGTTTCCTCCCAAAATACAGCTTAGAACAAAGTCTGGAATGTGAAAAATGACATAGGGTCATCTAAGGGTTGTATATATAGGCATGTGCATTTTGGACGTCCCACCTTGCTGGTCGAGGTCTATAGCAAGGTGTTGTATCACTCTAGGCTTCGTCTGGAATACTCCCATGTCCATTTTACACTTAGTCAAAATTGTATGATTTT